>OX104130.1:76025372-76674555 GCA_944470555.2 Heterobilharzia americana | reverse complement strand
AGTATTTGTACTATTTGTAGTATCCGCAATATCTGTAATTTTTGTAGTATTTGTATTATCTGTAATATTTGAAGTAGTTGTGGTATTTGTAGTACTAGTAGTATTTGTAGTAATTCTAGTGTTTTGTGTTATTTGGAGAAATTTTATTATTTTTAGTATTTGCAGTATTTGCATTATTGTGGTATTTTTATTTGTAATATTTGCAGTATTGGATATTTGTAGTATTTGGATTATTCTTTCTGTTTGTACTATTTCTATTATTTGCAGTCTTTCTAGTATATGTAGTATTTGGAGGATTTATAGTATTTCTGGTATTTGTAGTATTTGCAGTATTATTAGAATTGTATTATTTTTATTACTTGCATTATTTGTAGTATTTGTGGCGGTTGTATTATATGTAATATTTGTAGTATTTTTCTCGTTATAATATTTTCAGTATTTGTTGTATTTGTATTATTTGCAGTATTTGTAATATTTGCAGTATTCGCAGCATTTTTACTGTTTGTATTGTTCGTATTATTTGCAGTATTTATAGTATTTGTACTATTCGTAGTATTTTTAGTATTTGTACTATTTTTTATTTGTATTACTTGTGGTATTTTTGGTATTTGTGGTATTCGTAATATCTTTATTGTTTGTAGTGTTTGTAGTATTCGTAATATTCGTGTTATTTTTAGTGTTTGAACTATTTGTAGTATTTGTAGTATTCGTATTATTTGTAGTATTTGCATTATTTGTGTTATTTATAGTATTTGTAGTATTTTTAGTATTCTTTGTATTAGTAGAATTTGCAGTATTTTCAATATTTGTGTGATAAATCTAACAGATCAACAGAAATGTAATTACTTTCTACTATGGTACACAAATTTTACTCTTATATTAATATCAGTTTTCATTTTAAACCTATTGCATACATAAACTTGTTTTAACCGGGTTATTTATTGATATTTATCTTAATGAATACCTTCCACATAGCTTATCTTGTATAATACAACTTCAGTTATAAAGTGAAGGGACGGACGTCTACTTTTTAATAGTCATATCTATTCTCTGTTCACCAACTGATGTTCTTATTTCTTTTCCAATAGTTTGTCTTAGTTCAAACTAGGACACTTGACATTTAAGTCAAGATATAAATATTTTATTGCTATTTATAGAATTTGTATGTTCATCTAGGTTAACGAGTCAACAAAACAGATGTAGAACTGTTTTAGACTCAATTAAGAGGAAATTCAACTGTATAATATAGGTTGAATGATCAGTTTTATTCAGTTTGTCATATGCATATTATTTTAAGTTCGCACATTTTAGGTTATATTAGCACAAATTATCAAGAAAATATCCTTTATGAAAGATAAAAATTGTTTTTATTCCAGTATGAAGAAGACTAATGATAGTTAGATTTTGACACTTGAGACCTTTCTCTATACATTCATAATTCCCATTGTGACATCAAAAACAAAATATTGGAAAGACACCGAACTCTTTGAAAGCTATGTGGAAAGAAACCTGCCTAAGCGTATTAGGAAGGAAGAGGAAACAAGACAAGGAATGAATCTTCACGGACATATGCAAGCTGATAAAGAAGGAAAAGGAAGATGATGAAGCAGAAAATGAACCAGTGCAGTGCATATATATATTCATATATAGCATGATATGATATTTAAAGACTGTAACCCGTGAGGAAGATTTCACTTAATGGGAGGTTGAAATGACAATGATAGTAGCTATGATAATCATGTTACTAGTTGATGACGTACAGGTTGAATGATAACGGAAGGGGGTTATGTAACTTTATTCAATCAATCATAAGGTGCATATAGATTTAAAAGGGATGAAAACGTAGTATAGTCAATAAACAATCGAATGATTAGGTAATATGAATAACATAAGTTAATTGGAATAAATTGAAAGTATTTTATTAAAAGTTGTAATTACTAGGAGGATGAAATGAATTAACACCAGAAACAATTAAATATAAAAATAAAAGTGAAAATGACTATATAAGGGTACAGAGACTAATCTGACAAAACAGGAAGTTGAGAAAGCAAAAAAGGACAAAGCACATTAAGACCAAAATGAGTAAAGGTCACGGTAGAGACAACAACTGTACATACTTCTTTTGCCCATAAAGATCAAGCTTCCGTTCATGGATAGCCAAGGCCTATGTTGTTTTTAGAGGCTGAACGCGGAGGAAATGTGGGATATTTGAGAGAGTTCGACAGACAAACTGAAAATCATTCTTTGGGTCAATTGAATGGTTGGAATCGATCAGCTGTTCAAGGTTAGAACTTCTGATGCATTTCCTTAACCTACTGTATATCAGCCAGGAATATATTCAAGTATACATTTTATTTTTATTTATTCCTTGGGTTTCTAGTAGAACATAGGATTTCAGTAATACACCGATATTTCACTCTCTTCTCTACACTCTTCTAATTTCACTCCACAACTGCTCACAAACTTCCATTTCCTCCACACACCATCTCCTCCATATCATCCTAGACTCAAACACCCAACTCGTCGTTTCCCATCTCACTCCCACTCCACGGCCTGGCCTAGCCTCACCTGGCCTTCCTTGGCCTCACCTCGCCTGATACATGATATCCCCAAATCGTCTTCTCAGTGTACGTCCAATTCATCTCCACCTACACTTTCTTCTCCACATTTGTTGGACGACGTGTTCTTGGTTGGTTTGTTGTGTGGTCAGGCCACAGTTGCTCGCTGTTGATTCTTTCTGGTCATCTCATGTCATCTTGTCTCGTCTCCTCTCGTCTCATCTCATCTCGTCTGATTTGATTTGAGTTGATCTGGACCTGGACCTTGGTTTCGTGCTTTTTACCACTCATCAGGAAGGCGTATCTGCAACCTCTATGGGAGTGGTGTCCCGCCGTGGATTCGAACCCACACCATCCAGTGCTTCAGTCAAAGAAGTTACCACTGAGCTATCCGGGCCTCGATTGAAGTTCAGTCTGACTGGATGGGGCACACTGATTGGTCACTGAAGAGTAACCAGCTTCATGTTGTCCAGTCCTAAGTTCGGGTTGAATTCTATTGATTATTTTGCAATGTATTTACCAGCCTAGTTGACTCGACATCGGGATGCACTTCAATAGATGTTAGTTAAGTTTAGGTGATGAATAGGAAGCCCTGACCTAGGTTTCATGCATTTTGGCACTCCTCAACACTTAGGACTAGAAAAGATGAAGTTGGTTACTCTCCAGTGACTAATCAATACACCTAATCCAGTCATATAGAAGGTCAGTCGAAGCCTGAATAGCTCAGTGGTAACGTCTCTGACTGCAGTACTGGGTGATGAGGGTTCAAATCTAATGCGGGACATAAGTTCCATAGGGGTTCGAGATATGCCTTGCTGGCGAGTGACGAAAGCCCAAAACCTAGGTCCAGGACATCTATCAAAGTACATTGCGATACTGAATCAACTAGTCTGGTGGCCGCACTGCAAAATGATCGATAAAATTCTATCATCACTTGAGACTAGACAACATAAAGTTAGTTACTCTCCAGTGACCAATCAGTGTGACATTTCTAACAATCTGATCAGATATTTACTTGTTAAGTTAATTGATTTGAAACCGGGAAATTGGAGAACAAGTAGAACAATTATGATGATAGATAATAAATATAAAGATAGATGATCAAGGGAAAATGATAAATGTGATCCTAATCTTGGCATGAAAACAAAATTTATCATGGTAGATGTGGTGTAAAGGAAAATTATTTTTGTACACTCAAAAGTGATTTGCAAAAGTAAATGAAAGAAACCCAATTAATTTATCTTACTCTCCCAATGATGTTTTATAATATGACATCCTGCATTTATTTGTGATATTGAAATAAGCAAACAGTTGTATACAAACAATTCTCACACTTCTCATATCCTATCACCATTTTCTGATGCTTGTATTTCATTATATATTGTATGTTTAGTGGAAATGTGGTTAAGCTGGAATTTTATAAGCTTGTATTACACCATCCTGGCACCAAAATTCAACTAAGGCATAAATAAATAGATTAAAGTAAATTAACTAAATGAACTTTTAGTTCACCCGAGGATGCTTTAAGTGTTTTAAGTTTGTTTTTATTAACGAGAATCCATCGGAGCAGGTTTCGCCGCTATTAGAATGGCTCTCAGAGTTTCTCACTCAGCTATACTAGCCAGATAAACTGCATAAACGTTTCCCTAAAAATCCCTCTTCATTTGTATTCTATTTGAATATATTACTCTTTTGAATATTTACCTAAATAATTATTATTATTATTATTAGTCCCTTGGGTTCCTAGTGGAACATAGGGCTTCAGTAGCACGCCTCCAGTGACCTCTGTTCTCTGAGATCTTTTGAACCTGGTTCCACGACAGCCCACAACCTCTCATTTCCTCCTCGCATGACCTCCTCCATGTCACCCTCGGACGTCCAACTCGTCGCTTCCCATGGGGATTCCACTCGAGGGCCTGACGCGTGATGTCCTCAGTCGGCCTTCTCAGTGCATGGCCAATCCATCTCCACTTCTTCCTGCATATTTGTTGCGTGATAGGTTCTTGGTTGGTTCGTTCCCAGAGTTCCTTGTTGCTTATTTTTTCTGGCCATCTGATCTTCAGCAGCGAGCGTAAGCAGTTGTTGATGAATGTCTGTAGTTTATTGGAAATACCTTTCGTGACGCGCCAAGTCTCTGAGCCATACAAGAGCACTGACTTGACGTTGGTGTTGAAAATCCGTATCTTGTTCCACATGCTGAGTGCAGAAGATCTCCACACTGGTTTCAGGCTAATGAACGCCTGTCTTGCTTTTCCGATTCTGACTTTGACGTCCTCGTCCGTCCCGCCTGTAGTTGAAACAGTGCTTCCTAGATAAGTGAAGGAGGTTACTTCCTTCAAGTTTCTCCCGTTGACGGTGATTGGAGTTTGTTGTTGTTGTTGTTGATGGTGGTGGTGCGGTATCTTCATCACTTCTGTCTTCTCTATATTCACCTGAAGTCCCGTCTTCGCTGCCTCTTCTGTCAACTTGTTAGTTTTTGCCTGCAGATCTTCAAGTTTATGTGACATTAGGCATAAGTCATCGGCGAAATCCAAGTCTTCTAGGTTCTTTTCCGTCGTCCAGTGTATCCCCCTCTTCTCGCTGCCTACTGTTTGCTGCATGATCCAGTCCACCACAATCAAGAATATCATGGGGGATAGTAGGCAACCTTGTTTCACTCCTGTCTTCACTTCAAAGGCATCACTGAGCTTCCCATTGTGGATTACTTGGCATGTGGCATCTTCATATAGTTGTTGAATGAGGCGGATAAAGGTTTGCGGTACTCCGTAGTATTGAAGCAGTTTCCAAATTACTTCTCGGTCGACGCTGTCAAAGGCCTTCTCAAAGTCGATGAAGTTGAGGTGGAGAGCTGATTGCCATTCTATGCTCTGTTCTATGATGATACGAAGCGTTGCAATTTGGTCAGCACATGATTTGTACTTCCTGAAGCCTGCCTGTTCCGGTCGCAGTTTTGAATCCAGTGCGTCTTTAAGCCTCTCCAGGATGATGCGGCTTAATATTTTACTTGGGGTGGACAGGAGAGTGATTCCGCGCCAGTTCTTGCAAGCACTGAGGTCTCCCTTCTTCGGCAGTTTGACAAGGTAACCCTTCTTCCAATCGTCAGGTACCTTCTCTTCCTTCCACACCTTCTGCAATAGTGGTGTGAGCATGTCCGCTGTTGTCTCTGCATCTGTTCTCAGTGCTTCTGGCGGTATTCCATCTGGTCCTGCTGCTTTCCCGCATTTCAGTAGCTTTATGGCGTTCAGGACTTCCATTTTCGTTGGGGGATTTATGTTCACTTGTAATTCAGCGGCTGCAGGTGGTATTTCTGGACGAAGTGCAGGTGGTGGTCGATTCAAGAGCTTCTTGAAGTGGTCGGCCCATCGTTTCCTCTGTTTCTCTTCTTTTGTAATTAAATTTCCTTCTTCATCTTTTATTGGTTTCATCTGTGTTGGTCTCTTCCCTGATAGCAACCTGGTTATTTGATACAATGTCGTCAGGTCTCTCTTACCTGCAGCCTGTTCTGCTTCACTTGCCAGTGTGTCGTAGAAGTGTCTTTTGTCTTTGCGTGCACTCTTCTTCACTTCTTTGTCCAGTGTTTTATACATTGTGCTCAGTTCCTCTTGTCGTTGAGCATCCTTGCACTGGTTTATCTTCTGCTTCACCATCCTCCTCTCCTCTATCAGCTTCCAGGTATCCGTCGAGATCCATTCCTTGTCTTCTTTCTTCTTCCTTCCTAATACGGCTGTGCAGGTTTCTTTCCACATAGCTTTCAAAGACTTCCAGTGTTCTTCCACACAGGTTTCTTCAGGGATGTTGCTCGATGTCTCCCATTTTGTCTTGATGGCTGCCTTGAAGATCTCCTTTGTAGTTTCATCCTTCAGTTTCCGAGTGTTGTACTTGAATTGAGGTCTATCACCAGCTTCCTTGAAGGCTTTTAACTTGATTTGGAAGGTTCCTTGCACTAGATGGTAGTGGTCTGAACCTACATCTGCTCCTCTTCTTGACCTTGTGTTAAGTAGACTGCGTCTCCATTTTCTTGAGATTGAGATAAAGTCGATTTGATTTTTAGTGTGTCCATCTGGTGAAGTCCATGTCGCTTTGTGGATATCCTTGTGCCTGAACACACTGCCTCCAATCACCAAATCGTTGAATGCACAGAATTCTGCAAACAATTCTCCATTCTCATTCATTTCACCTAGCGCCTCTCGACCCATGGTTAGTTCTCTTCCCGTGTTGTCCCCTCCCAGTTTGGCATTCATGTCGCCCATTAGAATTTTGATATCGCCAACTGACGTCTTGTCCAGTGTTGATTGAAGTTGTCTGTAGAAATCCTCCTTTTTCTCTTGCTCTGCATTATTTGTAGGTGCATAACATTGTATGATTGTGACCTTTCTTCCTTTTGAGTTGAATCTTGCTGTCATGATCCTGGAGGAGATTGGTTCCCACTGCATGAGAGCCTTCGATGCTCTTGAGGACATCATGATAGCCACTCCCTCAGTGTGCTCGTGGTTGGCGTCTGGGTGACCGGAGTAGATTATTGATTCTCCAGTTGACAGTTTGGAGAGTCCACTCCCATTCCATCTGCTTTCGCAAATCCCAAGCACTTCGATGTTATACCTTCTCATCTCCTTTGCAATCTGGGCTGCCTTACTGGGTTCAAACATCGTGCGGACATTCCATGTCCCCACGTTTACTTTCGCTTTCATCGAGAGAGGACACATCGGCCAATTGGCTTCCCGAAGGCTTTCACCAACTGGCGTCATTTCGCCTCTCCGATTCCAGCGGGGAATAAGTTTGTTTTCATTTTTTATATTTTGTTTGTGCTTTGAAGTTTCTTTAGCGGTTAGATTTGTTTTACGGGGTAGGGTTGCTAGCCCTATGCCCAACCTTCCCTCTTTACCCGGGCTTAGGACCGGCTAGTAACTAGTAAACTAGTTAACCAGGCGAGGTTTTACCTAAATAATAGTCCTTTTAATTTATATTTCCTTATCCTTACTTACAAACAAGGTTAGATATTGATTAAGCAGGTACCAGAGCACATCAAGTTAAGTAGGTCTGGCTAGGCGTTAGGTAAATGTGATACATCCAGCCTTCTACAAGCTTATAAGTTCAGAAGACTTGCACCAAAATTCGGACAGAGTTTCATCTTTATCATGCTTAGTCGCTGGAAAGTAGCGAGTGAGTGATTTATAAATTGAAGGGGTATCCGTTGCATTTCAGTGTCTACTGGGCAACAGTATTTCTCTTGGTCTGTAGAGGAAATGTTGTATCTTTATGTGTTGCAGATGATGCTAGTTTAGATATTAAATTACCAGCTTTCTGGATATTGCTTTGTGAAGCAATATCTCAGTTGGCTATGAGTGATATTTGTTGTCTTATGTACCTTTTACTGAAATATTTTCTTGCTTTATTTCTCACTTTAGTTGTCGTGATTGTAATGCACTTGAGTATTCTTCAATGGCTTTGTCAATGCCTTAATATTGTTGCACAAATTGAAACCATTTTCATCAGGAAATGTTGAAATAATACGAAGTAACATGAGATAAATATCATATCGTTACCTATTTACTGAAATGTCTCCATAAGTGAATGAAATCAGGTAATCTAGAACAGTCAATGTAGTAAGTGATTGGATAAGTGGTCTTATGAGATCTAAACCACAAAATATAATGACTTTAGAGTTTCGAAATTGCTTACTTTAAAAAAGGAGCAGGTGAATACAAGTTCAACTCAATAAGATACTTATCATCATCGTAATCAGAACCAAGATAGAACTAGGCACTCATGCTTGACGGTCCAAGTTTATACATCCCAAATCACCGCATCAAGTAATAACTAGATAAGATGAAAGACCAGAAGAGAAAAGAAGGACAAGTTGGTCAAAAGTAGTAGAAAGCAGTAAAATAGAGCAATAAGAAAATACTGAATTCAGTATGACAATTAAGATTAACATATTGCATAAATACATCTAAGCCACGACATCGATTCTGATCCATACCACCTAGAATCTGTAATCATTGGTTTCTGTTGTCAAATAGACTCCGAATGGCTTGTTTTCTTCTCACTTCACTTCTCAAACTAACGCTCATGAACTTCTTACACTGATGCCATCTTTAAGTCTGGCCACTAAAGTTTTAGCTATCTGAACCTACTTCAACCAACATTGTGTGATGAAGCACACGGTGACTAGGCATGCGCAGCACATGTTCCAGCCATCTCAGCTGATGAAGATTCATGACTTTAACGACTGACTTTCCTCCCTACAACTCTGCATCTGACGTCTTAATTACTAACTTGTTGACGCCACAACCCACAGCCTATGCCATGAAGGCAACCTTAATCGAACACCTGAAGCCATTTTTCATAATCATATAGTAGAATATAGTGAACTGCGGTGCAATACACTCCACTTTTAATTTACAAGTGGATATTGCGGCAGTGTCATAGTGGGTGTAAGATGACAAAAGTCAAACAAACGCTTTGTAAACGTGCAGATATTATGTGGGCGATTGAGATACTGTTCAATGTCATATATTGCCTATAAAACCCGTTGATGGTAAAACTTCATTACAGGCAACAAGACCAAAAGTATTTCTTTTCGATTCATAAGAGTTAATAAAATACTGCTTTGTATCAATCTGTTATCGAGTGATAAGTGAATAGGTATCACGTAAATTAGAAGGTAAACCTCGATCTACAAAACTGGAATACAAAAAGCGGTCAATGATTTGATCTTGATTGATTGAATATTACTTTTAAGGTATGATGGGTGACTGAATTTTACTGGAAAATATAACTGATTAGGTTAAGGTCTATTTACACAAGTCAAAAGGCGATTCAATCACAAAAAGCAGAACAATAGAAGTAGTTGAGATATTCAACCAGTTGCAGATTCATGTGCATGGTTTCGATCTTGTCTGTAGAAGCAATTCAGTGATATAAATAGTTGCTGTGGATAATAAATAATATTATTATTTATATTATTAGTCCCTTGGGTTCCTAGTGGAACATAGGGCTTCAGTAGCACGCCTCCAGTGACCTCTGTTCTCTGAGATCTTTTGAACCTGGTTCCACGACAGCCCACAACCTCTCATTTCCTCCTCGCATGACCTCCTCTATGTCACCCTCGGACGTCCAACTCGTCGCTTCCCATGGGGATTCCACTCGAGGGCCTGACGCGTGATGTCCTCAGTCGGCCTTCTCAGTGCATGGCCAATCCATCTCCACTTCTTCCTGCATATTTGTTGCGTGATAGGTTCTTGGTTGGTTCGTTCCCAGAGTTCCTTGTTGCTTATTTTTTCTGGCCATCTGATCTTCAGTAGCGAGCCAGTGTAGGGAGTTGTTGATGAATGTCTGTAGTTTATTGGAAATACCTTTCGTGACGCGCCAAGTCTCTGAGCCATACAAGAGCACTGACTTGACGTTGGTGTTGAAAATCCGTATCTTGTTCCACATGCTGAGTGCAGAAGATCTCCACACTAGTTTCAGGCTAATGAACGCCTGTCTTGCTTTTCCGATTCTGACTTTGACGTCCTCGTCCGTCCCGCCTGTAGTTGAAACAGTGCTTCCTAGATAAGTGAAGGAGGTTACTTCCTTCAAGTTTCTCCCGTTGACGGTGATTGGAGTTTGTTGTTGTTGTTGTTGATGGTGGTGGTGCGGTATCTTCATCACTTCTGTCTTCTCTCTATTCACCTGAAGTCCCGTCTTCGCTGCCTCTTCTGTCAACTTGTTAGTTTTTGCCTGCAGATCTTCAGGTTTATGTGACATTAGGCATAAGTCATCGGCGAAATCCAAGTCTTCTAGGTTCTTTTCCGTCGTCCAGTGTATCCCCCTCTTCTCGCTGCCTACTGTTTGCTGCATGATCCAGTCCACCACAATAAGGAATATCATGGGGGATAGTAGGCAACCTTGTTTCACTCCTGTCTTCACTTCAAAGGCATCACTGAGCTTCCCATTGTGGATGACTTGGCATGTGGCATCCTCATATAGTTGTAATAAATAATATAGGACCAGGAATATATTTAGATGTAAAACATGACTCTTACTTCTTAGAGAATGATGTGCTACATAGAAGGTACTTTTTCCCCCTAGATTACACGGAAAACTTACAAAACAAAAGGTTTCACTGGCGTTTTTAGCTTAAACAATTCTGATCAATTCATATTGCACAACGAGTGTTGGTTATTAACATTTGTTAGCTTCACTTGTTACTTTACACTACTCTGGTAGTTGCTCATTACCTTCTTCATTTTTTTCTTTGTGTGATGTTCACCCACTCATTTCAATTAATTAGTATTTTTACACTACATGAAATTGTTACCTAATTACTTCTTTTCATTCTAACTCTAACAACTTTTACTACATAACATGCATATGTAAACCCTCATTTTGATTATTTTACTTTCCAAGTTGCCATTCATCGTAAACTGACGTCAGTTGGAGGAACAAAGGAAACCTGGGAGCACTGGCCAGCTGTTTCGTCGTAGTATGCGACCCCTTAGAAGTGCGCATCCACGACCCCACTAGGGGCCAAACCCGTGACCTTCAGGTTTTGTGGCCAGCACGTTGCCATTGAGCCACTTTTATCTTGTCTGAGTGTTTATTCGATATGATGGTCAATCGTGAATATTTAACTTGGTGTTCGCCTGAAATAGTTAATGTTAAAAATTTATTTATTGACTAAGATTACTACTGTAATTTCTTACTGTTTCCAGCTGATCTCGTTAAATAAATTCAAATCGGCACATTTTTTCTGATAAATACCTTTGTTCATGCTTTATTCAGATTTTTCAATGGGATCAAATGTACAAAATGGCATGAGGTAATGAAGAAAAAATGTTCCTGTTTACTTTTTATTGACATGAAAAGTGATGTTTGGATTACGCAATTATCTAGGTTGAAGAAGAAGAATGTGTATTCAAATCGATCAGGTTCCTCATTAAAAAAAGAACGGAACTGTTATAAGCTAAACATCAAACTGTAGGAAATATTTTTATCAAAACACAGAAACATTTTAGTTAATTTGAAATGATTAACGGTTAGAATATTTGACAGATTTTTTAATTAGCCTTCCGAAAGTCTGGAGTGTTTATGCTAGCAACCTTAGTTTGGCTATGATTGTTTAGCTGTTAAGTGAATTTCACTCTTTTATTTACGCATCATCACAGAACAGAGCATAGAATGCCAGTCAACTCTCTACCTCAGCTTCATTGAGTTTGAAAAGGCGTTCGACAGCTTCGAGTGAGAAGAAATTTGGCGGCAACTGCTTCAATACTACGGAATACCACAAACCCTTATCAACCTCATTCAACATCTATATGAAGAGGCCACATGCCAAGTAATCCACAACGGGAAGCTCTGTGATGCCTTTGAAGTGAAGACAGGAGTAAGACAAGGCTATCTACTATCATCGATGATCTTCTTGATTGTGGTCGATTGGATAATGCAGCAAACAGTGCAATAAGCAAAATATTAAGTACTCTAGTGAATGAGTAGCCTTTAGTGGATGAAAGTCTCGTTACACTTATGACGGGAGATGAAAATGCAATCCACAACCACCCACTGGTTCCACTTGCGTCCGATATCAAAGATCTAGCTCCAACGAAGTTGTTGTTGTTAACGGACAAATTAGATGGCAACAAGCTAATTATCCGGCAAAAATATTTTGGAGTACGTTTTACCGTCCTAACAACGGCATAGGTGGGTTATTTTTCGAGAAACATCCAAGTAGGCGAACTAGTCATGATAGTTTCAGACATAGAGAATAGAAACAAATGGCCTTTCGGACTGGTGCAGTGAGCAGTGTGCAGTGAGGATGAGCTAGTTAGAAAAGTAGAACTAACAACGGCAAAGGGGACGCTTGTTAGAGACATTTGTAAGGCGTCTTCTAGAAGCCTTCAATGGTAGGTAGTTGATAGGGGACCCCAGGCGTACTGCTGTAGGCCCTGGGGGTCGTGAGAAAGGTCAGTGTATGGGGTTTCTAGGCGTACTGGTGATGTATACTTGAGTCCGTCTGTCTGATGTGATGATTGTTTTTGGATGCTGATAGTTGTGAAAAGAAACCAAATTTGTTTGGTAGGAGAGTGTTAAGTGTATTTTGATTTTGTTCTTCGAATGTATTCAAAAACATTGACCACTCATTTTGTTTGACCTCATTCAGTCTGCTTGTACAATCATATTTAACTTCTTGTTTCGGTTAGTGTTGCAGTTGTACTTCGTTTTGGATAGGAACTTCAGTAAACGTCAAAACTGATGGTTTGTAACTAAGTTTTGTACACATATTTTGTTGTAAAGAACAATTTTCGCAGGGTCCACTTACTGCTTGAGTATACACCCGTTTCTTGGCAACCAATTGTTTTTGATTTGGCCAGTTTTGTTTTGGGTTTTGGGAACTCTGGAAATTCGTATTTCCGTTACGTACTACTCAGTGGATTTGGCGTAGTATTCAAAACCGAAGTACTGTGCCGAAGTCGATACTGCACAGCTAACGGCTCTCTCCTGTACAACATACATGAACCGAGGAACGATAACAGACGCCTGATAATAGGTAGTCAAATGCGCAGCTGGCATCTCTGGATTCAACTACTTACCTCCATGGCAATCTGCTTTAATCAGTTTCAGAAGGTGCTTCACTTCAAAACGTCAGCATAAGTCGTCGTTCCATGACTTGGTTCTTACACACCAAAGAGAGGAAGTAGGTGGTCTCCAACAGGCATGTCCACCAACCAATAACAACCACTTGGTACTATTCTCCAAGTTCAAGAATTGTCCAGCTTTCAGAGGTGCATAAGGATCAATTACTTCAGGGCTGAGCACATGCACTGTAATGCGCCTGTTTAATTCCCGTGGTGCTGAGCGTATGACAGTAAGAAATCAAGAATGTGGATCTCTCACTCCCTGTTCACGAAAACCTGCCTCGGCATACAGAAACGGTGTTTCTGCATTGTATGGCCAGCATGGCACGAGCTGGATAGTGTTCGTCGTCGGCCTAATGAGGACAAGTTTCGGAATATGGCCAGGCATAGAAAAAGAGCTATATATGGATATACGGAGTTTATCAAAATGAAAACGGTGTGCGGGTTTAGAAAAGGGCGGGCTCACCGATTCATGATACTGTCCCAGCGTGAAATTGACAGACGCATAGGCCAACCACTAACTACTCGTGCTTGTTATATGCCCACAAATACGAAACCTAGGAAGAATATAGTTGAGTAGTCGGACAGAATAGTGTATTTGTGAGGCCGTGCCAAGATACCTATGCGTTCCAACCAACTGGCTACAGGGTTGATAACGAGCAGTGCAACGCAACGCGACAGCGTGCCGAATGGCGGGGATGCCTGACCGGGTGCCTTCACGTTGCCTAGTTCAGCTGAACTATGAAGGTTAGTGTCAATGTCGAATCTCGTCGGACCCCAAGGTACTGGTTCTGGAGAAGTGAGTGACGCTACACAAGTATCATAGACAGGATTATGATTCCTTCCTCTTGGATGGAATGCACGGGGCGCAAATACCCCAGATATCGGAGAGTGAGCAATCTCACTAAACTGGCCCGTGGATTGTGACAAATCTGCAGTGGAAGCTTTAAAAATATTTAACGCCACACCTGAAGAAGCAACCCAGCCGTTTGACCCATGGTCAACTTCACAAAAACGTCCTCCTCCTTACAGACCTCTAAGGAGGAGGAAACGACTGCCGCGCCAATTCCTAGAACCAGGCATCTAGGTTCACAAGGCTTCGTTCTGCAGGGTTAAGAATACGTTCAAATCAAACACTTGAAGGGTACTTTGCAACCAACTGAGTGGTCTTTCCAAAACGGTTGTTCTCGTATGTTGAATGAAGAATAGGGATGGAGTCTTATTTTTCCTGGCACCTGAGGGTTACTAGGATTCTGCTCAACCCGACACTTCCAAAGTTAAATATCTCTCCGACCACTCCAGCACAGTTCTCCCAGTAGACGGAGACGCTATTACTATGTGAGTACCCCTGGAAATGTTATAGCCATCGACCCAGTACACATCACAAAAGAGGTGGTCCCTCGGTTACTGAGTGGTCTGGAGCCTGGGAAATCCTCTAGTCCCGAAGACCTTCACCCGGAGCAAGTTCTCCTCTTGGCTAACGTTATCCTCGCACCAATTCCTCAGTTGTTCAACATGTTTACACACCAGGTTCCACCTCCAATGCACTGGAACGATGCTGAGGCTAATCAAATCTTCAAGGCAAGCAGCAAGCAACTTGTGACGACTTATCGTCCCGTTGGCTTAACGTTTAAAGTCACCAAAGTACCAGAGATGGTGACCAGAGACGAAATGCCCAGCCATGTCGAAAACCTCCTCTTTACACCTCTATGACGCATATTTTGCGCAGGTCTATCTTACCTAACCTCATAGCAAGGAAGGAATGGGATGTAGCTCACGACAGCAAGATGCTTGCAACTGCTATGTTCGTCGACTTTAGTAAGGCTTTCGATAAGGTTTCCCACACTGAACTAATGAAGAAGCCCTCAAATTTTGGATACTACACAACAATGCAGGCCTAGATATGATAAGATGACGGAGCGTGAAACTGAATGGTTTACTATCGAAGTGGAAACCTGTGGCAAGTGGTGTCCCGGAAGAAGAAATCCTGGACCCTTTCCTTGTCTTGCTCTATTTTAATAAATTTCAGGGTGTGATTAAGTCATGGGTGTCGTTAATTGCTGACTATGTGGAAATCCGGGAGGTCATCCCAAACGACGGTGATAAACCCCTGTTATGAGTGGATCTCAGTGTTCCAGGCAAGTGCTTCAATCAGCGGCGTCTAGAAGTTATTTCTGGCAAGCGTAAAGTCTTGCATATGGTTCCCAATAGCTGTGGTCAGCATCTGACAGGAGGGGCACCACTAACGGATGTCCAAGAAATTAAGTATTTGGGAGTTATCATTAACAACGACTTGAAAACGTCCGCATGCCGCACCGAAACTCCGGAAAAAGAGTCCCAGTTGTTGTTATCTCTTCATCTAGCACTCAAATGCTTAGACGGGGGCATGTTCTGAATGCGATACCACACATTCGTGCAACCATATCTCGAGTACTGCACTCAAGCGGCTGCCGTTTGCCTCGGACAGGATCCCAGGCACTGAAGTACGTTCAGTGGCTAGGTAGTAAGTTGGTGGCTGTTCTGTCCAACGTATCACGTGAAAACCGTTTAAAGAAACCGAATCTCTTCCCATCGCCTTATCGTAGGCGAAGACGGGATCTTATAGTGGCACTCGGTATTCTTAACAATGGCTGTGATTACCATGTCTTACTTCTTCTCCCCTAAAAAAATTGACCGTCTTTGTGGCCGCCACGGGAAAGCTAAAGACCATGGTTGAACCAGGTTAGCATGTGACTTCGCCTTTTGGGTAGAGCGGTCAACTAATGAAGCTCCTTACTCGAAAATGGTGTATCACCTCATCCGCTGAAAGCATTCGGGAGGAATTTAGGTCTTCACAAAGAAACCTACGGTAAGAGTTACCACTGCCCTACTACTTAATACCGGAAGCTATCCTGAAATCAGTGCTTGGGTATCGGAGTACACCACCACAGCCAGGTCTTGATGTACATACAGTTCTATGAAGTCGATGCGACACAGGTCATTTCACTCCAACCCCTCCCCCAGAAGTTTGGGGTTAACCTCAAAAACTTGTACCTAGTTATAGCAACCAGAAAACCCACAAACCAAGGGGCATGTGTCATTAAAGGTCTGAACGGAGAAAGCCTTTGTGGACAGGAGACCGGCGAAATGTTAAGCAGTACATTCGCAGCTCAAAATTCCATCACGAACACCCACAGCTTGAACATTCCGCAAAGTTATCCAGCTCCATAGAGTTACGTGAACTACAGATAACTCCTGCTGTCGCTCTTGGTAAGCTATCAGAGCTAAGTGCGGGGAAACCTCTAGGGTGCCACGAAATTGGCCCGTCTGTGTTGAAACGGTGTGTGAGTGCCCTAAATTACCCACTCTGCATTTTTTTTCAACCATACGCTAAATATACGTGAACAAGTGGTTCAGAAGTAAACAAACCATTGACACGGCACTGACAGAGCTCCCAGACTCTATCTGGTGCCACTTCGTGGTCAAACACACCAAGTTCCTAGTTGTAGGAATCGATCGATCCCCTAATAGCAACTTGGAAGACAACCAAAAACTACTTCAAGCAATATCCACGGTGTCAACTATAGGGTACGGCCAGATTTTAATACCTGGTGACTTCAAGGCTCCAACCTTCAGCCTAGAGCAAGGTGGCACGATCCCGAGCCGGAAGTTCGACTGTAACCTCCTAAATGCCATCCAAATGGCTGGACTGCAGGAAAACATCAGCGACAACACCCGCTGGGGGGTCAGATGGTAGACCATCTAAACTGGATTTCCTGCTGACCAGTGATCCTCTTCTGAGTAAAAACGTTCAGGTACAAACCCCTCTTGGAAGTAGCGGTCAAGCTATGGTGATGTCCTACCTGGCAATCAGTGAAGAATTATCATGGGAGGGACATTGCCCTTACCTATGTTACAACAAAGCTAATTAGGAAGGTGTGAACAAAAGCCTATAAAGAGCTCCATGGCCAGCGGATTGGTGTTCCTTGTTGATCGACCAGCACTGGCAACTGGTTAAAGATATCATCGAGGCGGCCATCTCGCAAAACTTCCCCCTGGCAGCAACAACGATCAGAAAGCGAACTTCGTGGCTAAAACGGGGCACAGAGCGCCTTCTAAAAGCCAAGAGAAGGGCATGGCACACATGGAGACTCCCCAGAGAACAGGACGACCATGACGCATACATGACTCTACGGAATCGAAGCAACCTCAGGGCGCAGGGAGACAGGAGGTCGTTTCAGTCCAACCTCGCCAAGGGGCTTGACGTAGACCCCAAAAGCCCTTACCGATTCACGGCAAAAGGAAAATCGACAAGCCAGGAAGCATGCGTCATAAAAGGTGCGAACGGAGAAAATCTGTCTGGACAGGAGACTGCTGAAATGCTGAGCACCACATGTGACACACAGCTCAACATTCCATCAAGAAAGTGTGCATACCAACTGCACGAACAGCCCCCAACGTTATCCGATGCTGAAGAGCCACACGAAATATCGATAACTCGCGCTGTTGTTCTCGACAAGCTATCAAAGTTAAGCGCAGGAAAGCCCCCAGGCTGCGACGACGTTCGCCTATCTGTGTTGAAAGAATGCGCAAGTACCCTAAGTGGCCCACTCTGTAATCTCTTCCAACACTTCTTGGGCGAACAAAAGCTTCCAAGAGAGTGGAAATGGGCTATCCTTTCTCCCATCTTCAAAGAAAGGGGCAGGCAGAATCCCAACTGTTATAGACCCATAGCACCTCCACCAGTAGTGTCAAAAGTTATGAAAAGTGTGATGGATGACTGAATCAGGGAATACCTGGACAAAAAACAAGCACTCGGTGACGCTCAACACGGCTTCCGAAAAGGTAGGTCCTGTGCCTCCAACCTCCTGACGGCCCATGGTCACTGGACAGCATGCTGGGATCTCAAGATCCTCTGTCCACGCAATTTTTCCGGACCTCGCCAAAGCCTTCGACACCGTCTCATACACGATCGTAATACATAAGATAGCTGGGTTGGGTGTTCGCAGCCAAGTGCTATCGTGGCTGCAGGACTACTTAGACAACAAGGCGTCCTGCACGAAAGTCAACAGGGTCTACTCAACTTGGAGAACATCCTCATCCGGTGTCTCACAAGGAGCAATCTTGGGCCCACTGTTGTTCCTACTGTTCGTAAATGACCTGCCACAACATATCAGCTCCCCGATTCTCCTGCACTTTGGTGACGTCAACTTATGGAGGGAAATAACTTGCGAGGCGGAATCTACGGCATTACAGAAGGACCTCAGAACACTAGAGGAATGGGGGACTAATAACGAGCTAGCATTTAACCTGGATAAGTGCGGCCCATGTTTTTCCGCACTCCCGAGCCCCAGAAAACATCCTACTATCCCTGTGGTTCATGTCTATACCATACCACAGTAGAAAAAGACCTGGATTTGACGGTGACGGAGAAACCGGATACCAGTTCCAATTACCCAGGTGATGTCTCAAAAGCATATGGTCTAGTATACCCTGTGCGTAGACAACTGGGTGCTCTCACCCCAGAACTCTTTCTGCAGCTCTACAAGACTTACGCACGGCCTCATCTAGAGGTCCATAACGTCTTCGCTCCACCACAGTTGAAAAGAGGAGCGAACCTACTGGAGAAAGTCCAGAGGAGAGCCACAAAAGGGGTTGTTGGAATGCAACGAAAACCATGTGAGGATAGACTGAAAGACCTAGGCCTATACTCTCTAAGCTATCAAAGGATACGTGGCGACTTAATAATGGCTTACAAAATAATGACTGGCCCAGGTCACCTAAGCAGAGGAATTCTACCGAGTGGCCGCTACGGAGATCCTCGAGGAAACACCAATAGAATAGCCCACCAAAGGTCAAAAACTCATGTGCGTTCACAGTTCTTCTCCTTCCGAGTCTGCGGGTACTGGAAAGCACCACCAGCAGAGGTGGTCTCCGCCCCAACTGTTGAAAGCTTCAAGAAGAGGCCAGACAGTCACGCAGAGACTTACGATCTACACACACATAGCTAGAATACGAAGTCATGTCAAGCCGCCCAACCATTTTCCTTTCTATCATAACCATTTAAGCCCCTTTCACCCCTTCCACTTGCTATAAGTTAGCCCCACTCACCTAAGTTCTTCACACCTTTGCACCCCTACTCACCTTACTTGGGTGTAAGTAGACTACTACTACTTTTCCTCTCCTCTTTTACTCACTCAGACAATCTCTAGGTTTTCTCTTCACTATCCCTAAATCTCTCTAGCGATCAGCCAGAACAACTGTCTGGCAGCTCGACATCTTAGGAAGCCAACTGCACCACAGTCCAAGGCAAACAAACCAACACTTAACTTCCTGTTCTGCAAATCGGAGCTACAGCAGACGATTGGCTGGATCTACCGCATCGGAATCCGCCAAAGAGCTGGAACGTTTCCGCAAGACCAAGAAGCAAGCAAGGAGAAATCAACTGGTTTACACAAGCTCGTTAAAAAGATATTGGATACTGAACTCGTTTTACATGAACAGAGGCTTCTACGGGAGCGAAAACCCACCGTTCTCCCTTCTATCTTCAAAGAATGCGACGGGCAGAACCCGAACTATTACGAACCAACAGCATATTTAATAATAATCTTGAGGGTTATGAGAGGCATGACGGACAATCACGTCAAGGAATACCTGGACAGAGAGCGGGCAATTGGTGGCTCTAAACACGGCTCTAGAAAGGGTAGATCCTGTGCCTTCAATCTCCTGACAACCCATGACCACTTAAGAACATGCTGGTAATTCAGAGCCCCGGTTCCGGCGATTTTTCAGGACTGACAAAGCCTTTGACGTGGTCCAACACGCAATGCTGTTACACAAAACAGCCAGTTGTGTATCCGCGGTCAGAAGGTGTCGTGGCTGCGGAACTACTTTGAGATCAGGGCCCATTCCACCTACAGAACATCATCGTCCGGTGTATCACAATGAGCAATTCCAAGTCCGTTGTCGTTACTACCACCGGTGACCTACCTCCAACTGCACAATAGTTCTCCGACTCCCTTCTGAGCTGACTGAGACAAGTTATGGAGGATGGTGGCATGCAAATCAAAATCGAATGCACTACGGGATGATCTAGGAGCACTGTTTGGGTGGAAGAAAAATAATGACTCTGCATTTTGTCTGATTACCAGTTGCAATTACCTCGAAGATATCTCAAAAGCACACGCTGTACTGCATTTTGTGTCTGAACACCTATGTGCCCTCAACCCATAGCTCCTTCTGGAACTCTACAAGACCTAAATGCGACGTCACTTGGAGATCCATGACCTCCCCTCTCTATCACGCCCGGAAGGAGGCGAAAACTTCCTAGAGGGAGCCCTGAGGAGTGTTGTATGGATGCACCAAGAAGCGTACGACGGTAGACTAAGGGACTCGGGCCTGTATTCTCATAGCCATCGAAGGTGGCGGGGTGATCTGATGATGCCTTACAAGGTGACAAGTAACCCATGTTACTCAAACAGAGATATATCACCGAATGGCCAGTATGATGATCCACGTGGAAACCAAAAGAGAGTTGCCCAACAGAGATCAGAAGCTCGTAAGCGTGTCGGGGAGCTGGAATGCATTACCATTAGGGGTGACCCCAGCCCTAGCTGTCGATTGTTTCAAGGGAAGGCTAGATAGTTACTTAGTGACTCATGGTTTATGGACTAAGCCGAAGAAACCAACTTCTGTTACACCATTCCAACACTATCGTCTCTACACCAACTGCTTTTCTACTGCAGTCACTTGGTCTCTTTCTCCCTTTTTCTCGTTATGATTTAACTTCGCTCATCGAGGTTCTGCAAATCTTTGCACCCATCACGTCTTACTTGGGTGTACGTTGACCAATCCATCACTTCACTGTTACTCACACACACTTGTCTTCGTTGGTTTTCTGCTCACTATCCCTTACTCCCTCTTACTGCCAGTTTGAAGACATCAACATTAAAAGAAATCTAACTGCACCACAGTCTCAGGCAAACCAGCTAACATCCGACCACCTGCCAGGTAAACGTGAGCTAAAGAAGGCCAATGGGTGGAACTACTGCGTCTAAATCCACCAAAGACCCGGAGCTGTTCAGCAAGACCTAGAAGAGAGCATGAAGAAACCAACTGGTTTACACAAGCTTGTTAAGCAAACGTTGGATACTATAGCAACTTTATGGCGGGGATTCCACGGGAAGTGTTACGTTGGTTGCTTTCGTTAAACATAAATTTACACCACAGAAAACTTAAATGGTTGGTTAAATTGTGTACCTCTAGCAAGCGAAAATGCAGGCATGTGTCGAATGGTGTCCTAGCAGCTGAAATTATTCATAACTACCAACCGAAAGTGGTGGATCTTGGAAAATTCATTGATGGACAAAGTATAGAAGTCAGACTGCGCAACTGGAAATTGATACAACAGGTTTAAGAAACTACTGGTTATTGGTTTAGGTTTTTCATAAACTGAATATTTTTATACCACCAGAGGTAATTGAGGGGGTAGTACACAACAAAAGTAATGCTGGGCTCATTTTTCTGACGCTGCTCTATGAATTGCTTACACAAAAGAAGTACCATTTACAACTTTACTTTTTAATTATTTAGACTGGTTGATGACGTAACTTTCGATCCTACCGACTTAGAATACCAATTTTCCCTACCAGTGTATGCTAGGTCATGTCTGGCTAAATTCATCAAGGATAACGTTGCATCTTCGGAATTAAAAACAGAGCCAGACCTGTTTTGTAACCAAAAAAAAGTAAAAGTTGTTATATTCTCCTTCAATATTCCGCGTAGGTTCAGTCACTAGCACTTGCTTATAAGAACATGAAGTTGACTGAGCGGATGGCAGAACCAAGGAGATACCGAGTATTTCGACCATTAGCGTCACATTGCCGGCGTTCTGAATCATCAGAACTTCGAAATATAGTCCACAATGAGAAAGCAGATATCATGTCTGCAAACGTGCTCCATGAAGGTACGTCAGGGTTTAACACGTTCTTGTACCCTTGTGCATATATTTCATTTCTTTGCTTTTTTAAATAAACACAGAAACCTTCTCAGCGATAAATTCATTACTTTATTGCTTAATTGCTGACGATCTTGAAGAATACTCTAATGAATTTGGTTCAGAGTGTTTGCAATCCTGTCCAAGGATTTATAGTTAGTTGGAAAGTAAGTACGTAAATGGCCCCTAGCTTTTCCTATCACTTTAAAAAACAACAAGAAACGAACTCTTTTATCACTATCTGTGAAATTGTTTTGTCTATATGGAGTTGAGTATTTCTAGATGCTACAGGAAATTACTAACATCATAATAACTTGTTTCCGCAAAAAGAAATAAATCACCATAACTGTTTGAACTTTTTTACGATGTCATGACTTCTTTGCGGATAAAAAGTAGGTACTTGTAAGCTACGCTTCACTCTTGGAATCACAAGTGTTGTGAATGGTACTGTGAATGCTAAACCGTCCACTTTACTTAATGACTGGTTTTTGGACGTGTGCTTCGAAATCCCTACGCTGTCTTTTAGAAAAGTGCGCATACCACAGATGGCATAGGCTTATTTACAAAACACATGCTAATGTTTTGATCAGTGTGCATCATAACGGAATTGGCAGTAATTTCAAACAACAGGAATGAAAACGCGGAGATCCATCCTCAATCTCTTAGATATTATCCCATTGTCTACCTTTTTATTTTAATGTAATTCACGCATAACCGAATATAAAATATCATTTAGAAATTAAAACCACCACCGCCTTATTGAAACAGTTGTGATTTCGAAATTATATCTAGAGGACATCCATTTGAAAAGTTCTTAGTGAGATTGCACTCTTTGTTGTCCTCAACTTCTAAAGACTTCCGTTTAGGTGAACAATGCCTTCTGCATGCTTTCTGAAAGTTTACTTGGTCAGGTAGTGTTTTATGCTGACTCTACATAATGTTTGAAAATTATATTGTAGATACTATCCAACCATATACTGTCCACCTATATTATTTGAATTCCCAGTATTTAAATATTTTAGAGTAAAAATGGTTACTAAGTAACCCTCACATCCTGTAATTAGAATAATGCATCTTAAAATTTAATCGATAACTTCCGTTGACTGACCGTTGGATTCAGGTTCGGTGACCACACTGAAATGTGCATGAAGTTCAGGGTGTGGGTTCGCATATTGCTTATAAATGTGCCTAAAAGGTACTGTTGGTCACTATCGTAAAAATCCTGAGGTGAAGAAAGAATATCCAACCTTCGGTGACCTAAGTCTTTTTCCTCTAGTCTCTCTAAATTAATTAGTTGTGAATACCCGAGTGAGAATGACCATCATATAACCATAGCTAGGAAAACTTTCTCCAACTTTACTGGGTTGAAGCAAAATAAAAGGCTAAACACTTACCTAAGTTTACTCACTACAAAAAGCTACTTATCTGTTGCTGATAGAAACTAATTTACCCCATCATCATCTTGCATACTTAACTCCGAATCCACAACTCATTTACCCACTTGAATAAGTATAAGGTTTGTGTTTTGTTGATTTGTTCACTTGTCTTCTAAATATCCAAATATGCATCGAAGCGCCTCTTCTCCCACCGCTTTTTCAGCACCCAGGTATCAGCACTAGCTGTCACAAAGATGATGTAGCTGACAGTTCAGTACACACATAATCAAGTGGTTGTTGTATTACATTATTATTCTGTGCGTCAAACAGATGAAGAAGTTCAAGGAACTAACAACTGCCCCATGAAAATGTGATTGAATATCCGACATGTCATGGAAATGTGTACCAGATGTTTACATCATAAGACCAAATTGTATGCCTGAGTTTTTCTTTGCGTGTTTTTAGTATTCAGCACATTTTAATGCTAGTTTTAATTACAATATAACTTAGCTATAGAAATAGTAACCAGAAAGTGGATGAGTAATGAAATATTAATGTTTGAAAGGATCATTCACCGTAACTTGTATTTGAAAATGTCACAATATCCAATAACAGTTGTAAATGCGTGATATTGCTTAATTTTGCTGCCACATATCTGCTTGCCACACCTCAGACTTTGATGTAACAGGCCGAATATTTGGATGAAATTACAACCACGTTACTTAAATGGTTACTGGTCACTAACCGAATTCTATAAATCATCCTTGCAATTTGACCACCAAGCTAGGAGGAGGTTAACCATCGCGGTGCACTTTGATATATGTTAGTTGGTTGAAGGCACTCTGCAAGTAGTCATGCTTAACCTAGGTTTCTCGACGCACCAGAAAGGCGTATCTGCAACCTTGTAGGAGCTTATGTCCCATTTGAGGTTTTAACCCACACCACCCAGTGTTAGTCAGTGACGTTACCAGCGAGCTATTCGAGACTACAGTTGACCTTCTTGAAGCCCGAATAGCTCAGGGGTGGCGTTGCTGAGGAGTCCCATACTAAGGCGAAACAGCTCTTTAGTGCTCTCAAATTTTCAATGGTTCCCCAACTGATGTCAGTCCATGATGAGTATTATATATATATATATATATATATATATATATATATATATATATATATATATATATATTACAGCGACTGAATATGATTCAGTGTTACTTTCTTAGTAAACCCAGGACTGAGCACGAAAATAATGCGACGAAATTAGTGATCAAATTGTTTGAGTGCATTAGACGATTGCCCGTAAAATGAGATTTGCAGTACACTAAAAAATATAGACAAGTATACCCAATATTAAATGAAGCGTGACTTTACAATGTGCTGCCATTTTGGGTTACTACATTTCATCTCATCACCAACATTAAACATGAAAGTGCTTAGTGCTTTATATTAGCGACCTGATTCCGTTCAACTCTGAAATTGTCGAAACCAAATTTGATGTCGGACGGAATAAAAATCCTATTTTTCTAAATTTACAAATGATACTTGGCCTAATGATACCCGAAGACATCAAGTTACATTAATCCAAAATCAATCAATCATTATCAACATAGGAGCAGGCATTACTGCGTAACGGTCCGAGTTGCCACACCTCACGTCAGTTCACCAAGTAGAAAGGTAGTGAGGTGAAGGATGAAGATAAGTGAATGCAGTCAGAAGAAATAAAAAGTACGAGAAGAAAGGAAAGAGGAGTGACAAAATGGTGAGATTCGGTATAGCGTTGTTAAGATGAGGATAATGTGTGTATACATCTGCGCCACTGACTTCGGTTCTGAGCCATATCACCTAGGGTCTCCAACCACTGGTTCCTCTTGTCCCGCCGACCCCAACCACCTAGTCTGCATCGTCCTACATGGCTTAAACCAACAGTCAGAGACTTCATACATTGGTGCCATGTTTTAGTCTGGCCACCTCGGGCCTTTTTCCAGCCTGGACCCACCTCAGCCAACATTGTGTGACGAGGCAATCGGTGACTAGGCATACGTAGTACGTGTCCCAACCATCTCAGTCGATGAAGGTTCACAACCTCGTCAACTGACTTACCTCTTCTCCCTAAAACTCTACACCTAACTTCTGCATTACTCACATGGTGACACCACGGAATACGTCCTATACTACGAAGGCAACGGTGGTCAAACACTTGAAGCCTTTTTATATCTTCCACTTTCAATGGCCATGTTTCACAGCCATACAGTAGAACAGAGCGGACTGCTGTGCAGTACACGCGACCCTTAATAGACAAACGAATATCACGGCGGCGCCATAGGTGGCGCAAATTGGCAAAAGCCAATCGAGCCTTTTGTATCCGTGCAGAAATCTCATCGGCAACTAACCCACCAGGGTTGATCCTACTTCCCAGGTAAGTGAAGTGGTCAACACACTCAACCACTTCACTCTCTATTGTTAACCGCGGTACCGCTGAAGACCAGTCCTGGAGCAAAAATTTGCATTTGGGTGGTGAAAATCGCATCCCAAACATTCTCAAATTCCCACTCAAAGTGTTCAGAAGACTCTGCATCTTGTCAGCGTCTTCACCTAACAGGACTATGTCATCTGCATATTCTAGATCTAAAGAAAATTCACCTGTGATCGGGTCAACGTCTGTGTAATTAGGTGACGAGAGGGAAACCTCCATAAGAATATCTATGATAAAATTAAATAAGAATGGGGATAGTGGGCATCCTTGACGGACACCACTTGATGAGTATAGCTCCCTGGACAACTCACCATAGGCTCTAACATGCCCACAAGTGTTCGAGTAGAGAGCTTTCAATAAGGTGATGTACTTACTAGGCACGCCTTTCAGTGACAGACATTGCCATAAGACTTCTCGATCAACGGAGTCAAATGCCGCCTTCAGGTCGAGAAATACAGCTATTGTCGGGCGTCTGTAAGCATGCCTATGTTCCAGGACCTGGCGCAGTGTGAATATTTGGTCGATACATCCACGGCCAGGTCTAAAGCCTGCCTGGTTTTCTCGGGCTTGCTGTTCCCGAGCTCCACTCAGGCGTCGGAGAATTATAGAACTTAGGATCTTAGATACTGTGTCCTTCAGGCTGATTCCTCTGTGGTTATCACAAGAGGACTTCTCGCCTTTCTTGAAGACTGGGATGATGAGTGACTTAGACCAGTCGGAGGGGATCGTATTTGATTCCCATATACTGGCTAACACTTCCGTTAACCTGACTAAGAGCACTCTACCACCATTCTTGTATACCTCAGCAGGTAGTCCGTCTGGTCCTGCTGCCCTTCCTCGTTTCAGGCTACCTACCGCTTTCTCAACTTCTTCTAGTGTTGGGGGCCTGTCTCTATGTCCCATTCAGGGTCCGACTGGATAGCGGGCAACGCAATGGTGGCTGGAGGCCAGTTAAACTGTTCCTCGAAGTGTTCTGCCCATCGTTCCAGTCGTCTCCCCTGCGAGTGAATCACAGATCCGTCCTTCTCCGCTATAGCCTCACTAACTGTTGTTGATCTTTTTCCCTCAGTCTCCTTAATAAGTCTAAATAACTGTACATTAATCCAACCAATAGTAATATTTATGATTTTATTCATTATGCCATTAACTTAGAGTCTGTTTTTAATTTTTTTTCAGAAACTTCAATGAATGATACTGTACTAACAATTCAACCGAAACAACAAGCAGTATTCGAGTAAAACTTGCTTTTCAAACTGGTGAATAAAAGGGAGAATCTAGTTTTTCCGTAAGGTATTAGAGAACTCTGCTTCTGAAGTTTGATTAAGATGTAAACTGAAACAAAATTTATTCAACTTCTATTTGGTAACGTCGGGTAAATTATTTTTAGGTTTTGACCCCGGAAAAAACTCAGGTATTTCCCGTTGTTGGCTACAGTGAAACACAACAAACTATGTAGGACACTGTTTTCATTATATTCATTCACAAAAGTTGCACACAAAGGAAAAAGCAGACAACTGTCTAGCTTTATGGCCATACTTCACTAGGTCACTTGCCTATGAGTTACCTATAAAACATATATAAACTTGTTCATAGCGTTCCATGGTATACTTTGGAATTACACAAAAGCAGGCGAGTGAACGTTTACACCCAATAAAAATAACCAACTTAGAGAAAAACGATTTGCATATCACGCTAAAATATTTCTCAACGAACAAAGATTGTGTAACTGAGCTCCATTTGGATCTAAATCACCACATTGTGAAATTATCTAGACTTTTACTTCATTCAAAAGATAAACTTATTATAGCATGGATATCAAGAAATTCCCTTGCACAAAACAATATAGCAGCCTAGAAAGTATGTGGAGGAGAAAAGTCAAAACGATCAAACAATGAGTCTTATACGATAGGTTTCAAGGAGCGTTCACTACCTTTTTCTTACATTTTGATTACAAATAGGGCTAGAGGTGCAGTATTATGCCCACTGGTTTCGATTCGGAGCTGTCTTTCAGAGGAAAAGCTTGATTTATGTGTGAAATCCAAGCAAGTTGTGACATGAAGCTAACTTCTCCAAGGCACCTATCATGGACCAGCGTTTTGTAACCACGATGAGGAAACAATGAACCGCATGAAACTCTGGAATTGAATCCATAACGCATCTTCAAATCATGAAAGCCAATGTTTCAGTAGGGCACCACATAATAAATGACGGTCTCCTTTATCTTCAAATACGGGTCACGTGACGCCTGAAAAACTTGCAGTGTCGCTACATATTGAGAACAACGTTGCAGAGACAGAACTGATCATCATACATTCCCGGCTTAAGAAAGTTATGCTTTTAACGGTAGCGAGCAGAACTACCTGCAGTGATGCGCCATGCACTTGAAAATGTCACAACGATACTAATTATATGGGATCAAAACTTCAGCACTGCGGTAGGATGCAATCCCATTTCAGTTCCCTTATTAGATATATCGAACAGAGGAACAAGATTGTTTACTGGATTGCGTTTCGGACATAATTTGTCGTCCATAGTCCTATCAAGATAACTACACAACTTCCAGACATCCTGTATATAGTCCTTATTTCCTTATCTTCTCTGTGAAATGGGTAATAGGACTTTCCAAATGTCCGGAAAAGTGCTCAGTCATTCGTGTTGCATGTGTTAGGTGTTGATTCGATGAACAGAGATTCAACTATAAATCTCTACTTCCACCCTGCTATGTTGGTTTTAAGGATTTTCACCGTGTCCCATTCTATTGTGTGGTTGTGTGTAACTGCGTGCACAGTTATGACCGAGCTTTTGTCTAAATTCCTTATTTTACTAGGATCTACCAATTTTGAACTAGCTGGACTTTTGTGCTCGGATAGCCTAATTGCTCGTTGTCGATTACTTTCACCTATGTATTTGACCTCGCAATCGTTGCAAGGTATTTGGTAAACTAAATTAGTTTGCCTTATTGGATCAGTGGGATCTTTGAACCTACAAAGCTTATCTCTCTACTTAGGGTCTATAGAAAAACTTCGCACTCAAATCACTACTCAGACTTCAAATCGTCTAACCCCAAGTCAGTTAAAGTTGACTTGGTAAAAGGTCTAAGTAAAATGGCCAAAAAGCTTACTGATAAAACAAAAGATCTAAGGCAAGAAATCAAACACATTAAGAACACCTTGCTCTTCAACAATTACCTTCCTAAATTTATCCATAAGGCTGGGATTAAAGTGACATTTATGCCTACAAACTCACCCAAAAATAAGCTTTAAAGATAAGAAGATCCCACATATCCAATTCAGTTGGATAATTTAGTTTAACGAATCCTTTGCAACGATTGCGAGGTCAAATACATAGGTGAAAGTAATCGACAACGAGCAATTAGGCTATCCGAGCACAAAAGTCCAGCTAGTTCAAAATTGGTAGATCCTAGTAAAATAAGGAATTTAGACAAAAGCTCGGTCATAACTGTGCACGCAGTTACACACAACCACACAATAGAATGGGACACGGTGAAAATCCTTAAAACCAACATAGCAGGGTGGAAGTAGAGATTTATAGTTGAATCTCTGTTCATCGAATCAACACCTAACACATGCAACACGAATGACTGAGCACTTTTCCGGACATTTGGAAAGTCCTATTACCCATTTCACAGAGAAGATAAGGAAATAAGGACTATATACAGGATGTCTGGAAGTTGTGTAGTTATCTTGATAGGACTATGGACGACAAATTATGTCCGAAACGCAATCCAGTAAATAGTCTTGTGCCACGTTAATATATCAAACAAATCAACTAGAATGGAACATTTTCCACTTAATCACCACCGTTACTCCCAAAACAACAGAAACACTACCTAGAACTCTTCGGCTACTTCAGCTTCGAAAGTTAGCGAAGCCACAAGCTCTTCTAAAACTATTTTACTTATCAGTGATAAAACATACATGCCATGTGCAGAGAGATTGGTGATATCGATCCTGCAGACTGTTTTGCTAGTGAGTGTGATTACCCTGACCGACTCAACACTTCATCATAAAGACCACTCTATTGTCTAGTATTTCTGGATGTATCATAAAGTGTTATCTGATTTGTTGAAATATCTTAGACACAGTTACTCAAGGTGATGCTTGAAGGTTAGTCGGTCTTTTAATCAGAACAGGGTGGATGGTAGATAGATACTTCAGCACCTACTAATGCATTGAACTGTAATTTTCTCTCAATATTTAAACGTCTAAATATTCTAGGTGGTTAGAGAAATTTAGTGAGGCAATTATAGTCATATTGATTAATAACACCACTTAGAAATAAGCCAGAGCTAATGAGCACGTAAGGACTATGCGTTTTGCACATGCATGTTAAGAGCAAATTAAGGTCATATCCACACCGAACTGATGTCGGACATTTCTCCCGAATCCTGATGGCAGAACAGACTAACATATAATTCCTCGCAATTTGCGGTACATCAGAGGTCGAATCTCGCTTTCAACCAATCAACAGGTGTTAGAACTATGTATTCTGGCTAAGATTTCTACTGGCTTAAGATACTGGGTAAGAAATAAACTTCCAGAAAGATACCTTGGTCTTTAAACATTTAGGTGATGTCCTTTTAAGTGATTACTTCCAGGCGAAAATAGAACCTAAGCTGCTAATTAGAATAGAGGATATTAATATATTTCTTAACTGCCAACAAGAGAAGTGCAAGAGATGTAGTCAATCCAGTTGCTCTTAGGAAAAGTGATTTGCAAGCCCTTTCACTGGTTTAGTCCCTTCATTTTCCATCTATACCTACATGTCGGTTTCACATTAGAAACATAAGCTCACCGGTTGGATCATATATTCTTAGCAAATTTTAATACTTGTCATGTATAACAACCTAAACTTGTCATTATAGCTTACAACATACGTGAGCGACGCTACTAAGACACCTGTGGTCTAAGTCCTATAATCTCCCCATATCTTCTACTTCAACGACCACATCTCACATGCGTAACAGGATAAAGTGAACTGCAGCACAGTATACTGACCCTTTAATAGGCGGTTGTGTATCTCTTCCACAACGTAGATGGCAAATGTGAAACAAGTGTTTCGTACCTAAGTTGAGGCTTCGTCAGCAACCAACCACTTTGGGTAAATGCATCTTCTCAAGTAAATTAAGTGGCCAACACACTCAACCACTTCACTGCCTATCCTTAAATCAGAAGTGGTTACAGAACTGTCCTTCAGTCACACGCCCAAAAACTATGCCAAACCTACTCACGTTTTCGCTCATGATGTTCAGAAGACGTTTCATTTTATCAGCATCCTCGCCCAACAAGAGAATGTCTTCTGCGTACAACAAATCAAACAGGTGTCAACCAGAGATAAGCTCAACCCTAGTGAAGTCGGAGATACCTAAGGTTATGTCCTTTAGTATGTCTACGATGAAGTCAAACAAGAGAGATGACAGCGGACACCCCTAGTTGTCATCGGATGACGACTCCTCTTAAGGAGTTACGAGTAAGTACGTCACTCTGCTGAAGGTTCTTTACTCGACAACCCTTGAGCGTCTATACTGAGCTGTGAATATCGAGTGGTGTTCGTCAAGTATGCCCACTCCCTCCATTCCTGTTCATTTCTATCACAGAAGTTCTTATGGAGGTCTCCCTCCTGTCATGCAACTTCACCAGGATTGATCTAATCACAGGAGAACCCTTGGCAAATCTAGAGTACACAGATGACAAAGTCCTTTTAGGTCAAGACCATGACAAAATGAAGTTTTCTGGATATATTGAGTGGCAATTTGAATGTTTGGGATGCGTCTCTCGCTACCCAAGTGCAAATTGGTGCTCTGGTACTGGTATTCAGTGGCGCCCCCGCTAACAATAGAATGAAGTGGTCGAATCCGTTGAACACTTCACTAACCTGGAAAATCGAACCAGCTCTGGTGGGTCAGTGGTCGACGAAATTTCTGCACGCATACAGAAAGCTAGACTGACTTTTACCATCTTTGGCCCCGCTGCGACGTCCGATGACCTATTAAAGGCTCTACTTTGATATCTTACCTGTTCTACTTACCTGCTCTTTGCGTACTACTGTGAATTGTGACAACCTGAACCAATGCACTCATGTGCAAAGTTCCACACTGACTTTGTCAATCAACTGAAATTTGCTCTTTTGTAGTGTATGGCTATGAAACATACCCCTTAGAGGTTAATAACATGAGAAGGCTTCTAGCGTTCAATAACCGTTGCTTTAGTGGCTTGGGTCGCGTGTCACTGTGACAACATATCGGTAAAGCTCAGACGAGGTGTAGAATTACAGGGAGGAGACGAGTCAGTGGATACTTTTGTGAACCTTCATCGACTGAGACATGTATTACGTATACGTAGTCACCATCTGCTTCATCGCGGTGTCAGCTGAAGTAGGTTCGGGCCGGAATAAGGCTCGGAGCAACCAAACTTAGACTTAGCATTATTCCATGAAGTCCTTAGTCGTAGGTCTGAGTCATGCAGGGAGATTCAGACCAACCGGTTGAGGTCCACGTGACAACTGGAACCAATAGCTGATACTACTTAGAACTGATGTCAGCGGTGCAGATGTATCCATACATTATCTTGATTGTTAACCGCTATACTGACTTCAGCATTTCTCCATTCCTCTCTTTTTCTACTTTGTAATGCTTTGGACCATTTTTCTCCCATTCTTTACCTCACTGCTTTGTTCGTTTATGTGCTAATATAAGGTGTGGCAACTTGAACCGCTACGCAGTAATCCCTAGTCCTGTGGAAATTGATGATAATTTACGTCTATGAGTAGAGGGGTTTGGTTGGCGTTTTACACCTGGTCGGTACTCCTTTCACGGTGAAATCCTGCCACACCACTCGGTTGCGGGAGTATCTAATTTTACAAGGATACACTTGATGGATATACCTTTTCATGAAGCTAAAGCCTGTGGTTTTCTGGAGTTTGTTGCTGTCGAGCTCCAGTTAGGTGTCATAACTACGGAACCTAGGATCTTGAACACGATGTTTGTAAAAATGATCTCTCTACGGTTTTAACAAGACCATTTTATATAAACTGGGCTGACCAATAATGTAGACATATTTATTCTTCCAAATTTTAACGTCATCTCCGAACACGAGAAAAGAAAGGTGATTCTTGACTATATGTCTCTGATACAAAGTAGAAGGCCTAGAATTGCATTTCGGAGTTCAGTATTTTTCATCGGTTACACCTCTTTTCCTACAAGCTTCTTCGGATATTTGAATACTGTACCTAGAAGTGAAGACAAAACCTCAGTATACCATACTGATACTTGCAAACGCGGCCAGCTTTTTAAGTAAAGTTAGGTAATGATAATGATATTCCTGCTAGGCAAAAGGAAAATGAACTAGATCAGACAATTCGACAAAGACCTCTGCTTCCTAGAATAATTAGTTTTTTGAATAAAAATTGATGTGAAAGCCACTACTTCATATATGGAAAGCCAATACGATACTGACAGCGAAACAGGCAAAAACCGAAGCAACTAGAATTTTCATGATTGTGAAGATTAGAAAACACCTTAGTCACCGAATCCCCTACTTTCGCAACCTGTCCTAACATATATGCTAGTTATTCTAAAAGTCCTTGCTAATTTGATCTTACATCACGAACAATTTCTAACAACGTAATTTCGAACAGTAGATGAAATCAGAAACAGCCTCACCAACGGTCTGAGCCAAAAAGGTGGTATAAGCTCTTTAGCACGCAATATCGTGCATTTCACTGATTGCAGCTTTTCTTTTTAATTTTCAGCACAATTTCTTATCAGTTAACGTTTCATTATTACTTAATACGTTTTCTAGAAGCGATTCAGACAATAATGGAACAGAAGACACTCAGCTCCAGTGAATGCGATACGTTTTGTTCCTCTGTCTCAATACTGCATTCGGAATCCCAGCAAGATAAGAACCACTGTTAGATGCGATTATGTTGCTGATTTATACATACGTACCTCAGCGTTTGGCTAGAATAATTTAAGTTGATTCTTCATATATTTTAAGAGTATAAGTGTGAAGCAAGTTAAATATTTGTTAAATAAAGACTTCAAACACTAGTAATAGATGTATCAAAACAAATACTGTGTTCTAGCTCACATTTAATGAGATTATCTTGCCATAGAACGTACTGCTAAACTTAGTTACTTCGCGTGACACTAAATAGTAAGATATATGGACAATAATGTGTTCCTAACCAGATTTAGGTCCATGTATTCATACAAGTAACGATCACTTTAAGTTCTGGACCAATAACTACAAGTTACTACCAAGGCGAAGTTACTGCATGCACCCATCAACATAGGACCAGGCATTACTGCGTAACGGTCCGAGTTGCCACACCTCATATCAGTACATCAATTAAAAGGGCAGTGAAGTGGAAGATGAAGAAATGAAAACTCACCGAAAAGAAATATAAAGTACGAGAAGAAAGAATGACAAGATGGTGAGAATCGGTAAAGCGTCGTTAAGATGAAGATAATGTGTGTATACATCTGCGCCACTGACATCGGTTCTGAGCCATATCATCTAAAGTTCCCAACCACTGGTTCCTCTTGTCCCGCGGACCCCAACCGGCTAGTCTGCATCGCCCCCACATGGCTCAAACTAACAGTCAAAGACTTCATACATTGGTGACATGTTTTTGTCTAATCACCTCGGGCCACTATCCAGCCTGCATCTACTTCGGCCAACATTGTGCGATGGGGCAATGAGTGACTAGGTATAGGTAACACATGTCTCAACCATCTCAGTCGATGAAGGTTCATAACCTTATCAACCGATTTGCCTCTTCCCCTAAAACTCTACACCTGATTACTGCATTACTCACGTGGTGATACCACAAAACACGGTCTATACTACGAAAGCAACGGTGTTCAAACACCTGAAGCCTTCTCATGTCTCCCACCTTCAATGGCCATGTTTCGCTGCCATACAGTAGAATGGACCGGACTGCTGTGCAGTACACTCGACCCTTAACAGACAATCGGATATCACGGCGGCGCAAGTTGGCGAAAGCCAGTACAGCCTTTTGCATTCGTGCAGAGACTTCATCGATAACTGAGCCACCAGACCTGACCTCACCTCCCAGGTAAGTAGAATGGTCAACACACTCAACCATTACACTCTTTATTGTTAGCCGTAGCACTGTCGAAGACCAATTCTGGAGCAGCAGCTTGGATATGGGTGGTGAGAAACGTATCCTAACCATCTTTAAATTGCCACTCAGTGTTCAAAAGACTGCATCTTGTCAGCGTCTTCACCTAACAAAACTATATCGTCTGCGAATTCTAGGTCTAAAGAAAATTCTCCTGCGATTAGGTCAACCTCTGTGTAGTCAGGTGACAAGAGGCAGCCCTCCACAAGAATGTCTATGATAAAATTTAATAGTAATGGAGATAGTGAGCACTCTTGACGGACAGCTCCCCGGACATCTTACTATAGGCTCTAACACGCCCACAAGCGTCCGAGTAGAGGGCCTTCAATAAGGTGATGTACTTACTAGGCACGCCCTTCAGTGAGAGACATTGCCATAAGACTTCTCGATCAATGCAGTCGAGTGTCACCTTCATGTCAAGAAATACGGCTATTGTCGGGCTTCGGTAAGCGTGTCTGCATACATCCAGAAATATGTGGTTAAGTGCCAGGCATCAATCGAATAGTCAGAGACTTGATTCTATCTCCACAACCGGCTCTTAATTGTATAAACTTTGACATCCACGGTAGAAAATATATACCAGTACTAGTGGGCAATGCGCCACACCTCTAATGAAAGGGTTAGCGACACAACTTGGCTGCCAAAACCTCGGTAGGTGGAGCTGGGTGACCCACTAATTGTTAGTCATCTCAATAAACCACTGAGCCACAGCTCCACACCGCTACTGCTGACAGGTTTTCATACGCGACAGACAAGAGACAGAGTACATTGGGATCAGAAAATTCATCCCATATTAATTGGCAGTCATAAGTGATTACAAAACGAATATACCTGAACATGTCCCAGACACGCCTTGACCCTTCTGCATGAAACACGTACGCACAGTTCTGTGAAATAAAAAAGAGAACTCCATTCACCACTCAATGTTAACCACTTTAACTATTCAAAAGTAGATGTTAGGTAAACGCCAGCAGGGAAGTGAAGACTTCAGCATACGAAGGTTGAATAGTACATGATGCTATAAACTGACGAAAAACTCAATAGCTATTGGTAGTGATCATTCACATTTGAGGTAACAATTAGAAGTCTACGAACGTCGTGCAGTGTTTCGATGAGTCCTGAACATCATATGAAATTACTACAAAAATTTCTCAAAGTAAACGAGTGAGTACTTTGCGTGGGTAAAGTAGTAAGAACGGTCACAATTCTTTTTTCGGCCAGTCAATATTGATACATTCAACTGAACACAAAACAATCACCACCTGCACTAATCGATGAAACGACTATCACATGCTGTTAAAAGTCATGAGATGTGTAAACATGTCGAGATAACATGGCCGATAGCCATCAGTCGATAACATAGAACGTAGGAAATGCAGCGTCCCGCTACCAGTTTTAACACTTTACATAAAGTTAGGAGGCACTTATGGCTAGGAACTACAAATACCGATTTAAGAGAGAAAATTCTCAGTGATACTTGGGTACAAAGACCTTTGAATAACTGACAAAACATATCAGTGCATAACAGTAAAACTATATCACCACGGTAAAGTATCTTCTGTTTCAAAGGATTAATCATGTACAGAATCTTACACCGAGAATCACTTCAGTACTCCTTGTCAAAGCAGCGTAACACGAAAGTCTGGTTTATCTACATGTAAGTGCAAAATGACATTCTTCATATCAAGTGACATAAAATGTATACTAATGAATCTTAGAGAGATTATCACAAAAGACTAACAACAATCGACCCTCCGGCTACATATGCAGCCCTCATCATGTAGAACCCACCATGCTTAAAGAGGGTTGTCTGGATGACAGGACATTTAAACACCCTATCACAACCCATCAACCTCGCCTGGTTAACTAGTTCACTAGTTACTAGCCGGTCCTAAGCCCGGGTAAAGAGGGAAGGTTGGGCACAGGGATAGCAACCCTACCCCGTAAAACAAATCTAACCACTAAAGAAACTTCAAAGCGCAAACAAAATATAAAAAATAAAAACAAAATTATTCCTCGCTGGAATCGGAGAGGCGAAATGACGCCAGTTGGTGAAAGCCTTCGGGAAGCCAATTGGCCGATGTGTCCACTCTCGATGAAAGCGAAAGTAAGGGTGGGGACATGGAATGTCAGTACGATGTTTGAACCCAGCAAGGCAGCCCAGATTGTAAAAGAGATGAGAAGGTATGACATTGAAGTGCTTGGAATTTGCGAAAGCAGATGGGATGGAAGTGGAGTCTCCAGACTGTCAACCGGAGAATCAATAATCTACTCCGATATTCTCACCCAGACGACAACCACTAACCAGTACACTGAGGGAATGGCTATCATGATGTCCCCCTCCCAACAGCATCGAAGGCTGTCTCTCATGCAGTGGGAACCAATCTCCTCCAGGATTAGTATCATAACAGCAAGGTTCAACTCAAAAGGAAGGAAGGTCACAATCATACAATGATACGCTACACTATGCATCTACAAATAATGAAAAGCAAGAGAAAAAGGATGAATTCTACAGACAACTGCAATCAACACTGGACAAAACGCCACCTCAGTTGGCGATATCAAAATTCTAATGGGCGACATGAATGCCGAACTGGGAGCAGACAACACAGGAAGAGAACTAACCATGGGTCGAGAAGCGCTCGGTGATGTGATGAACGAGAATGGAGAATTGTTTGCAGAATTCTGTGCATCCAGCGATTTGGTGATTGGAGGTGAGGCAGTGTGTTCAAGCGCAAGAATATCTATGGATTTCACCAGATGGACACACTAAAAATCAGATCGACTTCATCTCAATGTGAAGAAAGTGGAGACGCAACCAGCCTACTTGACACAAGGTCAATAAGAGGAGCAGATGTAGGCTCAGACCACTCACCATCTGGTGCAAGGAACCTTCCAAATCAAGTTAAAAGCCCTCAAGGAAGCTGGTGATAGACCGCAGTTCAAGTACAACACCCAGAACAGAAACTGAAGGACGAAACTATAAAGGAAATCTTCACGGCAGCCATTAAGACAAAGTGGGAGATATCGAGGAACATCCATGAAGAAACCAGTGTGGGAGAACACTGGAAGTGTTTAAAAATGAGATGTGGAAAGAAACCTGCACAACTGTATTAGGAAGGAAGAAGAAAGAGGATAAGGAATGGATCCCGATGGATACATGGAAGCTGATGGAGCAGGGAGAGGAGGATGGTGAAGCAGAAGATAAACCAGTGCAAGGATGCTCAACGACAAGAGAAACTGAGTACAATGTATAAAACACTACACTGGACACTAATATAGTAGCCTTCAAACCTTTATCCGCCTCATTCAACAACTATATGAAGACGCCACATACCAAGTAATTCACAATGGGAAGCTCAGTGATGCTTTTGAAGTGAAGACAGGAGTGAAACAAGGTTGCCTACTATCTCCCATGACATTCCTGATTGTGGTCGACTGGATCATGCAGCAAACAGTGGGGAGCGAGAAGAGGGGGATACGCTGGACTACGGAAAACAACCTAGAAGATCTGGATTTCGCCGATGACTTGTGTCAGATGTCACACAAACTTGATGATCTACAGGCAAAAACTAACAAGTTGACAGAAGAGGCAGCGAAGACGGGACTTCAAGTGAATATAGAGAAGACAGAGGTGATGAAGATACCGCACCACCACCAACAACAAACTCCAATCACCATCAACGGGAGAAACTTAAAGGAAGTAACCTCCTTCACCTATCTAGGAAGCACTGTTTCAACTACAGGCGCCACAGGCACAGACGAGGATGTCAAAGTCAGAATCGGAAAAGCAAGACAGGCTTTCATTAGCCTGAAACCAGTGTGGAGATCTGCACTCAGCATGTGGACAAGATCCGGATTTTCAACACCAACGTCAAGTCAGTGCTTCTGTATGGTTCAGAGACTTGACGCGTCACGAAAGGGATTTCCAATAAACTACAGACATTCACCAACAACTGCTTACGCTCGCTACTGAAGATCAGACGGTCAGAAAAAATAGGCAACAGGGAGCTCTGGGAAAGAACTAACCAGCAACCCATCGCTCAACAAATATGCAGAAGGAAGTGGAGATGGATTGGGCATATAATAAGAAGGCCGGCTGGAGACATCACGCGCCAGGCCAGTCACTGGACTGGAACCCCCAAGGGAAGCGACGAGTTGGACGTCCGTGGGTGACATGGAGGAGATCGTGCGAGGAGGAAATGAGAGCTTCTGGGCTGTCGTGGAGCCAAGTCCAAAAGATTTCAGAGAACAGAGTGCACTGGAGACGTGCTACTGAAGCCCTATGTTCCATTAGGAACCCAAAGGACTAATAATAATATTATAATAATCAAAACCCATCACGGGACCTGCCGAGACTTCAGTGCGAATAGCCCAGCATGTCTGTACTTGTCCGGCCTGAATTTAAAAAAGTACGAACAGAAGATGATGCTAATCTAAACCACAGCTGAATAAACTAGGTTTGGAATGCAGTTTCTAAAACCTAGTAGAGAAGCAGACTTTTAACCGAAAGGCACAGTATTTGCAACTATATGGCCAGATTGGGTCATATCAGGACAAACGGCAAAGATTATTACGCATCAATGGCTCATGATCCTTATTCTTGAAGATAATAATAGCTAATACTAATTGAATCCGGAACCGTTAGAAGTTCTTTAGGATTAATTACGAACATTCAAAACTATTTTAAAAACGACAACTGGTATCACAATTTCATCACCAAGACAAACCATGATGTTAACTTATGGACCACTACCCATTGCTCGGAGAAGCCATAACTTCAAATCTACATGCCGCAAGTAAAACTCTTAGAACTAGAGTAGTTTACACGGAGGGAAAAAAATTACCATCGGCATCGTTACCTATAAAATTCACCCTCGATGACTTGATCACATTAAAGTAGATGGTATAGCACCAGCCAATTGCTCAACTTCTTACTTTGATCTCAAACTGCCACGTTCAGATATACCCATATAAACGCATCTGAAAGTACTAGGACAACGCGAATTGTGGAACCTATTTCTCGGAAAAAATTTAACCAAGTGCCAACTCCCGATGCTATAATCACCAAGCAAAACTTCCCTGTTCGAAACAAACGTTAACTATTGACTCTTATTCTTCAGTTCCTAACCCGAGTAAACCCCAGCCTCTAACAGTAGCGTTCGACTAGACCACTTACTTTGGATATATTAACGCAGAAGACTTAATGCTGAAATAGTGAAGAACTTGATCGAATGCCTTAGAACAAACACCTTAGAAAGCAACGCACCACTTTGGAAGACAACGGTAGGAAACATGACCCAACACTCAGATGACCAGAAAACCTGATTTCAATTCCATACAAGATTCCAGCTGCTTTACGAACGGTAGGTTTCTACCTCTTACTGATGAAACATCCTCTTTTCCTTACACTTCGCTAAATTATAAAAACTCCAGGCCTCAACATACTACGTGTTTCGAATCGAAACACGCTCAAGGAATCTTGTGCGCATACAAACAGCTGGGAACTAATCACACCTGTTTGGGGGCTGATAGTACTACCTGGCTGCCAAAATCTCGGTAGGCAAAGCTGTGTTTGAATCTGTTTAACCTCTCAGGATTAGGTGGATCCCATTTGGAACTTAACCAACTACGCTAGTGAGCACCGAAAGACAGAACAATCCACTCATACATATTTGTTGTTCCTTGACCAGTCCCCCACTTCAACGATATCAGACTCACACTACCTAATACTTCCGTCATTTTGACCGGCAGTTACTTACCTCCACCCTCAGTTATGTTCTACAACCACAGGCATTTTGTAGATAGTGGGACTTGTCGACCGCTTCACTCACCTCAGACGTGTACCCTAGAAAGAGCCAGTTGCTTACATCTCAGCTCGTAAACAAGTCGATTTGGCACTTGCCAACTAACGTCATCTGCGACGCCGACTGATGAGATATCCAACTACCTACCAAAGGATGATTATACTACGCTGCAGTTCATACTATCCTTTTTACGCCGAAGACGAAAAGATAATACGGTTAAGACCACAAATGTCTTACTAGCATCATTCGCGCTTGGTAGAATCTCCGTTGCCGTCAATTCTTCATTTCACACAATTTTGTCTATTTAATATCACTCTTATTTGACCTACATGGTTTTAGATAACTTCTGTGAAGAGCGGCAACTTTAGCCGATGTACCTGTGAGCGAAGCTTAGTGTTTATTTTGCCAGCTTAACTTATATCCAACAGAAGTTTCTGATAATAGGACATCGAGCGAACAAGCGTCAAACCAGGATGGCTGGTTGGGTTATTGTGGTAAACAAGCCCGTCAAGGTAGCAGTAACCAGTGGGGCTGAATGGAGAAAGGTGTCTCAGGAACGCCAGATACTTACAGAGGGACAACATTTCATGTGAAAGGTGATCCAAAAGCTCACGGCGTTAATGTGCTTATCAGTTGAAAGCATTCAGGGGCTCAATATGCTTGACCTACTTTAGTACCTCCCTAAAATTAAAATCTCCGGATAAGAACCCATAATGGAATCTACAAGTAACCAAACTGACCAAACGATTAAATGCCTCTTGAGAATTCAGCTTCAGATAGTTTGTCTCATCAAGATTTCCGCAGTTTTTAAGAGTGACTATATTATGCACAAACCAGTTTATTGAATCAAACAGCAACTCATTTTCCAACCGGTAGCACTGCACGTATATTCTTTGCGTGAGGAATATTCTGAAAGAAAAGCTGTTAGTACAACTAAGCACATACCATGCTCTGTAACATTTCCTGTGCCACAGGGTCAATTTCCAGGGCAATCGAATCGAATATGGATACCTCAGGTTGATAGTTGTCTCTCCTCTCTCTTTCCTCTTCTTGCAATTTTATGCTGATACCTCGGACAGGACCGGCTTCAAATCGCTTCATCAAGTGTGTCACGTAACCAGCGATCATGTTTCTTAATCTCTTAGAGCTTATGCATGCAATATCTTGACACACTTTCTTGTTAGTATGAAAGTCTCTGGTAAGTTTTGAGTAAAACCTTTCAATGATGAACCTTGAGGCCTTCTTGACTGTTTTTGTCCGGACTCGACCCTGCAAGCATATATTGCACTAAACTTTAGAACGTACCATGATCACTCAGTATTTTAAATCACGCTACTGCAAAGAGCGCCGTACCAAACGAAGAGGTGAGAATTAAATCGTATCAATATGCTGTACAAAATGCTAATTAAGTCTTCGGTGATATAAGTTGTAGTGTAGTTGGTCTGTGTTATTCCACACAGTAGATGTTGCTGCAAAGATCTGGTTTTTCCCGGAATTCATCTGCCGAAGTATTTGATACGACTTGCTGATGTATGGAGTTCCATCTCCCAATTGTTGTTGGCTGAATATGGATTCAAACGGTTGGTAAGGTAATAGAATAAAAATTTTCCTGGTTGACTTTGTCTCAAGAGTAACTGGGCCGCTATTTCATGTGGTTGTCAACCGGTGGACAAACAGACAGAATGAAGGCGGTTAAAATAAGAACCTCATGTGAGTTTTTAGTGACCTCCCATCTACATCTTAAGTAGGTCTCACAGCCATAGAGACATGACGACAGCCATTTGATTGGCAGTAGCTTGCTTATATCTGATCATATTTAGTCTGTAAGTACGGCAGCCGTGACCAGTGTGACCGAATACTCTAGAAAAGCCTACACAAGTAATGTTAATTCTGCCTCGATTGTCGACATTACGGTGCGCAGGTAAGTAATACGGGGGTGGCCTTCTCTGAATTCGTGTTGACGACAAGTAAACAATATAATCGCTGTGATAAGATTCCTCAGCCCATCATGAACCGACGACTTAATCACTTTGTGAAGTATGGGTAAGAGCTTCCTTGGTCTGTATTTCGGATTAACTCCTCGATCTCCTCTGAACATTGGCACTATGTGGCCTAACTTTCAAGGACTACGAACGTGCCCCCAGCTAAGAGAATTTTCCAATATCTCGGTTTAATGCTGAGCCAGGATTCGTGCCGCTTCCCGCAGAACCACTCAATGGACTTTGTCATGTCCTGAGGGAGTGTCTTGGTGGACAGTGATAGCCCGAGCTATACAACTACTCAGGTCAGTGACGCGGAGTCCTGCTTGGTAAATGGAATATGCGTGAATGTTTGAGCAAGCGATCGATGGTGACAGCACCTGCGAATGCTGACCCTCTAGGATTTCAGCTGCTTGAATGCTGCTACCAGCCGGCCTATTGGGCCCCAAAAGTTGAGACTCACGCTTTCGCCCGTTGGAATTATGCAGCATAGCGAGACACAACTTTCGGGTTGGGAACAAACGTGTTCTTAAGCTCAACTTGATGCCACTGCTGATTGACTTTTAGTGATTTCTTGCATGTACTTTTAGTATTTTTAGACAGTCTAAATGAGTGTTCATCACCTGCCTTCTTGTGCTCGGCCCAGCGGTGTCCTTTCAAACCAGGTACTTTAGAAGTGGCTTGCTGGTCATCTTTCTTGACTTGGAGCACTTTGGCATCAAAAATGAAACAGACTGACCACTGCCATACGTGATTCTGTCAAATACAAATCTCCGATGGGTGTTGACATGCTGCCATACATGATCGGCTTCTCAGTCAGCTGTTACAGCGCCCCTTTGAAGGGCTACGGTGTTCAGTCACCCGAACTTCCAACGACGCTAGTATAGGGGTCGGGTAGTTTGATTTTACAGACACATCGCAGACCCATGAGAAAATGGCGACTGCTGCTTAACGAGTGAGGAATGCTAATTTTCCTCTCAAGAGTTCTTCACTTACAGAGGCATTCACATAACTGGCTTGCATGTCCAGAGTCAGCGAACCACTTGTTCCTGTTTGTGAAACCAGGTAAACAGGTAGGGAATGAGGAACAAGATAAACAAAAACAGTGTGTCAGCGACTCAATCTGTAGGCTCAAGCTGGGACCTTAACTGCACATCAAGTTTCTCCAGGAAGGGCTCCACTGATGTAGTATGAACAACTACGGGGTGGACATACCAGGTCCTAACTATGGCTTTCTTAAGGTGATCGAGCGTCTCGTCACCTAATTAGTGACGCGTGTGAAGTCCAAGCTGACGGTGCACACTTAGCCGCTGTTGGCCGGATATCTGGCTTTGCTGGTGATTCTGATGTCTATGGAACCTCAAGCTCTTTTGGCGGAACCTGGCCAATTGTCTGCTCTCATTGCATAGAAAAGGCCGAAACGCCTGGATGTTACCCCGCTAGCCGATGTAAGCATTAGGTCGGTGACAGGTGTGAGCTGTGAGTTGCTCAGGCTGGAAGCACTATGTCGTCCCAGGGGGCTTTAACCGGCATTAAAAGTGAATGGCCCTTTGCGTACACCGTTTTCATGCGTGTGAACCCAACGGGAAGCTGGTTCATTGTCGAGTGACGTTAGGCTGACTCCAAACGGGTAAAGCTTGTAAAATTGGAAAGGCCTAAACGAAGATTGAAGAGTGAAAGATAATCCTGATGTCTGACTTATTAAGTTTAAATTCAAACATCTGTGCTCACCTCACGAGGTCTTCACAGCCCGGTTTAAGCAGTCGACTAAACAGGTGGCCTAAAATGTGTCCGAAATGCTACGTTTTGTTGGTAGGTCACAACCGTGTATATTCCTAACGGTGAGGACTCAGTGCCACGATGCCTTCCACGTATGCCTTGAACCTTGGTTAATGGGTGGATTTAGTGTGATGCCTCCGAGTCAGTCCTAGGTGCATCTTATTTTTTGAAGTGAAAGATGAAGAATAATCATCCCAAGTTCTGGATGGGGCTGTGGGAGACCGTCAAGGACTTAGAGGGAATGCCCGTGATCAAGTTTTCCTAAGACTCAGCCCAGGGTTACGAGCACCAGATTTGCACAAAATGTTTAACCGTGACAGCATAATACTCACGTTCATTGAGGACAGAGGTACCAAGGCCCTTCTCTTGGAAAATGTCTCCAGTTTCATGCTGTTAAGTTTCGGTGTGGCACACATTACGCCACATGCGTATCACTTTGCATTTTCAGAAGTGATGGTTAGTCCATTTTGATCCGCCTATTTTGGGAGCCGGGCAAATCGTCCAGTAAAGCGTGCCTGTCACTTCAGTCCCTTATTTTTGGCCATACCGCTGCATCATCAGCAAGCAGAAGTATTTCAGAAGATGCCCTCAAAGCCAAGTCATTTATGAAACGGAGGGACGGGAGGTGACCCAGACCAGAATCATAGCAGACTCCTCCTGGGCAGCTTGTTCCTTTGAAGATGGCTGAGGTCGGGTGGACTTCAAAGATGCGGTTGCTTAAATGTGATGATAGTCGGCTAAGCATCAGTGGCCGAAGTCCTAGAACCAAGACTTGTTGTGAAGACAGATATAGTTGACCCAGTCAAAAGCCCTAGAAAAGCTGAGGTGTGTGAAGTCTGTCCTATTCCGACAGCCAGCAAGGCTAGTCCAACTATCTACTGTGGTTCGCAATTTAGTAATGAATGAATATGTCCCAAAACCAAGTTATTGGGGTGCGAAGATGCAAGTGGACATGAGATAGATTCGTAAGCTTCCATAAACTACCGACTCCACTATCTTCAGGGTTTTGGAGTGAAGAGTCATAGGCCTGCATTTGGTTCGGTGGCTTCGTTGATTGCCCTTCAAAATAGAAGCGACATGGACTAACTTCCAACGTTCAGGCGCTTCCAAAGGGTTCAGTTAGGGGTGAGGCGTCTTCATGAAGGACCGTGGCGTGAATTTCATCCAAACATGGAAATGCGCTTTTCTCTAACATTGGCAGTTTTGAATGCACCTTATCGACACTCCATGGGAGAATTGGAGGTTTACACTGAGTTGACTACATAGCGGTCTGTGAACGCCCATGCAATATCATCGAAGAAAATCAATCCCAACAAGAGATGAAAGGAGAGAAATGATAGCCGAAGTTATCTTGAAGGATACCCAATTTCAATATGAAGCTTCTCCTTTTCTGCTGGTGAACTGGTGGAAATGATTTTGACCGGTCATTAAGTGATAACAAATAGTTCAACTACATTTAACGGATGAACAGTCCTTTCAGTGAGGAAATGTTGCAGACCTGTCATTATTACAGGGGCATACTCTGGACAGCACTATTTTATTATTATTATTAGTCCCTTGGGTTCCTAGTGGAACATAGGGCTTCAGTAGCACGCCTCCAGTGACCTCTGTTCTCTGAGATCTTTTGAACCTGGTCCCACGACAGCCCACAACCTCTCATTTCCTCCTCGCACGACCTCCTCCATGTCACCCTCGGACGTCCAACTCGTCGCTTCCCATGGGGATTCCACTCGAGGGCCTGACGCGTGATGTCCTCCGTCGGCCTTCTCAGTGCATGGCCAATCCATCTCCACTTCTTCCTGCATATTTGTTGCGTGATAGGTTCTTGGTTGGTTCGTTCCCAGAGTTCCTTGTTGCTTATTCTTTCTGGCCATCTGATCTTCAGCAGCGAGCGTAAGCAGTTGTTGATGAATGTCTGTAGTTTATTGGAAATACCTTTCGTGACGCGCCAAGTCTCTGAGCCATACAAGAGCACTGACTTGACGTTGGTGTTGAAAATCCGTATCTTGTTCCGCATGCTGAGTGCAGAAGATCTCCACACTGGTTTCAGGCTAATGAACGCCTGTCTTGCTTTTCCGATTCTGACTTTGACGTCCTCGTCCGTCCCGCCTGTAGTTGAAACAGTGCTTCCTAGATAAGTGAAGGAGGTTACTTCCTTCAAGTTTCTCCCGTTGACGGTGATTGGAGTTTGTTGTTGTTGTTGTTGATGGTGGTGGTGCGGTATCTTCATCACTTCTGTCTTCTCTATATTCACCTGAAGTCCCGTCTTAGCTGCCTCTTCTATCAACTTGTTAGTTTTTGCCTGCAGATCTTCAAGTTTATGTGACATTAGGCATAAGTCATCGGCGAAATCCAAGTCTTCTAGGTTCTTTTCCGTCGTCCAGTGTATCCCCCTCTTCTCGCTGCCTACTGTTTGCTGCATGATCCAGTCCACCACAATCAAGAATATCATGGGGGATAGTAGGCAACCTTGTTTCACTCCTGTCTTCACTTCAAAGGCATCACTGAGCTTCCCATTGTGGATTACTTGGCATGTAGCATCTTCATATAGTTGTTGAATGAGGCGGATAAAGGTTTGCGGTACTCCGTAGTATTGAAGCAGTTTCCAAATTACTTCTCGGTCGACGCTGTCAAAGGCCTTCTCAAAGTCGATGAAGTTGAGGTGGAGAGGTGATTGCCATTCTATGCTCTGTTCTATGATGATACGAAGCGTTGCAATTTGGTCTGCACATGATTTGTACTTCCTGAAGCCTGCCTGTTCCGGTCGTAGTTTTGAATCCAGTGCATCCCTTAGCCTCTCCAGGATGATGCGGCTTAATATTTTACTTGGGGTGGACAGGAGAGTGATTCCGCGCCAGTTCTTGCAAGCACTGAGGTCTCCCTTCTTCGGCAGTTTGACAAGGTAACCCTTCTTCCAATCGTCAGGTACCTTCTCTTCCTTCCACACCTTCTGCAATAGTGGTGTGAGCATGTCCGCTGTTGTCTCTGCATCTGTTCTCAGTGCTTCTGGCGGTATTCCATCTGGTCCTGCTGCTTTCCCGCATTTCAGTAGCTTTATGGCGTTCAGGACTTCCATTTTCGTTGGGGGATTAATGTTCACTTGTAGTTCAGCGGCTGCAGGTGGTATTTCTGGACGAAGTGCAGGTGGTGGTCGATTCAAGAGCTTCTTGAAGTGGTCGGCCCATCGTTTCCTCTGTTTCTCTTCTTTTGTAATTAAATTTCCTTCTTCATCTTTTATTGGTTTCATCTGTGTTGGTCTCTTCCCTGATAGCAACCTGGTTATTTGATACAATGTCGTCAGGTCTCTCTTACCTGCAGCCTGTTCTGCTTCACTTGCCAGTGTTTCGTAGAAGTGTCTTTTGTCTTTGCGTGCACTCTTCTTCACTTCTTTGTCCAGTGTTTTATACATTGTGCTCAGTTCCTCTTGTCGTTGAGCATCCTTGCACTGGTTTATCTTCTGCTTCACCATCCTCCTCTCCTCTATCAGCTTCCAGGTATCCGTCGAGATCCATTCCTTGTCTTCCACCTTCTTCCTTCCTAATACTGTTGTGCAGGTTTCTTTCCACATAGCTTTCAAAGACTTCCAGTGTTCTTCCACACAGGTTTCTTCAGGGATGTTGCCCGATGTCTCCCATTTTGTCTTGATGGCTGCCTTGAAGATCTCCTTTGTAGTTTCATCCTTCAGTTTCCGAGTGTTGTACTTGAATTGAGGTCTATCACCAGCTTCCTTGAAGGCTTTTAACTTGATTTGGAAGGTTCCTTGCACTAGATGGTAGTGGTCTGAACCTACATCTGCTCCTCTTCTTGACCTTGTGTTAAGTAGACTGCGTCTCCATTTTCTTGAGATTGAGATAAAGTCGATTTGATTTTTAGTGTGTCCATCTGGTGAAATCCATGTCGCTTTGTGGATATCTTTGTGCCTGAACACACTGCCTCCAATCACCAAATCGTTGAATGCGCAGAATTCTGCAAACAATTCTCCATTCTCATTCATTTCACCTAGCGCCTCTCGACCCATGGTTAGTTCTCTTCCCGTGTTGTCCCCTCCCAGTTTGGCATTCATGTCGCCCATCAGAATTTTGATATCGCCAACTGACGTCTTGTCCAGTGTTGATTGAAGTTGTCTGTAGAAATCCTCCTTTTTCTCTTGCTCTGCATTATTTGTAGGTGCATAACATTGTATGATTGTGACCTTTCTTCCTTTTGAGTTGAATCTTGCTGTCATGATCCTGGAGGAGATTGGTTCCCACTGCATGAGAGCCTTCGATGCTCTTGAGGACATCATGATAGCCACTCCCTCAGTGTGCTCGTGGTTGGCGTCTGGGTGACCGGAGTAGATTATTGATTCTCCAGTTGACAGTTTGGAGAGTCCACTCCCATTCCATCTGCTTTCGCAAATCCCAAGCACTTCGATGTGATACCTTCTCATCTCGTTTGCAATCTGGGCTGCCTTACTGGGTTCAAACATCGTGCGGACATTCCATGTCCCCACCTTTACTTTCGCTTTCATCGAGAGAAGACACATCGGCCAATTGGCTTCCCGAAGGCTTTCACCAACTGGCGTCATTTCGCCTCTCCGATTCCAGCGGGGAATAAGTTTGTTTTCATTTTTTATATTTTGTTTGTGCTTTGAAGTTTCTTTAGCGGTTAGATTTGTTTTACGGGGTAGGGTTGCTAGCCCTATGCCCAACCTTCCCTCTTTACCCGGGCTTAGGACCGGCTAGTAACTAGTAAACTAGTTAACCAGGCGAGGTTCTGGACAGCACTACTGCCGTGGAAATAAGGAATTGCGGCGACCAAGAAATTAAACGTCTGTGAAGTTGGCGTTTGCCTCTGGCGACAAGCCTCTGCTTCATAAAGTTTCTGGATGAAGATGTTTCTAAAACTTTGTTCACTTTAATTCACGCCTGTCATCCGCATATTCAGTTCAGCCACCCAAAAATGAGACAAACTTGGTTTAAAATTATGAGATCACATATGCCCTCGTGCGTCCTCTAGTACTGCACAAATCAAAAGCCCCCTTTAAGCATGTATAATGCACGAATAGTCATTGTCTATCCAATACTCCATTCTTCTGATAACTCATAAGCCCCCAGAGTCCTGAGTTCGATGGCATGCATTCGGAGAACTTGCAAGTACCTTAGTGAAATTATAATCTAACTACAACAACGAGACGTATTGCTGGTCTGTGGGAATGTAATCCAGTCGCCGTCTTTGTTTCCCGAACTCACACGCTAAATACGATTCATTTAAAATTCCTAATCGTCATTTTGTCCAGTAGATAAACTCGTATCGGGCACTGCCGTCTAGATGGCCAATAATCTTGGTTTTGACAGTCTAACTAAAAGTAAGGGGGTGACCCTTGGTTCCTCGACGACAGCTTAGCTCCACCTGAAGCTTTAAAACTGAGCTCGTAAGGGATTACAAAGGCAGTACGAATCTATATGCTATCAAGTCACATATCCAGGAGAAATGATCAAATAATTGTTTGCATTACGAACCTACGTGTACAAACCAACAGTTGGGGAGGGATGAACTTCGCCATGAAAGGGCCATAGCAACTTGCCCATCTTGCGATGGTTTTAGATCTACGTTTTCGGGGCGATGTTGAGCTATCTTGCAGGAAGTCCTTCTAAAAGATACATGGCAGCGATATTTTTTAAAGAGCGCTAGGTTCACTTGAATTCATGACAAAATATTGCGACGAAGTAACTAGGAGTTGTGATCATCAGATATTTGCAACCGCTCTGCAGCGTGAATCCGAAGAGACCGAGCAGAAATCTTGTTGGCCGGTGCGTACAGGTGAGAATACACCAGATTCATACCTCAATTACGGGGAGAAATGAAGCTGAGATCCAAAACCGACAGTCTTAGTGGGACTTCGAGAACGAGTGCTTTAGGATCCGTCTCTAAATGCAATCAGATAGATGCTTTGTAACGGCCAAAGTCCAATAAACCTGGTCTGAACGCGGAAAATAACTTGGCGGTGCCAACTAACGCGAATCCTACTACTTTCTGAGTTCTACTGTATAGCTTCTGAACTTTCACGAGTGACCCACAGTCAAAGGTCGGATCAAAATATCAAAACACGGTTTGTAGTAAATCAGTGGTAGATTAGTAACAAAATCTGTGGTGCCATCAATGCAACAATAAGCTATATCAAAATTACAAGGATTCCTCGACGGTGTCGTTAGGTAGCTGTACAGTCCGAACGTTCTCGGGCGCAAACTCTTACTGTGCGGTAGAAACTGGTTAAACAGGTGCAGTCGTTAAATACCTGAGAGTCATCAAGAATATTCCCGACAAAAGGGATCAAGACTCTGTCTACCCGGATTGAATCAACAAATAAAAGTTTACAGCAGACAGTCAAAAGACAAACAGTTAAACCACAGCACAGCCGTGAGTCGAACCGGAACAAAATGTTGGATGCAGTGAAACGACGTCACGTCAGCAGTCTAGTGTCGCCTAACAGGAAAGTGAAACATTCATGGTAAGTCTCAACCATACAAAGGCAAGTACCGAGTGCAAAGTAAAAGAAGGCAGTCAAGCAACCAAATAACATTACATCGGCTAGGGTTAGAGGCATACCACCCATAACGAGGGCAAAAATATCCAAATAAATGTCAATACCATCGGACACGGTGATCAGGAGGGATTTTCAAATCATCCGTCCGTTACATGCCTCACCCCGTAGTTTAAACGTAGAAGAAATTATTTTCCACACACCGGTCGTCAAAGCCGCGGACATTGCCTCCGGAACGGATGCAAGACCCGAGAGAAAGCAAAATGACACCGCGAATACTGGGGTTATTTTAGATGATGCTCAAAAGATGCTTGAGAAATTCTCGCCGTCAGCTTGTCTGATACCTCATCAAGTGATCCCTTGCAGAAGGCCAGCAATTTAATACATTTCACCGCTACTAAGGTAATAAGGCGACAAGCATCATCACCGCAAGCCATAGTGTATAACATACCCGAGAAAGCACATTTAGAAGCTGCTAAGGGTGAGGTCCTTCGAGCTTGCGGTAAGGTGAATGTACCATGTACTTGTAAACATTTGCCTAAAAAACTTTCACGTGGTAGTTGACTGAGCATCGTCAAGTTTCTAACTCCATTTGACGCCGAGTTTGTTAAGCTGAAGACCAGCATTACAGCTAACTGCGATTCAAAGAAATTACTGCCACTCGAGGTAGAACACCATACCAACGTAGAAAGAATTTCAAGAGTGATTTAGTCTTTACCTCTACAATTTTTGATGGCACCTAGATTCATGGAAGGAACACTTGAAAACAAGCAAGTGTGTAGTAATCCGCCAGTATCACCTGAGAACCAGGCGCTTTACCGATACTCCAGACGGTATACGCGGGTCTTTTGTCGTCGACAAAGCTAAAAACTGAAGGGCTTTCTAATGAATAGACGTTAAATAACAAACTATCCAGATGGATTTACGAAGTCGGGTGGTTATAGCCCAAACTTTGAGCATTGCCCACTTTTGTTCCGAGTGGTGGGACCTGTCTATGTGACGGGAGATGAAAATCGATTTCCATCCCATGAACTGTGGCCAGCTTTAGCAAGATCATGCACGTCGGTGACCTGATGTGTGAACTGTTTAGAACTAAATACCATTTCGTAAACTTCCGAGAATTACCAATTTGACGATGCTTGTAAACTGGTATCTCTCAAGTCAAATCTATTATGTGAGGATAAGAATTATCGTAATCTAAACTTTAACACAACATGCGCTGATAAGTGATATTTCTTTGTCCGTTTCATAATCAGCAGGATCTTTTGATGTTTTTAATGGGGTTCAACGACATAGCCTTTGTACCACTCAGGACTCGTAAAATCTTGTAGATTTCTCAACATGTACCAATGTGACAATGCCTGTAAGCTGGCTTCTCTCATGTTAAGTTACCAGTGTGGGAAGAAACTTGTAATGTTAGGCTGTCACTAATCTCGAGTCATTAAAATACACGGAAAAGAATAAATCTACTTAGTATAAAGTCGGCTTTGCCCGTAGGTCTACAAATAAACACGGCATATCTAAAAGCTTTGGCGAAATTTGCGTAAGAAAATCATAGGAGACAACTTAATGTGCATAAATTAAAGTGTACATACAGCTCAAGCGAGTCTAAGACGACAGGAGCTTCTTTCTTCTCAATGTGTCTTGTGCGGTATGTCACCCACCGGTGTCTGCTCGTGCTTTCCTTTTTCTTCTCTTTTCAGCTTAGGCCTGAAGAGAAAAGCCTGGGGCAAAATTTTGACCAAAAATACCAAGCTGCTGGACATACTACTTCGTTGGTTGTATAATAAATTATTGAAAGTATTCTTCAGCTGGTTTCCCCTACTGATTTCCAATTTTCTGGAACGTTCCACAGTTAACTCACCTACTTACCAACATCTTAAATGCTACCGTATACGAAAACCGAAGTACAACAACTGATCTACGGCTTCCGGACGGTCACGGTGGCAACGAAAATCTGGACAAACAACCAGATCTAACGAACTATGAGTGTGACATTCGCAGACTTACCCACGCAACAAATTTCTCCACTACTTTATCTCACATGACTCCGTTTGATAGAAGATAATCAACAGTCAGCATACCCCCTTGCCAATGCTGCATACCCCAATGTAGATTCTGTGTACAAAACTCCACTACCATTCTATAACAGTCATTCTAAAGTTTATTTATTTTAACGCAACAACTAATCCTGATGGCTTGCATCCATATTGATGTGCGAGGTATTACGACGAGTGGGAAATACGTGGACTTAGGTATTAGCGCATTAGACGGTTATGTCAACACTTACTGCTGGCTGAAATCAAGGTCCTTCTTGGTCAATAATACTGTAAACATGTGAACTGATGTTAAAATAGATGTCTATATGACGAAACATGGAGCCATACCGACAAGTTAGACGTCGCAGTCGCTGGTGGTGCAAACACGAAATATTGTGTGACTTTGATGCCACTTGAGTCTGGAAAAAGAGTGCTGGGTGAAAAAGATCGAAACTCATAGACAATCCGTTTGTACCGTGAAGTGATAATTTCCTGTTCTTTTCATAACCTGCGAACACTTTTGATATCATGATAAACTTTGATGTTCGCCCTTCTGTATGATTCGGGACAGCCCAAGTAGTGGAGATTTCTCCACCACTATCAAATTGACGATGCCAGCAAACTGGCTAATCCCACGTCAAATTCTTACTATGAGAATAATAACATTAACTTATCCCTGAATTCACAGGTGTACATATAGAGTAGTCATTTATTTACTGATTAAAAAATAAAATGGTCCATCAGGGAGGTGTTAGGTTATTATCACTTCATTTACTGTTGCCTACACAGTGTACCCTGGTAGTTCAATGAGCCCGAAGGTGCATACATTTTTCGTAATACACAGAATCTGCCGCACTACTTTCTTCCGAACTCGTGGTATTTCTGACGAAAGTCCTTGAGTTATTAGGCCAGCATCACCTCTACCGGAATGAACGGGTTAACTAGGTTCTCTTTCATAATTGCGTAACACCTTTACATATTCATCAAAATGACTTCCATTTCCGCCAGAAACATTTTTGCCTATGAATGAACACGGGAAGTAAAGCGTTCGGCATGGAATTGAGAGTGTATCAATTATATGCAACGCAAAATCTTTCTTTCAGCCCAGGGAATGCTAGCACCGCAGATGTAAAATAATATCATCAAGGATTTCCATTAATTAATGTAACGGCCATATTTCTAATGTTCACACGCACCTATAAACTCAGGAATAAATATTATTATCATTATTAATAATTATATTAAGTCACTCGCCCTCATGAATCATGTAGTTTACACGGAAACTTATTCACACTCATGAAAATGATGCATAGAGTGATGACTGGTCGTCACTGGCATTAGAAATCAAGGTTCAACTTGTATACCATAAAAGGTAAACACTACCATTTCACGCCCATCAGTTAATTTTAATTTTTCGACTACAACGCGTTAGCCATTATGAATTTTCCGCACTCCTTACCGGGCAATTACGGAATTTTCCTCTCTTACTCTCCGAAAATCTAAGTCTGAATAAACTTTGTAGCATTTCATTCACGGTTAGGACAAAACTATTCCGGGATTCTGGTCAACAAAATTGGGTGAATAAAGTCCTGGATTCCGATTTTTCCTCTCGAGGGTATCAAGGGGGTGTTTTGCCTCCATGAGGGTTCCGTTTGATGATCAGCCTTTACTGGCACCATCTGAAGTGGTTCTCCTTGTCGATGTTGTGAAACCATGGAGAGAAACAAGAGATGAGGCAAGTGGGCTGACTTTGCAGGATTGTTTGACCCCATCCCAATATCACGCAGATTACATTGAACCAACCTTCAATTCTGAAAAGGGCGCGGGCTACCTGTATGATATGACGTGTCACACTCAAAAAAACAGAACTGTGCTGCAGGCACGTCCTCTAGAAAAGAGCCGTGGGGTATTGGCTCCCTATTACCGTAAATATTACGCTTACTGTGACCCGAATGCATTCCATGCAGATTTAGCACCCGCAACGCTGCGTCGAGTGTCTGGACAGTTCGATTACAGGTGTTCGCGCGAAACATTTCACAGTTTCATGTGGTACCGCCATCCTTCACTTAAAAAAGTAAGTATATAGAGCGGATTCCGAACCGCCTTAACAAACCAATTCGCAAACAAACTTTTAGGCCGAAGTAGGAATGCATGGCGGCACTGTTTCTTTATCCCAGTGGTCGCTGGTTTGAATCCGTTGGCAGTCCAGATTTTCGCGGATATATACCCCCTTAGAATGGAAACTTATGGGGGATAACCTGATGACGTAGTTCAACATCTTAGACACTTCAGATCATCTCCTCCACTGTTTATTAAGCCCAGCCCCAAGTGCAACTGTCATCCCCTCTATCACTCTTCTCCCATGAATCTACCTGGACTTCTTCTCCCGTTCCGCTTCCTTTCACCTTACCACTGTTTTGCTTCTTTTCCTTCGCCCTTCCTCTCCGCTGAGTTTCCTGAGCACCCTTTCTTTCTTCTTTTTACGACCAGTTCGACAAACTATCTGGTTGCACGGCATCTGAGTGACCCATCTGCACCACGGCAGCTGAAAAAATGCATTCCCTACAAATTTGATAAACACCCAACCGCACATCGGGATAACGAGAGCTATAGCAGGCGAGCAAGCAGACATACTGCACCAGAATGCCCCAAAGATGTGAAGCCTACCAAAAGACCCAAAAGCGAGTGCGAAGAAATTAATTGGTTTGCACTAGCTAGCAAAATGACATTGGATATTGGACCAGAGGACAGGACTTGAACACAGTAGAACAGCCATTAGGCTTAACTTTTCATCCCTGAAATTTGCTGGGGCTTGGTATGCTTCCTTCAGGCTACTCCACCCAAGACTTCCAAATACAAACTTGATGTTGACTTATGGTCATAACATGAGTTTACTAAGTCGCTAACAACCTGGACTTTGGTAATGTTTATTTGTTTTTCTCTCCTTTGCCTCTATTCTTAGGTTCTTAAACACAGCATCAAGTGGTACACTGACTCTGAACGCGCAGACCAATTGGGCGAAATCCTTTTCGATTCAGTCAATAATCACATCCAATCGTTTGAGTGTTTCGATATACAAATAATATTTCTTTTGCGCAAATTCAACTTCCACTTCATTCGTTACTTGTACTCGTGGTTGATAGAATATGTCACCGGCATTGCAATGCATATGTGAAATCTGCTGTTGTGGGTGAGCTGGTTCATAGAGATCATAATTTCGTACCATAAAAATACTTTTTCGACTGAAGCTAAAATAGAATTTCAGCTGGATATTATCCCATACAGACCAACAGAGGAAAATAAATCGTTTAAAGGGGAAAAAAGTGAATAATATGAAGTGACATTCGTGAGGACAAGCAACCGTTTTCTTTCGATTGCGCCTTTGCTCCTTTTCTGTCCATTTTCTCCCCTTAGGTCACTTTCCTTTTTCAACCTATAAGTTTACTTGTCGACTTTATCCCTTGAAATTCGCTTAATTTCCCCCTAATTCTCGACTTTTCCGCCTCAATATCGCCTGAAAATCTACTTTCCCTTCTCCACCTCCTTTTTCGTTCTACATAAACAGTATTCCGATCAACTTCTACTTTTTCCAGTCATTTCCCCTTTATTTTCTAATTTTCCTCCTCATTTCGCCTTTTTTGTCAGACTGGGGTGTAAGATTTTGCAGTGTGTCAGAGTATTAAACAGAATAACAAAACTAATCTGCTAATATTTACCCATGTCCTGTTTCCCTTCACAGCTACTAATATCCCATATGATCTTGATATTTCAATCCGTAAATTAGTTTACGGATCTCGGTAGGTCATATTGCAGATAAATATCTAAGAAGCCCTACAAAGAATACAAATGAACTTTGAAAATAAATTGTTATTCAAAGCTTATTTTGTGAATAAGCCTAAGGGTTTCTTCTGACCAAGGATCCTTTAGTTACTAAGTGATTTTACCAAGAAATTTCTTTTCTCTGTATTATGAAAAGAAAACACATAAATTAAAGTTCCTGGTATGTTCAAAACTAAAAATATCAAAAAATTAATCGCAACTATAGACTATTTTGAGGCATATCACCAAGCATATAAATCCAATATTTCTTCAACATTCTAGGGGTCTTCGTCATATTGTCGGCACCTTCCAAGATTCATATCAATAGACGAAATTCCACCGATTTTTTTCACATCTTGGCTTGCATGTCACTAGTTTATTTACATATTATTGACCTTTATCCAAGAATGCTGTCTGCTTGACATAGCGAATGATAGAATAAAAACATGACAAAGCCAGAGATCACTTAGTTGCGGGCATCATAATGAATGGTAGGAAAGTTTCAACTCCAAGGACTGGCCAGCTAATGCAACGATTTGTGTTCAACAAGCTTCTCGCCAGCAACGCCAAACTACTGAATCATCTACAGTGGTAAAAACCTAAAAATAGGATCATTTGGTAGTTATTTTAGAATTCACAACCAGAATGATTTCAGTGTCCTAGTTAATAAATCAGTAGAAGAAAATAATGAAGTCATAATCAAAGGACACTGCATTGTTTATTGACGACAATGATCCACTTCCAACTAATCATGGCATCGCTTTGGTTAATGAGTGCTTTATGGTCTGAAATCTCATTTATTTTAGGTCAGATGTTATTTTTATGAGTCCATATTTGATTATTTCATGAGTTGCTTCGGTGAATTTTCTGGTTGCCTAGTGTTGAATGTTATGACTTTTGCAACTGCAAAATATTCCTTTGGGTGCCTGGTTTACTCTGTTGATTGACTATAAATATCTTTACATTAATTTGCTCAATTTTCATGGATACTTGTAACGGTTGATTGTACTGCAGTTAGCAATGACGGAATTATCAAGAATTGAACTACCCCACTAAATATACAGAAGTCAAGAAGTTCTAATCACCGAAATTCATGTTACTATTTTAACTTAATTAAGTGGCGACAAATAACCATGAAAATTTAAATAATGCGACAACGAGAACAGTATGCTACTGGATATTTTACTCCATGGTTATTTCATAGTTGGAGATATGCGACTTACATAGCCAATAGATTACTTTTTTCTCTGATCTAATTAATTAAGCTGCTATTATAGTTTTTTGTGAATTATTGAACTGCATTTCGGTAGAAAGTAGTAGTCATGGAAAGTAGACCAGTCCACGAGATGGTTAGGCTTCACTGACACAGAGGGCATATATACGATTTGTGTACGTCCAACCACTCTCTACTTGAAAGCTAGATGTAAGCCAAAGTTGGAATGGCTTGGAAGAAAGCTATGGGTGGCTAGATCACTGCTCGGTACTATTCCAAAATGTATCTGTTTTGATCCACACCGTGTATTTAGGTGTTAGCTTCCTACCTTGAGTCCGTCAAATATTAGGAGCTATTTTATCATTCTATCTGCCTTCACACACCTTCAGCTAATTTCAGTCTCATCCTCCCATTGTCCCCGTCCTCATTGTGCTCTATTTTGAGGTGTGACAATTTGAAATGATGCACTGTTGTGTAGTGGCTTTGTTTTGATTCTTCCACCCTGCCTATTATTTGTCGCGAGAAAATACTTTTGTAATTCAGTGTAGTTTAATTGCGTTTCCAGTAAACGTGTTCTGTTATAGTGCAGTGTGCTTTACTTATCGTCCCCTTAAATTCTCTAGAGTTTTGAAAAGTTTATGACCGTGGTAATGTTTCGTCCAGGTTATTAAACAGCATGTTTGTGTTGTAGGCAACTAGCCACACCTTTTATGTGAAGGTTAATGATACTACCTGTTTAGAGCTGGGTTTGGATCCATGAACCGTTGGTAGAAAGTTGAGTGCTTAAATTAGAAAACCACACCTCTCTACGTGTGAACATAGGAATCGCAACAGAAAAATTTTGCCTTTGGTTTTTCTTAAATATCCTTCTTCCCGATCTTTACAAACGTATGAGGTATCTGGTAAAAATCCGAACTAAAAATCAGATGACCTACGGTCCTTGTTCGAAAGTTTACTGAACCTCCTTTCGGAATCTGTCTTCATCTTGCTACAGTATGGTGAAAATGTTTATTCCGTACATTTCACTCTATTCCCCCACACAGTAGCTAAACTGGGCAACATATAGTATAAATTCAGGGATTGTAAAGGAAAGGGAACTTAGGATTTACATCGACAACAATGCCACATTTGCACTCATATTTATAAAGCATGGCTGGCAAGTCTAACTTATCTCGCCTAATTCTTCAAAAAGAACATCTATGTTTCTAAATCTTATGATAACTACCTACGTGCAAATGCTAACACATCTGTGGATCACTAAATCACTGTACTAGGCCTCAGGTTCACTCCAACAAAACATCCTGAATGCAATTTTTACAACTTTATAGTAGTCAGAAGCTGTCGGTTGTTTTCAAATTTACCCATTCGTTCCTAATCTTGTTCATTTTTATGCCTGTTTTGTATTACTTTTTCATTATTATGACTTATATTTATCTCTTAACATGCCTCAATCGTATATACTTCCCTTTCGTGGTAGTAAGCCTATTATTAGTCTGATTTCCGATATTTTTGATAGTGAATTTAGCGTTACTAACCCAGTTGGGCACACAGCCAGTTGTAATTATTCTGTTCTGTAACAACCCTTTTACAAATTTAGTCATGAATTCATAATAAACGATTCATTAGGGGTGAATTAAATAGCCATGTACAGTTCATGTCCAAACTGTATGTGTAAACATGATATGCATAAAATCTTACTTCTATTTCTTCCTACCAGCTCACCTCAGTAAATGTCGTTTACTGTATACATTTCTGTTATGCTCTTCAGTCAATTGGAAATTTTTCACCTCACAATTCTTCCCTGAAAACAGTTCCCATCTCAAAATCTATACATTATTTATAATCATCACGTTTTTGTGTGGTTTCTTTCGGTTTATAGCAATGTGTAGATTAGCAGTCAATGATAGTCTGTTTTATTCTTATAATAGTGATAAATATTACTGCAAACATCTAAGAAGCAATGCTGTCCGAAAGAAAATATTCCACGATGTTTGAAAGTCAGTGCAACGTCATTTAATACATAACGTGTAATTTTTGAGATGAATGGGAATTTTTAATTTGAAGGTAGTATTCATCACAGACTGATATCAGTCGGGGAACCATTGAAAATGTAGGAGCACTGTACAGCTGTTTCGTCCTTGTACGTGACTCTTCAGCAGTCCGCACCCACAAGCCGGTTAGAGGTCGAACCCAGAACCTTCAGGTCTCACGGAGAACGCGTTAACCACTCAGCCACTGGATCAGTTTTCAGTGGTTCACAGTTTCCAACTTCTGTTATGTAAACATGTCAATTATCTCCGGCCTGTGTATAAACCGAATACACTTTGTATGTTACGAGACAGTGTTTTCTGATGATAAAGGTAATTAGTCAGGAGTTCTAAACCTAAATTTTTAGTTTGTCAGTACTAATCAGTGAGATATTTTTTTCAGCTACGGAGTAGCAGATCCATGCTGATTTGCAGCAGTCAAATACAGCTCCTTTTGACTACTGTAAGCATTTTATTTGCATAATAACCGATGAACCACCTAATTTTATTCAGAAATTAACCGCTCCGTTTTGTTTGAAATCTTCTTTTAAAATTTTTAGTCATCATAAATGTCCTCATAGACTAAAAGCTCTAGTGCCATGGGGACCATATGTGATGTCAGAATACTCAGCACAATTCCATCCACACTGTATAGTACTAGAGAATCCCATCAAACCATTCTCAAATGATTTATTCGCTAGCAATGAACCTGTCTCAGACAAAACTACTCATAGGTAATTTCTAATTCTATCTAATTATGTCTATACAGAAGTGATTATGCATCATATAATGTTTATGAACCACCGTATGTACATAAACCACTGTCGTATATACCACCGAAAGGAAAAATGGAGGATACAACATCCTATCGACGTGACTTTATACCGAAGAAATGTTCACTGGTAGAACCTATCAAACCAATAGAACATATTGGATGTCTAGTGAAATTTGATGGAAGTTCAACTTATAAAAGTATGGTAATATTGTTTACCTACTCAGAATGAAAAAGATTTTTGCTTAGTTTCTTTTTTATTATGTGTTTTTGGATTCATGTATTTACTTACGTATTTTCAGATTAATTTCCTATAGAAAAATATGAAGAACATGTACCTAGAAACGCAGATACTGGTATAGAATTGTAATTCTAATTCATAAAGCGATTTCAAGACATTTTTATATTGGGATGATATCAGTTAATGAGTCACTAAAAGATTACAGATACTTTGATGAACATTTAATTGGCATATTCATCGATAACAAAGTATAAATTCCATCGATGCGTATACCATTTTCTCTAACTTTCACAACTTGCCTACAGAGCAGTATGATTCTAAATAATCTTATAATTTCAACAAAAGCCTTAACAAACTCCCAAGTCTCTGATAGTGATTAATTTAAGTTACCATTTAGGTTACTGATACAAAATAGTTTGCCCTATGCTTGGTATTCAACATTACAGGTTATTCTGTCAGTAGATCTTAAGCAGTTTATTGTTTCTTATATCACTGAATTTCGAATACAAGCCTCTCTCCAAGTTTAAGAAATCCCCTCTTATATATATATATATATATATATATATATATATATATATATATATATATGATTTACTACTGACCGTCTTCTGCTGTCTACTAATTGCGCGATATATTTACAGAATCATAAGGAATGCAGGTCGCACGTAATTCAAATGGTTAGCATCAAGTAATAGAGGTTGAGCTAGTAAGTGTTCAACGATAAAAAATAGTGACAGAGGCTAATAAAAAAACTCACACTATTCACAGTCATAATGAATATGATTTTCGAACTTTATATAAAGTTTACACGTACAACACTTGAAATAATTTTGGAGTACATGCCATTAACAAGTACAACTTAGCCAACTTGGAAAAGACATGAATTCTGTTAAAATAAATTGAAATCTGTCCAACAGGAAGAGTTTATGTATTAATGATGGATAGTGGCTAGTGATAGAATCCGGGATGCATACTCCATCCTACTCCTATTTGGGATTCGTCAACTGGATGTACCTGTCTCCCAGAACTCAAAATCAGCGCCAGTAGCTTCAAATGCCAGAGCGTTATCTAAGAGACCACCGAGTCATGAATAGCCACTTCTTGCGTGACGGATGTAGTTTTGAGGTTGACCGATCAATTCATTCCGTTCCACTATGGGATAATATGAGCAGCAACATCAGAAACAGCCTGTGTATCGGTGCCTCACAAAGTTGACCATGAACACATTTTAACTAATAAATGACCATCAAGCCTAATGCATAAATAACGATCATATTGGTTAAATACTTTAAGAAGGGGCAACTAACAATTTTAGTGTGGGCTTCGACTAGTCACCAAAATTGCTTAACATGTGAAGTCTGCACTGTCCACAGATATATAACATATTCTTACAATAGCTGATTAAAATCTTCAGCAAGATATTTTCAGTTAACAACTTGTCCATAGTGTCATCTAAAATTTTAAGATATAAGACAAATTATTGATTAGTGTACCAGAAAGATCAATTTAAGGCTAAACACTATTTAACAGGTAACAGTCCCAAGCTTCTTGACACCTCCCATGCCACATAAACGTCTCCAATAGCTATGTATGATTGTATTTATCAATGTGAGTATGTATGCATGTATGTATGTGTGTTTGTATGTATGTTAGTTAGTTAGTTAGTTAGTTAGTTAGTTAGTTAGTTAGTTAGTTAGTTAGTTAGTTAGTTAGTTAGTTAGTTAGTTAGTTAGTTAGTTAGTTAGTTAGTTAGTTAGTTAGTTAGTTAGTTAGTTAGTTAGTTAGTTAGTTAGTTAGTTAGTTAGTTAGTTAGTTAGTTAGTTAGTTAGTTAGTTAGTTAGTTAGTTAGTTAGTTAGTTAGTTAGTTAGTTAGTTAGTTAGTTAGTTAGTTAGTTAGTTAGTTAGTTAGTTAGTTAGTTAGTTAGTTAGTTAGTTAGTTAGTTAGTTAGTTAGTTAGTTAGTTAGTTAGTTAGTTAGTTAGTTAGTTAGTTAGTTAGTTAGTTAGTTAGTTAGTTAGTTAGTTAGTTAGTTAGTTAGTTAGTTAGTTAGTTAGTTAGTTAGTTAATTTTTTGAGTGATTGTATGATCCAGTAAATCCGTGAGTATGTGGATGAGTTTGCTACGGAAATTTCATTTTGTGCATCTGGTTTTATTGTTTTATAAATGCGGTTGATAACTTTTTATTCTAATGAGGATGAAACCTATGGTGTCCGATTACCTCCGCCAGGTTGTTTTTAACATTTTTGATTATTTGTATTCTATTCTTTTTCTTGATTCTGCAATTCAAGTAGGACTAGTACTTAGTTTTATACATATAGTCATGCGCAACTTTGTTCAAACGCTCAGAAACATACTTGTAACTAACAAAAGTTTTTGATCCCAAGGAGTTAAATCCATTTTCTAGTCGCAACTTAGTACATTCTTTTAGATATAGGACTTAGGCCATATATCTCATAATTTATGATAATGATTGTAACCGCTTCATTCTGAACAGTGTGTATGATACATTCTGGAGTTCTTAGCATGTCTTATTACAAAAAATTCACTGCCAGAACAATAATTTCAGACGAAATGGTTATTGCATCTGAATGATGAGGTTAATTATAACAGTATTCAGGGCAATAATGTGAAATAGCCAGCTGGTTCTGCATGGCCGTTCGGTTCATAATGAAAGAGTTTGGTAATGGTTGTTAATTCATACGGTACAAAAATCTGTAAATCAAGCTAAGCATTTGATGGATAGAAATATAGTGTACTTCTTTGCACCAAAAAGTCCATTTCCAAATAACGAAACATTTTTTTTCCTGCTTTCTTACTGACTCCAGAAAGGGGAGAGTTGGAAACAGTTTAAAAAATGTACAAGATTACATGATCCTTTAAAAGTACATATTTAGATAATAAAACTAATTGAAAGAAAAGAATTTAATGAAAAATGTTCTATGGATAGATTCGGTAGCACAGGGTTCAAGCAGGCCACCACATTACCTACTGTAATACAATGTGCAAGCAAATTAAATCGTGTGTTTAAACTTTCAATCCTTATTTAATTGGTTATTCATGGAGATAGATTGATCTCAATGTTATAAGCCTTGCGAACTGACATCATTTAGGTTGTCATTGGAAAACTAAGGTTACTGAACAGCTTGTTTGTCAGAGCTTCAGATTCTTCAACACAGTGCATCTCACGACGTCATAAGTGATCAAGGTGTAAATCGTCAATTTTCATGGCGATTACGCTACCATTCAGCCAATGAACTGCAGTCTAATGGTCCACATTTTCAAGCTCCTGTCAATTCTCGATAAAGCCTGATCACCATCTCCAATATCGTAGACCGTACAGGTCATACCTTCTTACTAGAACTTCAGGAAATCCACGTCGAAGCATCTTTCAAAAGTCTTTCCTTTTGAATTTTATTTCAAATGCTTTTATACTTTGTTAGTAGAGTGATGGTTGTTGTGTTCGGGTTTCAATGGGGGCAAAACCATTCACTGTGGTGAAGGTATATCCAGCTGAAGTGTTGCAAACAGGACAAAAGATGCTTCCTGGATTCCTCAACGAGTCGCCAAGATGAATGCAACAGATGTATCACAACTGGAGGAAACTTATATCTGTTCTAGTACACAAAATCACTTTTCTGAGTTTTATCATGCTTTTAGATTTTATCTTTTAATTAGACATCCGAAACTTTCCAGAGATATTCAAATACAGTTTGGCTGACGATACTAAGTAGTACAAAACTTACGGTTAAAATACTTGCCAAAAACCTTGAGTGATGACGGCTTGCTGAGTGTCCACAGGACAATGAACACTGGAAAATAAAATACTGTCTTGTTTACTGTTTTCCTGGATACTTTGTAAAATACATAAACATCTGCGTTTATCAAAAACCACGTCCACGGTTAGTTAAATTTAAAGTTATGCACCATTGAACATCTCGTATAAATTTACTTTTGCCCCTAGAATAGGTTATTTTTCTGTAACTGACACTGTTATATCTCCTTAGGTGATTACCGTACATGGGATATATCGCCAATTACTCTAGTTAAACCAAACTATGAAAAGGTGAATTACCAAAATTCAACGCTGAGCCAACCTATCGACGTGAATTCATACCATATATTTTATACAAAAAGGTTGATAGTTTTAAACCTTTACATTTACCAAAAGTATACGATGAACCATTCAAAGGTGATACAATCTATCGTACAGAATATGTAACACCACCACCACCAACGAAACCACAAACATCACCAAAACCAAAAATGATAGCTAAATCAACTGTACCGTTGGATACATTGACAACATTTCGTAAAGATTTTACACCCAAAGAAATATGTAAGTTGATCTGAAGATATACCTAAATTGTACGAATACATAAGTGCATATTTTAATAGTTGAATTCATATAAAAAACAGTTTTATCTCCCTGTTATACACAGATAAACATTTATATATGGACAGTATTGAGTGAAGGATGAGAATGGAGTATTATTATTATTATCATTATTTGTCCCTTGGGTTCCTAATGGAACATAGAGATTCAGTAGCACGCCTCTATTCCACTCTCTTCTCTGAAGTCTTTTCAACCTCACTCTACAACTGCCCACAAGCTTTCATTTCTTCCTCACATGATCTCCTTCATGTCACCCTCGGACGCACAACTCGTGGTTTCCCATCTGACTTCCGCTCGACGACCTGGCCTGACACGTAATGTTCCCAAACAGTATTCTAAGTGTATGTCCAATCTAGTCCACCTCCAGTTCCTTCTACATATTTGTTGGGTGATCGGTTCTTAGGTGGTTTGTTGCTAGAGAGAGTTCCTTTTTGCTTATTCTTTCTCGCCTTCTCATCTGATCTTCAGTACCGAGTGAGCGTAGGCAGCTGTTGATGAATGTCTGCAGTTTGTTGAAAACGATCTTTGTAACGCGCCATGTAGAAGCACTGACTTACTTGACATTAGTCTCGAAAATCCGGATCTTATTCTTTATGCTAAGTGGAGTGCAGGGCAGTAGATCTCCACACTGATTTCAGATTAATGAAGGAAGGCCTGTCTTGCTTACGTTTCTGATCCTGGCTTTGACATCGTCATCTGTGCTTGTGCCAGCTGTATTTGAAACGAGCTGCCTTGCCTGGGTAGATGAAAGAGACAATCTCCCTTAGATTTCTCCCGTTGATGATGATTGGTGTTTGTTCTTGTTGGCTGGGTATCTTCATCACTTCTGTTTTCTCTACGTTCACCTGAAGGAAGCACAGTCTTCGCTGCTTCTTCTGCCAACCTGTCAGTTCTCGCCTATAGATCTCCTAGTATGCATGATGAATATTCAGATGAAGCCTACACAAATATACCAATCCAAGCTGAGAATAATACAATTCAACTAGACACAAGTGCAACTATTCACAATAGATTCTTTCAGAAACCAAGGCATTCAACGTTAATTGTGCAGTCTACTTGATATCAGGAATAGCATTATTAAAAGTGTAGTATTTTGGTTTAAAAAAGGAAACCACTATGAAGGTTTGTAACTAAATATGGTTTAATTACTATCAGGTAGATAGATGAATGAGTGTAAAACCTTGTGCAGAAGTCTATCGGTTAGAGGTGCCATTTTCTTAAGCATCAGATAAAAAAGAAATGAACAAAAGTGGATTAAATTCAATTTAGAGGTTTATGGGGACTAGCATCAGTTCGAGAACCATTGGAAATCCTGGAATAGTGGATAGCCATTTCATTTTAGTATGATACTTCTCACCAGTCAACACCCATTACCCCGTCAGGAATCGAACTCAGGACCATCAGGTTTCGTGCCCAGTATGTTATCACTGAGCCACTGATATCAATTCCTGATGAATACCAACCTTAAATCAATGAATAAATCTCTACAAACCACCAGATTGAATACTGTGATGCTCACTAGTTACTTGCTTTATGAAGGATCTCCCAAAGTTCTGATGAGACATCGTGACTCGTAGGGGACAACAAAGTCGGACATAAGGGGATTTTCTCAACCATGGCATTTGATGGAGGTCACGATGTTTCGTGAACTGACAGAAGTAGGAAAAGTAGACCATTGGATTCCACTCAAATGACTCGATGATAACGTCCTGACCAGGAACCTGAAAGTCCCGGGTGTACTGAGGAGTCTCATATTAGGATGAAACAGCTATCCAAGGCTCAAAAGTTTACAGTGGTTCTCTAACTGATTTCAACCCATGATGAATATCAACTTGAAGAATAAATTGACGTTAAAATGAACGCCACTGATTGTACGTTGTCAATGAGTTTCTCTAATTACTGGTCCTTAGCATCATGACCACCGAGTAGTGTATATTTCACAAACGCTGGACTTGATTCCATTTGATATCAGTCCGTGGAAGTTATCGCTCCCAATCCAAGTGTCTCCCAAACTTTAAAATTTTGATTCTAATCAATCTAAGCACATCACTGGTTCAGGTTCTTACATCAAATAAACACAGTTACCAAGTAGTGATCAATAACACGAGCAGTCTACTAGTAATTATGTCAACCACTAGGGGAAGTTACACATGTATAACACAATCCGCTTGAAAACAGGAACAATAATAAGTTTGAAATAAGTTGAATTCATTGATTTCCATTCTACCTAAAATCCCTCACTTCACTGAACCCTCCACCATGCTTAAGATGATCACTGAGGGTCATTATAGTGGTTTGATGTGTAACAGATTTAAGTAGATTGAAAATTCCTATTCTTACTTGATTTAAATATCATTTGATTGAGAGGTACTAGTCCCTGTTCATATCCAGTTGAATAAAATCCAGGAACCAAAAGACAGTCTCTTCAATAGATTACTTTGGTCGGAAAACTCGTGTGTATATATTGGAATAATGACTGAAGTAACGGTGACAGAGAAATAAAGTAGAAGACATGAAGCGGTTTCAGATGATTGATCATAGGTGTCTTAGCATTGCTCATATGCGGTGGAATCAGTTTGTGAGTAACGCTGAGGTCAGGCGAAGGGTACTAGGTAAGACAGGCAAATCAATTGATGGGGATATGAACATTAACCGACAAAGATGGTTTGCACTTATACTCTGCATGCCAAGCCACCGCCTACCTTGATGTACCATGCTAGGTAGAGGTTGGATTAAGTTGGAAGAGGCTTCAGGATGACGAGACCAAGACTTGGCAGCAGTCAATGAAGTCCCTGACTATTGATGTAGGTTGTCTGCTTGGGGTCTCCGAGATGAAAGGAATTAGTGGTTGAAAACTGTTGGTAACCTATCTGAAAATCTGTCACAATGGTGCGGATGTATTCGCTCCTTGACATTTAAAGCTTGAACATTTACACTAACCTTCATCTTCAGATTGCTTATTCTCTCCCATTACTTTATCTCCTTTGATATCACTCCTTTTCTATCCACCTGTTCTTTATGCATTACTGTAAAATATGGCAACTTGAGCTGATGAAGCTGTGTGCTAGGTTCTACATTGATTTTGTCAGTCTAGAGAAACTGCCAAACCACTTGTTAGAAGATTCTTATATTTCACGTTCTCTACACATTTTACCAACTGTGTTGTTACAAAAGACAATGAAGGCTTCATAATGAAATATGCTAGTTCAGAAGAAATATCACCAATAAAATCATACCCTTTTTTATTCATGAGTCTCCATAGTCTAAAGTTTGTGAAGAAATTGGTCTGATGATACACATCTATGAAAGATTATCTGACAAGGTTACAAAGTAACCCGACCAGTGGTTAACAATAGTAATAATAATAACAATAGTGAATGATAATAATGGGTTTATCCTGAAAGCTATTTCGAGAATACTTGACAGAATTTTCAGCGTGTCATATAGTATCGATTGGATAGAGACAGTGTATATGTATACATATCAAAATGAAATGAATAGAAATTACATGGAGAAAAGATAAGAATATTCGCTCTATCTACAACTTTCTTCAAAATGCACAGACAATTTAGGTAGACAATCACATTGGCAATTAGATTCATAATACGTGAATAGTAACACGCTCATCTTCAGTTAGTTTGCTTTCAAAAACAGAAGTTAATTAGTTAGTTCATTTGTTAAGCCTTCTTCATCACACACCAGATGAGCTAAACACGGTATTGTAGAGATTTTATATTTTGTAGTACGTGCATGAAGCCATATGTACTTGATCCTCATTATTCCAGATGACCGATACACAGAAAGCTTTGAGTGAAGAGAATGCTGGTCATCTGATAAAATAACTCCTGTTAAATGTTTACATGGGTTCATATGTTTTTCCACAACTGTTTTAACTAGAAGGTTTAGAAGCACACCACTAGTTCTACTGACAATCTTCGAAGTTCTATGCAACATTTATTATTATTACATTTTGAGGGAGTTGTGGAGATTTGGAAATATTTCAAGTTGTTATTCATCGTAAACTGACATCAGTTGGAGGAAAAAAGGAAACCCGGGAGCACTGGACAGCTGTTTCGTCCTAGTGTGGGACTCCTCAGCAGTGCACACCCACGACCCCTCCAGGGATCGAACAGTGATGACATTGGGTAGCGGTTGCGCTATATCGTGAGCTAACAGAAATTGGAAATATGGAGCATTGGATTCTGACCCAGTGGTTCAATGGTAACGCGCTGTCCGCGGAACCTGAAGGTCGCGGGTTCGATCGCTGCTGGTGTGGGGTCGTGGGTGCGCACTGCTGAGGAGTCCCACACTAGGACGAAACAGCTGTCCAGTGCTCCCAGGTTTCCTTTGTTCCTCCAACTGATGTCAGTCTACGATGAACAACAACTTGAAATATTTATTATTATTATTATTATTATTATTATTATTATTATTATTATTACTATTATTATTTGTCCCTTGGGTTCCTAATGGAACATAGAGATTCAGTAGCACGTCTCCGTTTCACTCTCTCCTCTTCAGTCTTTCCAACCTGGATCCACCGCTGCCGATAAAATTTCATTTCTTCTTCACACAATCTCCTCCAATTCGCCCTGTCACGCACAACTCATCGTTTCCCATCTGACTTCCAGTCGACGACCTGGCCTGGCCTGATACGTGATGTTCCCAAACGGTATTCTAAGTGTATGTCCAATCTAGTCCATCTCCACTTTCTTCTACATATTTGTAGGGCGATGGGTTCTTGGTTGGTTCGTTTGCAGGGCCAGCCAGAGTTCCTTGTAGCTAATCCTTATTATTCTGACCATCTCATCTGATCTTCAGTGTCAGTGTCGAATGAGCAGGCGTAGGTGGCAGCTGTTGATGAATGTCTATAGTTTGTTGGAAGTGCTTTTGTGACGCGCCAAGTCTCTCAACTATCACATGGAAGCACTGCCTTGATTGACATTAGTGTTGGAAATCCGGATCTTGTCCACGCTTTATAGTGAGTGGAGTAGATCTCCACACTCATTTCAGATTAATGAAGGAAGGCCTGTCTTGTTTACTTTTCCGATCCTGGTCTTGACATCCTCGTCTGTGCCACCAACACCTGCAGGTGAAACGATGCTGCCTATTTGGGTAGGTAGGTGAAAGAGCCAACTTCAATTAGGTTTCTTCCTTTGATGGTGATTGATGCTTGTTGTTGATGCCACTGTTGGTTAGGTATCTTCATCACCTCATTCTTCTCTACATACACTCGAAGTCCCGTTTTCGCTGCCTCTTCTGTCAACTTGCTAGTTTTTGCCCGTAGACCTTCGATTTTATCCGATTACCCTCAACTGAATTCGCTTCGTTATCCATTCTGAATCCTGTAGGTATTACTTGTGTAACGACCAGCTGCTTGTCTACCCTGTAGATAGATACGTTGTTGCAGGGGGCGCGTAAAGTGGTGTGAGTTTGGTGGTGACCATGAGAATCTGAAAGGGAGAGGAGAAAGAGAAAAAAGGTGAACCGACGACTCAGCAGGTACACTTGCTTGTGATACGATACAGAGAATTTTATCGACAAGTTTGCATGTGAAATGATGGAAAAGATTTGTAGCCCAAAATGAGCATAATGGTAATTTGGTGTTCTTTGAGCTTCGGTGTTTTGTCGTGAACGTTTCATAATCAGGCTTGATGACGCCTTCGATACAACTTCATTAAATCTCCTTTTTGTAGTTAGTTCGAAAGTTGTCAACAAACATTGTGATTCAATGTCCATAACAAAATATCAAAGCTCACAGAATACCGACCCACTATCAAGTTTATATGTATTTAAAGCAACAAATGTACTTAGAATAAACTGACTTCAACATGAATCCAACGTTTATTGTTAACCTTAGTTAATTCGCATACTTAATGCATGGCAGTTTATTCTAACAGGAATGGCTTAACTTAATCCATATGTTAATTATCTATGCACAATGATCTTTACTCATTGCATTTCAACATACAATAAGGTCATGGTATATAAAAAGAAGAATTAGCATCCTTTTGTTTGCTTTACAAACCTCAGATAAAGCAAATAACATAGAATAAAAACAAAGGTAGAGATTTGACAGAATACTTACGCAGATTCAACAAATAACTCTTTATTTTCGTTATATAGCCTTACTCAATCATTTTCAAGGAAATGACTTAAATCAATCCACCAGAAGACATCTCGATTATGTTGCAGTGATAGTGGTTAGATATGCTTCAGATTCTGGGTCATGATTGCAGGTGAAATGAAAATTTGGACTGCAACGGGATTCGAACCATTGACCACGGAACCACAACTTCCCACAACATAGGATACCCAGAGTAGAAAATTATTATTTATTATTTGTCCCTTGGGTTCCTAATGAAACATAGGGCTTCAGTAACACGTCCCACTTCCACTCCCTTCTCTGAAATCTTTTCAACCTGACTCCACTACAGCCCATAAGCTCTCATTTCCTCCTCACACACACCACCTCCTCCATGTTACCCTCACCTCACACACCCAACTCGTCGTTTCCCATTCGGACTCCACTCGAGTGACTGCCCTGGCCTGACGCGTGATGTCCCCAGTCGACCTTCTCACTGTATGCCCAGTCCAATCCATCTCCACTTCCTTCAACTGCATATTTCTTCAGCGATACCTTCTTGCTTCATTGGTTCGTTCCCACAGTGAGTTCCTTGTTGCTTATTCTCATCATCCTGACCATCTGAGCTTCAGTAACGAGCCAGCGTAGGCAGTTGTTGATGAGTGTCTGTAGTTTGTTGGAAATGCCTTTCGTAACACGCCAAGTCTCTCAGCCATCACGTAGAAGCACTGACTTGACTGAGATTTGTGTTGCGAATCCGGATGTTGTTCACGCTTTATGCTGAGTGCAGAAGATCTTCACACTGGTTTCAGGTCATTGATAAACGGCCAATTTCATTTTTTCTAGTCAGAAGTGCTAACCAACTTCTATCCATCATTATAGACAATCTGAAACTTAAATATCTGATCAATGTATTTTTGATCAACGACAACTAACTTCATCATTACTGATTAAGTGAAATATACTTATTTAAACAAACAGTCCTTATTGGATGAATTTTAATTCTCAAAAATCAACAAGAATGGAATAATATTTTATCTCGTTCCAGAACCGCCTACTAATGGACACTTAGAACTCGTGACCGCTAGATTATGTCGGTAGTATATCTTAAATGTACCTGATGACTTCCTAAGATACTGAAGTATGCCTACCACCATTCCTTGCAATGAACATTGGAAAAGCAACAATGTTGAGGCATCCATACAAAGAGCTCATAGGCGAACAATGGTCAGTAGATTCGAATCAATCAAGTTGAACAATTGAAATTACAAGCATAATATACTGGTTGCTCAAGGTGTGGTTATCGTAACTCAGCAACCTAGGGAATGTTTGCAGTCATAAGTGAGGAACTCAAGTTTAAATGGCCTGAAGTTACCTTAGGCTGAGTATACGAAAACTGCATGGAATGGGCATTCCAGACTCCACCCCCTAATCTTTATGTATTAATGGCGATACATACATGAATGTATTTTGATATCATAGGCCATAAGTGAAATAATATCTATAACGGTTTGACTTAGACTGGAATGGAAGTCGTAAAGTTAGCGATGTAGCGTTTGGTTTACACTGAATATTGTAAAGTCTAAACGCGATTCAATCGTTAGACTACTTGAATTTAAACAACTGAGTTACACTTTTACATCGAATTCATTCAAATTATTCTGATTAGCTAGGCAAGATTAATGACTCACTATATAATCCTATGCTTAATTACTGAGTTTTATCAAAAATGAAGTTCTCAACCTTCAATAGTCAGCTTCCTGACTTAAGCTGAATCTGTGGAGTGGTTTGTTATGATGAAAAAATATAACTGTGGTTCATCAGTCCAGGCACTCGATTTCGAACCCACGTCTATCAACCGAGGTTTGGGCAGTCAACTAGTTTCAATTACATCAACGCAATAGGTACAGCTTATTACCTACTTCATGAATGCACAAATGGTCCATGAGTATATCTCGATTTGATTCGATTGAGGGGAAAGAATACAAAATCACACATTAAGCTTTCTTTACGGACTATGTTACAAGATTGTATATGCTGACTACTTTAAAGATTACCGCATAAAAAAGAGGAATTTAGACATAATGTTAAGTCATATTATGAATAAACAATAAACCAGCTATCAGAACTATATAGATATTACCTGTCTATAACAATACAAGACTTTCTATTAATTTGTTGATAAAAGTTATTTATTTATTAAAAACTACTTTTTTTCAACAGGTTTAAATCCACCATTTAAACCAAATCAGATGTTGATTACCTCAAAAGATCCACTAAGTGAAATGACTACAAATCGTATCGACTATAAAGATTGGGGTTATCAACCAACAGAACGTCGTATAGCTCCATCATATCAGCCTACGCAAGGAGATCGATATCTTGATAGTACATACAGAAAAGACTTTCCTGAAGTAAGTTTAAGTACAACACTTCTACAGGTTAGTAATTTCATATATAAAATAGGTATGATTATGGATCTCATATAACATTCAATTATTTATACTATGCAGTTGTATGCACATGAATGTCTGTTCATTGATGTTTAAGCGGCACTTTCAGAGTATCTTATCTTTTCAAACTAAATATCTATCCAGGTTGTTTTGTATAGTTAGATTCTTTAACTGAAATTAGGAAACAATGTAAATAGGAAATCAAGACCGATAACAGTTGATAACGTCGTATAATGGTTATGTTATACTATGAATTCAATGATGCTTCAAAATATACTTAACTTTAATCCAGAATGTGAATCAAGATCTCAGTGTTTTCATTTTGCCCCTTAAAAGTCATAATTAAAATCTCGCTTATACTCGTGATTGTGTAATTCTGAGTTATCCAAACTTAAAACGAATTAACCACTGAGTACTAATCAGTCTTCTTAAAATTTCTTAATGGGTACAATATTCACGTTAATTACTACCATGAAATTAATCAAGTTAACCGAAGTCAAACAACTGAGAATAAAGTAACTTTATAAAATCTTTATTTCAATGACTTTACCAACAAGATATTCAGCGACGAAGAAGACTCATTTTCAACAAATTTATTCTGAAGCTGTACATTCATAAATAAATGATATTTAAAGACTCCAATCCATGGTGAAAATTAAATCTAAAGGTTGAATAAGAGCATAAAGGACTTACGTAAGATCTTTTAATCCTGCATACATTTAAAAGGGGTGAAACTAAAAGGAATGAAACTAAACAATAAATTCATTACTAGAGTTCACCGTGAATAAAGAATTGGGATCAGTTATCTCTTTTGTTGATGTCATAATTATGAGACGTAGCAATGGAACACTAAGGAGATTTATCTACAGAAAAGGCACACATGGAACGGACAGCTTATTAATTTCAACAGTTGGAAAAGAAACTTCATTTTTTTCTCCTTTCTGCTATGGAATACGAAATATCAATAGGACAAATTGTATAGAAGTTGAACTTGACTTCTTAAGAAGTATGCTTACGGAAAATGGCTATCCAAGCCAATTAGTTGATAAAAAAGTATGAGAAAGATATGTGAAACCAGTCATCAAATCAATTTCTACAAAAGACTTTATTCATGAATATGGAATTTAAAGGTGATACAGTATCAGACATACTGAACAATTGTCTTTCTAGATCAATTAACAGCCAAGTTTCATTTGACCTCTACTAGCTGTAAACTTTTCTGTGCATATTCAAAGGACAGTATCCGTTGACAGGGCACCTTTGTGTGTATCTATCAGTTTATCTTCTGCTGAGGAGGAAGGTACATCCATCGTAGTCACAGAGTGCTGTCAACGTGTACACTAGAACATAGTTCAGCTTAGTTTTACAAGGGTGAAGTGAAATGTATTAAAAGTTCTATCCCTGAATATCCGATCGATTCTAACTATTCAGTTGACTCTAACAATGATTTTAAGGTTATATATCGAATTCGTATAAACATCTCACATTTCCTCCGCGTTCAATTTCTAAAAACAGCAGAGGCCTTAGTTACTCATAAACTAAACCTGATCTTTGCGTGGAAAGTCCGTACAGTCTTTGTCTCTACCTTAGGGTAATTCGGCCTTGGTTTGATTCGCTTCGAATTTTCAAATTCTCCCTCATATTAGATTAATTTTGTATTCTTATATCTTCATTATCAGTATTATTTTCATTTTTCAGCGTTACTTCATTTAAGCTTCCATTAATTGCAACTTTTAACAAAATGTTTCCATTCTATTTCAATTAGCTTATTTCATTCATACTACTACCTATTGTCTTGAGTGTTTACTATTTCTACTATGTCTCCACTCTTCTATAATCTATATGCACCCTATGAACGATTTAAAGATCTTACATAATTGCTTTTCGTTACCATCCAACCTTTATGTCATCACCTAGTAGCATCATTATAACTATAATCATTATTATTACTATTTATTGACATACTTTTGATTCTCCGTTGTTTTGTTTGATCGAATTGTTCGACCTCTAGTGGGAACAGCATCACTCGGGTGCAGGTACATCTAGCTGACGAGTCCCAAACAGAACGAAACACGCGTCCTGGATTCTTCTGCTAGCCACAACCAACCAATTTATCATTATTATTATTATTTCAGTCTCCCATTATCTAGATGTAAGATATATATATATATATATATATATATATATATATATACATCCTTATTTCAACATCATTTTGTATGCTTGAATTACAACAGACAAGTAACTCACTATTGTCCGTTATTTTAAATTCATTTCCACTCAATTTCATCTGTGTTACGCTTACTGAATCATTTACAGTGACTATTAGAGAACAGCATTCAAGATAACAAGAACTCTGTCCTTACACTGATATTCATGAGTTTATATTTATACGGCCTGATGAAGAAATTGCTGAAAACGTAAATATACCTTACTTTAAGACAAGTGAGGACAGTGCAATTTGTAAATCAACAGCAAACTGACCATTGTGTTTTAAGTATCCTGATCCATGAAAGTCAACTAACTCGATTCAGCCAATTTGAAAAATTTGGCTTTATGAGTTAAATTTGTCCAAGTATCGGCTTAGCTTCAAACAGGTGAAATGGCTGTCCTATATCTAGGTGACTCTAGTCTGGCTGCCTGGCGTAAGCTACAGATCCGTCTAAGTAGTTTCTACCTGCTCAACTTTTTCGGTAGGAGTATTTTTCTCTGATTAATGGCACATTTTTGTCACTGATCAAGCCTTGTGATCTTGAGTGATGGGTGGTTTCCAACGGAAATCCTGTTGATATCATAGTTGGGCAGCTGAAAATCCACTCAGCTGTGAAAAATTTCAACATAGACCAAGTAATTTGTAAATCATTTGTAAATTGATCATCCTATAAAAATGTTAATAAATTACAAGATGAAGCAGATATTATCTTTATTTCACAAATAAGATTTTGGAAAATCTTTGTAAGTAATGGATCTAGTATTTTTGGAGTACCATTAACTTACTGGTTTTCATCGGTTGTGACAAGTAACTTCAACCAGCTAAAATATAAACTATAACTGACTGACTAGCCATTAACATGAAACTCATCTCTAATTTTGAAATGCAATGGAACAATTAACTGAATGTAGTTGAGAGACAGTTCATATAGTTTATTAAAAACATTATTTAATCATCTTTTAAGTCAAGAGGTCTAGTTTTTGTTACTGTGTGTAAAACGAACACATATAAATAGTATGATTTCAGTATAGACAATTTTATCTGAATAGTTGTTAAGGGGAATTTGTGGTGTCTGCTAACTGGCTTACTTAAAAATAAGTTTGATTAACCAACAGATTTCTTTCATATGTGTGGTTGGTAGATATTCCTACGTCGCTTAGGGAATCAAACGATCACCCACTCTGTTACCGATTCATTGTCTTAACGGAATGAGCTGATTGTCTAAATAATCAACTTTAATCATTTTATGTTGTGCCAAGCTATGATGTGTAACGTGGCGATTATGTATGTTTAAATCTCACCTTACTAAATCTTCGATTGTTACAATATTCTCATTCTAACCCATAATCAGTAGGATAATAGTGACTGAATTTCTTCGGACCATTAGAGAAGGACCTCACTCAAAACGAAACGTTACAACAATAATGATCTAGTCCTTACAATGACTGGTGACTTTTCTAGCTCTATCATTTAGACATGTAACTTAAACAAGGAATTGAAACATAAGAGATGCGTTAACCATTAATAATTATCCTCCACAGTTTATTAAGAAATTCGTATGAAATCATAAGAAACAAAATAATAACAATAATACAAATGTAAATAATGCCGACAACACGAGTAGAAATATATGTTCAAAGCCTGTATTGTATTACGATATCAGGAAGGTACATCAAAAACTTTACGTAGGATACTCAACAAAGCCGGAATTACGGTAGCATTTAAACCTACAAACTCATTCAGAGATAAGCTATGTTGGCTGGCTTAAGGGTCCCATAGAATCAATTCAGCAAAATAATCTAATCTGTCAAATTCCATGTATGTGAGATAAAGTGTGCAGGTCAAACTAGCTGGTCAAGGGTCTAGTAGAATAGTGGAAGATAGGAATTTAGGTAAATATAGAATGACACCCCAATAAATTAAATAATCTAGAAAAATACTCGGTTATTGGCACGCATGCATTAACATACAACTACACAATAGGATGGGACATAAATATTGTAGTCAAGTTCAATATGATTAGGTGGACAGACAGATTACTGATTACTGAATAGAATCCACACCCAACACATGTAATAGAAATTACGCAACACTTATGCCAGAGATAAGAAAAGAAGGGGTGACAGGACTATAAAAAGCAGACAGCGAAACGAGTGTGATCATACTGATATACTATATCATTGGGTGTTATAAATGAAATAAATCTAGTATGGAATTACATACTACAATAGTCCCCAAGTTTTACGTTTACATCCATTAGAATTTCTTGAGACTGACTCTTGTAGTTAAAATGGATAGTTCTGAGGAGACATACTTTTTTCATGTGACCATGTGTTGGTCAAACTTTTATGAATAAGAGGGGAACGCATGCACCAATTTCACTTAAAAGGTCAGATGAAGAAAACTGTTTTATTTCAAGTTGTTATTCATCGTAAACTGACATCAGTTGGAGGAACAAAGGAAACCCGGGAGCGCTGGACAGTTATTTCGTCTTAGTATGGGACTCCTCAGCAGTGCGCACCCACGACCCCACACCAGCAGGGTTCGAACCCGCGACCTTCAGGTTTCGCGGCCAGCACGTTACCATTGAGCCACTGGGTCAGAATCCAATGCTCCATATTTCCAATTTCTGTTAGCTCACGATAAAGCGCAACCGCCACCTAATATCATCGTTGAGTATCTGTCCTCATGGCCATCAGGCTTTGACTCCACCGGTCACGACTTCCCTCAAAACTGTTTTACTTTGGTGAATAAGTTAGTGAGTGAATGAATAGAACAGTTGAGATCCTGGGATTTACTTCATGCGTTCAGTCGTTAAATTTCTCAGTCGACTGAGTGAGTTAAACTCAGTAAGACTGAGAAAATAAAATAGTCTGAAAATGACATGAGAAAATAACATTAGAAGTGTAAAAAAAGAAAAAAAGATGTGTCTGTGTGACCAATACTGGCTTTTAACTATGTTGTTTAATGAGTTATTAAAACTTGAAGTAACCCGAGAATAAGTGGATATCAGTCAGTCAGTGTTAACCCAGTATGTGTTAATTTCATCCATTACTGTAATATAAGTACATTTTTAATGCATAAATATTTCAGTGATATATTCGTCATTTACGTTATGAATGCAATCATTGGGTCACTTATAAACACCTCAGTAGTTTCTAACAGTTGAAGGATACCCATATGACTTACTTGATTATTATTATTTATTATTAGTCCCTTGGGTTCTCAATGGAACATAGGGCTTCAGTAGCACGTCTCCAGTGCACTCTGTTCTCTGAGGTCTTTTGAACCTGGTTCCACGACAGCTCAGAAGCTCTCATTTCCTTCTCGCACGATCTCCTCCATGTCACCCTCGGACGTCCAACTCATCGCTTCCCATGGGGACTCCACTCGAGTGCCTGGCGTGACGCATGATGTCCTCAGTCGGCCTTCTCAGTGTATGCCCAATCCATCTCCACTTCCTTCCAATGCAGATTTGTTGACCGATGGGTTCTTGGTTGGTTCGTTGGTAAGCCAGTGTTCCTTGTTGCTTATTCTAGTTATTCTGGCCATCTGATCTTCAGTAGCGAGCGTAAGCAGTTGTTGATGAATGTCTGTAGTTTATTGGAAATCCCTTTCGTGACGCGCCAAGTCTCTGAACCATACAGAAGGACTGACTTGACGTTGGTGTTGAAAATCCGGATCTTGTTCCACATGCTGAGTGCAGAAGATCTCCACACTGGTTTCAGGCTAATGAAAGCCTGTCTTGCTTTTCCGATTCTGACTTTGACATCCTAAGTTACTTGATTAATTCGTTAAAACTTTATAATTAATATTATTCAATGTAGCAACTTTACATCATAGTACTTTTATTATCTAGAATAAAATATTTGAGGGACAGACATTTATTCCACAGCTAAAGTGATTCAAGGTTCACCGTGAATTCAAACATGTACGCCTTGTAAACGTAATTGAGGAGCATTAGGTATACTTTCTATTTGTGTAAATCACAGCGTGTTTGAAATGAAATTATTTCAATGTTTCTTACGAAAGTGTGGTTCCACCTTCTTCAGGGGAATTTAAAACATAATTGTAAATATGACCCGTGATTATGAATATTGAAAAGCAACTCAGAGACAAGAAATTTTATATACCAGACAGTGAATCATACTTGAGGCAGCGAAAACGGGACTTCCAGTGAATGTAGAGAAGAAAAAGGTGATGAAGATACCCAACCAACAGTAGCATCAACAACGAGCACCAATCACCATCTTTCACCTACCTACCCAAATAGGTAGCATCAATTCACCTGCAGGTGTTGGTGGCACAGACGAGGATGTCAAAACCAGCCAGGATCACAAAGACAGTAAGACAGGCCTTCCTTCATTAATCTGAAATTAATGCAGAGATCTACTGCATTGCACTCCACTCCAATCGGCATAAAGCGTTAACAGGATCCGGATTTTCAACACTAATGTCATTCAAGTCAGTGCTTCGATGTGATGGTTGAGAGAGTTGGCGCGTTACGAGAAGCGCATTTCCAACAAAGTGCAGACACACATCACATCAATAGCTGCCGCCTACGCTACCTCACTCAATACTGACACTGAAGATCAGACGAGATCGGATGGCCAGAATAATAAGAATAAGCAACAAGGAACTCTGACTGAGCCTGCAAATGTACCAACCACCCAAGAACCGATCTCCCTACAAATATGTAGAAGAAAGTGGAGATGGACTAGATTGGGCATACACTGAAAAGGCCGACTGGGGACATCACGCGCCAGGCTCTCGGGTGGAATCCAAATGGGAAACAGTGAGTTTGGCATCTGAGTGTGACATGGAGAAGACCATGTGAGGAAGAGGTGAAAGCTTGCGGGTAGTCGTCGCGCTAGGTTGAAAATACTGAAGAGAAGAGAGATCAATGGAGGCGTGCTACTGAAGCCCTATGTTCCACTAGGAACACAAGGGAAAAATAATAATGAATCACACTTAGAATATTACAGCTCATAATGATATCTAACTATCAACTATGAAGTTTGTACAGCAGAATTCGGACGTGAAACTAGATGCTAGAATGTCTAATACATAAGCCTATGAAACAAGCCTCAACATGCTGATAAACATGAAGTTTACTGACACTGATTTGAGTTTACTCTTCCTTTCGTTTTAACAATAACTTTTTGAATCATGCTATTGGATTTACTGAATTCTGCCTTTCTTTACATCCCCTATAACAATAATTTACTGAACTAAAAAACAACAAGAAACCAATTTGTCCAGCAACTTTAGTCAAACCATTTGAAGTCAAGAAATGTTATGCTAAATTTGATGGCACAACAAACTATCGTAATGATTATGTTCCATGGAGTGTTAAAAATGAACACGTTAAAGCACCGATTAGTTGGACGCCACCAACTGCTCCCCTGGATAGAGATACAACGAATAGAGTAAGTTTTTACCGATAAATGACTAGTTTAGGCTTTGTTTTTAAGCTTATTGTGTTCACCCCATCTGGTAACTAGTTCATTTTTGTGATTTTTTTAAATTCATTGGCATTCCCTAAGACTATAGTTAACCTTTTCCTGATTATGAATTAAAATGAATCATATTTTATTTGGTTTTTATTGCTGATTACATTTTTTATTAAAGCAGGAAGAACAAGATTTATAGAATAAACTGGGTTCACATTTATCGATTTCGCAGCTTCTCCTCAGCTGTAAACAGTTTGGAGTTAATATACATGGGATAATATGAAAAACATAGTTTTGAGTTAAAATAATTATGTACACTCGGAAACGTCAGCGCAATGGGGAAAACTCCCTTAACTTATGTTAGCTAGGCTATTAATGCTGATAAAGTTTGTTGATTTATATGCAGTTAGAAGAAGGATCGTAGAGATTTGATAGAGGGTGTGGAGATTAGTTAAAAGGATGAAAATACACGCTATCATAAAAATAATAATATGATAAAAGTAGTTTCATCATGAACTGACATGAGTTGAAGAACTGCCAGAAGTCACGGAGCACTGGATAGGCTTTTTATCCTGGGATGGGATTCTTCATTAGCACACACCTATGACCCCACTATGGTCTGGACCTAGCGTGTTAAGGTTCCACAGTGAATGTGTTAACCTTTCATCCACTAGGTTGGAGTTCAGTGGTCTGCATTTTCTTACTTCTATCAGTTCGTGATATTGCTCGATTATCCACTGAAATCTTCAGTTGCCATCGACTTCACTTCCAACTGATTGACCCCACAGGTTACGGCTTTTCATTAGAACTTCAGGATATCCATCTGGAAGTATATCACTACTGAGCACTACAGAATAATGTATTTTAAGGTTATTTGAAGTTTTGTTTTTAAGTAAGTATCCCTAATAAGCTGCTGAGGAGTCACACACTAGGACGAAATAGCTGCCTGGTGCTCCCAGGTTTTCAATGGTTCTCCAAATGATGGTAGTCTGTGACGAATGCTTCCTTTAAAATGAAATTCCCACTAAATACAAAATATAATCACGTGATTATCACAATCATAACAACAGATTTTTGACAGAAACAAACAGATAAATGTTACATTATATAAGGTACATAGAACAGGTAATAAAAACAGAAAAGGGGAGGATAAGAAAGCGTAAAATAAAAAAATATATAATAGTAAAGACAAACTCATAGCCATAGTAATGGTTGGTAGTGACTAGCAGTGGGACTCAGGATGCGCGTTTCGTCCTATTTGGGACTCACTCGTCAGCCGGATGTACCTGCCTCCCAGTGAGTGTTGTCCCTGCCGGGATTCAAACCCGGGGCCGACCGCTTGAAATGCCATAGCGCTATCCACCACACCAACGAACCACGATAACCACTTCTTGTGCGATGGGTATAGTTTTAGTATTATTACTTGTATTATACCGTCGTTGACTGAACTGAACTGACAGGTCTGTATTGGCATATGGGTTCCTGTGCGGATGCCTCGATAATACCAGTATGTGTTTTAGTTATACGAGCCCATATGCTAATACAGACTGGTAAATTCGGTCCAATCAATGACGGTATAATACAAGCAGTCATACTAAACCCCTGGTAACCAAGATAATACTAGAATAAAGATCATCTGTTTCTCAACACATAGGTTCCGTTTAAAGCGTTTTATTGCTATTAATCCTACAAAACGAAGTAAGATAAGGGATCATTGTTGATTCATTAATTTAAAGACTGAAGATCTATACATGCTGTGTCTTGAGTCGATTAAATGGCCTCTGATTGAGCTTGTGATAACATTTTCGCAAAGTTAGCTAACTGTTCACATCATCAGCACTATCTGATGATGTCGTCCAGAAAGACTATGAAAGCTTTACGATTAAACAACCCAGCTCAGAGAACATAATACTACCAAGAATATCGAAATTATTCATAATGACTTCAGAAATTATGATGAACGTCTCATAGCAGAATCTCTTCACATAATGTAAAATCAAAATTGTCTAAATGGGAAGTACGGAATAATATGTAACCTGATATGGTTTCAATCCAACCCCTCATACCAACATAACCAACATATATGCGATAAACACAATAACCACATCTGTATACACAAGTCTCAATTTGTAATTCATACACTGATCTCAATTAAACACTGCATATGGTTGCCATACTTGTCAACATTTCGACAATGCAGAATCACCCATCCAAAAAATTCAAATCCAGTTATCATACATAAGCAGGGTGATATTGTAAATTCTGGTTTACTCTAACTTTGGTAAAACTAATCGCAATAAATAATGAGACGTCGGTTAAAACGACTTTGTTCTGTTGTAAATTCACTGGGAAATAAAAATAAGGGATATCATATACCGAATGACCAAATGTTTTCCCTACCATGGGATATCATTTTAGTCTAGATATCGAAAAAAAAACCTTTATACTTTATTATCTGAAAGATTTGGCATCTACTTTTCTTCCATTCACTTTACCTATCTGTTACGATGCAGAGTTGTAAGAATGAACGATAATAACTAACGATTGATGGTCGAGGGTTGATAAAATCTAGTGGTATCCAGCACGGATGTCCACTGTCACCGTTCTTATTTGACTTCTTCATTCACTTACCAAATTGACATAACTCTAAGTATATCCGACTTCACAGGAACTGACCTACTCCCTGAAGGTCATCTGATTGACTTGGACTATGCGGGTGATGTTATTCGACTAGGTGAAGACGCTGAAGAAATTCAGGATCTTCTGAACGCCTTACGCAGAAATCTGTGTTTGTTTGGCATGCGTTTCACCCATCAAATATGAGATGATGCTCCAGGACTGATTGTTCTGCTATCACTCCCAGTTCTGGAATTTGTTCACCACTTCATTTACCTGGGGAGTTGCACCAGCCGGAACCGATAACGTCGGCAAGATATCTGGCTATCTATCAAAGGTCAAGTATAATGCACTTCACTCCGTTCTGTTATGTCGTATGGTTGTGAGATATGTCCGTTAAAGGTAGGTGATATGAAACAGTTACAGTTTTTCGACCAATGGTGTCTCCGTAGCATTGCTCGCTTGTAGTGGAATCACCGTGTGAGCAATGAAGAGGTCGGGCGAAAGATACTAAGCAAGACAGGTAAGTCGGTTGACGAGGTTGTGAACGTAAGTTGACTGAGATGACTTTGACATGTACGGTGCATGCCGTGCCACCACCTACCTTGACGTGTCATGCAAGAGCGGGAAGTTGGATTAGGATGCAAAAGGGTCTAGGATGACCAGACCAAGACGTACTACCAGTTTATGAATTCCTTGACTGCTGGTCTGAGTTGTGTAAAGGGATGTAGACTGCCTGGTTGGGGTCACCGAGATGAAAAGAATCAGTGGTTGAGCACTGATTCTTACAGACATGGCTGATAATTGGTCGCAATGACGCAGATGCATTCACTCCTTGACACTTTCTAAAGGGTAAATATTCACAATAACCTTTATCTTCAGATTGTTTATTTTTTCACAGAACTTTGTCCACTTTGATATCACTCATTTTCTATCCACCTGTTCCTTGTGTACCACTGTGAAGTGTGACAATTTGAAACGATGCATCTGCATGCGTGGTTCCACGTTGATTCTGTCAGTCTGTCAATCCGAAGGTTGAAACGGTTCAACCCAAGTTACTTCCAAAGGGAAATCAAAAGACCTGTAATCAATTCCATTTATAGTATCTCGAACTGAAAACGTTTATTAGTGTAAACGGAATCGATTTGTAGAGTTTAAAGTGACCTTGGAAGATAAGGAATAATTAGTACGTTTAAAGAAGCAGGAGCCAATCATAGCGCTAGTGGGTTATATGACATGTGACCCATATATGTGAAAAACAGCACCAAGAAAACACTTTAAATATATATAAATTGTAAGTATGGAATATAAGGGATAAAGAGATTCCTCACATTTTCTAATCACCTTTCGCCTTATTATCCCGAGTTTCCGCTGTGATATTGGCAACTGAAACCAGTTTAGTCATCGTTTTTGGTGCAATGATTAGTTTCAACAGGTTTACAAAGTATACCCTATGTATAACCACATTTCTGTAGCGGTTAATGATTCCACTATTCATTTCAGCCTAGTTTCCTCTGTCGTCCTTTCTAAAGTAGGACAATTTACTTGATTATTTGTACTGAATTACTTTTGACAGTCTATGTGATTGTAAACATTCGTATAGGAAAAAAATGTTTTTCCTGAGTGAGAATCTTTTAAAGTTACAGAATCACCTTTCCTTTGATAGATTTCTCTCTAATGCACAATTATTAATGAATCATAGAAGCTGTGACTGACTGGTCTAAGAACTTTACGTTTAACCGATAGGCTAGGTGTTTGAACCAAGTTCCAACTAATTGCGGTTTGGGTAACCAGGTAATATCATAAGACCTAACACTAAAGATGTGGCTCATTGCCTACTGTACGAACTGTCATATGATTGCTGAGTGCATTTCGATTTCTCGTTATTGATTATAATTTATAAATCCTTTTGATAGAGCATGGCCTGATAAATAATTAAATCTCTAGAAGCCCATGAAATTATTCTTCTTCGCGAAATATTAAAAAGCAAAAAAAGCCAGAGCTTGTTCAGTTTTTTCGGTGACGAATTCTACGGAAAATTTTATGTATTTAAGCTATCACTTACCATCTGAATCTGTAAAACAACAGAAAGTATTGAAAAACAGATTTAAATTATAAATAAACATATGCCATGAAAACAGATAGGATGCTAATACAACCTAAGTACAAATGGGAAACTACTATTAACGATAGCATAACTGGCTGAAAAAATCAACGTAGAATCTCGTACACAAGTGCGTTGGCTCAAGTTGCCACACTTTACAGTAGTACACAAAGAACACGTGGATATAAACAAAGTGATATTGAAATAGACAAAGTTCTGTGACAGAATAAACAGTTTGGGGATAACGGCTGATGCGAATATTCATGCTGTAGAAGATGCCAAACAGCCCCATCATAATCTATTTTCAGCCATGTCACTAAGAGTTAGTCCTCAACCACTGATTGCTTTCATCTCGATGACACCAACCAGGCACTCTGTATCCTTTCATACGATTCAAACCAACAGTTAGGTATTGGTTTGACCACCCTAAACCTTGCTCCAACCTAGTCCAACTTCTTGCCCTTGCGTGACATTTCGAGGTAGGTGGTAGCCCGGCATGCACAGTACACTTTCGAGCCATCTCAGTAGACAAGAGTCCACTTAGCTACTAATGATGGATAGTGGATAGCAGTGGAATATAGGACGCATATTTTCTCTTATCTGGGACTCACCAGCTGGATGTACATGCACCCCAGTAAGCAATGTTGTTCCCACTAAGACTAAGGCACATCCAGTTGACGAGTCTCAAAGTGCACGAAAAGTGCGTCCTGAATTCCACTGCTAGCCCCTATCCATCAACAATATTAAAAGTGAAAATACAGATAATATCGAGGCATCCACGCAAGAACCCATTCACAAATACAGGCTGATCTATTCGGTTCAATCAACGACAGGATAACACAAGCAATATCACATAAAAGTTCATTTAGTCTACAGGTTACTTTACATTCATTGAAGGCTCAAATTGCATCTAATAGTTTAGAAATGAAGTATTATTTTGTTCGTTATCGAATGACCTCTTCAGGTGTTATGAACTAGTATCCCAAGTGATAGGAAGACTGAATAACTTCTGTAACCTCGGTTAACTGAATGCTTATAGTATCCATTGCTGGCTCACTTCAAGATAGATTTCCAATAAGCTACAGGGATCAATAAAGTTAGGTGAGATAACTACTCGCTAGGTTATAATCCAATGGTCCACATTTTCCCACTTCTATCGATTTATGATAAGACTATCATCCTATCGTAACATGCTTGACCCAAAACCTGATGGTCGTAGGCTAGATCTCTCATAGGGTTATGCATGTCTACTGTTGAGATGTCCAAAACTAGAACCGAACAGGCTTTCTCCGGATGACCTCAATCTGTAATGAGAACTTTGAAATTTACTACTTTTACTAAGTATCTGATGTTCCTTCAGCATTCGTATTCAACAACAGAAGTTTTGTCAGTATAGTCAGTAAGTCGATTCAACGACAATTAATGAAATAGGTTCCGATGTAATCTGGAGCCATAAATAACAACATTTTCACCTCTTATCATACCTATTTCATTTACTAAGTCTCAGGATTAAAATATCAGTCAGATTATACAGGTTAAACGAAACCATTAAATTGTAGTAAACCACCATCTCAAGTGAATTTGAACTAGTTGCCTTTGAGTCGCCAATTCAGTGATGTATGAAGTAACCTACTTAAATATACTGTTATTTGTATATCATCCCTTAAACATCAACTGCGTAAAATATAACAACCAAAAAGCCTGGATCATCACTACCATCTCTTTTTAATGCAATTTACATTCAGTGTTTATGTAGAAGTATTCTAGGAGATAGTGATTTCATTTTCCCTGTAATCACACTCAATTTATTTGCAACAGGATGCATTTTTGATACTTTGCTAGTTCATCACTCTGAAGATGTGAACTTTTCTATCCTTCGTTCAGACTTGTAGAGATTTCACTTTCTAATTCTCATTTAGTCTGAGACCAACTAGGTCAAAACAAACATAGGAAACAATTTAACCAGTTTCGTATTGATTTTTCTTTTTTTATCAGTAAGATTTTCATAATTAGAAAAAAGATGTAACAACTTTATGGTTTTCATAAGCTACAGTGTCTTATTCTCTATTAAACGAAATTTAGTGGCCTCTATTGGCATATGGGCTGATGTATGAATTCCTCGATACTGCCTGTTTCTCAATTTTATGTTAATGATGAATAGTGGCTAGCTGCATGATCCAGAAGGTGCATTTCGTCAGCTGGATGTGCCTACCTCCTAGTGGATAGCGCTCTGAAATTTGAAGCAAGCACTACCGGATTCAAGTCCCAGTGGGAAAAACATCACTCAGTGGGAGACAGGTACATCCAGCTGACGAGTCCTAAATACAACGAAATGTGTATCCTGTCTCCCATTGATAACCCCTATCAATCATTAATATCAAATGTACAAACTACTTAAACTTATTAGGGTAGTGTAAATGAATTCATAAAATTTGTATCGGTTTTGTTTGTACAGATATAAAGGAAAATAATGTGACTATCTTTTATACTTACCAGAAAGAATGAATAGAGAGGAGTTATCCCCACTCATATCCTATAAAATACCTATATAAATATCCATCTGGTTATTCTCAGTCTCAATCAGTGAATTGTATGAATTACTGTGATTCAAAACTCAGACCAACAAAAATGATACATTGAGTTCAAATGAACTCATTCCCCCCCCCCTCCGTAAATATTACTTTTATTGTGTTATGTAAAGTATTTTTCTGTAATGGGAGAATGTAGGCCAATCTCAAATAATTTGAGGAAAAACTATCTTCACTTTATAAAATAAACTTTCTAGACTTTGAAAACATAAAGAGCCATTGGCTAATGAAACTAATTCACTCTCTTCATAAATTTTTAGTGAAGCGAGAAAAATGTGTTTTCTTTAAAAGTACTATGGATTCAGGGTATTTCATCACTTTCTTGTTAACTGTATGAAAACTGATAAGGGAAAAAAACTTTAGGGAAAAATCAAAGTTATTCACAATAATTATAACCATGAAAAGTTTATGCGCTGTCTAGTGAATAAATTTGTTACAAATACCTTTATACTGGGTGGTGATTGAAAATGAGGTGAAAATTTGAACCAGCGACCACTGTGCGTATGATTGAAGTGAAATAAAAAAAACTGACGAGCAGCTGGACCTCGTAGCTTAGTTGGTAGAGTATCCGGCCAGAAACCCGATGGTCACTGGTTCGAATCCGACCGCGATCCAAATTTTATTTTCGCCTTCAATCATCACCCAGTATCTGTCAAATTATGGCTATCTCAGACAGTCAAAATGATATTAAATATGTTTGTAATGGATACATTCATATAAGAGTAATTTCCTTCGTATGATATTCAACGACATATTATTATTTACTGGATAATGTTTCCAGCGCAGTGCATTCACTGCTCATGATCATAACAAAGTGACTGATATGACTATCAGCGATTAATTGTGTTCAAAAGGAAAGCCGGTAAGCAATATTGTACCACTGTGTATAATATCAAATGAAATTACGTAATATAGAACCATAAACTATCCTAGTACCAGATTGTTGTATATTTGAGAAACAGAAAAGTGGAATCAAAGTGATTACGTAAACATAAACGAAAAGTAACTATTTTAAGCATAAGATTTTTGTGGAAGTAGGCTGAGATCATATCAACTGAATATTATCATTATTATTATTAGTCCCTTGAGTTCCTAATGGAACATAGGGCTTCAGTAGCACGTCTCCAGTGAACTCTGTTCTCTGAGATCTTTTGAACCTGGTCCCACAACAGCCCAGAAGCTCTTATTTCCTCCTCACACATACCACCTCATCCATGTCACCCTCACCCCACACGCCCAACTCGTCGCTTCCCATGGGGATTCCACTCGACAACATGGTCTGACGCGTGATGTCCCCAGTCAGCCTTCTCAGTGCATGCCCAATCCATCTCCACTTCCTTCCACTGAATATTTGTTCAGTAATAGGTTCTTGGTTGGTTCGTTCCCAGAGCTCCTTCTTGCTTATTCTTTCTGGCAATCCATCTGATCTTCAGTAGCGAGCCAGCGTAAGCAGCTTTTGATGAATATCTGTAGTTTATTGGAAATGCCTTTCGTGACGCGCCAAGTCTCTGAACCATACAGAAGCACTGACTTGACGTTGGTGTTGAAAATCCGTATCTTGTTCCACATGCTGAGTGCAGTAGAGTATATCTCCACACTGGTTTCAGGCTAATGAACACCTGTCTTGCTTTTCCGATTCTGACTTTGACATCCTGGTCTGTCCTGCCTGTAGTTGGAACAGTGCTGCCTAGGTAGGTGTAGGTGAAAGAGGCTACTTACTTTAAGTTTCTCCCGTTTATGGTGATTGGAGTTTGTTGTTGTTGGTGGTGCGGTATCTTCATCACCTCTGTCTTCTCTATATTCACTTGAAGTCCCGTCTTCGCTGCCTCCTCTGTCAACTTGTTAGTTTTTGCCTGTAGATCATCAAGTTTGTGTGACATCAGACACAAGTCACCGTTGGCGAAATCCAGATCTTCTAGGTTGTTTTCCGCAGTCCAGCGTATCCCCCTCTTCTCGCTCCCCACTGTTTGCTGCATGATCCATATCAACTGAATTTATACAGTAATAATGAGATAAGATAATAGAAATCGATTACTTTTTAGTTAATTATCCAATGTAGAAAATAAGGTGGAAGATAAATTCAGAAGGCTTCACTCTGACAAAAACAATATCAATAGCCTTAGAGATGATTTTTCTTTAAATACATAAGTTTGGTTTGATTTTTTTCAGATCAGCATTCAGAACATCAGCATTCCTTACATATATTGATAGCTTTCAATGCACTCAAGATTTTTCACATTGTCTTCTGTATCCATCAGATGTGTTTAAGAATAAAACTTTCAACGTTATCTGTTGGATTAATGAACAATGTAGTTGAGATATGCAGAGTTGACAGAAATTCTTTCTGTGATATCGTGATACATCTATGTAGGTAAATAGTTGTAAGGATAATGTTTAAAGAAACTATCAAGGGTCAAGAGTCAATCTTCTGGGAGTACAAAAACTTCAAAATTGCCAATAACTTCAGAAGAGGATTTTAAGTAATGTTTTCGTGGTAAGATCATATGTAAACTACACCAGTAGTGATTTCAGAAGAAATATATCTCTATAAGGGTTTTGTAATGTAACCATCAATCTGATAAACAAACCTACTCACCAATTAGTAAGAAGGATTGTAGACATGGTAGTCCTCAAACTTATTTATCTAACTAAATAGGATATTTGAATAATCCAAGAACAAAGACATTTGTAGAATAAAATGAGCTGAAGTTATTTCATGGCCTTTCATGAGCTGCAAACAGCCTATAATAGAAATGAAATAATCGTAGTAATAATAACATAGCATACTTTAGATATGTAGAATGAAATGAAGATTTTGAAATCCAGGATTAACAATAAGGTAGTGAATCAAGAAGACAGGATTAATAGTTACAAATCTTAGTCAAAATCAATGACAATTTGTATCTGATGACAGAGAAAAATTCTGGAACTATGGAGTGAGAGGAGAAGAAACGAAAATCAGTGTAAAAGAAGGGACTTTTTAAAACCTAATAGATTACATAATTACATGAAAAACTTGAAAATCACTAAGTGACTAATATTCAGTAAGTAATTAATGAAGAGATGATGTAATCAAAAGAAAAGGGAAGATTACCTGTGTACACATGCAAAATTATAGACAGTTATCAAGGTAAACACTTAGTTCTTCATAGGGATAATCATACACAATGCAAGTATCTTAGTGATAAGGTCTCTGTCAACAATACTCAGTGATGCCGGTTCCAAAATGTATGACATTTCTAAATAAGATATATTGATTTCTGAGTGAATGAAACCAGGCATCAGGTTAGTCGACAAGAAAGATATAAAACCAGCAGTTACCACAGAAACATTATGTGTTCTCATATTAAAATCATCTTGTTAAATATTACTTAAATGACAGCTTGACAACCTAGTTCTTATGCATTAGCAGTAACGGAATGACTGATTCGATTACAACCAATTACTTACACTGTAATGATAGAGGGAGAATAAAAAAGAAAAAACATGAGAGAAACATAAGGATAGAACTTGTTCAATGTGGTAGTGTGTAATTCCATATGAATCTGTTTGATGTAGTACGGTATTATCTACTGGATAAATTTTTCGATATTACTTAGTGTTTTGTTAATTTATTAGTTCCATCATTCCTCCCCTCCCCCATTTGTGAGATCTATGTACTCCTTGACTGATCAAGAAACCTTTTTTCATCCCTTTTTTTTTCGTTATCCTTCAACTTGAAAATCCTTAATCAGCAAAATTATTATAACTGTAACCAACACTCTTCTTATTTATATCGTTTATTATTTCAGTTCTGTCATTGATTACAGTCTCAAAATATCATGAAAACATGAGTATGCAGCTTTAGGATAAATTTATTGAAAATAGTTCTCTTCACTGAATTCCCTTCTTTTTCAATGTCATAATGGAAATCATAAATGAATATGAAAATACTAACTGCACTTGTGTTAAATAATAAGATAAAACACTGAAAATATAAAGAGTTTTCAGTGAAGATAAAATCATTTGTAAATTTTGAGAAGGGACATATATATATATATATATATATATATATATATATATATATACACTAACTCACTGACTTAGTACCATACTGTTGAATGACAATACAGATAATATCACATAGTAAACAATAAACAATGAATTAAATCCTGTTCAGCTCTTCCCGACTACAGTTAATACATAAAATAACTGATTCATTGAATAACATTATCACTGAATTGAAGATATCTGAAAGTAGATTACAGGCTATATATATATATATATATATATATATATATATATATATATATATATATATATATATATATATAATATTATTTGTCCCTTGGGTTCCTCTGAAATCTTTTCAACCTGACTCCATGACAGCCCGCAAGCTCTCACTTCCTCCTCACATACACACCACCTCCTCCATCTCACCCTCACCTCACACACCCAACTCGTCGTTTCCCATTTGGACTCCACTCGAGTGACTGGCCTGGTGCGTGATGTTCTCAGTCGGCCTTCTCACTGTATGCCCAGTCCAATCCATCTCCACTTCCTTCAACTGCATATTTCTTCAGCGATACCTTCTTGCTTCATTGGTTCGTTCCCACAGTGAGTTCCTTGTTGCTTATTCAGTTGTAGGTGATATGAGATATTTATTATACAATAGTCTAAAACATTTGATTACATAATTCTGTTTCGATAATCATTGTAGTTTTACAGTGGGTTCATCAGGTGAATAATCGTTAAATATAATGAAAAATCACCTTTTTTTTTCTGCAAATTTTAAGTCTCTCTTGTCTATTTTTATATGTCAAAATTTGTACAAAATGAAATTTAGGCATTTAATACAGAATCTAGATAATCATATTACAAATCTCAGTATTTTTACAGTATACTGATTATCATTACATCCTTGGTATGCAAATTAGATTTTGTAGACTGACACTTTGTAAACTATCGTATGCTATACATTCAGATACTTCTATAAGAAAGTTGGCCCTTCTTAGGATCATAAAATGTTTAAGAACAGATTCCATTCAAAGTATTTTGTTTTGTATTTATTTAGACAGTCAATGTAACTATTGGGAACATGAAGGTCGCGGGTTCGATCCCTGGAGGGGTCGTGGTTGCGCACTGCTGAGGAGTCCCATAGTAGGACGAAACAGCTGTCCTGTGCTCCCAGGTTTCCTTTGTTCCTCCAACTGACGTCAGTCTACGATGAATGACAAGTTGAAATATCGGTGCATTTATTTATCCCATTTATGTGATTTTATCAACCATAGTGAGATTGGGAAACGTAAGCTTATTTATATTCAACGTTTGAAATTTCCAATGGCTAATTAACTGATAACGAAATTAAACAAGGAGACAATTCAGTCGTAAACTTTGTTCACATTAACAAGCTAAAAGTTATGCATTTTACGATCTAGCTCACTTTTTAGTGTTATTGCTTGTGTTATACCGTCGTTGATTGAACCGAATTGACCGGTATGTATTGGCATATGGGCTCCTGTACGGATGCCTCGATATTGCTTGTGTTTTAATTATATATAGTAATGATGGATAGTGCCTAGCAGTGGAATCCAGGATGCGCATTTCGTCCTATTTGAGACTCGTCAGTTGGATGTACCTGCCTCCCAGTGAGGCATCTGCATAGGAGCCCATATGCCGATAGAGACTGGCCAACTTAATCCAATCAACAGCGGTATAATACAAGCAAGTAAACTAAAACTATACTCGTCGCACAAGAAGTGGCTATTGTATCTCGGTGGTGTAGTAGATAACGCTCTGGCGTTTGAGTTCCGGTGTTAACAACATCACTCACTGGGAGACAGTTACATCTAGCTGACAAGTGACTCCTAAATAGGACGAAATACGCATATTGGATTCTACGGTTAGCCACTATCCATCATTACCATAATCTGGCTTGCTTTGATTTATAGATCAACTGTTCAAGTTTCTCAGTAGTATATTTTTATTCATGTGAGTAAGTTCTTAAATACAGATTTATGACTTTGCTCTAATAACTGCACTACGCAACACTACGAATCACTTTGCAGAATATGACAAAAATCTACTAAAAGTGTTTGAGGCTTGATAAAATACCCCAGCTTACACAGAACAATAATAGTGAAACTATTAACATTCTCAATCCTAGGTGCTTATACTCTAATCGATTGTGGACCGATGGTTTACCAATTCTTTTCGGAAACAAAATGACTATAACCCTTCTTAAGAAAAGCAGATAAACCTCATTATTAGCCGACAGCTGGATAGTTTTTTTTCACTCTAGCTATCTCTTTTCATCAAAAAAATCTTCAAGAAGATGTCATCGAAATACTTTTTTAACTGAAGTATACTTATTACGTCCAATATTCAGTTTGAAAGTAATTTAATACTGAACAAAGATGTCAGCATCAGATTATTAACATCACACAACAAGGGAATGAAATCTCACTAAATAGTGCTAACTGAATTTCAAAATAGGACTACTCTTGCCACTCAGTGAAGGATGAGGTTGTGAACTTTGAAACCTAAATTAAACTGGAAGAGTGTTCAAGATGAGTAGACCAAGATATCACATCAGTCGATGAAGTCTCTCACTATTTGTTTGAGCTATGTCGCGAGATATAAACTACTTAGCTGGGGTCGCCGAGACGATCGGAAACAGTGGTTGAAGACTAACTCTTAGTGACATGGCTGAAAACTTGGCACATTGGTGCAGATATATTCATTCCTGAACATCTTTTAAAGCTTGAGTATTCACACTATCCATCATCTTCAGATTGTTTATTCTGTCATACAACTTTGTCTAGTTTGATTTCACTCTTTTTCTATCCACCTAGTGTTTGTACACTACTGTGAAGTGTGTGGCAACTTGAAGTGATGCACTTGTGTACGACGTTCGACGTTGATTCTTTCTGCTTTCCTGTTGAAGGATATGTTTTGAAGAGGTTAGATCTCACTGACGGTATCGTTTATAAGCTAGTTTTTGAGAAAAAAGTTTCTTTATAGACAACATCAAAATACGATGTACATTCTCATTGATTAGTCGAAATCTGACCATTTTCAGTGGACTACATGCATGACTGATAAAGGCTGTAAACTTCCAGATGCTATTTCAAGATGATGTAATCTTCCTTTGCACATGTAACAAGAACATGTAAAGGTGATTGAATTATCTTTCTAGCCTATTAGCAACGTTGAACAACTCAGTAGAACTATAACAGTCAGGAGACACACTCCAAGTAAGTTTATCAGAATTTCCACGCTAATCAACTGGTTTCCTTTGTTTTCTTGTCTCTGAGTGTAAATATTATGTAATGATTCGATATATTTTAAGAAGAAACTAGAAAATTTGTAAACAATAACTACCAAATCGCCTAGTACTAACTTCATGCGTGTTATTCAGTCAATCACCCAATTTTTCTCTACATTTTTTCTCAAATCAAGAGAGACTTTGTACCGTATAATTGTATACAACCAGAGAAATTATTTAAACCATCAATGAATATAACATTGAATGGTTCATTCAATGATCAAACAAACTATCGTACAGACTATGTGCTAAAAAAATGTACCACTTGTCCAGCACAGTTTTTAAATCAGGAAAAAATTAGTCCAGATGGATATAAATTCAGTGTAAGTCAGTTTTCTCTTTACTCAATAAATATTTACCTTACTGGTATGATATTTCTTCAAATAATAAATTTATCCACTTGTGGTAGTTTGACTATTCTATGTGTTAAAGTTTTCACCGATAAAGCTTCTATAATTATCATATTTTAGATGTCATCTTTGGTGTGAGTTCATGAAGAAATCAATGCTTATGTCTGAATACAATAACTCTATAGTATATTTAGGGAAAACAAACATCAAAATGTCATCTTTTTGAAAAATATTCCAATATTCCAAGAAACAACAGGACTTTTCATTAACATCTAGTAAACTCCACTATTTGTTTTGCACACACTAATTAAGTCTTATTACTGTGTATTTCTAATTACACTTCGCTTCTGTAAACATTTCCAGCAATCTGCTCATCAACAGTTTCTAACAGTAGATGATAGTAAAATGTATGTTTCATCTTGAATCACAAAATAAATCTTCTTGACTTACACTATCTACATAATACTACTGAAATGATTTTATTCATTATAAAATACTACTTATTTGAACAGATCTACAGTAGTTGACTGATATACACTACCATGAACACGTAACTCATAACTAACACTAGATTGTTCACAGTGATTAAGTTGAGAACAAACATGAAAACCTAGTTTTCCAGGCTGTAGCAGCCGAAATTCAGTAATATTGGCCGGAACGCAGGAAATAATTAGGCGGTGCCAACTAACGTGAATCTGACTAGTTCCTTTGTTCTACTGTATAGCTTCCGAACTTCCGCGAGTGACCCAGAGTCAAAGGTCGGATCAAAATATCAAAACACGGTTTGTAGTAAACCAGTGGTAGATTTGTAAAAAAAAATCTGTGGTACTCAACAGTGCCGTCGGTCCAAACGTTCTCGGGTGCAAATACATACTGACAGTCAATAAAAATATTCCCGACAAAAAGGGATCAAAACTCTGTCTACCATAATCAAATCAACAAATAAACGTTTCCAGCAGACAGTCAAAAGACAAACAGTCAAACCACAGTAAAACCGTCAGTTGAACCAAAACAAAATGTCGGGCGCAATAAAACAACGTCACCTTTTCAAAAATCAAGCGTTACATAATAGGAAAGTCAAACACTGATGATAAGCCTCAATCATACAAAGGCAAATACTGAGTGCAAAGACAAAGAAGACAGTCAAACAACCAAATAATATTACAACGTCTAGGGTCAAAGGCATACCATCCATAACTAGGGTGAAAGTACCCAAATAAATGTCAATACTATCAAATAGGGTGATCAGGAGGGATTTTTCCGTTACACAGGCATCTCCTCAAATAGCATATATCCAAGCAGAAAAAGATCTAATACAATAATCAACGAGAAATGACAAGAATAAATACAGGAATCAATGATATCCGTTACAAAACAAGTAGCTTCCGTAACTAAGTAGCCAGTGGATAACGCTATTCTATTTGAGGCGATGAGTTTCCGGTTTGAGTTTCAGCGGAAACAATATCAGTGACTGAAATGAGACTAAAGGATCCAAAACTGGATTAAATGCCCATCTTAAATTCCACTTACAGCCGCCACCATTTAAACCATATCAGAAAGAAACCTCCGGCAACTTCGATGTAGCCATCATTATATTACTATTATTATTTGTCCTTTGAGTTCCCACTCGAACATACGGCTTCAGTAGCACGTCCCCACTTCACTCTCTTCCCTACACTCTTTTCAACCTGTCACCAACACTGCCCACAAAATTCCATTTCTTCATCACACCATCTTCTCCATGCCACACTCGGACTCCCAACTCCGAAGTTCCCCTTTGAGCTCCACTCGACGACATGCACTGGCATGACATCATGCGAGATTTCCCCCCCCCCCCAACCAACCACCAATGGTCTTTTCAGTCTACGTCCAATACAACACAATACAATACAATACAATCCATCTCCACTTCCTTCTGCAGATTTGTTACGTGATAGGTTCCTGGTAGGTTGCTACATTTGCAAGCTCAGTCAGAGTTTCTAGTTCCTTATTCCTATCGTTCTGGCCATCCGATCTCATCTGATCTTCAGTGTCAGTATTGAGTAAGCTAGTGTAGGCGGCAGCTGTTCATGTGATGTGTGTCTGCACCTTGTTGGAAATGCGCTTCTCGTAACGCGCCAACTCTCTCAACCATCACATAGAAGCACTGACTTGAATGATATTAGTGTTGAAAATGCGGATCCTGTTTACGCTTTATGCCGATTGGAGTGGAGTGCAATGCAGTAGATCTCTACATTGATTTCAGATTAATGGAGGAAGGCCTGTCTTGCTGTCTTTGTGATCCTGGCTGGTTTTGACATCCTCGTCTGTGTCACCTGCCTAAATAGGCAGGTAGGTAGGTGGAAGAGACAACTTCCTTTACATTCCTCCCGTTCATGGTGATTCATGCTTGTTGTCGTTGGTGGTGGTGGTGGTGGTGGTGGTGATAGTGGTGGTGGTCGGGTGTCTTCATCACCTATGTCTTCTCCACGTTCACCTCAAGCGGGATCCATCTTCACTGCCTCGCATCTCCTCTCAATTTGTCTCTTTCTGCCTACAGATCTTCGAGTTTGTGCAACATAAGACATTAGACATAAATCATCATTAACAAAATACAAATCTTCTTCTGTGGTTTTTCGTCGGTCCAGCCAGTGTACGCCCATCTCCTCACTCCTCACGGTTCACTGCATGATCCGGTTCAGTCCAGTGGACCACAATCAGGAAGATCATTGTTGTTGATAGTAGGCAACAACCTTGTCTTACTCCTGTCTTCACTTCAACAGCGTCACTGAGCTGTCCATTGTGAATCACTTGCCATATAGCATCATATAGCATAGTATATAGCTGGTGAATGAGATTTATAAAGGTTTGTGGCACTAACGGTGTAGTGTTGAATCAGTTGCCTCTCAAATTACTCCTCAGTCGACGCTGTCGAAAACATTTTCAATATCGATGAAGTTGAAGTAAAGTGTTGACTGCCACTCTTTGCTGCGTTCCTTGATGATGTGTGGCGTAGTGTTGTGATTTGATCCGCATATGATTTGTTCTCCCTGAACCCATCCAGTCAGCCATCCAGCCTGTATTGTTGGTACTTTTGAATCTGGAGTATTGTTTACTTTTTGCAGGATGATGTGGCTTAATATTTTGTTTGTTTTCGGTGTACACGGATGGAGCATGATTCCGTGCAGTTCTTGCAAAGGAGCCATTAAAGGAGCCTATATACCAAAGGAGATGGATCAGTTTAATCCAATATCAGCGGAAAATTAATAGCACCGATAAATAAAATATCTAACAGCTTTAGAGAAGCTTAACAAATCCCAAGTAATCATATACAAAATTATGAGAAGTTCAGTATATTTCGCTAAAAAGTTTTCTTCGACATACAACTGTGAAAGGCAGTCATGGTGAACAAATTAAGGGTAGCCTTGAAGCAATCCATCTTAAAAAAACTTAAGGTCAGCCTTCTTTGTGACTTTGTACAATGTGCTCACTAATAGAATAGTCAGAATTCTAGAAATCACTGGTGTACGATGTCAACTTAGGCGATTTCCACACATATTAATTATGTTAGCCATTTAGTTTTTCATGCATTCTATACAGTACAATGCACACACCAGAGTTCTTAATACTCAAAACTTATATGAACTGAAGCAAATGAGTACTCTCATCATCTGTTGATTCGTAAATAAATTTAACCTTACTTGAAAATACTACTGAGTCACTGTTGAATTTCTAAATTTACTCACTTCATGTCTTGGTTGAGATATTCTAAAGTGTAAACGAAACTGTATGAAGTGTACCGCATAAAATTTATCTATCTACATTATTATTATTTAACATTTGGCTTCCTAATGGAACATAGGTCTTCAGTAACACGTCCCACTTCCACTCCCATCTCTGAAATCTTTTCAACCTGACTCCACTACAGCCCATAAGCTCTCATTTCCTCCTCACACACACACCACCTCCTCCATCTCACCCTCACCTCACACACCCAACTAGTCGTTTCCCATTCGGACTCCACTCGAGTGACTGGCCTGGTGCATGATGTCCTCAGTCGGCCTTCTCACTGTATGCCCAGTCCAATTCATCTCCACTTCCTTCAACTCCATATTTCTTCAGTGATACCTTCTTACTTAGTTAGTTCGTTCCCACAGTGAGTTCCTTGTTGCTTATTCTCATCATCCTGACCATCTGAGCTTCAGTAACGAGCCAGTGTAGGCAGTTGTTGATGAGTGTCTGTAGTTGTTGGAAATGCCTTTCGTAACACGCCAAGTCTCTCAGCCATCACGTAGAAGCACTGACTTGACTGAGATTTGTGTTGCGAATCCGGATGTCGTTCACGCTTTATGCTGAGTGCAGAAGATCTTCACACTGGTTCCGGGCTGATGAAAGCCTGTCTTGCTGTCTTTCCGATCCTGGCTGGTTTTGACATCCTCGTCTGTGCCTATGTCGTCTGTAGTTGGAACAGTGCTGCCTAGATAGGTGAAGGAGGCTACTTCCTTTAAGTTCCTCCCACTGATGGTGATTGGAGCTTGTTGTTGTTGGTGGTGGTGGTGTTGGTGGTGTTGGTGGTGTTGGTTGGGTATCTTCATCACCTCTGTCTTCTCCAAGTTCACTTGAAGTCCCGTCTTCCTTCGCTGCCCTGCCTCCTCTGTCAACTAGTTAGTTTTCACCTGTAGATCTGCAAGTTCGTGTGATATCAGACATAAGTCATCTGCGAAATCCAAGTCTTTTAGGTTCTTCGCCTCGGTCCAGCGTATCCCCCTGTCTATCTACATCCTATGGTGGTATTATGCATCTGACGTGCTACAATTCCCTTTTCACTGCTAACTAAAGAAGAATAGCAGAAAACAATATGAACCATATTGTAAATAATATTCGTTTGTTTCTCCCATAAGTTTGTTGTTATGCCTTACGTCTAGAGAAAAACTGAAGGGTTTACCATGAGATCATTAATCTCCCTCTGAAGTGAATAGAGAATACTATATACTTGATGCAATAATTGGCGCTGGATATGAAAGGCGACTGTTCTCTCTGAGATCCGATACTTCGCTGAGCCGTGAAAATCAAAAGACAAAGACTGGCCTGTGACTACAAAGAAGACAACCTTATTCCAAAAAAAAACATTATTTATCCACAATTTTCCCTCAAAAAATGAAACCACAAGTTGCATTTTTATTTTCATTGACCAGATGAAGAACAAAATTGTTTCATAAGTTTTTTCCACCCACACAAAACCGAGGTTGTAATCTAAAACTTCTACTTAGCGCCTGATGGCATTCAATGTTAGTTTCGAACTAGGCTGCTTTCTATCATTCCAAATATCATCATCGCAGACATATATATATATATATATATATATATATATATATATATATATATATACATAAATAGTTCACAAAGAATACCTCTTAAGATATATAATCCTACTCCAAAGATGTGGTTTGGATAGGCAGATGACACATTCACATTACTGAGACCGAGTTATATCAAAAGGTTTGTAAATCTTATTTTATCTAAACTGAGTAAATAACGTGGTCAAATAAGTTTGTTGTTTTGTCTGTATATATGGGAATATACTCTATCTGATGAACTGATCATCTATAATATGCATGATGTGAACTCAGAAAGCTTGAAAGATATTTACTCAATTCTATCACTTTTAAATGCTACAAGACATGCATCATAAAATCACGAATCCTCTAGTCACAATCCCGTTAGATATACCCCGGAACTATAACTTTTCTGCTTTTATCTTTTCAACCAACATACCTTAGATTTCGGGAGGAGACTTTTCATTCTGATCTTGTGAAGATGAATACGCAGTGATGAAATGATTACAGAGTAATTTTATTCAAGATTAGTATACTACTCTACAAAATATCCATTAATCATCTGAGTAAATTGTAAAATAGACTATAATTAGGTGTTAGATGTTGGTAGTCACTCTGCAGGAAGCCCATAACCTGAGTTTTGTACCTGTTGGCATTCATTAGCGAAACGTATTCGCAACCATAAGGGAAGCTTGTGTCCCCTCAATGACTTGAAATTGCATCACCTGGCAATGAAGTTGGAAGATTAACTATTAGACTATTCAGAGGATGTCGAATTCATTTTGTGACTGGACTGTGTATACGAATTTGTTACCGAATAAGTGATAAGCTCGTGCAGACTATCCACACTCATTCATATGCCTTTAAAGGTATGTATATTCAGATTTCCTCTGTCAGTGTTGCATAAAAGCTGCTTTTTAAATTGATAATGATAATAATGCTAATGACAGTCGCTTTAGTCCAAACAGTATGTGTAAAACAGTATGGAATTCTCAGCATGTAATATTTCAACGGATTTACTTCATCGTACAATATTTTTAAATGAAATAATTATTGTATCTGAATAGTTTTAATAGTAATAATAATATCAGAGACACCAGTGTGAAACAGTCATCCGGAGTTACATTAACGTCCGATTTGAATTGGGGAATGAACAGAAAATCGAGTGTGATTTTGGCGGTATTAATTCATTCAGCTCGTACAAAGTCTGAGATTCCATATAAGGATTCTAGCAATAGAAATATCCTGCATTTCCGTGCATTTATAAGTCCATTTCCATCCGATTTAACATCTTTTCTTTGTAATGGTTAAGAATATTTGTAGCTCAGGTGGATAATCTTGGTTGTATTATGTTCTCTGAGCTGTGGTGTTTAATAGTGAAGCTTCCATCTTCTTTCTTCTAGATGATAATGATTTCATCTAAAAAGACGACGAAAGCTCCACAACTAAAAAGCCCACCTCAGAGAAAACAATACAACCAAAATCTTTTCTTTATTTTGTTCTCAGGTTGAAAAAAAGCAGTTTGAAAACCTTTCAAAAATGTGCGAGAATATATGATACGTTTCGAAAATATATTTAAAAGATAAAAACAAATTGAAAGAGGAGAACTCGATGAAATATATATGATGGAAAATACTTAGTAGCTCAGTGTTTGAGTTAGCCGCCATTTAAGCTAGTTAACTGAGCAGTAGAAGATGTTATGTAATTAACTGACAGCGAGAAACAATGAATGCAAATCAATAGGATGTAGAAAATCAAGAATGTTAAATCGAGGTGAATGTATCCCTTAATAGGTGACAAGCTAACGGCAACTGCAAATCAAAGAGTAACAGATGAATGTTTCGCCATGACCTGATACTTTTCAGTATTCCATGTAGTAATTGAAACAAAACCACTTCTAAGGTATATTAGGCCCACTAGAATTAGAGTTAATGGAGCCTATTCCATGGCAAATTCTTCAGATTGAATTTACGTGAATAAATACAAGTTCATTTTTGAGATGAATGAAGATTTTAATTTAGAGGTAGTATTCATCATGGACTGATATCAGTTGGGGAGCTATTGAAAATCTGGTAGCACTAGACAGCTATTTCGTCATAGTATGTGACTCTTCAGCAGTACGCACCGTCAACCCGGCTAAACATCGAACTTAGAACCTTGAGATTTCCCGGGTCGATTTTCATTAATTCACAGTTTCCAACTCCTGTCAATTCACGATATTGCACAACCCAAAGTCTTCAGTTAGCATGCTCCTTCCTTCCTCTTCAGGTCTTAAATGATTCCCCAACTGGTTTCAGTCTGTGATGAATACTACCTAAAAATATATCCGTTTACTTCTGTTAATAGATTTATTATCATTTTCTTCCTGAATTTTTAGCGTTTTGACGAAGGTGGACATCAATTATATCAATATATTGGAACAGGTAAAGTCACCTTACCACAGTTACAGGTAAAATAAAATGGACAAAAAACAGAGGCAGCTAAAAAAAGTCAGGCGAAGAAAACGTGAAGAGAGCGATAAAAAAAACATTTAATTTTCAATGATATTTTGCGAATTATCTTTACCAGCAATCAGTTGTGTGATATGCATGCAGTAAAATGCCTCTATATGAACACTAACCACAGATAATATTATCGTCATGGTGGTAGCATTACCAATGATAATGCAAATATACAACTGATAAATAAAAAAAGAATTTTCATTCTAAATAATCTCACTCTTACTTCGATAACTTCACATAATATGCTACACAGGTGATAGAAATTTATCTTCAGATTAAACTCTCTCCTATTATAGTAAGTCAAAGACTAAATGATAATTGGGCGCCTATCAAAATATGCTTCTCTTCAGGCTGCTAGAATGTACGGTGAGCACACACAGAGGGCATAGTCGTTAGAACAAAGCTTGATAACATTATTATTATTATTTGTCCCTTGAGTTCCCAGTCGAACATACGGCTTCAGTAGCACGTCCCCACTTCACTCTCTTCCTACACTCTTTTCAACCTGTCACCAACACTGCCCACAAAATTCCATTTCTTCATCACACCATCTTCTCCATGCCACACTCGGACTCCCAACTCCGAAGTTCCCCTTTGAGCTCCACTCGACGACATGCACTGGCATGACATCATGCGAGATTTCCCCCCAACCACCCACAAATGATCTTCTCTGTCTATGTCCAATACAACACAATACAATACAATCCATCTCCACTTCCTTCTGAAGATTTGTTACGTGATAGGTTCCTGGTAGGTTGCTACATTTGCAGGCTCAGTCAGAGTTTCTAGTTCCTTATTCTTATCGTTCTGGCCATCCGATCTCATCTGATCTTCAGTGTCAGTATTGAGTGAGCTAGTGTAGGCGGCAGCTGTTCATGTGATGTGTGTCTCCACTTTGTTGGAAATGCGCTTCTCGTAACGCGCCAACTCTCTCAACCATCACATCGAGGCACTGACATGAATGACATTAGTGTTGAAAATCCGGATCCTGTTAACGCTTTATGCCGATTGGAGTGGAGTGCAATGCAGTAGATCTCTACATTGATTTCAGATTAATGGAGAAAGGCCTGTCTTACTGTCTTTGTGATCCTGGCTGGTTTCGACATCCTCGTCTGTGTCACCTCCACCGACTGTAGTTGAAACGATGCTGCCTAAATAGGCAGGTAGGTAGGTGGAAGAGACAACTTCCTTTAGATTCCTCCCGTTCATGGTGATTCATGCTTGTTGTCGTTGGTGGTGGTGGTGGTGGTGATAGTGGTGGTGGTCGGGTGTCTTCATCACCTATGTCTTCTCCACGTTCACCTCAAGCGGGATCCATCTTCACTGCCTCGCATCTCCTCTCAATTTGTCTCTTTCTGCCTACAGATCTTCGAGTTTGTGCAGCATAAGACATTAGACATAAATCATCATTAACAAAATACAAATCTTCTTCTGTGGTTTTTCGTCGGTCCAGCCAGTGTACGCCCATCTCCTCACTCCTCACGGTTCACTGCATGATCCGGTTCAGTCCAGTGGACCACAATCAGGAAGATCATTGTTGTTGATAGTAGGCAACAACCTTGTCTTACTCCTGTCTTCACTTCAACAGCGTCACTGAGCTGTCCATTGTGAATCACTTGCCATATAGCATCATATAGCATAGTATATAGCTGGTGAATGAGATTTATAAAGGTTTGTGGCACTAACGGTGTAGTGTTGAATCAGTTGCCTCTCAAATTACTCCTCAGTCGACGCTGTCGAAAACATTTTCAATATCGATGAAGTTGAAGTAAAGTGTTGACTGCCACTCTTTGCTGCGTTCCTTGATGATGTGTGGCGTAGTGATGTGATTTCATCCGCATATGATTTGTTCTCCCTGAACCCATCCAGTCAGCCATCCAGCCTGTATTGTTGGTACTTTTGAATCTGGAGTATTGTTTACTTTTTGCAGGATGATGTGGCTTAATATTTTGTTTGTTTTGGGTGTACACGAATGGAGCCTAATTCTGCTCCAGTTCTTGGAAAGACAAATGTCAATCTGCACTCTGCAGTTTGTAAATCATATGTAAACTGATCATCCTTTCACCACTGCATCAAGAAATAGGATCACAGACAGATAAAGAAAATGTAGCCTGGCCAAAGTGAGTACCAGTTCATATCTGGACAGTGAGACATAGGCAAACCAAAAACAGAAAAAAGGAATGTATCCAATTGTAGCAGTCGTTAAAAGTAACCAAAAAGAAAGGAAAATAGTGACACGGAGATTTACATGACAATCAGGTTCTGTATGTGAAAAAAGTTCTGAGCCCATCCATAAAAACAGTGATCAATGCTGATGAATATCTGCTGAAATATACATAACCAACGATTTCAGCTGTTTATGGTCTACTACCAGGATACCTTAACTTCAGTACACCAACATTCAATAACCCTTTGTATGGTGCCGGTCTCAATATGAATTCGTTCTAATGCTAGGTGGATGAGGCGTAACAGCACTAACCTGTTTCCCTCCGATAGCCAACAGTCCCACTCTCATGCTGCCTCCCTAACACGAAGCAAGTGTTAGTAAACCTCGGTCCCCCACATAACACACTACTCCCTGCATCACGGTCTTCTGATGCCAGCTGTATGCGATTTCCGGCTATCGTGATCAAAACAACCAAACCTCAAAACGCCCTGTGTAACAAGTCTCAAGCTGATGTACGTTGGCCTCTATCGTCACACAAATCGTTTCTCTTCTTCAGATATCTGAAGAACGAATAGCCTTCCATGGTGTGGACAACCCGTGGTAGCACACAATAACCAATCAACCATCACCCATCATCCACAAATCTATCTCCCTCTTCGCCCTCACCTCCTGATAATAATATTATGCCTCTTACACCTCTCCCAATCTCTCACTCTCACACCATTATCAACGATCAAAACCATCGCAAACCTCACCTCCCATCGACTTCATGTAGGAGCTGTCAACGTTCTAACTGTATACCAAATCGCTCAACAAGCATCACTCACAACAACTCTTGAATATCCACTCATGCATGTATGTTGTGTCTCAGAGACACATATACAGGAGTCGAGTGTGGTACTAAAACTGATATCGCCATGGTAGTGAATTTTCAAAATTCACCTCATGAGTATCCGGGGATCCAATGACTAGTTCTCGTGGACTCACAGGTGTGGGCAAAGCATTGATTTGTAGAGCAGAAACTGAACTTCTTCACTGGACGCTAGTAAACAGTCATCTATATGCTGTTTAACTAGGCGGATCTGTAAGAACTAGGAAGGAGCGTGAGACTAGTCGATGCCTATTCATAATTTCTGTCCACCTGCCCACTGACTGCAGTATGGACGATACAAAGGATGAATTCTGTGAGAAGTTATAAACCTTGCTACAGGAAGCAGAACTTTCAGATATGTTCATAATGACAGGTGATTTAAACGCCTAAGTAGAGAAGCTGAGTTAATCGGAAATTTATCTTGTAGGTAACTAGAGGATCCGATGCCAATGAAACGACAACCGTAATCGTTTAGTTCGATTTGTTCTAACAACCATTTATTTATGGCCAACATTAACTTCAAGCATAAGAACAAAAACGGTCTCACATGGCGTCCACAAACGTCAAACCGACGATAGACACAGACAGATCGCATTGTTATAAACCATTGTTTTGAGAGGGTCAGTGGAGGATTCCTGCTCCTTCTGGAATACAAGTTTAAAGTTAGGTTACACACTAGTTTGGGCTTGTGTTTGTCTATGCCCCACTGGTCGCAGGAGAAAAGCAAAAGTAAAACTTGTCTATGGTCGACTGGAAGATGAGCACGCCATTTACGTATTTCGGGGAAAGTTAGCTAAGCATTTACCTGAACACGACAGCAATGCTAATCCTGAGAAAACTTGGCATCATATTTTGTCTGCTGTAGAAACAGCGGTAAGGACAGTCGGCAACCTACATCCGAAGGTTAGCAAACGTCGTTGCATTTCCATGACGTCAGCCGAACTGACTGAAGAGAGAAAACTGATTTTAGTGGGTTCTGAACCCAATGAAGAGAGAAAGCAACTCAAACTTAATTTGCCCAACGGTCCACGCAATGATCACAAGCAGTGATGAGTGGCGTAGGCGATAGATGGAGAACAAGTTAGCGATGGGTGACATACAGCAACTACTTAGGCTTGTTAAGGATACTGGCAAGAAGAAAAGGATGGTTAGTGATACCATCATCAAAAATAATGAGACCTTGACAACCTTACAGGACAGGCGGAGGGCAGAACACTTTAAGACGCATTTCAACTGGTGCTCAGCAAACCTTCAGTTGCCCAACATCCACCCCAAACTTGAACAGGACGTAAATGTCAGTCCTCCAAATCCCTGCAAAGTTGAAAAGCGTGTATCCAATCTGAAACCAACAAAGCAACAGCGCCTGAAAGTTTGTTACCCAATGTTTTCAGGGATAGAGAAAGAAAACAGCTGATCAGATTGACGGAGGTATAAGATAGTGTTTGAGAATCAGAGGTAGTGCCATCAGACTGATCTACTTCACCGATCATCCTAGCTTTTAAGAACGGCAGGAAGTCTTCTCGTGACAACCACAGGAAAATTATCTTAACTAAAACTGTGTCCGAGATCCCAGGGGCCATAGTTAACCAACGCCTGAATAGAAATTGAAAACAGAAAACTCGGGAAAACCAGGCAGGTTTTAGACATAGACTAGGACTCATCGATCATATTTCCACCCTCTAACGGGTTCTGGAACACTGACTTCATACTGAGGTTAGTGCTCAAAATGTCCTCGAGAGAGACAATCAAAGCTTCACAACTAAACAGCTCAGCTCACAGAACACAACACAACGAGGAACATAGGCATACCTACCATCAGTCGACATGTCCCATATTTCTTGACCTGAACGCGGCATTTGACTCTGTCCACCATGAGGTGTTGTGGTAGTGTCTGTACTGCGAGTACTGACCAAGTACATAACTCCAATCGAAGCTCTCTACTCCAACTCGCGCAGACGCGTATGGGCTAATCGAGACTTTTAACATGAATTCACAACTACTGATCTCCACCAGAGATGTTCACTATCACCCATTCCTATTCAACTTCGTCAAAGACATACTAACTGACATAACCTTAGGTGCCTGTCACATCAAAAGGATTGATCTACTCTCTTGAGGTCGTCTAGTTCACTTCCAGTATACACATGATATTGTACTGGTAGGTGGAGACATTGACAAAGTGCACGATCTTCTGAACATCATAAGCAGAAGTCTGAGTGTGTTTGGCATGCGTTTTAGTGGCATCTGTCAAATGTAAGATGATGCTCCATAACTGGTCTTCTGCAACTACTCTCAGTCTATGGATAGGGAGTGATGTAGTGGAATGTGTCAGCCACTTTACTTAGGGAGTTGCATCAGCACAAACCGTGTAGCTCCTATGGAAATCTCATCTAAGTTACTGAAAGCCTTCTTGAAATCTGCAATTTTGTTTTATCTGTGGCGCCGACTAGTTACGATAGTATCACTCTCGCATCATGTATAGCACACACATCAATGAATGTATCAGGTCTTCATTCGTAAAGTATTAGGGTATTTTTATGCTATCCAACGAAAACACACATCGACATAGACATATAACTAAGGGGGAAAGGAAAGGAAAAACAAAGCGACAAACAATGAGAAAATCAGTTTATCTGATTATATCAGAATCTGATGTTGTAATGAAGAGGCATTTATACTATTGTCTCAAATTCATTTAAGGCTGATCATACACATGGGAGGTGAAGTGATATTATGAGGTGATGAAATCTCATCTCGTTTAACATTGACCAACATACATCATTCATCTGTGGCGCTGACTAGCGAGATATACAACCACCTACAGAAGGATGAGTATACTGCATTTCACTTTGTTTTGTATTGTATAGGGTTGTGATGAATGGCTGTTGAAAGTAGTGGAGATGCACCATTTGGAGGGTTTTGATCATGGGTGTCCTCGCAGCATTGCTCACGTGTGGTGAAATCGCACTACCATGTGAGCAATGTTGAAGTCAGAAGGAGGGTGGGTACTAGACCAGATGGTGATGTCGATGAATGATGTTGTGAAGCTCAGTCGGTTGAGATGTCTTGGACATGTAGTGTACATGCTGAGCCAGCACCATCAGACTCGATGTGGCATGCTAGGAGAAGAGGGATCAGGTTTGACGAGGGTTTAGGATGGCACGAGTCGATGAAGTCGTTGACTGTTGATCTGAGTCGTGTGGTGAGATGTAGACTATCTTGTTGGGATCTCCAAGATGATGAGGCTGAAAATTGATGACACTGATGCTAATGTGTTCACTCACTGCTTGACATCTTTTAAAGCTTGAATACTTGCACTCACCTTTTTTTTTTCCAGTTGTTTATTATCTCACACAACTTTGTCTAGTTTGATTTCACTCATCTTCAATGCATCTGTTCTTTTTATACTACTGTGAATTGTGGTAACTTGAACCTATGAACTAGTGTGAGATGTTCTACGTTGATTTCACCAGTCAGTCAGTGGCCGTCATAAGTCAGGACTAGTTATAAGGACTCACTTTACTTCTCACACTGTAGCTAATATCTAAGTTAAAATAACAACTGTGCGTTACCATGTCAATATTTCTAATACTGTCCAATCAAGCAAGATCTCATATCTTTCCCCATTCTACATTACTTAAAACCTTTTCATTTTCATTGAGGATTGTGAACTCTATGTTACTGTTGTAGTCGCGTTGTTAGTGGATAGTGGAAAAGTGAACAGTAACTGATGGACAGAGCAAATGACATCTGTATTGAATGATCTGGCGTTTGAGGGGTTGAAGAACCTTCATCAACCAGTTAGCTATTTCTGAGTATGTGGCATTAGTTAGATCCAGTGGTAGATGAAGAGGAACTTGCCTCTTTGTCATCTGTGGGAGACCATATATTCATAGGATAATGAAGTAGAACTCCTTTTATTATTTGAACAGACTACTACTAAGGATCAACTGAGCCTTCATCTTTTCACAGACTTCAGTTGGATAACAGTTTAGCGAATTAGTTAATGTGACTCACACAGAAGATGGCCTCATGCTGACCTGTTAGCTAATAATAGTAAGATTTGTCTTGACGACATCTCAAACATTTTCCCTGTGGATAGATTACTGACCTGTTTCTGTGTCCAAACTTCGGAATGAACATTGATGTTCTTACGGTAATCCTTCCAACAAGTGTCTAAACCTGTTTACTAAAAACTTATTTTCTACCCTTTTAGCATACTATTCATTACTTACAACCATCCCATTGCCTAAATTTAAGCTACTATTTGTCATACACAAAACTAACCACAACGTTTTCCGTGCGTCTATTATTATTATAGCGTCCTACTTGCTGTTCTGTTCATGTTTTAAAGGTTCTCATATGACTCAGTTTTCACAGTAAAAATCCTTATCACCTCTGTATATTTTGGATCATTTTCCGCAGTTAACCTATACACCTTTGCCATCATGAAGACCACACGTAATTCCATCTCCAGTTATCACTGCTACCTTAATTAGAATAGTAGATTCCATGTTCTCATATCTGCTCATACTTAGCATACAGAATGAAATTTCTATATCTGCTCTAAGAAGGCGTCTTCTGAGGTGCAAGATGAATGATCAGCCTCTTTGCAGCAACAAGTTTTACGAAAAAATATGATGGTTTGATCAATGGATCATCACATCCTAACAAAATGTTTCTTCTGACGATTTACATGGTTGTGATTAGCAGGGGAATCCAGGACGCGCGTTTCAGCCTATTCGGACTCGTCAGCTGGATTTACCTGCACCTAAATGAGTGATGTTGTTCCCACTGAGACTCAAACCTGGTACCCAACACTCCAGATGGCAGAGCATAATCCACTAGGTCACTGAGCACGATATCCACCTCTTGTATAGAGTACCAGTTATTACTATTTATTGATATACTTGTAATTCTCTATTGTTATACTGGATTGAATTGTTCAATCTCTGTTGGCATATGGACCTCTTTGTGGATAGCTAGTGGGTAACGCTTTGGTGTTTGAAGTGATGCTTAAGAGGTTCGAGTCTCAGTCGGAACAATATCACAGAGTGGGGTTCAAGTACATCCAGCTGACAAGTCCCGAACAAGATAAAACGTGAGTTCTGGACTCTTCTGTTAACCGCAATCAAGTAAATTATCATAATAAATATTCAAGCAATATCGAGGCATTTCCATAGAAGTCTACATGCTTATAGACATCGTAAAATTTGATCCAGTATAACAACGGAGAATTACAAGTATGTCAACAAATAATGAAATATTTCTTCACCAAACTGAAAAGTTTTTCCTGAAGGAAACAGTCAGTCAACTCTAATTTTTCACCGTAACATGAAGTTGATAAGAATTTTACCCCGGGTTAAATTCATTAGTGTTCATTCAGCCGCTGCTTCTATTGTTGTAGGAGAAGAGTAAAATGAAGACATTTCATTTCGCTGCATTTTTTCAACCCAGCATCGACTGAACAGTATATTTATTTATTTCGCTTCATACTGGTCCATCCCGCAAATGTCATTTACTCTGGTGATCCCATAGAGGAGGAATCTTACCAAATCCGTCACCAGGCATTTAAATTAAACAACCTCAAAAAATAGAGTGATAACAGTTTCTCAGAAACTTATCTTACTGAAGTATAAGTTCAAAGATGGCTTCATCATTGTGACTATGTAACATTTGAGAAGATACAATGGTGCAAAATTATGTCCTACCTTCAAGAATCACCCAGTCTTATGCGTCAAATCAGTTACACGGAGTGAACACTTACGTAAATCCATGAAAAGAAGTGTTGATATTTATCCGTCAGGACCCAGTTACTCACAAACAGGGACAATAAATAAGAAGCTCACAGCTTGCGTGTTAATCGAATACAGTTCACGAAGTGAACACAAGTAGTGCCTTTATAAACGTTTATTATATACCGAGCAATCTTCGACATGGATAGCGGATTCATATTCTTCATATGCTGACGGCAACTGATATACTTTATGAACAAAACAAATTTCTGTATCCAGCATAAATCTGTTCATCTGTTCTCTTTACCGAAACCATCAGAATAATTTAATCTATCACTTCAATTCATTTTGTTTAGTTACTGAAAATTACTCACAGATAATTCCTTCTCCTGTGTGACTTTCTTTTCGTTGTTACTTGATTACTTACTGATGCCAGGCGATGATTAAAGGTGAAGTGGCAGAATTCGAACGAACGATCACAGGATTTTAAACAACTGAGCTATGCGAACCAGCTCCAGCTCCAGACCTAGTTTCACTTCAATCACCAAGAGTTTGTTGACGCATTACCATCCCTTGATCATAGTCATACTGGCTGCCCAGTCAGGACTTTCCATTCTATCTCTGGTTCGAATCCTACTGTGTCCCATATTTCCAATTCACCTTCAATCATCACTCGGTATTAACTATCCAAGTCTACCAAACCATGACTATCTCATATAATCAGACTGATAATCAATATCATGCTCCCCCTTCTCTAATTTAAGGAGACTGAGAGTGAACAACCAGTGTGAATATGGTCTAGTGATAGTAACGCATGACGAATTCACATGGTAGATGGGAAGTAGAGTCTCGTAACGCAGTTGGTAGAGCACTGCGTCGGTAACTCGGTGATCCCTAGTTTCAATCCTACCGTGGTCTCAACTTTATTTCACCCTCAATCATCAACCAGTAGCGATATAAGTCTGCCGAACCATAACGATCTCAGATAGTCGAAATGTTTATTACTTTTTGTTAAAATGTCTTCATCTAAAAGAGCTAATCACGTTTTTTTGCTGGTTATTTTAGGTGATTAGTCAATTAAGAACTTGTTCCACTTTTTATAAAGTTCATACAATGACTCTCTTCACTAATCCGCATGTATTCATTTCTTCCAAATATTTCCGTTATGAGTAATTCTAATTTCTTAACTTTTATTATTTAGGTCACTTTTACTGAGTTAGCATTCTGATAGTAATTACTGAGACTTACTTGGCAGTTTAGAGGTATTTACGGTCGGCTAATTGGAAATGAATATTTCTTCATTCACTTTACCTTTCTTCAGTTTATTTAAGTCACTGAACACACTAGTGAGTAACCATGGATTGGAAATGTATTATGCAGCACATGAATCAATTGCAAATAAGAATTACCTTATTACTTTATGCTTCGTTTGTCTACATGATTGACTATCAGAAAGCAAATTATAACTTGTGATCATGAGATGAATTTCATTGAATCTAATCTCATCACTATGAACAAAAACTTTAGCTTTGATAGTGAAACTCAAGTAAACATAACTTTCGTTCAAGTATTTTGGATACACGTTATCGATGACTGATAACAAGCCCAGCGTGATAACTAAAATGAAATAAAATATATCCTAGTGATTCATCTCTTTTGGATTAGTAGACAAATTGAGAACTCTGTCCATATAACTAACTATATTTTAGTTTCTCCATCAGATATATCATCCCTCAGAATAATACTCTTTACAGGATAACATTACGGATATGATTTACTGTCTACAGTCATATCAAGATAACTTCATGACACTTTTATCATATGTGGGAAGGATAGTAACCTTGAACAAATACTACGAAAGTTCAATGAATGTCATAAGTCAATTAAAATTACTGAAAATAACTCAGAATTCCACCTCTTAGTCGTTCTATCGAGAAGATGTGATGGTTCCCGAAGGAAATAGACTTACAGAAAACAAAATTGAAGTGCTGAAAATATTCATTTTCAAAACTCGGTTTCACTAAGAAAATTTGTACAAATGATGCGGTGAATAAGGAGCTGGAAGTACTCCAAAGAGTGTTAATCTAGAATGTTTACTCTTTATGATTAATCGAGAAAAATGAGGCTAAAGGAATATAAATATTGGATTCAAGGTAAATGTATTGACAGAGATGATGAAGAATCGACTGTGCAAAGCACTGAAGAAGACCTTCTCCCCCTCCCCCAGCTTCAAATTGTCTTCTCTAGTCCACAAATGATTCTACGGTATGTAAAAGATAAACCATGGCTTTAAGCTATATGTGCTTACCAATTCACCCGCTCTTTTGCAGCTCGTTACATAAGCCGCACACAGGGTGTTCTGTCAAAATGCATCTCTGAACGCAATCCTGAATGGCTGTCTAAAGGACGGTGTTGACCTAACAAAAGCTCACTTCATGATATTTTGGCTATCTCTCGTCACTGTGCTCCACGACAGTCTCCTTTCAAAATCATTTAAGTGAAGTAAAACATTTCGAAGGTTGTACGCCTTCACCACCTCAACACAGCAGAAGTTTTGGTAATACACAGGTACAAGCTTTATCTTCTCATTCAAAATAGATGCATTCAATATATAATTTTTCCTCGGTCTTAGTCTCCCTGAGACATTTCAAGCATTATATTGTTTAACTACAACAATCTTGTAAGCAATTTTTGATGACCTTCATGTGACCTTCTAGCCGTTATCACCTAGTGACTTTATTGAACATCTCCGATGACCTTGCATAGATCCGTTAACCACTGATGGACATATAACGTTGTAGGCTTGATAACGACTGTACAGCTTTTGAAAGTTACTCATCGGAAATAAAATTTGTCTCGCTGAATTGTCTAACTTCGTTTCTTTAAGACATGATTAATTTACTTCTAGTTCTTTGTCTACCACCGTACGTGTAATGAAGTTTCTCAAGTACTCTGGACAGGTGCTAAATAACTTCTATTACATATGTTCAGTACCAATTTGTTGAGCACAATTAGTAATCAGTTGGCTTTACCCATCTCTGTTTTTAAGATTATCATATTGCGCAATTCCATTTTGAAACAGTGAGTGGTAGTATATGTAGCTATAGCTGAGTTTTTTCTCGACTTATTTATCTCCTTCATCTGTCTAAGTTTGTGTTCCTAAGCAGTTTAAATAACTGCAGTGAACTAAAATCATTCTTATTTCCCAACTTGAAATCCCCTCATGGAACATGAAATCACTTGAAAAACCAAACATATAAAACAAGAATGATTAACAATGTGCTCAAACACTACGGAACACCATCAACATTCATCAGTCCCATTCAACAACCATGTGAAGACGCCATATGCCAAGTAATTCACAATAGGAAGCCCAGTGATGCTTTTGAAGTGAAGACAGGAGTGAAACAAGGCTGCCGTCTACTATCACCCATGACATTCCTGTTTGTGGTCGACTCGACTGCACCATACAACAAACAGTGAGGAGCGAGAATAGGGGATACTCTGGACCGGGGCAAAGAACCTAGAAGACTTGGATTTCGCCGATGACTTATGTCTGATGTCACACGAACTTGCAGATCTACAGGTGAAAACTAACTAGTTGACAGAGGAGGCAGGGCAGCGAAGGAAGACGGGACTTCAAGTGAACTTGGAGAAGACAGAGGTGATGAAGATACCCAACCAACACCACCACCAACAACAACAACAACAAGCTCCAATCACCATCAGTGGGAGGAACTTAAAGGAAGTAGCCTCCTTCACCTATCTAGGCAGCACTGTTCCAACTACAGACGACATAGGCACAGACGAGGATGTCAAAACCAGCCAGGATCGGAAAGACAGCAAGACAGGCTTTCATCAACCTGGAACCAGTGTGAAGATCTTCTGCACTCAGCATAAAGCGTGAACAACATCCGGATTCGCAACACAAATCTCAGTCAAGTCAGTGCTTCTACGTGATGGCTGAGAGACTTGGCGTGTTACGAAAGGCATTTCCAACAAACTACAGACACTCATCAACAACTGCCTACACTGGCTCGTTACTGAAGCTCAGATGGTCAGGATGATGAGAATAAGCAACAAGGAACTCACTGTGGGAACGAACTAACTAAGTAAGAAGGTATCACTGAAGAAATATGGAGTTGAAGGAAGTGGAGATGAATTGGACTGGGCATACAGTGAGAAGGCCGACTGAGGACATCATGCACCAGGCCAGTCACTCGAGTGGAGTCCGAATGGGAAACGACTAGTTGGGTGTGTGAGGTGAGGGTGAGATGGAGGAGGTGGTGTGTGTGAGTAAGAAATGAGAGCTTGTTGGCTGTAGTGGAGTCAGGTTGAAAAGATTTCAGAGACGGGAGTGGAAGTGGGACGTGTTACTGAAGCTCTATGTTCCATTAGAAACCCAAAGGACAAATAATAAATAATAATAATTACTATGCGTTCCAAATACCTAGAGTACTTTACTGTTCTCATTCATAAAGTCTAGGTAGCAACAAGAACCATTTTTTTATATTGTTAATTTACTTTGAGGTGATTATAGGCACTACTTACCTTTCACTATGTTACACACCTGATAACTAAATCAAAACAGAATTACACTCTATCACAAGGGTAACGATTTACTATTATACCATTGATCAATACAGTTCAGTTGTTGATGAAGACTGGACACCGTGAAAAGAAACAATGTCTCCAGGCAGTTATCAATGTAAACGTGATATCCACACAGAAATTATGAAAAACTACATAAGCAATTTGACGAATATACTATTGGTAAGCCCATTTCACATTAGGACTGACAAAATCAACGTAGAACATCTCACACTAGTTCATAGGTTCAAGTTACCACAATTCACAGTAGTATAAAAAGAACAGATGCATTGAAGATGAGTGAAATCAAACTAGACAAAGTTGTGTGAGATAATAAACAACTGGAAAAAAAGGTGAGTGCATGTATTCAAGCTTTAAAAGATGTCAAGCAGTGAGTGAACACATTAGCATCAGTGTCATCAATTTTCAGCCTCATCATCTTGGAGATCCCAACAAGATAGTCTACATCTCACCACACGACTCAGATCAACAGTCAACGACTTCATCGACTCGTGCCATCCTAAACCCTCGTCAAACCTGATCCCTCTTCTCCTAGCATGCCACATCGAGTCTGATGGTGCTGGCTCAGCATGTACACTACATGTCCAAGACATCTCAACCGACTGAGCTTCACAACATCATTCATCGACATCACCATCTGGTCTAGTACCCACCCTCCTTCTGACTTCAACATTGCTCACATGGTAGTGCGATTTCACCACACGTGAGCAATGCTGCGAGGACACCCATGATCAAAACCCTCCAAATGGTGCATCTCCACTACTTTCAACAGCCATTCATCACAACCCTATACAATACAAAACAAAGTGAAATGCAGTATACTCATCCTTCTGTAGGTGGTTGTATATCTCGCTAGTCAGCGCCACAGATGAATGATGTATGTTGGTCAATGTTAAACGAGATGAGATTTCATCACCTCATAATATCACTTCACCTCCCATGTGTATGATCAGCCTTAAATGAATTTGAGACAATAGTATAAATGCCTCTTCATTACAACATCAGATTCTGATATAATCAGATAAACTGATTTTCTCATTGTTTGTCGCTTTGTTTTTCCTATCCTTTCCCCCTTAGTTGTATGTCTATATCGATGTATGTTTTCGTTGGATAGCATACAAATACCCTAATACTTTACGAATGAAGACCTGATACATTCATTGATGTGTATGCTATACATGATGCGGGAATGATACTATAGTAACCAGATTTACTGACTGATTTCGTTAGACGCCACTGTCTGTTGTACATGCACACACATGCACAGACACGTGCATCTACGGTAACCAATTGAAAGGTAATATGTAAAGTAAAAATAAAGTAGAATGTAACGTGAATTATCAAGAAAATTAGATTTCCTTTTTATGTTCATGTAAAACAACCAGCAATGGGATAATTTTCATAAAGGAACACAGAAACTTGTTTATGCGAATGACCTAACGTAAATAAATCATTTCTCTTGGTTAATTCTTCTGTATACTCAATTTTTTCAAAAGAATCTTGTTCAATAATAGTTAATAAATGTTCGGACTGTCATCATCTGTAACAAATGGTTCTCTTTATCAATTGCATAAAGTAATAAGTAGACATTACTTGTCTGAATCGTTTAATGTATGCGCGCAAAACATTTCGAACAATTTGGTCACATGCATACTTGTGATTTATATGAAGAATTACAGAGTTAAAGAGTAGGAAAATTATTAACGGTCATATGAGAAGTATGTACTGAAGGCCAAAATAACAATGTAGATCAATAAAGCAATAACAACAATTTTAATAGTACAATAAGCTTGGGTTCAAAGCCGAATTTGCTAAGGATGGTTTTGTGTGATGTCAAATTGTCCTCAAATCCTTTAAGATGGCTTAAACCTCTTAATGGCCAATGCCTAAACAAACTTTAAAATACGTCCCCGAACGGTCTTACAACTGGGTGTAAATGACGTTTGCATATCCACTTTATACCCCGTTCCCATTATATATATATATATATATATATATATATATATATATATATATATATATACTCAGCTCTTGAAGAGCTCAGGCGTTTGTTTCTAACATCAGCTGAGTCAAGTGACTCCACTTGTTTCTGAAGCCCCTTTGGAATAAGTTCTGTGGCCCTTATTTTCAATGACCGATGAGTCCTTCCTATGTATGTCTGACTACACGAAAATTTTAAATGGGTAAATACAATGGGATGTGATTTCATCTTTCACCTGCTCTAAGAGTTTTGAATAGGCTTCGAATTTTCAACTAACCGAACCTTTGCTACATATTATGTTTTCTTTATGGCAGCGTTAGGTCACTGTCTGACTATAAAGCTGTCTGCATCACCAATATATGGTAGCTTGATGAAGGCATCTTTCTTAGGAACAGAGTCGACAGTATTTCTCAATGTCTCGTCCATTTTATGCTGACCTCGGAACTTCGTAGGATTATGTTTATTATTATATGTCCCTTGGGTTCCTAATGGAACATAGGGCTTAAGTAACACGTCCCACTTCCACTCCCGTCTCTGAAATCTTTTCAACCTGACTCCACTACAGCCAACAAGCTCTCATTTCTTACTCACACACACCACCTCCTCCATCTCACCCTCACCTCACACACCCAACTAGTCGTTTCCCATTTGGACTCCACTCGAGTGACTGGCCTGGTGCATGATGTCCTCAGTCGGCCTTCTCACTGTATGCCCAGTCCAATTCATCTCCACTTCCTTCAACTCCATATTTCTTCAGTGATACCTTCTTACTTAGTTAGTTCGTTCCCACAGTGAGTTCCTTGTTGCTTATTCTCATCATCCTGACCATCTGAGCTTCAGTAACGAGCCAGTGTAGGCAGTTGTTGATGAGTGTCTGTAGTTTGTTGGAAATGCCTTTCGTAACACGCCAAGTCTCTCAGCCATCACGTAGAAGCACTGACTTGACTGAGATTTGTGTTGCGAATCCGGATGTTGTTCACGCTTTATGCTGAGTGCAGAAGATCTTCACACTGGTTCCAGGTTGATGAAAGCCTGTCTTGCTGTCTTTCCGATCCTGGCTGGTTTTGACATCCTCGTCTGTGCCTATGTCGTCTGTAGTTGGAACAGTGCTGCCTAGATAGGTGAAGGAGGCTACTTCCTTTAAGTTCCTCCCACTGATGGTGATTGGAGCTTGTTGTTGTTGTTGTTGGTGGTGGTGTTGGTTGGGTATCTTCATCACCTCTGTCTTCTCCAAGTTCACTTGAAGTCCCGTCTTCCTTCGCTGCCCTGCCTCCTCTGTCAACTAGTTAGTTTTCACCTGTAGATCTGCAAGTTCGTGTGACATCAGACATAAGTCATCGGCGAAATCCAAGTCTTCTAGGTTCTTTGCCCCGGTCCAGAGTATCCCCCTATTCTCGCTCCTCACTGTTTGTTGTATGGTGCAGTCGAGTCGACCACAAACAGGAATGTCATGGGTGATAGTAGACGGCAGCCTTGTTTCACTCCTGTCTTCACTTCAAAAGCATCACTGGGCTTCCTATTGTGAACTACTTGGCCTGTGGCGTCTTCACATGGTTGTTGAATGAGGTTGATAAAGATTCGTGGCACTAAGACCGTAGTGTTGAAGCAACTGCAGGTCAAATTACTTGTCAGTCGACGCCTCGGTAGAAGTTTTTTCAAATTCGATGAAGTTGAGGTGAGGTAGAGGGTTGACTACCATTCTATACTCTGTTCTATGATGATGCGAAGCGTTGTGATTTGGTCCATACATGATTTGTAATTCCTGAATTCAGCCTGTTAGGTTCGCAGTTTTGAACTCAGCGCATCCTTCAGTCTCTCGGCGATTATGCGGCATAATATTTTGCTTGGGTTGGACAGGAGCATGATACCACGCCATTTCTTGCAGACTTAACTTCGTAGAATAGTTGTTCTCAATTAATGTATTCGTCAATAATCTTGTCTCTTCTTCCAACGTATCCGCTGCGTATATTCGCTGGATTCGATTGGTTAAGCACAAATGAAGAGAAACTGTAGTGTTTTAAATACTCCTCTGTTCAAGTAAGCTTTCTGCAAAAATATCGTTTCATTGATCTATCTTGCCGTGGACTGATCAATACATCTAAGAAAGATAGGCAGTCATCATTCCTCTCTACATTTGTTAGAGATGTGCTATTCCGTACTACGTTCATTCTATTCAGAAGTGAAGTAGTAGCACAGTATGAATCATCACTTATGATTAAGATATCATCTACATATCTCTTATAAAATGGAACTTTTTCGATTAAATTCTTAGTTAACTTTTCAGTACACGACGGCCAAAAGTAAACCCAAATGACCTTCCATAGCAACAACATCGGTCTGACGAAAATATTCGCTCTCCAATGTAAACTTTACATTATTGGTGCATAAAAGTAATAAATGTTTTAAGTAAGGCGAAGCAGCTTGGATTGAAACATTATTGATGGAGATGTAGTTATACAAAATGTCAACTGTTTTGACCAACAGGATATTAGTGAGCAAGAATTCAACATCATAGTCATTGGTTGAAACAAAAATGTGCATTCATTATACTAAAACTTACGCATATATAATGATTAAATCTGACTCGGGGCTCAACTTATTTCAGGACATTTGTGACAACCATGACCTGAATGTTTATAAAACTCTGTGTGAAGGAGTTGTCTAAAGAAGAATTTCCAAATGATATACAAATTACACTGTCCAAGTGGATATTTCTCATAGGTGGGTAGTTTCTCAAATGCCTAACTATGGTACCAACATGGTTTCCAACAAGGTATGTGATCTTTGACATAAAAGTGTCATGAACCAGTGGAATATACTATTACTCAACAAGTTGAATAGTTAGAAACAGTTCAGGTTAATGAACTTAGCCCTAAAAGAGTGAAATGACCGCCTGGTGCTTAAATCACTCTGATCTGACTGGTGAAATCTACAGATGAACCTGAGTGATCTCTAACTACTCAACTTGTCCAATAATGGTATATTTTGTTAATAACAGAGATTTACCACTCCTCATACAGATTGTTAAATCATACTTAGCAGAAAGAAGACGTTTTATTTTTATTTAAACAAAGGTAACTCAATAGTATGTACGTATAGGTCATGATTGGCATCTTTGAACTCAGAGTTGATTGAAACGAAACATTATATTCAGTACATATCAAGATTTCGATAAAGTACAACTGAGATGACCTTACGAGAAATGCTCCTGTTGCGTAACACCTTTAGAATTCCTGTAATTCGCACAAATATTTGTGAGTCAGTTATTTGAAATGCTAACAAATGACATTCACCTGCTTAACTAATAAAAACTCGAGTGAAAATCAAACAAATCACATTATCTTTACAGATTATTCTGTGTCTATCCTACACTACGAATGTCTATAAAAACAATGAGGCAATTTAAACAGCGTAATGAGAAGACGAAGATTATCTGAAACATGTGATGTATTAGCGCTATACGTTTCGAACAATCTGATCACACATGGACTTGTCGAACTATTTATGTGAAAATTTAAGAAAAGGTCAATTAAGTTAATGGGGAACATAGGAATAGGAAGGGATAGAAAAGGAAAAGAAAAACCTTATTCCTATTCAAGTCCATGTGTGATCAGATTGTCCGAAATGTATAGCGCTAATACATCACATGTTTCAGATAATCTTCGTCTTCTCATTACGCTGTTTAAATTTATCAAAGGGACCAGTTGCTTTAAATGAGACAACTGTTTGAATAATCTGAAAGGTACGATTTTGTAAACGGTGAGCCATAGAGAAATGAGGATTTCAGCGCTTACAACAACGCTGTGTTTGCCGCCTTCCCAATAAGATTAAAAAGGAACATAATTTTATAGCATTCATACCATTTATTCATAATCATATTATCCAGTTCTTCATGAAGATTGATATGCCCTGGAGTAATGTTGGAAACTAGGATGTATTTGAAAAATTTTCCTCGCTGATATGAGATACTTCAGCCCCGGCTGATAGCTGCTACCTTGATGTGGTGGTCAGTCATCTATATCACAATGACTCAACGAGTCATCCTAATGTAATGCTTCTTCTCTCAACGTCCTACAATCTCATGAAAGTCTGTTGGATAGAGGTAAGAGGAAAGCAGTCACCTTCGTAGTGCTGATTACTGCACTATGGTGGGAGACTCAGGGTGAAGTCGTACTGATGCTAGATGGATGAGGCGTGACAGCACTAACCTGTTTCCCTCCGATAGCCAACAGTCCCACTCTCATGCTGTCTCCCTAACACGAAGCAAGTGTTAGTAAACCTCGGTCCCCCACATAACACACTACTCCCTGCATCACGGTCTTCTGATGCCAGCTGTATGCGATTTCCGGCTATCGTGGTCAAAACAACCAAACCTCAAAACGCCCTGTGTAACAAGTCTCAAGCTGATGTACGTTGGCCTCTATCGTCACACAAATCGTTTCTCTTCTTCAGATATCTGAAGAACGAATAACCTTCCATGATGTGGACAACCCGTGGTAGCACACAATAACCAATCAACCATCACCTATCATCCACAAATCTATCTCCCTCTTCGCCCTCACCTCCTGATAATAATATTATGCCTCTTACACCTCTCCCAATCTCTCACTCTCACACCATTATCAACGATCAAAACCATCGCAAACTTCACCTCCCTTCGACTTCATGTAGGAGCTGTCAACGTTCAAACTGTATGCAAAATCGCTCAACAAGCATCACTCACAACAACTCTTGAATATCCACTCATGCATGTATGTTGTGTCTCAGAGACACATATACAGGAGTCGAGTGTGGTACTAAAACTGATATCGCCATGGTAGTGAATTTTCAAAATTCACCTCATGAGTATCCGGGGATCCAATGACTAGTTCTCGTGGACTCACAGGTGTGGGCAAAGCATTGATTTGTAGAGCAGAAACTGAACTTCTTCATTGGATGCCAGTAAATAGTCATCTATGTGCTGTTTGACTAGATGCAATTTGGTCCGCACATGATTTGTAATTCCTGAATCCAGGCTGTTCGGGTCGTAGTTTGAATCCAGCGCATTCTTCAGTCTCTCCAGGATGATCTGAAATTTCAACACCAATATCAGTAAAGTCAGTGCTTCTATATGGTAATTCAGAGACTTGGAACGTTAAGAAAAACATTTCCAACCAACTACAGACATACATCATATCAACAGCTGTCACCTACGCTAACTCACTCCATACTGACACTGAAGATCAGATCAGATCAGATCAGATGGCCAGAATAATAAGAATAAGTAACAAGGAACGCTGGCTGGTCTTACAAACGAACCAATCAACAATCTATCACCCAACAAATATGCAGAAGAAATGGGAGATGGAGTGGGTTGGATTGGAGTGAACATACACTAAAAAGACCATTTTTGGGTGAGGGGGGACACATCACGCGTCAGGTCAGGCCAGGCTAGGTTGTCGAGTGGAAGAGAAATAGGAAACGATGAGTTTTGCGTTCGAGGGTGACATGGAAGAGATCGTGTGAGGAAGAAATGTCAGTTTGTGGGCAGTTGTGGAGCTAGGTTGCAATGACTGTAGATAAGAGAGTAAAATGGTGACGTGCTACTGAAGCTGTATGTTCCACTAGGAACCCAAGAGATAAACAATAATGAAATACTGATTGAAGATATACAGTGATGATATTGACATTGAAAATCTTACTTTACAAAATTAGCTACATGTTGAAACAGTCAGTTGAAAATGAATAGTTTGGACATCCGGTAGATGAAGAGTTCTCTAAGCAATTATGATCCCTATCAGCAAATAGATAATGGTCCAAATAATTTAACTTTACAAGCTATAACATGAAAATAAATGCTATACACTTCGCACAAAGAGTGGCCTAGTGAAGCACTTGACCCTAGTTTTGAGCCCCGTTGGGAAAAAAAACTACTTGCTAGTAGATATTGAAATCCAGCTGAGGATTCTCAAATAGGACGGGACGCGCATCCACTGCTCGTCACTATCCATCACTAGTTTATATAAATGTGTGCATTATGGAGACATTTAATGGATGTTATTTCCTCTCAACACTTTGGTCATATGATGTGAGGACAAAGTAAAAATAAGTTTTTATGCAATAAAATTTACAGAAAAGAATACTACAAATATAAGGACACTAGTTCGAATCATATGATTAGAATAAAATACAACTTGGTGAATAATTCATGTTTTATAAACAAGATATGCACATTAATGAAATGAATGATTTTACATCATGATAAATAAAGGTTACTGACTTAAGGTCATATCCAAACGAATAAAAAACTTCAGGTTGATATCCATCATGATTTGGAGAACCATTGGAAATTTAAGAGCACTAGATAGCTGCTTCGTCTTAGTACGTGACTCTATAGAAGTGTGCACCCATGACCCCTCTAGGGATCGACCTCAAGACTTTGAGGTTTGAAGGCCGGCATGTTACCATCAAGCAAGTGTGTTGACATCTGGTGGTTTACACAAGCTTCCAAATTGAATTGCTCTCCAGTGCTCATTTGTGACTTGCTTCTAGATGAGATTTCATAAGTTTTAGTGAGAAGTCGTGATCAGTGGGGTTAACCAACTCGGATGTGAAGACAAATACTTTACGACGGTAGTGGATCCGGATCGATCGATATCGTCAACTGACAGAAGTAGAAAATGTGGATATATGATGTAATAAATGAAAATGACCGTCTGTCAGTAGTTTTAGTCAGCTAGTAGAAACGAAACTGAAGTTGAAGGTTAGTTTGCCTTGATATGGCAGATGTTGCACAAGTCTCATCCGGATATAAAGATTTGTAGCAATGGCTTCTGTTGTAGGCCGTAGACGAATACATGAACCAGACAGAAGATTGAACGGAAAATAATTGTAAAAGCTTTGCTTATATTCGCTTGATGACTAGAATCTACTCAATTCGAAACCGCTAAACCTTTTATTGTCTTCATCTACCTTTTACTCGACCAAAACGGATGATGTTCACATGTTTTACAATGGAATCGTCTAATCGTTTGCTAATACTTTTGAAGGTCCAAGGGATGTCACACATTTATACTTCATATATTTCAAGGAATCCCCAGCTGTATACAGCCATACCGAATTTTTGAGATACAACTCATGATTTGCCTCATATTCTTAATATTAACAGCTATGAAAATGAGTTGGTCAGCAGTGGGTAACTCATGTAGCTGTCTACTCCTCAGTGTTTAGCACTGATCTAAGTCTGTTGATAAAGTTTTGCAATGTGGTCGTTAGGCAAAGTGACTCCACTCCCACTATATAACAATAAAATACAAGGCACTGTAGTGCTGCATTACACACCTTTGATGAGGACTAAGCACTAAGGAGTTATACAGTGACATGGGTTACCCACTGATTACCATCTTGCATATATAATCCGAAAAAAGATGCACTTCGCAACCCTGAGCACATTTGCGAAGTAGGCAATTAGCCACATCTAGTGTAAGAGGGCTAATGATACTACTACCTGGTTGCCCACACCTCGGTAGTTAATGAACCACCGGTTGAAAGTCAAATTCCTAAACCAGTGAGCCGCAAATCTACCCAATCCAGTCCTACAACAGGCCTAGTGGTGACATCTCTGACTGTGGCGCTGTGGGATGCAGGTTCAAATCACTGAGGTAACACCAGTTTCCCCATAGCTGTAGATATGCCTTGCTGATGAGTGACAGCAGAGTTCCCTACTAACCGACTCCCATAAAAATTATCAGCCGTGTAAGGGTTTATATTCTAACAACACATTATCATTTATTCATTTTCCAAAGAGGCAGACGAACTAATAGAGGTAATTATAGGAGAGTAACGGAACAATAGTAATGTTCAGTCTCTAAAACAATTGTATAGTGAATGATTCATTAGCAGAAATGTTACTACTATATTAGTTAAAACTACCACTGAGGAAATTCCGAAAAATGCTCTGCTTCTTGTGAACATTATTCAGCATTAAAGAGGCAATATATAGTGACACTTGACGAGTCCTCAATAAGACTAAACGTGCCTCCCGAATCCCACCGATAACTACTATCAACCAAACTATAAAACAGTCATATAATAATGATGGATAGTGGCTACCAGTGGAATCCAGGAGGTACGTTTCGTCTTGCGTATAGCTGTAGCTCGTTGGTTTAGAGAGACGACTTTCAACCAATGGGTAGCGGGTTCGAGCTCCAATTCACCTAACAAAGTTTGCATAACCAAGTAGTATGACTAGCTCTCACACACAATAGGTGTGACTCATCGTCTGCTGCGCGAATATCCACAAGGTTTCTAAGTGCATTTCAGTTTGATTCACGTTTCATCCTACTTGGGAGTCATCAGCCGAATGTACTTACCTCACAGTGAGTGATACAAGCAGCAACGTCAAAACAGTTTCCCTCTCATGAGAAGTGGCCATCGTAACTCAGTAGCCCAGTGGGTAACGCTCTGATGTCTAAATCGATCCATCCGGAGTTTGAGTTGCAACATGAACACCGCTTACTGGGAGACAGGTACATCCAGCTGACGAATCACAAAATAGGACAAGATGCGCATCCTGAATTCCACTGCTAGCCACTAACCAGCATTAGTATCAAACGGGAACTGTAAGCAATATTGAGGCATCCGTGAAGGAGCTCATATGACAATAGAGAACGATAAATTAGGTCCAATCAACGATGAGAAATTACAAGCAATAACATGCAGTCATACAATAAGCTTAACACAGAAAATTATGCGTGCCCCAATTTGTTAGGTTAAAACGAATTAACCAATAAGATTGTGTGCGAATATCTACTGAACAAGTCGTCCTACTAGGGAAATCCATTCTAATGAAATACTTTTATGCCCATGCACGATATGATTACCTAAATAATACTGATTTCGTATAATAATATCTCCTTACTTTGATATTCAAAGTATAATCCAATTACTGATGTAGTAGTGTAATGAGAGATACTTATAGGTAAGGGTCCATATTAGTAGTATATATAGTAACATGGAAATTGACAACGATGGATTAGTGAAAAGTCAGACCAAAGTATCATATAATATTAAGTGAGAATGAAAAGCACAAAAAGTGAGCGGAATAGCATGCAGAAAAGTAGATAATTTGCAAATGGACAAATTATGCCTAGGAAATCTACTGATATCTTCAAACGAAACGATCTCAACTATCTTGGTTACATTGTGTTTTCTGAGTTGGGTTGTTTAATCGTGGAGCTCTTATCGTCTTGCTAGACACAACGTCACTACTAAATTGTGAGCTATCAATATCATTCCACGAGTAGTTTTGTAGCTTGCTCTGACCAACTAGTTCGTGATTCCTTGTTTCCTTTAACTGTGGTGTCATTGACTGTACAGATTTTCACGTTAGCTGCTCCTCTGCTTGACTACTGACCTTTCTGTCGTTTATCACTTTTACCATTGGTTGATAGATTGGGTCTTTGTCTATACATCCATTTATCGCTGACTGACTGACTAACTGACTGACCTGAACGCCAAGCTCCTAGGAATTCTCTCATATTCTTAGTATTTCCTCTCTCAATCCAACATTTCTACATAGTCAAAGTTCAATTCATGTCCACAGTTGTTATCCACATGCATTGGAATAAGTGATGAAATGTCATATGTGACGCTTAATAGCCAACTGGTATGTTCATGTCGACGATGGCGGAGAGGGCAACCATCTTGTCCAATGTGGTGTTAGTTACAGTTATTGCAGTTGGTTTTGTAAACGATATTCGGTTTATCTTCTTTGATTGTTGCATCCTTTGGTCTGCATAATGGAGTTTGGAGGGAATTTGTTGGTTTATGAGCCACACCAATTCCACTAAGTGGTCTCATTAATCTTGTCGTGATTTCTGATATATTAACCAATGAAGAAAATAATAAACAACAGAAAGGTCAGTAGTCAAGCAGAGGAACAGCCAACAAGAAAACCTATGCAGTCAATGACACCACAATCAAAGGAAACAACCAATCACAAACCAGTTGGTCAGAGCAAGCTACAAAATTACTCATGGAATGATATTGATAGCTCACAATTTAGTAGTGACGTTGTGTCTAGCAAGACGATAAGAGCTTCACGATTAAACAACTCAACTCAGAAAACACAATGCAACCAAGACCATCCACCTGAGCCACAAATATTCTTCACCGCCCTCGACTATGATAGACTTCTTCAGTAGACTACCGGACATGCATACTTACGATAATATCATTACCGTGCTGATGGAAAAGTTCATCCTTGCCATTAATTTCAGTGTATCATACTTACAGAGTCCTGGTAAGGCCATTGGTGTGAATAAAAAATGATAGGACTGAGATTGAAGAGACACACAAAGAAAATCTGTAAAAAGCTTTATTTTGTCCCATCTACTTGATGGTAGTCATAGAATGGAGAAGAAAAAACAAAGGGGTTTATCAAAGTGACTTACCGCTTTCAACCTAACCTTTCTCTCAAACTCACTTACCACATTTAACTGAGGCTATAAGAATTCAAACGAACAATTCAAAAGTAATTCGGACAGCCACTCTCCTTGCTTTGGTCAGAGAAGACGTAATGAATGACCTTACCGATAAATGATTTTAAAATGCTCTACTCCCCCCCCCCTTTTTATCTCACTTTTCTTACTCCCACCTTATTCGCATTCAAATTTCATTTATCTACAAACTTCAGTATTACGCAAATAAACTTTACTCTTACAAGACCTCGCCTACTTTATCTGTCTGGACACCTGATTACATTGTCATACTGTTCTGAACACTTGTATTATCACAAAAACTGCCATTTTTTATTATTCTAATGTGCATAATCCATAGTCGGATTACTTAGATATGTGACCACATTGCATGATTCGATCGGCAGATCTCGACAAGCGCTTAGAATACATATATTAACTGTGATAAATGTACTAGTTACCATTAGCTGACCGATTCATAAAGAATCCATGAATTTATGCTATTGTAGTCGATTTTGATTCAGATCACCAATTCCATAAACTATTAGTTTCTGGCAAACCAGTTATCTTCAGTCAAGCCATCAATGACCTTATCTATCTCAGTATAGGCACTTTTAATCTTTTTCTAGTTCACTTTTGTGCAAGGAGGCATCGAATTCCTAGATGACCTAGTATGTGCAATGATCGCCTGAACAATCTCAATCGACAGAGTTTTACAAGCTTCTTAACTGATGAATTTATCGCTTATGTCAAGCCTAGTTTCTAAAATCAGCTCACCGTTGTCTGTGCTCAGTTTTGAAGAAATACATCTGATGTTCAAATTCACGTTTACCTATGTGAATACAGGAAGCCAGTTAGCATCATAAGTCAGTACATAATGAAGATTATAATTCCTAGTCTAGTACTTAAAGTTGCGTAATTGTTCATTCAGACCTCTTACTACACGCGAACAATACATGCGATAGGACATATATAAATAAATCAACAATGAATCTGTTACAAAAGCGTACTGGTTCAAGTTGTCCCATATCACAACACTATGCACTAACAACAGAACTATGTAGGAAAAGGAGGATGTCAAAGCTTCAGATAATTAACTTTTAACATCTACAGGACCCCACCCATGTATCTTAAACCACAAACATTCAAAAAATTCATGAGTTGGCTGCACACCTTCTAGCTGTCCGTGACTTTGGCTCAGCTTGACCAAAGGTTCACAACACCATCGACTAACTTTCCTAGTACTCAATGCCTAACTTCAACACTGCGCACGTCGTGGTTCCGCCATGTGCAAACGGTGCTGCGAAGGAATCTGGCATCAGATACCTATAGCCTCCCCATGTACTCTAATTTCAATGACCAAGTTTCCCAACCATACAGTGGATTGTGGAGTAGTATATATCCGTAGTTCCGAAGGTAGTCTGATAGCTCACCTAAACTATCAGTGAGCAAATGCTAAGCGGGATATTCGTATCCGAGTCAAGATTTCACCAGCGTCCAATCCGTTTGGGTTGATGTAACTTTACAAGTAGATGAGGAGGTTAACACGTTCCACCACCTATCATTAATCCATGAGTTAGTGTAGACCATAGCTGAAGAATAGTAAAACATTTAATTAGTGCAAAATGCATGTCCAACATACTCAGACTATTTATCAAAACATTCAGATGACTGTTTTTTGTCACCATCCTCGTGCAGTCTGAGTACCCCAAGTCAATCAGGTATCATCCTAGGTGTAAGCTAGTCCTTGTGAAGTCAGAAGTACCTAACTATATGTTCACTACTATGTCCATAACAAAAATAAACGGGGACCGTGACATCAGGCATATCCCTGGCAGACACCATTGATTGTTGTCAATTCAGATGACAACTATCAATATCCTCCTACACCTTTGAATAGCATTTCATACCTCCTTGGTACTCGTCTCACAGTCAGATACCGCCGCAATACCTTATGGTCAGCAGACAAGAATATCACATTCAAGCCAAGAAATGAGCATGTGTTGGCTGCTGATAATTGTGCCTGTGTTCCAAAACCTATCGAAGGAAGAATTTAAGATCTATGCACCCTTGTCAAAGTCTGAAACCTCCCTGGTCATCGTACGTTTTTTGCTTTCCAGCTCAAGTTAGTTTTTGGATAACTATAGGCTCCAGGTTCCTAGGCACGGTATTAGTCAAACGAATCCCTCTGTGATTGTCACAGAAAGACGCCTCTCCTTTCTTATGAACTGAGAATGATCAGTAATCTATATCACACACACACACACACACACACACACACACACACACACACACACACACAAATTAATGCCTCAGTTACTCTTTTCAGTAACTTGCTACCTCTTTTTTTAAAAGTTTCTTCTGGTAAACCACCACATCCTACTGCTTTGGAGCGTTTCCCCTTCAATAGATACACCTCATAGGACTGATTTATGAAATGTTCCTACAAATAACACTGATCAATTCGCTTACTGTGGTCACCTTTTGTTCGTAGCATCTCATTACTTAAGATATAGTTATTCAATACAGCCTTCTCAAGGAGGAGGAATATTTGTGCATGCTAATTTAAATCATCACAACACAATAACAGATGGTATAAACCACATAATAAATGAGAAGAACAACAATAACACCTCTTAGTTTATATATTGATGATAGACAATTTTGTCAATTTATAATATGCCCATATGTCTTTCGTCTAGAACAAAAAAATTTCACATTATACATAGTATAATACCAGAAGTCAAGTCAATACACAAAAGATGGAGAGAATTAAACAACGAAATTATTCAATTGACTTTGTATGATTGATGAGTCCACCGCCAGTTAGGTCTGAACTTGTTTCAAGGAGACGTTCACCTATCAAGCAAAAAATTTGAATAAAATGAAGTGATGATGATTTGTAAACAATTTCCTAAGAGACAAAAAGTTCTTTGTACTTAAGACAATGTGAACTACACCTTGACAACTGTATTTGCCAACCTCAAATTCCATGTTGGTATTCATCATGAACTGACATCAGTTGGAGAAACATTGGAAATCAAAGAGCACCAGACAACCGTTTCATTCTAGTGCGGGACTCCTTAGAAGTGCGTACCCGTGCCCCCACCTGAAATCAACAAACAAATCCCCATAAACCTTCAAATTGATGACACACTTCAAGAGGTGATTACCGAAGCTCTGATGAGAAGTCATGATCGGTGAGCCCAACAAAGTCAGATATGAGGGCAGATACTCAACAACGTCATTGGGTGGAGGTCGCACGATAGCAGGAAATATGGACCATTGGACTTAGACCCAGTGGCTAAATGTCAACGTGTTGGCCACAGAACCTGAAGGTCATGGGTTCGACCCCCGGCTGGATGATGGGTGCGCATTGCTACGGAGTCCCGTACTAGGATGATGTCAGTCCATGATGAACACCGAACTGAAATCAATAAACAAATCTTTAAGAACCTACAAATTAAACGTCAAATTCATTGTGCTTTTTCGAAATCTAGTCACAAGGCGACCGATGCTATCTACAGCATATCATGCGGTTCAGTGTTATACTTTAATTTACAGTAATGAATGATTCACAAAAGTGAGATACCAATCAATTCTATCCAGTATAGTCATCAACAGGAAATTATAAATGACAAATGATACTCTGTTGCACAACAGTTGGCTCTCATGCCCTAGTGGATAACGCTCTGGAGTTTGAAGCTATGAGTGCTACGTTCGAGTCCAAACAGGAATATAGTCATTGACTGGGATATAAGAACATACAACTGACGAGTTTCAGATGGGACGAAATATACATTCTGAACTCCACCACTAGTCATTATCAAGCAGATAACATCAAAGTAAAAGTAGTTTTCATCTCTTCAAAATTAGTAACAAACTCACGAATCAACTCAGCGATAGCACGTTGTGTTCGACGCTCCAATTTGCGTAATTTCTTCTCAACACCCCTTTTTAAATCCCAATCAGGTTTACGGGGAGCAAGACTCATTAAATTCTGAAAGTATAAAAGGAAATTAGAATAAAGGCTTTTTGTATAAAAGATACTGTAAATCTCGACCACACACTGATTACACGACCTTTTCAGATATGTAATCAGTAAATAACACAATTAATACTGACTAATTAGGTGGTCATACATATTGTTATTTGTATCATCCCCTTGTTAACTGGATCAAACTGATTAATCTCAATTGGTACATGGGCTGCTGGTCCAGATGCCTCATCCTATTTTGGATTCGTCAACCGGATGTACCTCCCACCTCCCAGTGAGTGGTGTTGTTCCTATTGAGACTTGAGGCCGGAACCGATAGCTTTAAACGATACAGTGTGAGTGAGTTGTACATCCACATGACAAGTCCCGAATAGGACGAGACGTACGTCCTGGATTTCACTGCTAACTACTATCTATCATCATTAAGTAGTCACATATTTGTGTGTAGAATCAATATTTATTATCTTTTGTGACAGTAATTTAGACCTGCCAAGAGTACCACAATTTCTGAAGGAATATCATTCCTTGATCAACTTTACAACAGAGATGGAATCACGCTAAACGGTACTAGCCCGTAACGTATTATTAATAAGAAAAGATTATACGAAACATAACAGATTCATTTATCGAAAATCTACGTGAAAAATGGACAAGTAACAAGGTTTCACAGCTGGGTTCCCATCAAGCAGGAAAAGAAGGAACATACACCAAAACGTTCTAACATGGCACAGTAAAGGTTAGTGCAGATCGATCATATAACAACAATTAGTTGGTAATACATAAACAGTTCCAGATTCACTGACAAATATTAACAATTTTACCAAGAAAATGTGCACGCTAATTAACTACATTGTTTGATCACTGGAGGGGTAGCCAAGTTTATGCTATCGACTCCTAAGTGTTGATCGAATTATATCGGTCATCTTACAATGTGACCATCAGGCTAGGAGATTCACTATTGCAGTGCACTGAGATTGATGTTAGTTGGCTGGAGGCAATAGGCAGAAAGCATGAAAGATAAGTCCAGGGCTATTCTGGCTCAGTGGTAACGTCTCTGACTGCAGCACTGGGTGATGCAAGTTCGAGTATAAGGCAGGACATTGGTTCCGTCGCGGTCGCAGATACGCCTAGTTGACGACTGTCTCCATTCAACTAACACACTAATTAATTGATTCTGGCTTGGAAGTCATTACGAACTGACATTAGTTGGAGAACCACTGGAAACCTGGGAGCACTGGACAGCTGTTTCGTCTCACTAGTATGGGACTCCGCAGTAGTGAGCAATCATCACACCATACAACCACAAACCGAACCCAGGACCTTCAGGTTCTGTGGCCACTGGGTCGGAATCCAATGGTCCATATTTCCTACTTCTGTCAGTTCACGATATAGGGTGACCTACATCCAATCCTGTCGTTGAGTAACTGTCCTCATGTTCGACTTGGTTACCCCCCACCGGTCACTTCTCATTGGAAATCCGGGAATCACCTCTCGGAGGTGGTCACCAATGAGGAGTGGGTTTATTCAGTTCTGAAGTGTGTGGGGATTTATTGATTTCCTGGCGAAGTCGTGGGTGTCCACTGCTGAGGAGTTCGACGCTAGGATGAAACAGTCGTCCAGTGCCCCCAGGTTTCCAATTTTTCTCCAAATGATGTTAACCCATGATGAATTCCAACCTAAAATCAACTAATAAATCTCCACAAACCTCCAGTGCTCATTGGTGACCAGCTTCGAGAGGTGATTCCCGAAGTTCCAATGAAAAGTCGTGACCAGTGGAGTCAACCAAGTCGAACATGAGGACAGTTACTCAATGACGACATTGGATGTAGGTTGCGCTATGTCCTGAACTGACAGGAGTAGGAAACATGGACCACTGGATTCCGATCCAGTGGCTCAATGGTAACGTGCTGGTCACGGAACCTGGAGGTCCTGGGTTAGATCACTGGTGGGGCGGGGTTGTGGATGTGCACTGCTGAGAAGTTCGACGTTAGGATGATACAGTTGTCCAGTGCTCCCATGTTTCCAGTTTTCCTCCAAATGTTACTCTATGATGAATTCTAACCTAAAATCAACTAATAAATCTCCCCAAACCCCTAGATACGCTAATTCATTATTTAAATGCGATTATACAGCTGCTGAGAACGATACCATCGATAATATGTTTATTCGCTGAACGAAACGAACGAAAAGACAAAACGCATATCCGTACAGTACACAATGAGCCTCACCTACTGTGTAAGAGCTAGTGATACTGTCCTGCTGCCCAAACCCAACCCCCACCCCCTTGGTGGAGCAGGGCTCGAACCCGTGACCCAATTAGTGGATAGTTATCTCCCAAAACCACTAAACCACAGTTTCAATGCGCTGAAGTCTCTCTTCTCCGATAACTATTAAATAAAGGACATTTAAGTCTTTCATAAATTGATCATCGCATTCATCACTCTATTTCGTGTTAAAATAAATAGTGACTACAGTTCACCGATTCAAGTGTTTCTCAGCTTTATTCCCACAACAACAAAAAAGTTAACAGTCAATGATGTATACATAAACGATTCACATACTTATTTATGACTGGCAACCAATAATCGATTGCTTAATCACAAAACAACCTTAGTATTAATAATTCACTAGCCCAACAACCAATATCTCTGTTCTATATCCACCTTCCTAAAATATTTTATCAACTGATTAATTGATCCGACATACTAGACATTAATAACATGGATGGAACAATCACACACACACACACACACACACACACACACACACACACACACGCCAGGATATGTAGTTTCCATGCTATTGAAATCAGCTTTAAACACTATCATCCAAAAGAAATTTGAACATGATTTTCATACGGAACCAAAGAGTTAATATCACAATTTATGTGATATCTGGGATGTATCGCATGATGTGAAGAAATACACCACTGAAGAGAATGATTAGTCAAACCTATCTACTAGATTATTCCTATTTCAAGTTGGTATTCATCAAGGATTGACATCAACTGGAGAATTATTGGGAACCATGGGAGAATTGGACAGCAGTTTCGCTCAACTGAGCGACTCCTCAGCAGTGCATGTCCATGAATGACTCCACCAGGGATTGTACCCAGGATTTTCAGGTTCTGCGACCAGCACGTTACCACTGAGCTACTGGGTTTGGCCAAAATTTCCTACTTCTATCAGCTACCCGGCCGATAGGTGCTAACCTTGACGTGGTGGTCGAGCTAGCATACCACAACGACCCAACGAGCTATGCTGGTGGAACGCTAGTTCCTTCATGGTCCTACCATGCCAGAAACATCTGTTGGATAGTGGTAAGACGAAAAGCAGTTACCGTTAAATAACCCCACACTATTATATGAGTCTGAGGGTGAAGTTGTACTGCTGCTAGCTGGATGGGGTGTGACAGCAGTAAGGTGTCCCCCTTGCATGACCAGTAGTGTCACGCTGAAGCTGTTTTCTCTGTGGGAAGGGGAGTTAGAAAGGATGGGCTCTAAAACAAGTACCATGACCCCTACCCCACAGTCTTCCGGAGCTGGTGGCATCGCCTTTCTCTGTCTGGCGTTAGAACGACCAAACCTCAAAAACGCATCCCTCAAAAGACTGAGTGTGATAGGCCTCAAGTAGATGTCCCATCGGCTCTGCCATTACATACTATGGCTTTTTTCTAGGTACCTCAAGATAAATTAGACTTCCACGGTGTTGGCAGTCAAAAATTGTCAACCTCCCACGTGCTTCCGGTAGGACACAAGAACCAATCAAACATTACCTATCCTCCTCAACTATGTCTCCTCCTTTGCCTTCACCTACCGATACTAATATAAGACTTCTAACACCTCTCCCAACCTCTCACTCTGCAACCATTGTCAATGATCAAAACCACTGAAACCTCATTCCTAGTCTTATGAGAACCCGCCTGCCACTGATTTCATATGAGAGCTTTTTATGTCTAAACTCTCTTCCAAACCGGACAGTAAGCATCACTCACCAAAACTCTGGGATCTCTAACCATAGATAGTTGCTATCTCAGAGACACGTATATAGGAACTGAGTGTGGTTGTTAAATTGACCTCATCTGCCTATAGTAGTGTCTTTAAATTCACTCGAAGAGTATCCGAAGATCCAGTGGCTAGCTCTCGTGGACTCACACGTGTGGGTATGACATTGGATTGTAGAGCAGAAAGTGCGCTCCTCGACTGGACTCCAGTAAACAGCCGTCCATGTACTGTTCGACTGAATGGATCTGTAAGGACTAAAGAAGGGTCATGAGACTAGGAGATGCCGATTTGTAATCTGTGTCTACTCATTCACCAACTGTAGTTCGGATGATTCAAAGGATAATTTTTATGAGAAGCTGTCGACTTTGCTGCAGAAAGCAAAACGTTCATATGTAGTCATAATGGCAGGTGATTTAAACATCAAAGTAAGGAAGCTGAGCCAATCTGAAAGGCATATTGAAGGTAACTACGGAATCCCCTCCCAACGAACTGATAACGGTGATCGTCTGTTGCAATTTGTTCCAACTATCACTTGCTTATGAGCAGCACTAACTTTAGGCATAAGAAACAGTGTGTCACATGGCGTCCGCCGACATCGAACCAACGATGGACACAGATATACAATAGTGTTATAAGCCATCCTTTGAGAGGATCGGATGAGGACTGCTGCTCTTTTTGGAGTACCAGTTTCGACTCAGATCAAGCGCTGGTACGGGCTCGTATGGGTCTGCACTTTACTGGTCGATTGGAAGACGAAAACGTCAAGTCTCCATTTAGGGAAGAGTTAGCTAGAGTATTTATCTGAACATGACAGCAATACTCATTCTTAAGAAACCTGCCACGACATTAGGTCTGCGGTAGAAACAGCCGTAAAGACAATCATTAACTTACACCTGAAGGTTTAAAAAATGTCATTGGATTTCCACAACTTCATCCCAACTAATTGATGCGAGGAGACTGGTCCCAGTTGGCTCCAACCATGTTGAAGAGCGAAAGCAACTTAAACATAAATTAACCAAGAGTCTTCGTAATGATCACGAGCAGTTGTGGGTAGCGAAAGCAAGAGAGATGGAGAAAGCATCAGCGTCGGGTAACACTTGACAACTATTTAGGCTTATTAAGGATACCAGCAAGAAGAAGACGGTGGTTAGTTACACCATCACCGAAAAGGATACGATGCTTGTAAACTCCCAGAAAAGGCGGCTAGTACGTTGGGAGGTACACTTTGAAGCACGGTCCCACTAGCCCAGACCAACACTTCAGTTGACCAACATCTAGCCCAAACTTGCATAGGACGTAGATTTCGGTTCACCAACTCTATGAGAAGTTGAGAAGGCTGTGTCGAACCTGAAACGATGGATCTGACAGTTTGCCACCTGAGGTTTTCAAGAATGGAGGTAGGAAACTGCTGATCTGATTGACGGAGGTACTAGATAGTGTATGGAATCAGAGGGAGTGGCGACAGATTCGTTTACTTCATTGATCATCCCAGTTTATAAGAAGGTCGAGGGTGCACCGATCATATTTTCACCTCCCAACAGGTTCCGGGACACAGACATACCTGCCATCGGCCTGAAAGTGGCATTTGACTCTGTCCACCATGAGGTGTTGTGGTAGTGTCTGTACTGCGAGTACTGACCAAGTACATAACTCCAATCGAAGCTCTCTACTCCAACTCACGCAGACGCGTATGGGCTAATCGAGACTTTTAACATGAATTCACAACTACTGATCTCCGCCAGAGATGTTCACTATCACCCGTTCCTATTCAACTTCGTCAAAGACGTACTAACTGACATAACCTTAGGTGCCTGTCACATCAAAAGGATTGATCTACTCTCTTGAGGTCGTCTAGTTCACTTCCAGTATACACATGATATTGTACTGGTAGGTGAAGACATTGACAAAGTGCACGATCTTCTGAACATCATAAGCAGAAGTCTGAGTGTGTTTGGCATGCGTTTTAGTGGCATCTGTCAAATGTAACATGATGCTCCATAACTGGTCTTCTGCAACTACTCTCAGTCTACAGATAGGGAGTGATGTAGAGGAATGTGTCAATCACTTTACTTAGGGAGTTGCATCAGCCCAAAGGGGGTTATTGTTGTCAAAATTTCAGCTCGAATCATCCATCCAAATCAACATAGGACCAGGCATTACTGCATAGTGATCCTAGTTGCCATATTGAGTGCTGATAGAGTTGTAAGGGCGGTTGACACTTCCCGGATGCCCACACCGTGGAATGCTATTTCTTCTTAAGGTTCCTGAAAGAGATTTGTATGACCGCAGAGCCCATCGGACATCTGCTTGAGGCCTGTCACACCCAGCCCTCTGTATATGGTTGTTTTGAGCTTTTGTTTTTTGGGGCCGGATGGTCGAAGAAGAAACGACAAGTGAACCAACACCGCCGACCCGGCAGACCGTGGGGTATGGTGGAGTGTGTTATTTTTGGAGCCGACCTTTTCTAATCCCCCAACCTATCCACTGAGAAGGCAGCATCAGCATGGCACTGCTGGCCATTCAAGGGAAACACCTTACTGCTGTCATACCCCATCCAGCTAGCAGCAGTACGATTTCGCCCGCAGACCCCCATTATAGTGTAGTAATTTACACCACAACGGTAACTGCCTTTCGTCTAACCACTATACAACAGACCATTCTGGTATGGTAGGACCTCTAGGGAACAAGTGTTCCATAAGCATAACCCTATGGGTCATTGTGATATTCAAGCCCGACCACCACGTCAAGGTAGCAGCTGTTGGTCGGATACTGAAGGGCTGTTCGAAACTAGCCATTTTGCATCATCTGGGACGCCGATTGGCTAGACATCCAACTATCTATCAAAAGACGAATATGTCGTCCTGCAGTTCGTTCTGTACTGTTATACGACGGTGAAACATGGCCATTAAGAGTAGAAGACACGAAGCAGCTACTGTTTTTCAATCGTAGTTGTCCTCTTAGCATTGTTTGCGTTTGGTAGAATCACTGTTTGAGCAGTGTTGAAGTCAGAAGGAAGGCAAGTCGATTGGTAATGTTGTAGGCTGGGGTGCCTTAGACATATCATGTGTATGCTAGGTGAAATTGGATTAGGTGGAAAAAGGGTTCAGGATGTCCAGGAAAAGACGTGAGACCAGTTCATGAAGATTCTTACTGTTGGTCTGTGTCGTATGGAGAGATGTAGACCGCCTGGCTAGAGTCCCCGAGACAATCGGAATAAGTGGCTGAGGACTTTTGTAGAAATGGCCGAAAATCATTCACAATGATGCAGATGTAGTCACTCCTTGATGTCTTCTAAAGCTTGAATATATCCACTAACTGTTATCTTCAGACTGTTTATTCTGTTACACAACTTCGTCTACTTTGATACCAATCTTTTTCCATCCACTTGTATGAGAGGCTCTAGGTTGATTTTGTCGGTCTGACATCTACTAATTCATTATATAGTGCGACCCCTATCCAACTTAAAGCCATAGGCTAAATTTATTCGAATTTCGATGGGTCTGTGGGGATTTAGAGATATTTCAAGTTGGTATTCGTCGTAGACTGACATCGGTTGGAGGAACAATAGAAACCTGGGAGCACTGGTCAGCTGTTTCGTTCCAGTAGCACGGGGCTGCTCAGCAGTACGCACCCATGACCCCATCCCTACCAAGTATCGAACCGAGAACCTTTAGGTTCCGTGGTCAGCACGTTAATATTGAGCCACTGGGTCGGAATCCAATGGTCCATGTTTCCTACTTCTGTCAATTGACTATATAGCGTAACCGCCCCCCAATGTCATCGTTGAGTATTTGTCCTCAGGGCCACCAGGTTTACCCAGTCGATCAATACTTCTCATTGGAAATTCGGGAATCGCCTCTCGACGCTACACACCAATGAGCACTAGTTTGATTGAATTTGGGGGGTGCGCACTGCTGAGGAGTCCCATACTAGTGAGACGAAACAGCTGACGTGCTCCCAGGTTTCCAACTGATATCAGTCTACGATGAATGTCAACTTGAAATAAATTTATTCGGATACCTTAGGTATTAACTGAATCTGCAGTGAATACAACAGTCATCCAATGTTCAGATCACTCTAATCTACCGAAGAAAAAGTGTATATCTAAGTGATTCGTTTCCAAATACTTAATACTATACTTGCAATTGAATATACATAGACGTGTTTATAATTAAGCTATCAAGATTTCAGGTGCCAAAATAAACAAATCATCAACTAAACCACTAAGTGAACTTTTACAGTCACCTGGTTGGTTAGATTTATTGATTATAATGTGAACAATAGTTAACAATGATAACGATTGAATGTTGTTAACCTTTATACAAGCTTTATATGCTTATAACAATATTGAACAGAATAACGACGAAAATAAAATGAACAACAACTTACAACTTCATCGACTATAACTGGAGCATCAGCAGCTTCAAGTTGTGAAATAATGTGCTTATTCACTGTAAGAGAAAAAGAAATAAAAAGCTAAACATCAATGGTGATATAAACCAATCGTTTTCTCCTATGTTGATAACAAAGTTAAACTTTTACAAGAGAAAAACTTCTACTTTCTTTTTGTCTATCAATATTCATACGATTATGTGGGTGAATAAAAAAAAATCCCCCACTAGTGAATACCACCAAAATAGTTTACCATATTCAAGAGGCAGTTCGTTAGAAATTAATCTAATGGTAACCAGAATGCATAAATTAAGAGCATAATTATTTCGCTTGAGAGTCGAATAAAATGTAAGATATAAACAAGAACCTGAAGCAACAATGTGAAATTACCACAGACTTTAAATTAGTACTCATCAATTAACTGCAAATGTGTACAGGTTTTTCAATTGACAATCAACACAACCTGCAAAAATTTCGCTTTCCTATCAAAATTCAAATAGAATTTTCAGCAGTAGTAGTCAGAAAATAAGCTGAATTTAGCGGCATTTCATAGGTTTAACGAAGTCTGGTCAGCAGACATTATTATTATTATTATTATTATTATTATTATTATTATTTGTCCCTTCGATTCCGGGTGGAACATAGGGCTTCAGTAGCACGTAGCCATTTCACTCTCTTCTCTACAATCTTTTCAACCTGGCTACATGACTGCCCACAAGCTGCCGTTTCTTCCTCACACCATCTCCTCCATGTCACCCTCAGCTGGGACGCTCAACTCGTTGTTTCCCATTTCGCTTCCACTCGATGACCTAGTCTGTCGCGTGATGTCTCAAAACCGTCCTCTCTGTGTATGTTCAATCTCCACTTTCTTCTGCATGTTTGTTGGGCGATAGGTTCTTGGTTGGTTGATTAATATAGGTGTAAAACTTGAGCACTGTGGTAGAATTTAATTCCATATTAGATTTGTTTATTTCATTTATAACACACAGTGATCTAGTATTATTTACTTGATGACATTTCGAGCATAAATTATTGATTATGAGCAATAATTTATGCTCGAAACGTCATCGGGTAAATAATACTAGATCACTGTGTTATAAATCTTCGTTGGTTCGTTTGCAGGGCCAGTCAGAGTTCCTTATGACTTATTCTTATTATTCTGGCCAACCGATCTCATCTGATCTTCAGTATCGAGTGAGCGAGCGTAGGCGGCAGCTGTTGATGTGATATACGTCTGTAGTTTGTCGGAAATGCTTTTCATAACGCACCAAGTCTCTCAACCATCACATGGAAGCACTGACTTGACATAAGTGTTGAAACATTGTGCCCATTTCAAAAGTTTTTAACAAAGAAAAACACAGTAAACTCTAGTGACATGTCATTAAGCTTGGTGTTTCAATTGTATTCATGAATGGGTGATGAACTTCATTCCGTCCTAAGAACTACAACATTACATCAGCTTAATATCTAGCGACCGATTTATTCATGTTTTACCTGAATATTATATACATAAAAATGAATGAATAAACTTACAATCAACTGGTTTACCAGCCGGAAGTTCACCATCTTTCAATTCTTCTGATTGTGGTTTATAATTACGAAATATCGGTTTAGGTAATTCACCATCATCGTTTTGTAAGTGTATAATGCTTTTCTGTGATGCATTCTTCATACGTAACTGTTTCAAGCGTTCTTTACGTCGCAAAGCTTCATCACGCATATGACCAATTACCTGGTCTGTTTTATCATCATTATCATTGTTGGTATTAGTATTAGTTGTAGTACTAATCTGATTGGAAGAGGTTTGTTCATAATTCCCATCCTCTTCTTCTTGATCCATAATATCCGATGTAGTCATTTATCTAAATGAAAGAAGTGAATTGATTCAGAAAACAGATTAACTAGACATTGACATCGAAGTAGGATCTGGAATTACTGCATGAAAGTGTCCAAACTGACATAAAATAAAAAAGGATTAAACATGTCACCCTCTTCTTCTCACCGTACCTTACATCCCCTCCACCGAGAACAGCAATGCTCCTGATAAGGCATATAGAACCAACTAATAAACTAGTAAACGAACAACTTAGCACTGATTCAACTGCACATCATTGTGATATGATGAAAGGTTATTATTGTCAAATGCTTGTTTTACCTTTAGATACAATTTCTTCTAGTTATAACCTTAAAACAGAGAATATCTTAAACTGGCTAAATGACTAGACATGTGACATAAGTACATGCAATGTTCTAATGAGATAAAAATGATAGACAAGTGTACCCGATATTATTGTACATCAATCCAAGACAGTACACCACTTCGGAGACAGACATGGAAACAAACGCAAGACTAGTGTCGCAGTGAGATCAACAAAAAAAGAAGACTAAGAACTGAGAATAACACCAATAATTAAATAAAGATAAGGCGTAGACACACCAATATATTATCCTTTGTAACCTCCAACTATCGATTTCAGTTATGTCGTATACTTTAAATGAGAAACTCTTGCTTTTCTACGACGTTCAAACCAGTAGTAACAGACTATACTGATTGGTGCCTGTTAGCTTTTTTACAACCTAACAGCACATTGGTCTAAGGAGGTGATTTTCAACCAACAGGTCATAGGTTAGAACACTGCTCCATTTATCAAGGTTTGGTCAGCCAAGTAGTATCATAAGCCCTAGCATAATAGGTGTGACTCATCGCCTACTGCACGAATATTCGCAAGGTTGGGCAGTGCATTTCAATTCGATTCGAAACCCGTGAAAACTGAGCATCAACAGCAGACGATATCTCATCATACATAATATATTCTAAAACCACCTCAACTGATCAAAGTTCATAACCATGTCAACTGATTAGCTTCATTTATAAGATAATTAAAGACTAATCTCCGCATTATTCACAAATGAACCTAACCACCTCAATAATAATTAAAGTAAACTTGATAAGTCTACCTGAATCAATCTGTTAAACCACTTACTATATATATTCAGCACCGTAGTAGAATGCAATTCCATTTAATTTGACTGGTTTGATCACGCTTCAGAGATGATTTATTCTCCAAAATCATATCAACACTTATGTCAAGTCAGTGCTTCCATGTGACGGTTGAGAGACTTGGCGCGTTATGAAAAGTATTTCCAACAAACCACAGACATACATCACATCAACAGCTGCCGCCAACACTAGCTCACTCGATACTGACACTGAAGATCAGATCAGATGAGTTGGCCAGAACTCTGACTGGCCCTGCAAACGAACCAACCAACAACCTGTCACCCAACAAACATGCAGAAGAAAGTGGAGATTGGACATACACAGAGAGGACGGTTTTGAGACATCACGCGACAGACTAGGTCATCGAGTGGAAGCGAAATGGGAAACAACGAGTTGAGCGTCCCAGCTGAGGGTGACATGGAGGAGATGGTGTGAGGAAGAAACGGCAGCTTGTGGGCAGTCATGTAGCCAGGTTGAAAAGACTGTAGAGAAGAGAGTGAAATGGCTACGTGCTACTGAAGCCCTATGTTCCACCCGGAATCGAAGGGACAAATAATAATAATAAAATCATATCAACATAAATACACAACTATGAGATATCTGTTATATGGTCCTAACTTCCACACCTCCTTTGTGATATGAGTAATAAGATTTTCCAAATCTCTAAAACAAGTGCTCAGTCATTCCTGTTGCGTGTATTCAGTGTCGATTCGACCAACAAGGATTCAGTTATCAATCTCTGCCTCCACCATGCTATGTTAGTTTTAAGGATTTTCACCCTGACCTATCCTATTGTGTGGTTGTGTGTAACTGCATGCATAGATATGATCGAGCCTTTTTTCTGAATTCTTTAGCTAACTAGGACGTACCAATTTCGACCTAGCTGGGTTTTGTGCTCGGAGAGCCAGCCTAATTGACCCTGGTCGACTACTTTGTCCTACGTATTTGACCTCGCTATCATTGCAAAGGATTTGATAAGTTAAATTATCGTACCTAATTGGATCAATGAGATGTTCTAATCTGTAAAGCTTATTTTTTTCCGTTGCTTTATTGGATCGAATTGTTCGACCTCCATATGCCAGCAGAGGTGCTAGCCACAACCAACTATATTGCTATGATACTTGTAATTTCCCGTAGCTATATAGGACCGAATCACTCGACCTCAGTCTTAGTCAGATGTGCTCCTATGCGGATGCCTCGTTACTGTCGGACATTCATGATGTCATATTCATGTTGGTGACTAGCAGAGGAATTCAGGGTGCGCGTTCCGTCCTATTTGTATCTTGTCAGCCGGGTACACCTGCACCTCATTGGGTGATGCTATTCCCGCTGAGGTTCAGGTGGATCTTGCTGAAGAGTCAGAAAAAAGGCTCGATCATATCTATGCATGCAGTTACACACAACCACACAATAGGATAGGTCAGGGTGAAAATCCTTAAAACTAACATAGCATGGTGGAGGCAGAGATTGATAACTGAATCCTTGTTGGTCGAATCGACACTGAATACACGCAACAGGAATGACTGAGCACTTGTTTTAGAGATTTGGAAAATCTTATTACTCATATCACAAAGGAGGTGTGGAAATTAGGACCATATAACAGATATCTCATAGTTGTGTATTTATGTTGATATGATTTTATTATTATTATTTGTCCCTTCGATTCCGGGTGGAACATAGGGCTTCAGTAGCACGTAGCCATTTCACTCTCTTCTCTACAGTCTTTTCAACCTGGCTACATGACTGCCCACAAGCTGCCGTTTCTTCCTCACACCATCTCCTCCATGTCACCCTCAGCTGGGACGCTCAACTCGTTGTTTCCCATTTCGCTTCCACTCGATGACCTAGTCTGTCGCGTGATGTCTCAAAACCGTCCTCTCTGTGTATGTCCAATCTCCACTTTCTTCTGCATGTTTGTTGGGTGACAGGTTGTTGGTTGGTTCGTTTGCAGGGCCAGTCAGAGTTCTGGCCAACTCATCTGATCTGATCTTCAGTGTCAGTATCGAGTGAGCTAGTGTTGGCGGCAGCTGTTGATGTGATGTATGTCTGTGGTTTGTTGGAAATACTTTTCATAACGTGCCAAGTACTAAACAAAGAATGTTTCAAAGTTGTGTACTTATCTTGGTATGACTGGGCATAATGAATTATATACAAAACGTAATCCAGTAAACAATACTTTAAGTTTACAGAAATGTCTAGCATAATTTTAATTATGAAGTTGCTTCCAAAGTGATATTTCCATGGTAAACATAGATATTATTGACAACAGAATAGTATGCCTTGGCATGCTTAATCATAAACATTTTTTAGTTGAAGCATTCAATCTCGTTTTACTATTACTACTATTTTTCAAGTTATAATAATGATTTCTTATGGACAAAGGCTTTGTTTACATGTCTTGAATGGCAAACTATTGATTCTGACATCACAACTTTTAAGCTTTAAATACAGATGAACGCCTTAAACATATACAGTAGTAGTTTCAATCGCAAGGTATCTACGTCTAATAATTTCCTAAATTTACAATAGACTAATACTGAAAGTGAAGTTTTCGTGTAAACAGAATACCATGGAGATAGATAAATAGATAGATGTGCCTAATTATATTAAGCACTTGGTTTTCGAATAAAGGACCTTGGATTCAAACTCCGCTCTACTTGCTTAGACTTGGGTAATTAGGTAGTATCCTAAGCCCTCATAATACATGTGGTTGGCATAACCTGTATCACGTTTTACAATAATCCTAAATATATAGAATCTAATTTTTAATGTTGGGACGATACATGTACATATACTGCACAGCAATGTTCTGTTCCGATAGAAAATGCAGGTTAATAACGAGGTATAGGTCTGTGCACAAGATGGCTACAAGATACAGAGTCTGTGAAGTCTAACCATACCATCGAACTCGGAACTGAGTCTTAACTTGTAATCCACAGGTTACAAATCAACAGACTATGCCAATAACTGACAAAACCAACGTAGAATGTCGCACACAAGTGCAGCACCTCAAGTTGCCACACACTTCACAGTAGTATACAAAGAACAGGTGGATAAGAAAAGGGTGAAATCAAACTAGACAAAGTTGTGTGAGAGAATAAACAATCTGAAGATGATGGATAGTGTGGATATTCAAGTTTTAGATGTCAAAGAGTGAATAAATCCGAACCATTATGACCATGTCACCAAGAGCCAGTCCTCAACAGCTGATTCCTTTCGTTTCAGGGACCCCAACCGGGCAGTCTACATCTCCACACATGGCTCAGACAAGCACTAAGAGACTTCATCGACTGGTACCACGTCTTGATCTAGCCACCCTGAACACTTCTTCAACCTAAAACAACCTCCCCTAGCATGGTACGTTGAGGCAAGCGGTGGCTCAGCAAGCCCTATAGCTTCAGAGTGATAGAAAATATGTAACCAGTGCTCCATTTTCGAACCCATACCGGTTCATAGTGAAAACTGTTTCTTTTCCACTAAGACAGTTTACATTGAAAATGGATAAGTTCAGTTGAAAAACCAGTGAATCAAATTGTTTCTTCTTCACTCAGAAATTCTGAGATCAGCTGTTACAGTTGTTAAGCAGTCTAACACTGTTGTGATTGCATAGCACAACAGCGCTTGTTTATTGCTTGATGCAGTGAAGTTTCGAATCCTTACAGGTAAGAGTGAATGACTACTGATAACACCGAAGAACAACATTCATTCGGCATCAACGATTAACAGGAATCATAAAACGAAAACCCTAGAGTTCAAGCTGTTGAACAGCCTTCTAAGTAGGGTGACAAAGGGCACATGCCTGCAGAGATTAGTCCGCCTCAAGTGTCACAAACCCAATATCTCAAGTATATACACGTCAGCACCCTTAGAAAGAGCCAATTTTAAGGGAAATTAAACAGATAAATTTTAAAAATCTGCAATCATCACATTCACCACATCAACAACAAAATGTCCGACGAAACCACTGCTTGTTCATAACATAGACAAAAAAATAAGGGAAAAAACAAACATTTTGAGTGATTTCTTTTCTATTCATCAAATTTTAACAAATAACAATGCAGATACAATGAGAATACTTTTCTTTCAACAGAAATAAATGAGTAAATACACTTTTAGGTGTAAAGGTAAACAAGTTACACATACACACAGGAACAGACAGACATAAAACATTCATTTCTCACACGACAGCATTCTCCTGGAAACATTAAGAAACGAAACTGCGAAACTACAGCAAACAATTGAAACGCTTATTCAAAAACAAAGACTGAATTAATACCACTGCAAGAGACAGAATACCAGGATTATTATTATTGCTATTCATGACAAATATGCTACTGACATTAGTATTTAAGTAGCATATACATATATGTGCATGCATTGTAAAGAATATATGTGGGCAATAATAGATCCCAATGTCAAATAAGTGTAACAACTGTAGACGTGAAAGAAAATCACACAGAAGCGCATAAAAAGCTCACCGGGATTTCAGAATTTATCATAACCAATTTTCTTTGTGTGTTTGAGATATAATTTTTTTTTCTAATGAACAAATGGTGAGTAAAGAAAAACCACCATTGACCAACCCACACCTTTTCTAATGATCAGTAATACGATGCAGCGTATATTTATACATCAAGCCGAATGAATATTGAGCATCACATTATTGTTTTATCACAATCACACAGCTTCAAGGTCATGATCGTTTAAAAACGTAGGCGTACAAATGATAGAATTTAAACACATACATACAGAAACACACTTCACCGTGTGACAGGCAGGAAAAAAAGGGGGGTTGAAAGGTAAGCAAGTGTATCAATTACTGTCACAGACGAATTAAGCTTTTTAATCACTGAAGAGGATATCATAACCTTTAGAGGAAAACACAAAGCAAAATAGATCGTCAACCATAAAAAAAGGATGAAAACAGAAACGAAATCATAACTGCACTTAACATATCTAAGATAAATCTGTCAATAAGTATTCAATATATACACATTCACAGATAGGAAGAATATACACCAGAAAATACACATGTAGTAAAGATGGTTCTAAGAAAAAAAGGCCGTAATAAACTGTCACCCTATATATATATATATATATATATATATATATATATATATATATATATATATATATATATATATATATATATATATATATATATATATATATATACGGACCATATTTACTTATCTCACATCTATAAGTACTACTGATTTAGCACATGAGTAATCAGTGCGAATTAGAAGTAGTAGGAGATAATAATAACTTTTGATATTCCGTCGGTTCCTCCTGCCGAATATCTTGTCGTTGTTGTAATTCTCTGCTTTGTGGATGACAGCATTGATTTTCAATGGCTGTAAAGTTTACTTCATCATTCCTGTGTTTCATCCATACATCTGTCTTGCCTGTTGAATCGTTTAAATAGACTCTTGAATTTGTTTTCGTATATACTCCAGTCAAACCTGCAGGTTTATTGCCAGTATTGAGTGAATTGGGCAAACAAATTGTTGGCGGACATGCAGTAGTGCTCATAGTAGCAGGTGTAGTTGAAACACCAGGACAATTGGGATTACTATTTATTGAAGAGCAATTCAACAATTGTGTATCATATGCATTCCTTACATTTTTAGAAGTATGTATAAATGTTGAACATGAAGACAAGTCTGTCTGTTGGTTAGCATCACTGGGTGTGGAAACTAAGCCATTCTTGATATCATCCATACCACTGCTAGGAATATCACCATTATGGTGGTAATGACGATCATGATGATGATGATTACTGTTGACAGTTTTATCACTAAGCTGTTGAGTTAGTATAGACTGACGAAGTAATCCAGTAAGACGTTTAGTTACACAACCAGCTGAAAGACGTGCTTCTGCATCTTGATCCCAACATTCTTCAACAGTCTCCCATAATGTGCATAAACCCTATACAATTGGAAAAAGAAGTAAATAAACACATACTGGGTGATGGTTGAAGGTGAAATGAAAATCCAGACCACGGCCGGGCTCGAACCAGCGATCGCTGGGTCCCTAGACCGATACTCTACCAATATATATATATATATATATATATATATATATATATATAAACATCAAATACGTTTTTTACTGTCAGAAACAAGTTGACAAGATGGAACTAAGGTTTTTCATGTTGTGCGCACAGTCTCAAGTCTCACAGGTTAAATATTAGGATAAAAAAAAGCAGAGATAATTTAACATTGACATTTACACATTCACAGGGATACCTCAATGCCTCGACTCTGACATACACAAGTGCATCATTTCGAATTGTCAACACTTAACAACACCATACAAACAAGAAGTCTAAGTAGAAAAAGAATGACATCTAGATCGATTAAAACGTATAAGAGGAGAGATGATAGGTAAATGAAGATGTTCAAAATTTCGAAGGGTGTATATATAATGTGCGCCATTAAACCATAATCACGAAATATTTCTAACCATAAACTCTTAACTATTTATTGATATGCTTGTTATTCTCCGTTATTTTTATTGGGTCGAATTGCTCGACCTCTATTGGCATATGGGTCCCTAAGCGGATGCCTCGATATTGCCTGAATGTTAATTATGGTAATTTGGTTTTTTGTACAAGAACTGGCTATCGTTCCTCCGTGGCAGGCATAATGTATAACGCCTTGGTGTTTGAAGCGATGAGTACGAGGTTCGAGTCTCAGTGGGAACAACATCACTCATAGGGGTGCAGGTACATCCAGCTGACAAGTCCCGAATAGGATGAGTCGCGCGTCCTGGATTCCTCTGCTAGCCACAACCAACCAAATTACCATAAACTCTTAACACCTAAAATTTGGTAAATATGATATACATTACAGATTAATGCTAACCGACTTACTCTATTTTTGCAGTTTATGTTAGTTAATCTAACAAACGAACAATCTTCAGTCACGGTTAGTAAAAACAAAGTGAATTATGAGTTAGATAAGTAGATATTTATGGGTCCATTCACTCCTACCTACTACAGTCTGTGAAATCAACTAGCATCGTGTAAAGGTTGCAAGCACTAAGGACAACTTAAGTGGACCTATGGTATTCAACTTTCATTTCGTTATCTTCCGAAATGAATCAACCAACCTACTGCCATTTTCTCATGCTCAAATATTAATCGCTTTGAAATAAATCAGTTACCTGTGATATTATAAACATGAAAATGAAGTACCGAAAGTTAATAAATGTATTTGTAACATTGTTCCTATATGGTAGAATCACCATGTGAGCAATGTCGAGGTTAGCCAGAGGGTATTAGGTATGCGAGACAAGTCGGTGGATAAGGTTGCGGACCTCCAGAGACTGTGAATGTCACCTCCCAACTCGTCCAGTGTTAGCCAAAGTAGGATTAGGTTAGAAGAAGGTTTAGGGTGGCCAGATTAAAATGTAACACCAGTTTACAAAGGTTTTGACTAGGCCATATAGGGAGGTGTAGACTGTGTAGTTATACTTTTAGACAGCATTGAAGACTGTCAGTGACAATGGTGCAGATGAATTCACTCTTTGATATCAACAAAAGTTAAAACATTTTCACTATTCTTGATTGATTTCTTTGCTCATCTCCTACACACTTTTACCTACTTTAAAATCACTCTCTTCTACCCACTTGTTCTTCTCATGCTGCTATGAGTTATGGCACTTTTTTACAAGGTTTTATGTTGATTTGTCTGTCTGCCAAACAAAACTGTTCCATTTCTTAACAGCAGAAATGTAAAGATTTCAATGTAAATGAAGAAAACAACTTATCTTCACCTAGAATTTTATGGTTCACTAACTTAAACCACTTGACTTTCACCTCGCTCCATCCTAGATAACAGGATAGCATCATAAACCGCTATATATAACATGTACAATTAGTTGCCTAGTTCACAAATTTGAACGTGGTTGTAAATTTATCAGATTTCCAGCCCGATGCTCTACCGACTGAGCTACCATACACAGTTGCTGATCAATCACTTCAATCACTAAGAATTTCGCCCAATTGCTATATGAATTTGTGATACATGACTCTGTCAGTTCATCGTATTCACACACTGACTCCCAAGTCAGAACTTCTCTCACATCCAAATCCAATTAAAGTTGAATTAAAGAAAGGGAGCATCATATTGATTATCAGCTTGACTGTCTGAGATCACTGCGGTTTGATGAACTTTGTAGTTGGGATAAACGCTTAGTGATTGAAGTAAAATTGAGAGTTGTTCAGCAACGGGTTTCATACCGAGTGCCGAGCAGATAACCCGGAGGCAACCCAGATTTTCACTTCACTCTCACTCATCACCCAGTATCAATTAAATTTGGACAGAATAATTAACCCCCATTTTAAACATACAAATTAAACTTGTAAACATATATATGTTGTGAGGTAATGTTCATCACGAGCTGACATCAGTTAGAGGACCAATGAGAACCTGAGGGGCACTGAAAAGCTGTTTCGTCCTAGTATGCGACTCCTCAGCAGCAAGTGCCAACAACCCGGCTAGGAGTCGAACTTGGGACCTGCCAGTCTATGATGAATACTACCTCGAAACTAAAATATACATTTACCTCATAATACATTACACAATACTGTTCATTAGTGACATGCTTCCAGATGGATATCACGAAGCTCTAGTGAGACGTTGTGACTTGTAGGGTCAACCACAGCTGGAAGGGAAGAGGATGCTAACTTAAGACTTTGGGTGATAGTTGCGCTATGCTGCGAATGGACAAAAGTTGAAAACTGTGGACCACTGAACTCCAACCCAATAGTTGATTAGTTCATCGTGAAACCAGAAGGTCCTGAGTTCGATCCCTAACCGGTTCGTGGGTGTGTACTGCTGAAGAGTTCCATACTATGACGACATAGCTATCCAGTGCTCCAAGGTTTTCAGAGGTTCCCTAACTAATGTCGGTCCGTGACGAATATTACCTTTAAATTAAAATCCCCATTCATCTCAAAATATATTATACTTATGTGTACTTCTGGTATATTTGTCAACAGAGTACACTAAAGGATAAAGGTCAATGGAAATCAAATAGTGAAGAACCAACATGACCTTTGTTTAAAAAGGTTGATATTTATGTAGTGTAATTTGATACTTTGAATTACATTTCAATACAATTCACAAAGAACCATAACTCTAACTAGTACAGTTTACAATTTACTACAGCATGAACATTAATCAATCGATGTAACAATCTAAAAGGGAAACTAAATACTTTATGGTTCTTTTTCTCCCCTCCTCTCTTCTCTCTTTTATAACACGATTACAATTCACAATAAATAGGTGTGTATATATATGTGTGTGTGTGTGTGTATGTGAAGGTTTGTTCTCTTGATCCTTTACTAAAGGGATTTTTCGTGAATTATAAGATCTACAGTCAGTTAAAATCAATATAATAGTTCACGGAAAGAAATGAAAAATCTATTTTGATCTTTATTCAGTGACCAAAATATGACAGATATCCTTCATACTAAATGCGACTAAAGTTTTATTATCATTTGACCAAGATAGGTCTTCATTAACCTGAAATCAGTGTGGAGATCTACTCCTCTCAACATAAAGCGTGAACAACATCCGGATTTTCAACACTAATCGCAGTCAAGTCAGTGCTTCTATATGAGTCAAAAACTTGGCGCGTCACGAAAAGCGTTTCCAACAAACTACAAACATACAACATATCAACAGCTGCTGCCAACACTAGCTCACTCGATACTGACACTGAAGATCAGATCAGACGAGATGGCCAGAATAATAAGAATAAGCAACAAGGAACTCTGACTGGCCCCGCAAACGAACCAACCAACAACCCATCGACCAACAAATACGTAGAAGAAAGTGGAGATGGATTGGATTGGGTATACACTGAGAAGACTATTTGGGGACATCATGCGTCAGGCTATCGAACAAAAGCTTAATGGGACACAACGAGTTGGGCGTCCGAGAGTGACATGGAGATCGTGTGAGGAAGAAATAAAAGCTTATGAGCAGTGGTGGAGCCAGGTTACGAAGACTACATAGAACAGATTGAAATGGCGATATGCTACATAAGCCCTATGTTCCACTAGGAATCCAAGAGACAAATAATAGTCTGAGATAGCCATAGTTTGGCAGGCTAATATTTATACTGGGTGATGATTGAAAGTGAGATGAAAACTTCGACCACGGTGGTACTCTAACCAGCAACCACCGAGTTTTATTATGATACTGAAGATGAAATAAAGAGCTGGGTTAGGGTTTAAACACCACCAGCCTGATGTTCTACCGACTTAATTTAATAGCAATAATGACACTATAATAGCTATACAATTAAATAGATTCCTTCGATTGAAAAAGAAAAACTGTACATGTGTTTCGTTCCAATGTGAAGCTCACCTTCAGTAGTCTTTATGCTTTCCCAACAAAAAACACACGATTTTTATAAGTTACCTGATGGTGACTAGCAGTGGGATCACGGACGCACGTTTCGTCCTACTTGTGGCTCGTCAGCTGATGGTGCTCCCACAAACACTAAAATGTATGATTTGTTAGATGATGAGATGGTAAACAACACTACTTTATACATACACTTAAGGATAACTCACAAAATCTCGTTTCATTCACGTTACCTATTCCATTTACAGGGGGCGAATGGCGAACAGAGAGACTACAGTTCGTCCAGTGACGCTTCTAAAATATGCATCTGAGCTACTGGGTGTATGGAATTGAATGATAGTCTATAAATACTATGGAAAAATTACTCACCTATTTATGCTTAAACGTTAGGTGATGCAGTGTAAAATGTCTAACGTCACTCAGTCTACCTGTGATACACATACACACTAAATGAAACAAGTTCTCTTCAACCATGGAAAAAACGGTTATCGAACCAAGTCGACCGAGTGGATCAATGGCAAAGTGCTGGCCAAGGAGTCTGAAGGTCCCGGGTTCGATTCTTGGCAGAGTGATGGGTGTGCATTGCTGAAGAGTTCTATACTAGGACGTCTGATGTCAGTTCAAGATGAATACCAACTTGAAACCAACAAAATCTCCACAAGCTTCATACAAATTCTATCCCCTTTTGGTTGTTTAAAAAGAAAGAAGTGGATTCCCTAAGGTTTTACCATTTTGAACATTTTCATTTTGTTACTTTACTGAGATACGTGATACATATGATAGTTGATGCAAGTGAAACAGATACCTAGTAAGTAGTTTGTGGCGAATCCAAAGGCTGTGAGTTTGAATCACGTTGTAGCTCAAGATTTTCATGAGTGAAAAATGAAGTATACATCTGGATGATGAGGAAAAACTGACACGACGATATCTCATGAATATTTAAAAAAAAGGTAGTCATAATCAACCACAAATATGAGGGTCTTAACTTGCATCACCACTACCTTTTACATTTATAGGTTGCTTTTTTTGGCGAAGTCAGCAGATAAACAGGAACTAAATTACACTCAAAACTCAAAGGTACAGAATGAGATGACTAGATATTTGTTCAGTCAGGTAAATAATTTAAAAACACAGTTGGGAGAACATCGGGGTCGGTAACCCGGATGTCGCTGGTTTGAATTCTGCCGCAGTTCAGATTTTCATTTCATTTTCAATCATCGTGCAGTATCAGAACACAAATTCACACTAAGTAGACTTAAATATTGCTTCCTTGTAGGCAGAGTAAGATTATATATTTCAGTCACAAGTGTTATGAGCGTAACACAAGCGATGGGTACGAGGTTTGAGTCTCGGTGTGAACAACACTCACTGGGGTCCAGGTACATCCAGATGACGAGTCCCAAATAGGACGAAATGCGTGTCCTAGATTCTTCTGCTAACCACAATCAACTAAGAGGTTCAAACTAAGAGGTTCAAATAATCAGCTACCATGCGTAATTTTGATGGAGTAGAAACGTACACATTTCATAGGCATAAAGAAAGCAATAACACTGAGGGGAAAAAAATCACATTCTACTCGCTAAGCTGAAATGTTTTCCAAAAGTGCAAAGCGGAGACTGGTATATTCACCCTGCTGACGAGTGTCAACAAACACAAAACCTGCATCCAAGACTTCCTGCCGACTGCTTCCAAAAACTAACATGTACCAAAGTGAACCACAATGGTGAGTCCTCTGATGGCTTGGTGGCCATATTGCTAAATGATCGGTAAAATTCGATCAGCACTTAGGACTAGACAACATGAAGTTGGTTACCCTTCAGTAGCCAACCAATTTATATAATCCAGTCATACATGCGGTCAGTCACGGTCTGAATAGCTCAGTGATAATGTCTTTGACTGTGGAAGCGGGTTAGAATCTCGGAGAGAACATCAGTTTCCTCGAGGTTGCAGATATGCATTGTTGACGAGTAACAGCAAGCGCGAAACGTACGTCAAACAGGGCTCCCTGCTGACTGACTCCAACTAACCAACACTTAAAGATAACAGAATTCGATGTTATAACATGACTGGAGGTTAGCAAATATGATGCTTACCCTCAAAAAAAAGTGAGCATTACAAGTCTCAGAAACCCCTTATTTCTTTGCATCCTTCACCACATTTTTATATCTTCAATTGATTTTCATTGAGGGGAGCATGCACCTACAGCTAACCTAGACATTCACTCACTTTGTGTCAGTGATTCTCATTGACCTTCGATTACAAATATGATAACTATCACAGTGAACAACATTTAAACCAGACGGTTAGAACGAGAAGATAATCAGACAACAATTACATCATTGTTTTAATCACTGTCTAGCATACAAAGGAGAAATCCTACTACTAAATAAACAAAAGGTCATGAAATAATTGTGAATTAATCGAAAACTGTGAATGATAATGACGAAATGTACTATTTACAAAACAACGGTTGATCAAAGGAAAATTGTATAGCATGGAATAAGAGGGATGGTAAATGATGATGAATAAAACCTTTATTTCGCATTGAAATATAGAGTAATGTCGAAATGGAAATGCATTCAGCCACCTTGTGTACATTTGTACAGTAGGCAGTATGCTACAACCTACCATTTGAGGGTCAATTCTACTACCTGTAAACTCGGTAGGTGGAGCAGAGTTCAAGCTTATAACTTACTCGTTGAAAGTCAACTCCATAAACCAATGAATCAGAAACCACATATAGATTAATGTATCAGATTGAGGAGTTACACGTATTTTGTAAATATCACAAACATATTCAGTGTAATCATTGTTTCGATAACGCTATTAGAAGACAAAGATTATCTGAAAAATGTGATGTATTTGCGCAATACATTTCGAACAATCTGATCACACATTTACTTGTCAAGTCAATTTATATATGAAAATTAAAGGTCAAATATAATAAATATGAAAAGGTTGTGACACTAGTCTTGGTAACATAATCAGATAAGGGTTACCAAGGTAAATTAAGTGAAACAACAAACTGTTTTTGTACACACAGCGGGGGATTAAGTTTACGAATGGCTAACGCTTCGGCAAACTTCAGTATACGCCCCTGATTATTCCTGTATATTATCTTAAACGCTGTTTTCGTATTAACCTTGTGATTCATTTCAATAATATGTTTTGCTATAGATGACGATGGATGTCTGTCACCTGCACTTATCAAAGTTTGTGTGTTTGTGTTTGATAAGTGCAGGTGACAGACATCCATCGTCATCTATAGCAAAACATATTATTGAAATGAATCACAAGGTTAATACGAAAACAGCGTTTAAGATAATATACAGGAATAATCAGGGGCGTATACTGAAGTTTGCCGAAGCGTTAGCCATTCGTAAACTTAATCCCCCGCTGTGTGTACAAAAACAGTTTGTTGTTTCACTTAATTTACCTTGGTAACCCTTATCTGATTATGTTACCAAGACTAGTGTCACAACCTTTTCATATTTATTATATTTGACCTTTAATTTTCATATATAAATTGACTTGACAAGTAAATGTGTGATCAGATTGTTCGAAATGTATTGCATAAATACACATCACACATTTTTCAGATAATCTTCGTCTTCTAATAGCGTTATCGAAATTTATTAAAGGGAGTAATCATTGTTGTTTAGCTTTTCACTCCCTGATTGTATATATTATTTCGAGAGTTTCACATATCCAAGAGATATACTTTAGAATTTTGTGATGAAATGACCACACAGTTACATTTACATTTTTATATTTGTCATCCTGTGCACAAGAATGAATAATCCGTCAAAATGATGTAGCCTTCCAATAACGATAAACAGAAATATTTACTATCTTATATAATCGTTCAACTTTTTGTTCAATATCATGTATTGCGACAGACAACCAAATTAACGGAAAACCTAATATACATGCAAACATTCGCGCCCACATATACACATACATACACAAGTCCATCACTTCAGAAAAATAAAAGCGTAAGACACAGTAGAGGAGACTAAAAGATGGACTAGACAACATGAAATTGGTTGCACTCTCGTGACCAATCAATACATGTAAGCCAGTCATACAGGAGGTCAATCGTGGCCCGAATAGCTCAGTGGTAAAGTCACTGAATACAACACTGGGTGACGCGGGTTCGAACCTCAAGCGGGACATCAGTTCCATCGCGGTTGCAGATACTCCTTGCTGACGAGTGCCTGCAACCAACTAACAGATGAAGGGTGATGAGAATGTTTTAATATTGTTAGATGATAAAAAGCCCATACATTGTCTGTGACCGATTTTGAACAATATCACAAAAAGATCTCCAATCATTGATCTCGAAGATCTCGACGATTTCAACCTACACACTCTGCTATACAATTAGAGACTTAGTGAGTTAATGCCGTGAAGTGATGGATAGAAACATAGTAAATATGGAAAGTAACTTGTTATTTGATCAGTTTAAGTTGACCTAATCGTCAACAGTAACCAACAACAGAGACAATACCATAAAGATAGGTGAATAATTAACGTGAAAAAATATTTAAAGATTAAAACAGGGTGCACGAATACTCTTAGAAAAACCCATCGGTAACTTCCGAGATTAGGGTCATATCAAGATTTGACAACTTAGTGATATTTCCTAAGAACATCGGAAAATTCAGTCAATGAAGTATGCTTGCCTGAAACTCAATGATTCCAGCACACACACATGCGGTGTTTCGAATCCTGTCAAGTGACAAGATTTACCAGGATTTCGTAATAGTCAGTTATTTCAAAGTTAATTTTAGTTCAACTGGCTTTTACCAACTTACGCCACCGTTATATCCCATAGTCTATCAAGGGTCGCATGTACTGTACAGCAGTCCGCTCTGTTGTACTGTTTGCCTGTGAAACATGGACATTGAAGGTGGAAGACATGAGAAGGCTTCAAGTGTTTGACCACCGTTGCTTTCGTAGTATAGGCCGTATTCCATGGTGTCACCACGTTAGTAACGCAGAAGTCAGGTGTAAAGTTTTAAGGAGAAGAGGCAAGTCAGTTGATAAGGTTGTGAACCTTCATCGACTGAGATGGTTAGGTCACGTGTCACGTATGCTTAGTCGCCGATTGCCTAGTCACACAACGTCGGCCAAAGTACGATCAGGATGGAAAAAACCTCGAGGCGCCCAGACTAAAACATGGCACCAATGTATGAAGTGTTTGACTGTTGGTTTCAGTCATGTGGGGTGACGCAGACTAGCTGGTTGGTGTCCACGGGACAAGAGGAACCAATGGTCGGAGACTCTAGGCGATCACATGGCTCAAAACCGATGTCAATCGAGCAGATGCATGCACATATTATCCTCATCTTGACGACGCTAGATTGAATCTCACCATTTTCCCATTCTTCCTTTCTCTCTTTGAGTACTCTATATTTCTTTTGACTGAATTTCCTTTTCTTCATCTTCAAATTCACTGCCTTTCTAGCTGATGTACTGATATGAGCTGTGGCAACTCAGACCGTTACGCAGTAATGCCTGATCCTATGTTGATAGATGATGATAATGGTAATCAGTCTTGCTGACAAATTTAAAATAAATTCCTTTCGAATATGAAAATTACACATTATGTAACTAATATACTAAACGTAAACTTTAGTCGCCTTGTTTCAAAATAACCATAGAATAAAAACATGAATTTTCGACAAGTTGAATGTAACACAACTAACATGAGCACATTCGCCTAGAATACAATGTCACTATAACAAGTCCGTATTTCTTAACTAAGTTGGTTGGATGCCAAATCGGTAATATAGAGGTCACTGGTGCAGCTTACCAAGAATAACAATATGAATAAGTGTGAAAATTGTCCTGACGACTGAAACACCATTTTCTTAGCATAGCAAACAAAAGCATCACAAGAAAAAACGCTGTAGTGTAGTCAAATTTGATTATCATATACACTCTTATTTAGGCGAAGATGAGATATTCTACCCATTGTGTGAGGGTCTGAGACACTAACCAGATAACTAAACATCAGTAGACAGAATATACTTCAAACACATACCACAACTGAGTGTGTAATTTAATGACTCACTACTCGATAGAAATACTGTTAGACAACTTTATAACACGTTACTACAGTAACATCCTTCAGAATGATAACAGATGTGAACAAGTCGGTGCTAGAGTCGAATAGAATCGAAATCCAATCAGTAACCTTGTGCACATTCATGCAGTAGGCAATGATCTAATGATTTATTGTGTGACGGTTAGTGATACTACTTAGCTATGCAAACGTCGGTAGGTGGAGTGCGGTGTTCAAACCCATCTATGACCCATTAGTTGAGAGTCATTTCCCAACGAGCCATAGCTCCTAGTGCTAGAGTTGTGTGATATGATTTTAATCGCGCTAGATATAAGTCACACAGCTCAATAAACAATAAAAACAACTCTATGCACCTACCACATCTGACGCCCATTGTGGATTAAATTTTGGTCGTTGTTTCGCATGTGCTATCCAACGTTGTAATCCTTCCATTGATGGTTGAGGACCAAGTTCTATTTCAAATGGTGCTAAATAATCACTGACATGAATTAATGAACTTCTATTGGAACCACAACAACATCGCATCATCAACTCCCAAAATACTAAACCCATTGCATAAACATCAATGCGTAGAAATGCATCTTTTGAAAATTGAATAGCACCGTCAAGAACTTCAGGTGCCATATATCGACGAGTACCTAACTAATAAGAAATAGAAAATGATACACCGATTAAGCAAGATTATATAGGAGTAGACCAAATATTTACAAAACTACAACCAAGTAAACATCAACAGAATGACTCAATGTTTGAAAGATAAGTGTTCATACAACTGAGTTATAATTCCATTGGCGTCAAAATAGAAAAAAACGATCGATATTTGAACCGTTATAATAAACACTCCCTGTAAATTAATGACCTACGACACAACCGTACATATCAGCCATTGGAAACCTGTATGGAATATTCACTAGACAGTTGGGTACCTATTAGTTGAAAAAAAGAGTACTTATCGTGTCCGTTGCGCACTGTATTCAATAAATCTGCAGTACTGACTTCATGTTTCTTAAAAATGTTCTGATTGAAAATGGATAACCAAAACGATTTGTGGATAAAAAAAAGAAGTAAGACCTGAATTACAAAGACAGATGCCCATTTCAGCTCCAGAGTAGATACTATACATGAATATTGATTTCAAAGGTGACTTTGCTGTTGATATCTTGAAAAGAATTTCTAACTTGTTAAAGAAAACTTTTAATAATAATAATTCACTTCTTCGTGTCATCCAAAGATTTCTGACTTCCATATCTGACCACTTCCATATGCGTTCATCAATTCACCTGCTCTAGTGTAGCCAGCCATGTATGTAGGTCATCCAATGAACGTTTTTTTCCAAACGGGTTAGAGAATATTACCCCCGCTTGTCTGCAAATAGATGCGAGTGAATCCATCAAAAACGCAATATTTGAGCATATATCACATCACTAATGACTCAGCGTTAAAAGTAATCTACAAGGTGGAAAAGAATTTTCCGAAAATGGCACGTTTTCACTCTTTGTACACTGCACAAGCTCTTGTTATATGCGTACAGAAACCGGAAAGAACATACGAAACTCGTTCACCCTTTGAACTTAGTGGCTATAATTCTCAACCCCCCTTCTTTTCTCTCTCTTAATATTCACAATTTTGTTATATTTTATCAAGTATTTTAATAACCCTAAATCATATTCATTTTGTTTTCATGTTACTCTTGGTCAAGTCTTATGCTGAAAACTGTTTTCTACATATTTTGCAACTATGCATTCTATTCCGTTAATTATTGTGATTAGTCTTCACCTTACATCACACTCGTAAAACATTTTTTTTTGAGATCTTCATTCAACGTGATCTTTGTATCTGGCTTACAACTTGATCAATTGGAGGCTTATCTCTTCCGCCTAAGGACCCATAAACTTGATCTCCACATTAGTAACCATATGATAGTTTTACGACATGAATATAACTGTCTAATTCGGTTTAAAAATTCTCTTTGTTGTGTACTTACTCGACCAATAAGTCTTTGAAATTGTAAAAATCTCAGTGACAAAAAAAAGGACTCAGTTCTGATTTCAACGGGATTAAGATTTATGATCTACAGTGTTATAGATGAACAATCGCTAGAGGAAACTGGAATACATGATGCTAAATGATTTGGGCAAAATTGTGAGCAGTTAAAACGTGTTAGTTCTGGGATGATGTAAATAAGCCATTTAGTCAACTGGTTACAATTAATCAACACTAAAATCAATGACTGGCAGAAAATAGTATAATATGGTGTATTAGTAGACATAAGATATTCTAATGAAATCGGCTGCAGCAGTCATACTTTGCAGTATGTAGCTGTGGTTCACTAGTCTAGGTACTTGATTTCAAACCGATGGGTCGCAGGTTTCTAGCCAGCTTTCCCTGTCAAGGTTTGGACAACCAGATGGTATCATTAGTCTTCAAACAATTAGGTATGGTTCACTGCCTACTGGACAAATGTGTACTAGGTTGCTGAGTAGATTTCGACCTTTCAATATTTTACAGTTATTAGTATTAGGATCCTATAAAATACTGAGAAGTAGAGTTAATTATGAAGGTTAGGCAACAAAATTTACAGTCCTCACTAATTGAAGAAGAACATTGGAAAGTTTGAGTCCAGGTTTGTTGCTTCTTGTCAAAAAGCATTAAGACACAATCGTTTACTTAGAAGAGGATCATAACAAGTTTCAGATCTCTAGATCAAATTGTTCACAATTAAGGTCAGTCAAAACATTCAAGCTTCAAAAGACAATAAAGAGTGGAAACATCTGCGCTATTGAGACCAATTTACAGACATTTCACCAACAGTCCTCAACCACTGATTCCTATCGTCACGGAAGCCCCAGTCAGGTAGTCTATACCTCTTTACACGACTCGGACCAACAACCAAAGACTTCATCCGCTGATGCTATTTATATATATTGCTGATGAAATGCCAGCAAGCACAAGATGTGTTGTTGTTATTATTATTATTATTATTTGTCCTTTGGGTTCCCCGTGGAACATAGGACCTGAGTAGCACGTCGCCACTCCACTGTCTTCTCTGCAGTCTTTTCAACCTGGCTCTACAACTGCCCACAAGCTTTCATTTTTTCCCCACACGATCTCCACCATGTCACTCTGGGACGCGTGGGCAGCTGTTGATGTGTGTCTGAAGTTTCTTTGAAATGCTTTGCGTAACGCACCAAGTCTCTCAACCATCAAATAGAAGCACTGACTTGACATTAGTGTTGAAAATCCGGATCATGTTCACGCTTTATGCTGAGTGCAGTGGAGTGGGGTAGATCTCCATACTGATTTCAGGTTAATGAAGACTTGTCTTGCATTTCCGATCCCAGCTTTGACATCCTCATCTGTGCTAGCGCAGCCTCCTGTAGTTGAAACGACGCTGCTTAGTTAGGTAGATAGGTGAAAGAGACGACTTCTTACAGATTTCTCCCATTGATGGTGACAAGTGCCTCTTGTTGTTTGTGGTGGTGGTCGGGTATCTTCATCACCACCGTCTTCTCCACGTTCACCTGAAGTCCCATCTTCGCTGCCTCTTCAAGCACAAGATATAAGTCAAAAAAATTTCCGTCAGTTTACTGTAAATATCTACTAAATGATTAAATGACAAATCACTCACCTGCAAATGTGCATCTCTCATACACTGGCCAGCTTCAAAACGAATCGCTAAACCAAAATCAGCAATACATGCTGTAAGATTAGCCTTTAGAAGTACATTACGTGAATTCAAATCACGATGAGCTATACTTGGCTTTGATAGACTTGGAATTTCCATGTGTAAATGTGCTAATCCTTGAGCGATTCCAATACAAATTTTTAATAAATCTATCCACTGCACACTGTATACATGAAGATAATCGTATACACTTCCTAGTGGATGATATTCTGTAATTAGCCAATACTCTAATTTATTTTCACCGATGGAATTATTTACAACAACCTGCATTATTTAAGTTGAAAGGAAAATCAACAATTTTTTTAAAGAGAAAAACTTAGTGATAAGCATTAAAAATATTTCAAGGTTTTAGTCTACGATATGGACTATAGACTATATTAACAATCCTAACGATAGTTTTTTAATATTCGTTTATTTCATCTTTATAGATTTCCCAACTTATGCAACCAATTCTGAGGAAAGCATACCCGATAGAAACTGTTAAATAGGTTAGAAGGTCTAGAGAACACTCGACATGCAACCAAAGCGCAGATTGATTTAAGTCTGATGAATCTTTATCATTGAACTTTTAAAAAATTTTAATCGTAAAACATGTTGAGTTTGAAAAGAAAAGATCTTGTTCTACGAGACTTTACGTTAATTTTAATGAACTGTTCAAATTTTACAATGACCCAAATTTTCATTTCATTTCCAGTCATCACCTAATAATCAAATACATATGCACATTATAGGTAATGAACGTCACCTATTTCTATGAGGAGAAGTGATGTAACCTGGATGCCTACACTACGATAGGTGGGGGTGAGTTTAAACGAGTAACAAATGACCTATAACCTCACAGTCAGGGATTTGAATGCAGACACAATTTAAGTCCTGATTTAAGTTAAACTAACACTCCAACCGAGAATAGATAGTCTAATAGTGAAAATGTGATTTAAATGTCAATAAGTAATGATTAGAAGTTTAAACTCCTTTGCCTTACTTCAGCTTAGATGGTCAGCTAGTGGGTACTCATAGCTTAATACATAATTAAGTAACAAAGATGGTGAGATGCACTATACACTATGCTACAGTAATAAACAAAGATAGTTAGGATTTAAACAAAATTAATCATTCAACTAACCTGATCTGCACCATAATATTTTAAAATATTAGTATGTTCTAAGCCTGGAACATTAAAAAGTCCAACTTCTGTTTCCCAGCTACGCTTCTCAGTCGAAGTGAATATTTTAATAGCTACATCTATTTCTTTGTTGTGTTTATCTAATGATAATTGTGATGAATTAGAATTCAAATTATTTTGATTATTAATAGGTGATGAGAATTGACCAAGCCATACTTGACCAAAACGTCCATGTGCTTTTAATTCAACTTTCTTTACCATAGAACATAACTGAAGTATGAAAACAAATAGAAAAAAAAAGGTGATGATAGATTTAACAAAAAACAAGTACCGTAATTGACTGGTAATCATTCATTTCATAACAAAGAGACAAATCAACAGAAAATCTCATACAAAGGTTTTGCCATTCCTGTTATCCTAACTTGTGAAAACAAAGAGGGAGGAAATAAAAGCGATAATAAAGTAATAATAATGAAAGAGAAGAAACAAACAAAAATGGTTAAAATCCTGAAAATAACAAGGAGTGAATATATTTGTGCTACTTTGAGTTGTAAAAGGTTGGTACGAAGTTGTCATAACTAACTTCACAAAAATAGAAAGAGTATGAGTGACTAAATAAGATGGATAGGACTGAACAATAGAGGTTGGAGATATTTTTTGATACTTAGTGTCCGGAAGTAGACAAATTTCGTGACTTTTAGTACTTATCAGTTAATTTACAACTCATTTTCATGGAAAACATACTCTTCTTAAAGCCTGCGTCCAAAACACCGATAATCAAAGTAAGAAAAGCTACTATGAGATAAACTGAGTCACCATCGATCCTTTTGTAAGACTAGACAATGTTTTTCACTACCAATGTTATGTTGACTACAGTCTATCTGTCTGTCTTCATCAAAGATGAAATGAAGAAATTGGAAACGAAATACACTGAGTTAATGAACTTTTAGCGAAAATTAATTCAAGAGCAAGGTATATAATAAGGGTAGCTGAACCATTGAGATGAAATTTAAGGCATAACACTCCTCTCTAAAAAATGAACCCTGTCATATTAGTGAACCTAGATAAACGTAATATAGCACTTGACACACTTCTATATGTTCGTATTGCTGTATTCTGTTGTAGCAGAAACAAGAAACTAACAAAGATGAAAGTATATTGAAAGAAACAACAAGAGCATATATTAAGAGGGGACAAATTAAAAGTAATGTCTTCTACCTATTTAATCTTACTCTATACAGCATGGAAGGTCGGTGTAGAAAGTGGATTTGGCCTAGAAGTTTAACTTCAACAGGTAACACTAAACACTTATTTAGACTGATCAAAAAAACAAAGGCGAAAAGTTAATGGTTATTGAGAATATAGCGGATAAGACTGGATCTGTGCTTCACTCAGAAAGAAGATGACGGAAATCATAGCCAGAAGTTTTCAACCAATCCTTGGTTGTCTGGTATATCTAATTTCTGAATGGATTCAGGAAAGGAGGGAAATCCTCTTGTGATAATCCCAGGGGAATTAGTCTAACAAATATATTGCTTACGATCCTAGGTTTTATAATCACCAAACGTATAAGTGAAGTTAAAGAAAAGTGAACCCAAGAAAATCTGACAGGTTTCAGGTTTTGGATTATATCCATGGAAAATGTCTGCATTGTGGAGAGAATCGATTTATTATAAACGTATTTGTAATGAATGCTTACATACAATGATGTTATTCAGTTTTGGTAATATTTCGAACAAAATTACCGTCTATAAACAAATAATTCCAACAACTGGTGTGATCAGTGGTAGCAATTTTGCTCCAAATACTGCCAAAACTAAATAACATCATGGTGTGCAAACATTCACTACAAATATACTTATAATAAACTCAGCCATGGATGTATTATTTATTATTATTCTTCCCTTGGGTTGCTAGTGGAACATAGGGCTTCAGTAGTACGCCTCTATTGCACTTTCTTCTCCGCAATCTTTTGAACCTGGCGCGACAACTGTCCACAAGCAGTCATGGATGTATCTACCAGATATTAACCCTCCACCAGGTTTTGGAACACAGACACTTGTTGACGCCCGACATAAGGTGTACTGCTCGATCTGAAGGTGGCATTCGACTCCATTGGTCGAGGTCCTATGGCTGTCTCTCATTGAAAGAGGTACCAGACAAATATATACTGACGTGTTACGACCTGTGGTGAAGTGTACGATAAGTTATATACGTCTTTATTTACTTTGGTCATCGATGTATTTATAGAGGTCTTCCTCTCGCCATCTGACTTTACAGGGGTTGATCTTGTCACACAAGACTACTTAGTGAGCTTTGAATACGAAGGTAATAGTTCCATTGGGTGAAGATGCTGACCAGATGCAGTCTGTTAGACACCTTCAGTAGCAATTCGGGAATGCTAAGGATGCGTTTCTCATTACCCAAATGCAAAGTTTTGCTAATTTTGATGCCCCTAACAATAGGGAGTGAAGTGATCGAGTGCCTTGATCGTCTAACTTTCATAAGAAGTCGGATCAACCCTGGCGGGTAAGTGATTTACAAAATTCCGGCACGGATACAAATACTCTCCCGGTTTTCACCAACTCAAGTCATTTATGACACCGCTGTGATATCCGACTACCTATTAAAGATCGAGTGTACTGCACTGCCGTTTGCTTTGTCCTACTACATGACTGTGAAAGATGGCCATTAAAAAACAGAGGACAAGAGAATATGTTCGACGAAAGGAGAAAACAGGGTGGCCTCAGCAAACATGAGGAAGCTTTATATAAACGACCACCGTTGCCTTCATAGCATAGACGGCACGTTATGATGCACCACATCAGTAATGTAGAAGTCCAAAGTAGAGTTTTAGGTAGAAGAGGAAAATTAGTTGATGAATTTGTGGAACTTCATTAACTCACATAGACGAGATGTATTACTCATACCTAATGGCATGTGTTTACTCTCCTTCTAAAACAACAAAACATTTCACAGTCATCGTCAAATCTTAGTAAACTGCAAAGGAGAAATCGGCAAAGTAATGCACTTTGCGAGCATATGAAAACCTCAGGTTAAAATATGTCAGAAAATGATTGATTCGACGAAAACCAAATTGTCTTACAGACTATCTCAAACTTTGAAACCTAATTAGAATATGTCACAAACAATAACGTCGAGTTAGGCTGTAACTCAACACAGTTGAAACATGCTCTAACTGTTTTAGTTTGTGTATTTTCATAACGTAATAAAATAATGTGCCTCTTTTACCTAAAACTGTACTCCTCATTTAACAATTTCATCAAGCATTTGAAGTAGTTTACTCATAAATATGGTATACACAAGTCGTTTCATCTTAATAGCTGAATATGAATCATTATAAGAATATATTCTAATACAACCCCAGCGTGTTCAGAATTAAAATATATTCTTATGATGATCCAATCAGACTTGGAGCTAAACTTCTTCCAGGACATTTGTAACAACTACAGTCTGGATGTCCATTAGCCAAATATGAGCCTAATAAATTTCTATCACCTGGTGAAAAGCAGAATATGTTCCTAAATTCAAAATAGATATGAAATGATGTAGTACAACTAGAAAAACCACCACACACTATAAAAAAGAAGTCGGGCAGTTTCCTACATAACTCACCTCAACAGACTTATTAGGTAACCACTGAAGACCAGTTATCGGGTGTTTAGACATATTGTTTAAACCAAAATACTCCTTTTGTGCAACCGATCCATCCGAAATGACATCTTTGGCAGGATGACCACATGTACATACTGTAAGACTGTGGAAAGGATTGAACAACAAGCTAGATGACTTTCTACAATGTGTGCAGATTTTATGTTTCCTTGGGAACTTCAAGCTCTAAACGAAGTGCAACAGATCAATTAAAAATAGCAATACCTACCTGCTTCAAACGACAGACGCGATAACGAGGTAAAAAGAGTACAATTACAGCGAATATGAAGATCAGGAGTAAGCCAGCAATTATGGGAGCTGTGATTATCAAAGCAAGAAAGCTATCTTTGTGCTGTGTGTAAAAGTCCTGACTTGGTAACGGAGTATTTGCAAGTGGTCTTGAATTTTGCGTAAAAATAGGATCTAAACCAGTCGTTTTTCCAGATCTGTTGAACTGAGCTAAAGAAAAAAAGAATGATGATGAAAAACACTGAAACCACTCCACCACATTACTAAAAACTGATATAGTTTTACTTCAGCCAACTACATGTAATTTTTTGAGAAAGCAACATATTTGGTCATCGCTGCCATCATGAGATATCATCATCATCATCATCATCATCATCATCAATATCAACATAGGACTAGGTCCAATGATCCAAGTTGCCACACCTCATATCAACACATCAAGCAACAGAGCAGTAAGATGAGAGATGAGGAAATAAAGAAGAATCGGTCAGCAGCAAAAAAGAGGAAGGAAGAATGAGAAAATTGTGAATTCAGCATAGTGATTAAGATTAAGACAATATATGGCTACATCTGTGCCCCTGATATCGATTCTCAGCCATATCACCTAGTCTTTAATCATTGGTTTCCATTGTCACGTGGATTCCAATCAAATGGCTACTTTGCATCTCCTTACATGGCTCAGGTCAATAGTCAAAGCTTCATGCAGTGATACCATGCTTTAGTCTGGCCGCTCCGAGATAAATAAACCAAATTGGATCAGGTGTAGTTGCATATCAGTCCAATTCACTATATTCTATATCAACATATCAAGATACATAACGACAGACAAAGAAACGGAAATAAACTATTCAAAAGTCGTAGAAAGCCATAAACAAAGAAGTGAAGTGTGTAAGGAAAATAACCAAGTGAAACCACGTAAAAGGAAAGCAAAGATATATAAAATTAAAGTCAATGACTGTTACAATAACTAAAGGGTAAGAATAAAAGGAATAAAGATATGAGATGATAATATTCTATAGTGTTGGTGAAGTAAAATTATAGGTGCATTTGTGCTAGTGCAATATACAATCATATGACCTAAAGCCTTTAACTATAAACTTTAGTTGTTTCATGGACACCAAATACCCATCTATATGGCTCACATCGATGGTCATAGTTGCTATTAGTTGGACGTATACTCTAGTTTAATCAAAATTAGCGACTTTGAATGACAAGTAGTTTAGGTAAAGTGGTGTTAGGGGAATGAACAAATACAACTAGACGTTACAAGTTTTAAAATATATTTTATGACTAAGATGTTGGTACAGTGTTCACTAGAAGTTTAATTTGGAAAGGTCAATGGCAAATCGATGTCATAGTAAAACATCGACTGCAATATACAACACAATGAGAAAAACCAACTCAAAGATTGATTGTTTTCATCATCAACTAAAAAGTCCTTGTAGTTTGTCATTTGGAATCCAAGTAGTGAGTTAACGTTTCAAATATGAAGTGAATACTTTTGAACGAGTTTAAAGGGTAGGAACCAAAGTGGGTAGTGACTTTTTTAGCTTTCCTTGAGAGGAGTGACTACATGTCTTCGACCAGCCTACACTACTTACTGAAAATTGAGAAAAGACCTCATATAAGTGTACACCTATGGGCACTTTCAAAGTAAGATTGGATTTTCAAAGCAACACATACAATAAAACTAAAGTGCAGGATAACCTTTTTGATAGATTTATGGGCACGCTGGTTCATATTTAGCAGGACAATGAAAGTTGTCAGCGTTGATACCCAAAACGTTGATGCAGTGCATAGTGAGCCACCCGTAATCAAAGTAAAAACAAATAAGTAGTAATGTAAATTCATAAGTGTATAGGTTGATGCGCTAGTTAATGAGGGTTGTGAAACAACCTGGTAGGTGGAAAGATTTTGGACAAACTGATTGAAACTCGAGTACCTAGGTCAATGATTCATTATTGCGCTCAACACAAGACAAGTAGCTACAGAAATCGGGCACTAGACTGATTATAATATTTATACTGTCAGTAGCCTCTGGTAATATCTTGACATGTACGCAGGCTCCCATACATAATAAAAGCTTGTGTTAGACAAGAGTACAGCTAAGTTAGTAGAAACATACTCTAATCATAAAAAGCGATACTTATGACGATCTTAAGACATCAGATGATAAAAGTGACGGCAAAAGTCATCTTGGCATGAAAGATAAGGGTTTGTGTTAAATCTTCACAAAGGTTTGGAATAGCTGCTGAAATATGAGTCAGGAAATCCGGTCTACTATTTTAAAACAGATCACAAGCAACTCTTGAGACTTTGACAATAGAATGTCAGTGTCTAGTTTTTCACTGAGAACACTGAACTATTAGAGTACACTGACTAATTCACCAATCCCTGAAAACTGGAATACTAAGGTCAAACTTTATCCTAAAAACGAAAGTAAAATATTTTATTGCACACCTGTTTTATGATTTTGACGGTGATACTGCTAGATCAATAATCTACTTGAAAAAATCGGATTACATATGAGTAAAGAACTCGGAAGACAGCTTAACACATTTAGATACCTAGTTTTGTAACCCAAGCCCTTACAAATCACATCGGTGATAAAAAAAAGCCAGACGGATGAACAATTCAACTCACTTGACGGAGGATGAATTATGGTGTTTTTATCAACCCCATTACAGAGAGGGCCTTTGCAACAACAATTGGTAAACTTCTCCTTTGATTCAGACAGAAGATAACATAGCCCAGATTCTCTAGGACAGTCAGAATCCTTAAAAATTATTAAAAACAACAATGAATTTACATCAGGTGACCAAGGCCAACAATCCTGAATATGTTCAGTGTGCCTGTTTGACTCATTATGCCATCTGAGGGAAAGTAAGCAGTGTGAAACATTTCGATCACACTTTTTCCGTCCATCCTCACCACAATTAGCTGCTGATGGCGTACAGTAGCATTCCATTTACACATGCAGATCTGCACGGTGGAATAAAAATATCATTCTAAGATTATTTTAGTAGCCACCGTAACAAACCATGTCGTATGTTGCGCACTTGGTTGAGTATTCAACTCTCAACAACAATTCCAGCACAGGTCATAAGGCTCGGTTCTTTCTTCACTCAAACTCCTATGGTTATCATATAAGTATCCGCAATGTACCGGTTTATTGCTTTTAAGGTAGTGGTTGTCTATGTAACGTATTCTTTTGCAAAATGAAGGTTGGTTTTCATAGCGGAGTCAAGGAGCTAGTGATAAAAATAATGAACATTTTGTTATCCCTTTCTTCAAGGACGCCTGTAGTCTGGCAGTAAATCGTGATTCTTCATGTATTTTGAAAGATTACGTGGATATATGAAACGCGAAAAAGAATTAAATTACTAATGGGGAATGTGTTACCGCTTTTAATATGAAATGGGGCTTGGTCCATAGTACAGATGCTATGGAGGAGCAGTAGGTGGGCCGATAAACAGATTCTCGGTTGCTACAGCTGTCTTTCGGGGGAAATTCGCACATCTTCACTCGTTTACCCAGCATTCTTCTGAAAACATCTACTGAGGGACTATGATCACTTCTTTTAGAAAAGCGTTCCACAACGCCAATCATCAGCCGTGGGGGGTTGGATACAACCCTCTTATCAGCCCTCTGTAAGGTTATACGAGCAGAGTCCGCATATGACCGTAAGCCCTGGAGCGACAATACTGTAGCTCTAAGGTGGCTCACTTGATGTATGATACCGCTGATTGTTTTACTTTGCCTCATGTCCTCCAATAGCTAAAGGGCGGGCCAAGTTGCCTAAAGCACCATTCATGTTTTACCTGTTAGTTCGATAAGTGGTTTGCAACATCTCAAAAGTCTTTGTTTCTCTCTTCAGAAGTCGAGGGTTTATTATGTTTTACACCTCAAAGTGCCATCCAAAGCATGTTTCGAGAGCATCTGAGCTTTTGGTGACAGACTCGAAATAAGCGTGAATCTCCAGATATTTTGGTCGAAGAACGAATTTTGATATCGTAGCAAAACAGTCAGGGCTAGACACCGATTTTAGGGCCTCTGTTTTGGTTGTTCCTACTGCAGAAGTGCCTTATTCTAAAGTCCTGTCAGCGTCACAACTCGAATTCAATCTTCATGAGACGGTTAACTCAGGTTGTCAGACGTTCTTGTGGTAGACCGGAGTGCCACTTTGCAATCGTCCCCAGTATGTTGCTTGATAAATGCCCAGAGCAGCACCACAACAGGTATTAGAACCGTACGTCTGCAGCATACCGGAACCATACTAGAGCATGCTCTATCCTCCCTCGTCTACGATACTCTTCGTAGATCAGAAGATTGGTTGGTGAAGCTCAATCGTTCCCGAGTGACTCCGCAAGGAAATTAGTACCCCGATGGGAAGCAGGCGACTGCTATAGTGATGACACAGCCTCTGATGACACATGGGTTGCAGTAAAAATCCTAGGATAGATCGACGGCAGAATAAAAGTAGGGCAAGGAAAGTACCTTAAGAAGGAGATGCGGGTGTTTTTGAAAAAAAATTAACAAGTCAAGGTGGACCAAGTATCATCAGGTTATCGCATTTTCACATCAATCAGATTCTTATTGCAAGCCACTAGTCTTGCGGACAAATTGGTTTCTGATGGAAGAGGACAAAGTACACCATTGTCGATGGCATCCTCAAACTGAAACCACTAACTTAATTTTTTGGATTAATTTCTCCTCTGACGACATAACATCATTTTCTGTGGTATTTGCCGCTAGCTGGTATATTCCGAACTTGGGGGCAAAATGATTAGGAAACCCAGTGAAAGCTTGAGTTAGTAAACTGTTGATGTTGTTGAGTTCGAGTTAACTGATTTGGACTCGCACAGAATAAACGTTGGGGTTTTGTCCTTTACTAGTCCCAACAGCATTATTTTGAACATCGGTTTTCAGTGTCAGCATACCAAAGCTCCAGAATGCAAGCAAAACCTGAGTGCTTTGTGGCTACATTGAAAGAAAATTCCAGCTAAGACATACGAGGCGCAGCTCTTACACTATCCTGCGATCCAAATAATGAAGACAAATCCACAAAAGGGGAAGAAATTTTGGCCTGAACAAATCATAAAAATGTGTACCACACCAAGTAATATTCAGCCTTTCACACGAAACGACTTTGGGAAATAGAAAGAAGTTGAAAATAGTAGGCACACCAAGAAGCTCACCGTAATCCGGTCATCACTCGAAAGGGAAGAAACAGAAACAGAACCTTCCGGATGGTCGGTGATTATCCGCTCGGTTTAGGAAGGTACGGACATAGAGCTATGTGTCCATTTTGAACCTAGTCCTGGTAAAGACCGAAGCACGGAGAACAAGTATTTTTGAGAAGACATTCGAAGGTACCACTTATCGGGATAAAAAGGGGAGTTTCAGCCCCTAATTCGCTCTTCGTGGGCTGCGCCAGCCACCCCTGGATCAGACGAGTCGTTGTCCCCCGGAATCTTTCCAGAGGGTCCGTGTCACCTTCCAGGCAAGGATTTGCCGCCTTTGCACAGTTTTCTGGTTGAAACGTAACTAAAGATGCGCAAAAGGCGGATGCATTACCTTTTATTTTCGCAAACGTTCCTCATGACGCCATGTGTGTCCTAAAATTTCGGGCAGAGACCAGCCGGCAACGAGTAGTGGTCTTCGACTAGCGACCTCCTGGGACTTATAGATGATTGTGGGTCAGTACTCAGAATAGAGGAGTCCCACCAACACTGTCGTTGCTGCTGTTTGCATGCCCTAAGTGCTTGCTCACACACTTGTCGGCATCGATAGGCATCAACCACTTCTCTGACCTGGTTGAAAGGCCGATAGCATCTATCTGAGGTACCCTTACGTCCCCATCAACCCCGGTTTTCCTCTAGAGTTTTACATCATCAGCGTAGAGAACCGCAGACGGATCTCGTGATGTTTGGCAGTTCATTTTCGTGTAGGGGAAATGGCAGGGGCCCCAGGAATGTGTCTTGTGGCACTCTGCTTTCTTTCGACTTCCAACAGAAGATTTCAGAACCGACCCTTGCTCTTTGTTTCCTACCAACAAGGAATTGTGATCCGTGCAGGCAGACCACCACCGATTCCGAAGACTCTTGTTCTCAGGAGCAACCTGGGATTAGGTACTTTGTCAAGCGTCTTACTGATCTAAAGGTACCCCCATCATCCTTAGACTTAACCCGACTTTCTCTGGGTGTAAGAGGGCTCATCAAGTGTACGGAACTTCCGCGAAAGTCGCTTCGTGAATGGGACAACAGTGTGTTACTTGCCGGGTGGGCTGTAGTGGCCTTCCTGATCATTATCTGGGGGATTTTTCACAGTACTAGTCAGACTAATCGGTCTCCAGTTTGATGGGCACTGCATAGAACCTGTTTTGTGGGGGTGTGACTACGGCGTCCTTCCAGTCCTAGGGGAGTGTCCCTGCACTAAGGGATATACCAAACAAATCAGTCAGTGGGTCAGCTACATAGAGTGCAAGCCCTCTGAACAGCCTTGAGTGCTAATTACCCGTCACACTGATTTGCCTACATCCAGAGTACTTAGTGTCCCAAACTGACCGCTGTAATCAATGTACTACAGCTCACACTAGAAAATAACCTTCTGAGGTGTTGTGGCACAGACCGGGCAAGACGTGTTGCCAAGTGTATTCTGGACCATCTGATAGCAATGGTAAATTTGGGTCGGGATTCTTCGGCATGCTTCCTCGCCTCAAGAGTATAGACGCGAGTGGCAAGACTCCAGAGAGTTTTCTTGGATCGCATAAAACTTCGGATCCCAAATTTTAAGTTTTACAGATTAACAGTATGCACTTTTAAAAGTACTAGGAAGGATGTAAAAAGGTGTAAAAAGTGATAAGATAGGAACGTTACCTTTAACTTAAGTGGTTTATAAATGAATTCGTGCAGTCTTCATACAACTACCACCTTGAAAATCCGAAGGAACACTCTGGGGGAAGAAAAAACTGCACACCGGGCCGTACAAAAAGTGTGTGCAGATAAAAATATGCTTGCATTTGCTTTAAAGTATACTATTGAGAAAACGGCATCAATAAGGATAATTGTAAGTATTGATTACAATTATTTGAATACGTGCACATTTCCTGAGTGATTTACGAACAACGAAACAACAATGAAATGTGATATATGCTGACATAAGTGGGGTGCGCAGCACAAGAAGTATGTCCTGCATATGATGATAGGCGGCGTTTCCCCCTAGATACTCTAGCCTTCAAAAATGTCCCCGAAATTCTAAAATAACTAGCTCCACCTTTCATATCTCAATGTTTCCCGCTCCCATTTGACCTGCATATAATGATGGTGATACATACTGCGTCGAAATATACCTCAAACTTCAATTCAGCATGTGCGAACCATCTCTTTTTGCCACCTAGAGATAAAGAAAGCCAGAAGACAAGTTGCCCCAGGCTACAACCTCCCCAAAATTCACGGCCCCAGTCGGAATTGCATCCAAAAATGTTGGTTATAATTGCTGCTTACATTCGAACATGCCGTTTCTCCTAGTCCTGGCAACCGCTCACTTGAAAACGAAGCTAACCAAAAGCGACCTTGTATGAAGCTCAAACCCTTAAGTCCTACTGAATGGTCTAGTGATGAGGTCTTACATATTCTCCCCCCGTGATATGATAACAGCAGTCGGGTGAAACTGCATCTTTGACGTCATTTGTTCAAATGACGCTGTTTGCAGCATCATGGACCTGAACAGCCACTACACTGCATGACAGTATACAATAGCAGGCCTGAATTTCTCCCGTCCATCCCAGTGTTTAACCCTAGTTTCTTATGCAATCTGTACACAACACAAATTTACCGAATACTCGAATATTTTGGCTTCACTTATACTCGACATTCGACATGCAGCGTATTCTTACTGATCATGTGAATTCCTTTTGTCAGGATACTGCTCACAGTGGTTGATTACACCTGGGCCGATTTTCACTGCTGCTGTGTGGCGAAATTACTTCCACCCAACATATATGACCAACGATGTCCAAACAATTGCTTATTCTGGAAGACTGTGTGCAGAGTGATGATTTATTCTCTCTAAGCTTTCCTAGCTTAAATTTAAAAATAACTTTAAATTGGTTTTAACAATAACACGTGTTCGCATGGTTCACCATTCAGGATGTATTATTTTTATCACTCGACGCAAGACGATAAAATATTATTAATTAACAATGGGGAAACATCAGTCGGTGAGATATGCATACCATTTACGTTTGGCCGTTAGTCGACCGCTTCGTGTGATGCACGAAGGAATGGGAGGGGTCTGTACGCTGGACGGGATCGGTGATGGTGGGCTGGCAGATCATGTTTAGCCTTGAATCGATGCCCGGTTCACTTCGACTTCATTGGCTGGCTTTAGTCGATGGAGGGTCAATGTCCCTTCCGTGTTTGTCTACTGTTAAGCATTTCCCCACCCGACCAATCCCTAGAAAAGACCCTTCGTATGGAGGTTGCAAACCTTCTGTAGTCCTGTCGACCCGGACGAAAACAAACCTGCAGGACATCGGTTGTTTGTCCAGCTGTTCTCGAAGGTTACTATTGCGAGGTGATGTAGGCTGTAGGAGCCATACGCGTTCAACGAGTTGTTCAGCAAACGTAGGAGTTTCGGTTTAGGACGCGTTCTGCGTGTCTACCGACGGGCCCGGTAAAACCAAGTTCGTCCCACTTACCAGCTGAATCGGAGTACATTCTAAGCCTTCTTTTATGGTTGATAGAATTCTAAGCAGAATGATGGGAAGAAGTTCACTCCATTTAGCAATGTGACTTAATGACACCAGCAAGCTCTTTAGTCGTCGATGAAATCTCTCCACCAGACCCCTCGGGCTAATATGCAGTTTTTCGTTCGCGATGTGCCCCAAGAAGTAGGGTGAACTCTTCGAACACTGTCGGCTGAAATTATGAGTCTCTATATGAAGTGGCTGTTATAGGTGCACCGAGGTTTGAAACCCAGCGATCAAGAAAAACAAAGGCAATATTCTCGGCTGAAGTGCCACTTATAGGGCAAGCGATGGTCCACCTGGCGGAGCGATCGATTGCTGTCGGTATGTAGGTGAATCCTTTGGACGCTGGAGGGGGTCCTACAAGATTTGCGTTGTGTTGGAATCAATGGGGCGTGGTAATCATATGTAAATGCATTTATAAGCGCCGATAATGCAGTCATTCACGTGCCCAACTTCTTGTATCTGAGTTCACTTTAGGCTACCCAAAAAGTTAACCGATTAACCTAACCGCGACTCGCACTTCTGGATGAGGCAGGGAATGTGAGTGCCAAAACGCAGCTTGTTTACGGGCTAATAGAAGGAAGGGATGGTTAGCATCCGTAGACACACGGCTCATTGCTGTGGCATTGGACAGGGGTACTGAGGCGTTTTTGAGAATAAGAGTTGACTTCGTTTGGTTTCCCAAAAGATCTGCGTCGTTTTTCTGTAATGTCACCTTTCTAGCCCGATGTCCGGTTGGCGCGTCAGGAGATTCACACTGGTTCCAGAAAAGGAATCGGGAATGACGTTAGTATGGCCTCTGCCGAACCAAATATTTGCAGGAATCCGTGAGATACAGTCCGGTTACCTCACTTCTCTTGGCGAATGTCTGTCTACTGATGTTCAGAAAGCATAAAACAATGGTTTGCGGTCAGTGGGCATAGTAGAATCGGGGCCCTGTAACAGACGACAGGGCTGTTCGGCAGCAAGATGGACGGATAGGAGTTCTCTCCTAGATGTATTGTGTCTTGCTTGCTATGGTTCAGACTTCTGTGAAAAGAAAGCAAGTGGAAGGGTTTTATCGTCAAGTTTTTGTTACAGAACAGTCTCCACTACGGATTGGTGGGTATCCAAGCAGAGGATCAGGCGTGCTTCCGGGTTGGGATTCAAATGTGACGGCACGACTACCCGTGGTGCTGCTTCCCTAGCGTTCTGGAAAGTTCGGTGTGCGTCGTCGATGGAATAGAACGTTTCTTGGTTGTTCCTACGCAAATCTGTCACAGGTTGTAGGACTGAGGTATATCGTCACATGAAATTTAACATACCGAGGAACTGTCGAATCAGGTTCACTGTATCCTAAGAGGGAATCCGTTTTACCGTTTACTATCGCGGCGCCGCGATGCAAACGAAAACAAAGTCGATGCCTTGAGTAACCTGATCCATGAATCGTTGAAACGCCTCTGCTGCGTTTTTGAGCTCAAATAGCATCATAAGTGGCTCTACCAATCGAAAGAGTGTTATAGTTACTTCTTTTTCACTTCTGGTGCAACATAGCATATCTGGAGAAACACAACCTGGTCCGAAATCATATCGAAGAAGTAGAAGCCCAAACAGACCACTTGGCAGCTGAGGTAATGAAGAGGCTGGCATCTCAACGGGGTATGGCATGTAATGTCCCAGGCACCAGACCCCTAGATGTTACCAGGAAAAAGATATTAAACTCACCTGATATGACAGCTATGCGCTGTGACCGTAGATACCTCCTCAAGAAAGCAGCAGAGTCGAGTTTCCCTGTTTTTTTCAAGTTTCCCACCTCATATGGTGCCAAGAGTTCCTTTAACTTCCAGGATCACGTAAGACTAAATAGAAATTTTAAAGCTATTACAATTGTACAGAAAAAAACCCTATGTCGTAGTAGAAAACAAAGGAAAAACAATCCGATCCCCTCGTGCACTGAGAAACAATCGGACAGTGTTGCTAGGACCAGTAATCCCACTACACCGGCCATTCTAGCAGTAAAGCAATCCAAAGTGGACCTAGGGGCAGGTAAACTAGATTCTTTATTTGCTCACGAGACCCCAGCTATCGATACTAGCTTGCCTAAGGCAACCGCAGATAAAAACCTGTTAGTTGACAGTAACGTCACTAAACACAAACTGTAGGTAAAATCGTGCTTTTTAAACGTACGAAGTTCTCGAAGAAAGCCAATTTTAAGCACATTTTGTCAAACGGTGGCGAAGGATGATTCGTAGCTAACATGATCGCTGTAGACAAGGTTGCTGCCGGATCCACTGAAAATAGGACACCTCAAGCAGAAAACTAACCCAAAGGGCACGTCTCACACTTAACCTTAACTTTTTGAAACAGATACTACAATAACTTGGGGCATCCCATATGAGACATGCCCTAGATCACGTTTATGCAGGCGTCAGAGCCACAACAGGGTGCCACGTGGCGTACCGGATTCCTTCACGTCAGAAATATCACATACAACTCATTCAAACCACTCGGCTCACCTATAATCCCTTTGAGTACCGTAAGAATAAATACAATTCAGCCTTTAATACTATCCCTACTTTCGAGCCTCACCAAAATGTCTTTGGGATCCCGCTCAGTATGTACGGCCCATAGAACATAGGATCGCTTCGCCCTCTAGAAACACGGTCTTGGGACTACCGTCTTCGGTTCGTGTCGGTCACAAACTGTGCTGTATGTCACCAGCGCACCAACTACGTAAATGTTCCCCCGAAAAGCAAGTAATCATAAATCCTTGGACGAGAAAATCTCACTTGTCATATCGTCAAATACCACTGTTGAGTCCCATCTTATATGTAGCCTAAGTAGCACATTTTCCAATGAACTAGGTATACGAAACTCCTCAGACCAACTTGGCGTACAAGATTTTGTAAAATACTTCACAAGTCATCATAACCTTTCACACTTCTGCTCACCAGTAAAAGCTCGTTGCTGAGGAGAGTTTATAACTTGAGAAAGATAGTCTAAACAAAGAAGTTAATCCTTTAACACAGGCGTAGAACCTGAGGAATCTCCGTTTGTTATTTCTGCCGATCGAGGTTTGAAGTCTGTAGATAGAACTAGAAAGCGGTCATTATGAATTCCGTGAGATGGTGTGTAGTCTTGACTGTGTCGGTCTAAGTTGTGTTGATTCATTCGTATCACTTTCAAGTTTTTCTTTTGGTTCCACATTATTTTTGTTCCTTTTTCGTAGTAGCTTGCCATCCACCCTGTTAAACCATGTTTTGTATTCAGTTTTACTTCAGGCTTGTTTAGTGATCCCAGTCATGCTGATAGTCATGGTTTTCATAAGTAAGTATGTCTCTGGCGTCTTACGGTGTCCTGTATTTGACAATTGCTGGCGTGCATACTTCTTGGGTTGTGTTTTCGGTCTTGGTCTTTTCTTTGCCCTGGCCTTTATTAGTATGGATATTCATAGCGGCTTTTGCACATTTGGTGTCTACTTAAGCTTCCTTGCCTTTTTTCACTGGTCAGAGTTTTATTTTACTGCCGTTTGCAACTCAACCAACTGTTCCATCGACATATATATGCTTTCACATAGCACTGAATATTTGATTGCTCTTACCGCAAGCGTACTGGAATACTGGTCTGAGGAATTCTTCTTTTCTGATCTATATCCTCATCACACATGGAAGTTGTTCACCATCAAGTGCTTTGGATCTGTCCTGTGTGTTTTTGGTGAAGTTATACGTAAGCTGGCTCTTTTCACAGCAGGAGCAAATTTCAACCATTTCGTACAGTTCCAAAGGAAGAAAAAACACCAGTTAGTCACAAGTGGAGTTTATTCCGTTTTCCGCCATCCCGCTTATGTTGGGTGGTTTTGTTGGTGCATTGGTACGCAGATTTTACTTATCAACCCCTTCTGCCTGATAATCTATGCCGTAGTGACATTTAGTTTCTTCAAGGAGAGGATATACAAAGAGGAAAAGGCGTTAATTGAATTTTTCGGCGAAGACTATGAAGAATACCAAAAGGTGGTTTCCACTGGGATTCCCTTCATTCATGGATACTCATCCCATTAGGTCATAAATCTGACCAGTGAATTATTGTAAGCTGTCTTGTATTAAAATAAACCATATATACCTTAATAACTTCTTCCTAATTATTTGCTTCAGTCATAATCACCATGCTTGATAAAAGTACTAACGATTTTGAAGTCCACACATGAAAAGTAGAAGTATTTTCAGTAAACGATGGAGTGACTTTTAAGTCCAATAAAAAGGTTAGAAGGATGGCAAGTCAGGTAAGGATATTGTGTGTCTATATGAACCGCATTCTTTGAGGTATTACTCCTCAGACTAGAAGTGTTAATCTATGCGGATATTGGTTAGCTTAGTTTTTTGAGAAACTGCTTGCTTGCTACTTGACCTTCATGGAATAAAAGAAATCGGTAGTTGGAGGTCGAATTGCACTAGTCATATGTTGGTGAGTAACTAGTCATCGAATCTCCAGAAACCCGAAGGTCTGACGCATCACATTGACCGGGAGAGGTTAAGCGAGTAATTGCACTTTGGTTCTGTATGCTTGTCTCGCAAACACAACACACATATATGGCCTGAGTTGCTAGAGTTTTGGCCAATGAAGCTTGTTGGGGCAATTTGACGAGGGTGCAGATATTGAAGGCTCCAATGTGTAATTTGGAACGTGGTTTAAAGAGACCAGAGATCCTCTTCTGTGGACTCAGGTTGTTGTCGAAACCTGCAGAGCTAGAAATTAAAGGTGATGTAGGATTGTTAACTGAGAGAAGCGGAGGGAGATTAGAAGGTAAGGATTAGAGAAGTGTATAGTGGTCCGAGGGAGTCTGGAAGTTGTGAGGGTGGTTGACACTTCCTCGCTACCCGCACTGTGGAAGGCTAGGTCTTCTTGAGGTGTCTGAAAGAGATAAACATTTGTGACCATAGAGCCCATGAAACATCTCATTTAGGCATGTTAGCCTTTTGTGGGCTGTTTTAAATGTTGATTATTCGAACGCCGGATGGAAGAAAAACCCATACCGCCGGCACCGAGAGACCGTGGGGTGTGCTGGAGTGTGCTACTTTTGAGGCCGGCCTTTTCTGACCCTCTTTTCCTAAAGGAAAGGCAGCATCACCGTGGCGCTACCGGTCATGCTAGGGAAACACCTTACTGCTGTCACACCCCATCCAGCTAGTAACAGCATGGCTTCGCCCTCAGACCATCACCATAGTGTAGTAATTTAAACTACAATGGTAACCGCTTTTCATCTTACCACTGTCCAACAGACTTTTCTGGCATGGTAGGATCTGGAGGGAGAAAGCAACCCACCAGCATAGCTCTATAGGTCATTGTGATATCCAATCCTAACCACCACTCCAACATTGCAGCCATTGGTCGGGAGATTTGTGTTGTGCTGTAACCTGATACAAAGATCGGAAACAGATCAGACTGATAGTTTATCAGCAGAAGTTTCTAAAGATAATGGACGGAGGTTGGTTGAATAATTTGATGTTTTTGTGTATGAATAATTGATAGGTGTTCTGGTTTGACTTAGATATGTAATTGTTTCATTTTATCAACAAAAAAAGCCGTGAAGTCTGAAGTCATTGGGTACATTTAGGAATATTAGAACCAAGGAACTAGGTAGTATTCAAACATGTCTCTAAGATTTCCATGTTTCTTCAGGCTCTAAAGTAAACCATATCAAAGACTATGAGAACGTTTATGTTCATGTTACATCTCTTACTCAAGGTAGTTACTAAAACTGATATTTATCAAGTATATCCTTTCCCATTTTTTCGTAACCGTTGTGAATATACTGATGAAAATCACTGTTCCTTGGAAGACTGGTTTCCTCATGGAGATCTTCCAATTCAAAGTACGCAAGCAACATTCCTTTCAAATGATGCTGAAAACATTCAGTCTTCTGGACAGTTAGCTATGAATTGTCGTTCAGAATGCATTTCTTGTCTATTGAATGCTATTATTTACTGAAAAGCTAGTTTGCTCACGCTAACCAATCCACTTGGAAAATGCAACAGAACTGAGTGGTGAATGTGACTAAGTCTAGGTCGTATTGGGTGATATTGACTACCTGACTGGGTTCCCCCATACCACAGAACTCAGTGGTTGAAAACTCTTGGTAACACGGCTAAAAATTGATCACAATTTCTCAGATGTATTCATGCTTTGACGTCCTCTAAACCTTGAACATTCTCACTAATCTTCATCTTCAGACTCCTTATTCTCTTACAGAACTTTGTCTATTTTGATATAACTCCTGTATTCACCTGTTCTTTATGTACTACTGTAAAGTGTCGGCAACTTGGGCCGGTGCACTTATTTGTGAGGTTCTAAGTTGATTCTGTCTGTCTGGTCAAAGACAAAAGAATTGATTAAGCCTCGCCACACCGAACCATTTTCGGCACCCACAAAACGTTGAAGCACATTAGTAAAGACTTCATATCTGCAGTCAACGTAGAACCTAGCACACAAATTCATTGGTCCAAGTCACCACACTTCACAGAAGTGTACTGCGTAGCATCTCGGTCTGGTTGTGAAGCATGGTTTTTTAATCCAGAGATTTGTGAATGCTGTGAATATTAAGCCATTTGCGCTTCAGTAGAATCTCTTACAAGTGGTTCAAATTAGGGTTTAAAGTAGCGGGTAAAAAGCTGAGTCGGTTTTTTAGGTTATTGACCCTTACTAACTGACGTGGCTTGAATTTTTGCATGTCTGACCCGTCACCTTTCATGACTTTCAATATTGTCTAAAGCAGCTAGAGATGACAAGTGTCGTAGACAGTCTAAACCATGTAGGGAATTGTAAGATCCGCAGTTTATGTCCCAACCGAAATCGATGACTGGCGAACTTGGTGGACACTAGTCGAAATCAACATGTGGTAACATACACCTGTACCCCTTTGGACGTTTCTCTACCTCTCATGTTTATAACATGCTTCTCACCTACTAGTTACTGACAGAAGTCATCCAACAATAAATACTTAAGATAGTATGGTAAATCTCATCGTTATTGTCTACTTACTGATGCTATCAACAGTGGTGATACCTCAGCATTCTATTTTATGCATCATGTAAGGGGAACGATTAAATTAGTGTTGCTGTACTACTGGTGAGGACTCGGAAATTTACCAATATTTCAGATGCATATTTTCACACACTTCGTTTTCGAATCTAAGGTCCGTTTTCATTTTTTAACCTGCGCCATCTCTGGTGCTGGCAAAATATCCGACTCTCTATCAATGGACAAGCAAACTGTTCAGCAATCCGCTATTTCTCTTTACACGACTGTGAGAGAGCCGCTGAAAGGAGATACAAAGAGGCTACAGGTTTTTGACCAAAGTCGTCTTCAAAACATTGCTCACGTATGGTAGAATGACCGTCTAAGCACTGGTGAGGTTAGGCGTGTCGTAATGGGAAAGGAAGACAAGTCAGTCTGAGGTTATGAATCTTCGCCGACTTAGATGACTTGGACATGCGTTGCACATGTCAAGCCACCGTCTACCTCGACATGCAGTGATAGGAGAAGTGGGACTGGCTTGTAAGAAGCCCCAGAGTGACCAAACCAAGATGCAGCACCAGTTCGTCAAACTCTTAAGTGTTGGTTTGAACCGTGTAGAGTGGTGTAGTCTAGGTGGCTGGGGTCCTTGACATGATAGGAATAAATGACTGGAGGCTGTTGTTAACGTGATTCAACGTTAGTAACAGTGGCGCAGATGGATTCACTTTTTAACGTCTTTCAAAGTTAGAACATTCTTACTTTCATTTTAAAAGTTTTTTCTCCTCCTATGCAATGTAGTTTACTTCAGTATTTCTCTTTTTCGATCCACAAATTAAACCGATGCACTTGTCTGCAAGGTTTTATGTTAATTTTTAACTGTCTGTCTGTATTTAAGTCTCAAACATTATTTTTAAAAATGTCACACACGTAACTAGACAGTTATCAAAGTATGGCACTCGCTTATATTAAACTAACCTGACATCATATCCATTCTGCTGTAAAAATAGTAAAAACCGAACTGACTTACAGAAAATAGTAATAACGGTCCAAAAAATTCCAACAGCTTCAGTGCCAATAAGTGCACAATAAAGAGTGAAAATATTTGAAGTATAAACTGACAAAGAATTCATGCAGTGACCGTGAGCACTGGTAAACAGCAAATGCTAAAGAGATGAAGAACAATAGTTAACAGTTATTTAGTCTTACTGGGGAAACTGAGATAACAAAGTCGGCGGTTACCGAAACAGTTGTAGACAAAAGTGTTTTTGTGACTTACTCGCAGGTTAGAATAGTGGAATACTGAACCGAACACCCCAAGGAATTGTGTAACTAGCCTTCAGCTATCTGTTCTCCAGTTGCATCCTAAGTGGAATATTGAGATAGAGCCTCCAATTCTTGCTGGAGTTCAGAGCACCTAGACCTGATACGAAGTAAAAAGGCGGTTCCTTATGGAGTACGATCAGAGGTATTTTAGTATAGTAGTCAGGTGTTATTCGTTGATCTATTTTGGTCCCTCTGTTCGTTTGTTTGTTTCTCCTTCTCTTCGTTTTCACCTTGATGTGCTGACATGAAGTTTATTTGACTGAAATATTCTCTTGGTTATTCCCCTCAATAAACTGAGTAAACAAACCTTGATTATAACTCCTAATTTCGTTAAATGTGGCAGTCAGAATAGTGCGGTTTGAAATATTGATTCATGTGAGTCGAACTAATTTGGAGGGATCAAAAATGAGCGAGAACTCTGAACAAACAGAAAAGCATAGGTTAAGCTTGCTTAATCATAGTTTAATTTGGCACGTTATGTTACCGATGTAGGGTTATGTTGTGGAAAACCAGGTGAATTGGATAGTCAGATCTCCTGAGTCCGATTAGTAAGCATTTCTCATTAACGTGAAAAGTTTCCAGCCTCATAATTCAGTCAGTGGTGCGCATCGCACTTATTATTATTATTATTATTATTATTATTATTATTATTATTATTATTATTATTATTATTATTATTATTATTATTAATTACTATTGTTTTGTGCACTTTTCAGGCAGTTACACTTCATACGGATTTGGGTGATTTGAAGATAGAACTATTTTGCATGCAAGCGCCCTTAGCCTCTGAGGTAAACTAAACTAATTACTCAAGCTTTTATTTATCACTGACAGTTTTATAGTACAAGTTGAAGGCTATGATAATTAATTCAGCTGCTTACAGATGTCTAGCAAGACGAAGTATCTTGTTGACCTGTTCACCGGCGAGTGTCCCCTACATAATAAATACATTTTTGAGAATAGGGGGACCGTTAAATCGTACTGTGTACTGGCCGCTCAAAAATAAAACACAGTCAATCGGTACCCTATTAATTGAGGGATGTTCTTCTGAGTCTGTACACTATGCACTTCGTCGAATGCCATCGCTTTATCCCATGTATTTTACTGTTGGTCCAGAGGGCAAGAAAAATGTGTTTAGGCTGCCTATATTTCGTGTTTGTTCAAATCCATCTGTTTGGCCAGTTGAAAATATCACGAAGTATCTATCCTATCAATATCCAAGTGAACTATTTACAAAAGCAAATCTGGAAATTCTTCGGCCTACCTCATCCTCAAGGGAAATCTGCAGCATTTTAAGATCTTGCGAATCACTTGGTGATCAAGTTTCCATTCTTTACACGATTAATCGTTTAAGTGAACATGATATTTTGGCTAGATACGTTCTGAGTGATAGTATTGAAGAAGTCATCTGTTGTATATTTCCAGAGACAAAAGTTTCAATATTCGGTTCAGTGACCAATGGTTTAGGATCAGTCAATTCAGATATCGACCTTGCTGTTGAACTACCAGCCGATTATCTTAATTCCAATCATTTAAACAGTTTTGAAAAGCAAATGCATGGTGAACCGAGGCTAGAAGATCCAGACGTCCTGGTAGTAAACTCTGAATTTGAAAAGAATAAGTTTCTGTTCTTCTTACAATTTATATTGAAAAGGCTGGATCCTTTGGGATTTAGACAGGCAAGAATATACAATGGTCGAGTTCCTATTCTCCATGTGGATCGCACTCACGTACTTAAAGTTGGCTTAGATATCTCATACCTTACCACTGGATTATCGCATTGTGGAATAAAGATGACTGAAATAATTTTCCTGCTCACTTTATGCATTCCTGGAATTCAAAAGCACATAACGTTATTGAAATACATAGCCCGTAAATTATACTTAACTCGGAATGGCCCTGGTCCAGGCTTTACTAATTTTAAGCTTACTGCACTTTTTATTAATTTCTTGCAAGTTTCAAATTATGCACCTTCATTTATTCGCCTTCAGTCATTCATCGATAATTATGGTATGCTGGACAATACTGATATTGATGCATATACTTCTACTGTTGTTCACCCTCACTTTTGTGACATGGACCCACTTCCATCAGTTGAAGTTTTATTGGATACATTTTTAACTTATGTATGCAGTCTAAAGCCGCATGAAGTGGTCCTCGACTTACGTAATGGTTGTTTAGTATCACGGCCAACATTCATCTGTAACATGGATTCAAATAATATAACTTCATCTTATGCAGACAGTTTTATTCTCTGTCCAAACCCTATATACCCTCAACACAATATATGCTCTGGTATTCATAAACATAATTGGTTGGGTTTTTTACGGATATGTCGTCTACTGCAGGTTGCACTGAAAGCCGACTGTTTCAAAAAACCTAACTGTGATTGGGGTATTCTTGCCTTAACTAATGTAAATGTTGGTACTAGTCCACGGAATTCATTGTCTTCTTATAATGTCTTAGTAGATCCTTTAATATCTTAAATTGTTGTACATAACGGAGTGTGTTCACTTTAAAATTTTTATTTTGTTTTATGCAAACGGTTACTTTCCTCCTCTTGTAACGTAATTCTAGTGTGTATACGTAATCGCTCGTTTTCACTTGCTCTTTCTCTTATCTATGTATTTGTCTGTCTTTATTCCCTAATTTTCAGAATTTCTTAGCCTTATGTGCCTCGGATTATTATAAAGGGTGTATATTTCATCGTAATATCAAAGGATTTATAGTTCAGACTGGAGACCCTACTGGTAAGGTGTAAATAAATACAATCTAAATTGAATTCATTGTTATGTTTCTGTAGGAACTGGGAAAAATGGTCAAAGTATATGGAAAAAGAAGTTTAAAGATGAATTTCATGACTCACTGAGGGTAATTTTAGAAATACATCACTGTATATATATATATATATATATATATATATATATATATATATATATATATATATATATATATATATATGTTGAATAACACTTGTCTTTCACAGCATAATGCTCGAGGAATTATATCAATGGCAAATAATGGTCCAGATTCAAACGGTTCTCAATTTTTTATCACCTACAGCAAGCAAACAATGTTAGATATGAAATACTCGATTTTCGGAAAGTGAGTTCTACCTAAGACTTATAAATCTGTCTGGATACGTACGCAGAATTCTGTGGGTGGGTTTAAACTTGTGACTCAGTAGTAAGTTGAATGATATAATTCGTCGGTTTAGAAGTAGGACTTTTAACAGGTGTATAGCAAGTCTCGCTAATGGACAAAACCAGAAAAACATCGTAACTATTTATAATAACAATATTAACAATCGGTTTATTCCAAACAACATGTATGATACAGTATGGAATTTTCAGCATGGAATATCCCAACAAATTCGCTTTACGTACATTATTTTTTGAAAGAAATAATTATTACGTCCGTATAGTGTTAATAATAACAGTATTGAGGGATGAGTATAAAACGGGTACCTAGTGTTACACTAGCATTTGTTCTCGATTCGGAAATTAACACAAAATGGAGCGTAATTTTGATGTTAACAGTTAAGTCAGCCAGCACGGAAATCCACAATCTCATAAAGGCATCGTAGAAATAGTAATGTGGTGTATTTTTGAACATTTACAAATCCATTTCCAACTGATGAAAGGTTTTTCCTTTATTTTATTCTTAGCCTGATAAACAAAAGTTCGAAGGCATTTTAAAAACGTGCTAGAGTACATGATGTATTCAGAAGACATTTAAAAGATTAGAAGAAACTGAAAGGGAAGAATATGATGGATTATGATCAGTGGAAAGTCTTTTAATTGCCCAAAATTTAAGCAGGCCACCTTATATTTATTTAGTTATTGGAAGTAAGTAAACATCACCTGATATTGTAGCATACAATGAGTCGAAGGCAATAATATTTACTTCAACATAACGAATTACATTGCTCCGACAACACTAGAACAAAATCTCTTGGAATCAGTTCAGGAGGGGACGTGATTCAGAAAATGCTAGTTTCTAAGGGCTATTTTGGTCAGCTGAACGTTACGAAAATGTCGCACACAGGACAGACGTTTACTCCGTACATTTCATACGGGTTGTCCACGGCACTTCGTACACATTTCGAGAAAATCATTCTGGTTTCAGACCTAGGTGAAAGGTATTATGCATTGTTTTCATAAGATAGGATTTCGTATTATTATGAGATTCATCAATAATGTCAACTAGGGCTAGAACTCTCAGATCCATGCAGAAAGAAAAAAACTCGCTATTCCAAGCAGTTTCACACAGTTTATTCAAGTTCAACCACAATATTAAATACATTTACAATACTATGGTCAAACAGCATAGTTATAGTAGCATTTAAAAGGATAACAAACATGATTGTAATGTCATATTAGCATGGAGTAGGGATAACAAGTGACAATTTTATGGCACATGCATACAAGCACTTTACTTGAACTAAATTTGGACTGTTGACCTAGCCTACGGACTCAAAATCAGCCTTGTGCACATTCGTCCAGTAGGCTGTCTGCACCTACTGCGTGAGGCCTAGTGATACTACCTGGCTGCACAAACCCCGAAGGTGGGGCGATGAAGAAACCTGTGAGCCACTGTCTGGAAGTCAGTTTGCTAAACCAATGAACCACAGTCCGTTGACAAGACATGTCTGGTCATCACTCCTCCTTCTCACCAAAATAAATTTCCCTAGTACGCGAAATAGTGTAAGGTCAGGAGGTAGTGGCGGCGAAAATTTGACTTCTTTGACATTCTAATAAACTGAGTGAAGATAGTAGTTAGTAATAACTGCCTAAGGAATTAAAGGTATAAGAGCTGTAATGATTGAGTCTGAATTCCAGTTTGGACTTACTTACAAACTGTTTTTTACCAGTTGGCTCTCTGTATTTGGCTAGATATTTCCCTCACCCCACTTTTCACCAAGAGAATCATTCTTCATTGTCATCAGGTTATTAATGTATGAAGTATTTTCAGTGGTCGACACTGTTATTTCTGCATTATCTAGAGATGTGTGAGGCTTTTCATGGGTTATTTATATACGTTTAATTGGATTCTTCCACTCCCATCGAAAGCATTATGCTTCATCACCCTCAGGTATAAGATGGTTGAAGTGTTTTTGGTAATCATTGCATTTTTTGCTGTACTGTTAGAAAGCCTAGCAACTGCAATACTCTAAACATAATTCGAACGGACTTCTAAGTTGTTCTCGATAAGCTTTTCATCTGAACTCAAGTTGATAGGGTTTTTCCACTCTTTTACAGTGATAACTGTGTGGCGCAAGGTACCCAAGAAGTAGACTTTTTAATTCAGCGTAATACCGTGAACCAAGACTTGCAGAATAAGTCACTGGCAATGAAATATCAATATTTCCTCTGTAGAAATCAAGAAAAGTAAAATTGCATTTTCATTAATCTGCATCGTAGTACACCCTGATTTGGATTGTTCCGCATACTCTTTCATTTCACTAAAAGTACTTCAAATATCCATTTCTTCGAATAAGTCTCTCATTTTTCTTATTCTGCTCGTAACACCAAAATGTAGTGCTTAGTTATAATTAATAATCTCTAAGCTTTCGCAAACTGGACTAGGTGACCAAAAGACAAGTCAGGATTTCGTATTCAGCAGAATTGTCTTGTATTTTGTAATTGCAATAGTAGATAAGAACAATGGATAGTAAACGTTTAAAGTGTACTGTTATCGAAAGTTATTTGCCACACAATATCTGACTGTGAATGGGGTTACGAAGCAGGTATTTCATACTCGTATTTCTGGGAAGTTGTCATCTGAAGTGAGGAAAACCAACGGTGTCTTTCAGGGATACATGCTATCATCATTCGTGCCTAGCTTTTTTTTACCAACTTTTTAAGAATCGGGTTACTATCTATCTATCTGTAAGGTAGGTATAAGGTTGAATTAAATTGCGCAGACGACGTAGTCCTGTTGGTCGAAGACACGATATACAGACTCTTCCTAGCACCTTCAGCAGATATCTGAGTATGTTTGACATACATTTCAAACATGTCAAATGTAAACTGTGGCTCCAATCGTGGTCTGCACCGACTATTAGTCTAAAGGTAGTAAAGTAGGGGAGTACGCTGACCACTTCATTTACTTCAGGAGTTTAACCAGCCCGAATAGACTGATTGTCTTGCAGATCGCTTGTATACAAAAAGCCCATCTGACACTTACCAAACTATGGTACCGATGAAATATCCGGCTGTATATCAAAGAGCAAGTATACTCCACCCCAATCCTCTCGGTCCTATTGTATAACTGGAAACCTGGCCGCTAAAATGGGTAAACATGAAAAGACGATAATTTTTGGCCGTAACTGTATTCGTAACATTGCTTGTGTGTTGTGGAACCATCTTGTGAGTAATGTTGAGTTTCGATGTACAGCAGTAAGCAAGAAAAAAATGTATGTCAGTGAGGTGGACCTCTGTTGACTGAGGAGGTTTGGACATGTTTTGCACCTGTCATGCTGCCGATACTCTCAACTCACAATGTTAGCTGAAGTATCATATTTCTGCTGGGAACCATTAGGTTGACCAGACCCAGAAGTCGCATATTGTGCGACTATCGGTCTGAGCCATATAACGAGGTTTGAGGTGCTTAGTTAGGTTTCTCCAAAAGATCGTAAACACTAGTTGAAGAATCTTGAGGAAACGGCTCAGAATTGGTCACACTGCTTAAATATGTACACTACAAACTTTCATTTGTATATTCCCTCTCTACTCATATCTAATTCGTCTTTGATTGTTGCTGCAAAATGTGACAAACTGAGCTGATGCACTTCTGTACTGCATTGATTTGTCTGTTGTTCTTGGAGCGTGTATGATTGAGGTTTTATGCATCGTTTGGAAAAGATATTGCTGCCATGGTATGATAACTCTAATTAGTTCATCTTTAACTGTACAGTTGATACTTTCAAGCACGAAAAATGTTCAGATGCCTTGTGTCCATGTTCACGAGAAGGTATACACGACATCAAAATCTAATCAACCGCCACCAAAAGAACAGAAATCGTGTATTGATTCTCTCTGATGGTATCGAGACACTTGAATTCTGTGAACTGTTGACTTCAAATCAGGGACCGCTAAATCAGAGTATCCTACCTTTTACTTGTTGAAATGAAATGCACTAAAAACCATTTGCAGATTCATGCAGCAGCTAATTAGCCACCAACTTTTTGTAAGGGTTAATGATAATTCCTGGCTGGCCATACCTCGATAGATGTAACAGTGGTTGGATTTGTAACTCACTGGTCTCATGTCAAGTGTTTAGACCAGTGATTTACAGCAGTTAGCCTGCGTCAACCAGAGTCATCAAATCGTTGTCAACTAAAATAAGCAGAAAGATGGAATTTTAGTTTATTAAATCAAGATTCCTAAAATATTCAGAAGTTTGTTCAAGACTGTTTGTACACTGGGACCAGCACTCAGCGTTACTACTTACTTATTACAGCAAGTTGAACATATTTTAGTCGAACGAAAATTATAAGTAGTCACTGATTATAAAGAGTCAAAATTCCTTTTAACACATTAACATAGTTTATAGTAATTTTTTAAGGGATAATTCACCATTCAAGACATTAAAGTTGAATGCTGTCTGGAAGATCACATAGCATAAATTTATCTTTATTCTAGTGGTTTTAAAGTAAGATGATTAGAGGGTACACCCATACAAACAAACAAAATCAGCAAAAATCTTGCACAGAAGTACATCGATTTAACTTGTCACACATCACACCGGCATACTGACACTGACTGACTGGTAAAATCAACGTAGAACGTCAAGTTGTCACACTTCTGAAAAGCACACAAAGAACAGGTGTATAGAAAAAGTGATATCGAAGTAGACAAATTTCTATGAGAGAATAAACAATTTGGAGATAAAGTTTAGTCTAAATATTCGAGCTTTAAAAGACGCCAAGAAGTGAATACATCTGCGCAGTTGTGACCGATTTTCAGCCATATCACCAACAGTTAGTCGTCAACCATTGATTCCTTTTGCCTCAGGAACCCAAACCAGGCAGTTCTATTCCTCCTCACACGGCTCAAGTCAACAGTCAGGGACATCATAGGCTAGCGTCAGGTCTTGGTCTGGCCACTCTGCTCTAATCTAATCCAACTTCGGCTAACATGACACGTCGAGTTAGACGATGGCTCGGCATGTACAGTACATATCCAAACCATCTCAGTCTACTAACGTTCACAACCCCATCAATCGACTTGCCTAGTACCTTTTGCCTGACCTCACCATTGCTCACACGGTGATTCCACTACACGCAAGCAATGCTATAAAAACACGTCAAAAACCTCCAACCGCTTCATGTCGTCTGATTTTAACGGCCATATCTCAGCCGTATAACAGGACAAAACAGATTGTAGTGCAGTATACTCATCTTTTGATAGATAACGATATCGTTAATATAAGAGTAAAACTTGAGCACTGTGGTCAGTTGTAATTCCATTTTAGTCTGTTTATAAGATGCGTCACATGGTGAAACAGTAGCATCTACTGGATAACGTTTCGGACACAATTTATTGTCAATATTCATATCAGGTAACCAACTCCACAACTTCCAGACAGTCTTTATATATTCCTAGTTTTCTCTCCTTCTCTGTGATGACAAGGGTAGTAGAATTTTCCATATATCTGGGACAGGTGCAGAACCATTTCGATTGCATGTGTTTGGTGTTGACTCGATAAACAAAGACTCATTCGGCCATCAATCTCTCCCTCACTCCACCCAACTAAGTTAGTTTTCAAAACTGTCACCCTATCCCACTCTACTGTGTGATTGTGTGTCATCGCATGCAGAGCTATAGCCGAGTTTTTCTCTAGATTTTTTATCTTATTAGGATCTACTGATCTTGATTTATCTAAGTCTTTTTGTTCTGTTATTCTAATCGACCCTGGTCGACTGGTTTGACCTATGTACTTAATCTCACAATCATTACAAGGAATTTGGTAAACCAGATTCTTTTGCCTGATTGCACCAATAGAGGATCTTTTAACCTACAAAGCTTGTTTCTAAGTGAGTTTGTTGGTTTGAATGCCACTTTAATCCTAGCCAACCGTATTGAGAATTCTTCGTAGTGCTTATGAGGTGCCTTCCTTGTATGGTAACACAGCAGAGGCTTTGAATTCTCTCTTAACAAGCTTTGTAGGTTAAAAGATCCTATCGATGCAATTAAACAAAATAATCTGGTTTACCAGATTCCTTGCAATGATTGCGAGGTCAAGTACATAGGTCAAACCAGTCGACCAGGGTCGATTAGAATAACAGAACAAAAAAACTTAGATAAATCAAGATCAGTAGATCCTAATAAGATAAAAAATCTAGAGAAAAACTCGGCTATAGCTCTGCATGCGATGACACACAATCACACAGTAGAGTGGGATAGGGTGACAGTTTGAAAACTAACTTAGTTGGGTGGAGTGAGGGAGAGATTGATGGCCGAATGAGTCTTTGTTTATCGAGTCAACACCAAACACATGCAATCGAAATGGTTCTGCACCTGTCCCAGATATATGGAAAATTCTACTACCCTTGTCATCACAGAGGAGAGAAAACTAGGAATATATAAAGACTGTCTGGAAGTTGTGGAGTTGGTTACCTGATATGAATATTGACAATAAATTGTGTCCGAAACGTTATCCAGTAGATGCTACTGTTCCTTCACTGTGTGATATTTCTAATAAACAGACTAAAATAAAATATATAGTGATAATAAATACTAGTTAATATTGAAATATTAGAATTTTGGAAAGTCCAAGGAAGCGGCTCTGGGTTAGACACCGCTCATTTAAGTTTTGTAATTCAGTGTGTATCAAAACGTTTATTTGTTCACTGTTGTTCAGCATCTTAACTGTTTGGTAAGCTAATGCACAAATACAATGTAAGCTGCTAAAGGCATTCTCAGTAATCCTGGTAGAACCATGTGTAGTCGCAGAAAGTTTACATTTGTGATCACCTAATCTACTTGTTGTCTTACATGACGACTACGTCGTTGTTAAAAACCGATGTGAAAAATACTGACTTCTTTATCACAAAGTTGAACTCGCTTCATTTCCTCTTCATCTTATTTTGGTCGAGTTTTTTTTTGTAGGTTTAGTTAACTCACCCTCTGTTATAACCTCTAAATTAGCGTTTCTGATGGCTAAGTGTATAAAAACCTCTAGATTTGGATATTGACTGTTCCGTGAAGTTTTTAATTCAGTATTCCACTTACTTGGAAAATTAATTAAATTACCCATTTTGAGTTAAATCTACAAATTTTATCCAAAACATTTAATTGAAAGTGAGCCAATAAGACTTCAAAATATGCGTTTAAGGACAAGTGATACTTTGGTTCATTGATATAATAGTTGACTTTCAGCCATTTGGTCAGAGTTTCAAACATTGCTCCAACTACCATTGTTTGAGTGGTCAGTTAGTATCATTAGCGCTTATTTGAATTTAGTTCATGAGAATGTTTCGACTTTTGTGTTGAGGATAAGCTAAAACATGGATTTCCACAAAGTCACAGAAAGCATATGTCGCACTTATTGACTGTTCATTTGAGTTAGCTTCAAAAAAGCAACTTTTGGGGTCCTAATTACACCTCTTATTTAAGGTACTTAACAGAAAGAATACTGAGTAGTATAAAGTTATTGATCTACATTCTCATAACAAAGATTAAAACGGGTGGTTTGAACATAAATCTACCAATGCTGTTGAAATGTACGCCATGTCTGTATCAATTTAATCAAAACTATTTTCTTAAGAATGAATGACCTGTAAACGACAAATGAATTACGTTTCATTGACATGAGAAAAATTCTAATGGGTAGGAAGGATTTTATCGATAAGTCTGGATGATTCTACGCTAGTTAATATAAACTGCTACAAGAAAGATAAACAGACGGAATTACGAAAAATACTGGGAAAAAAAGATGATTGACAACCAAAACTGTGATGAAATTTGATGCAGGATATCTGACTTACCCTTTAACAAGTCGGATATCTCACTTGCGCCAGAGATAGCATGATTTGGCAGATGTCAAGCGAACCTTCTCCAAGTTAGGATTTCGAGCTGATGCAACTCCCCAAATAAGTGAAATGGTCGACATATTCTACCGCTTCACCCTCTAACATTAATCTGGGAGTAGTTGTAAACCAATCCTGAAGCGTAATCTTATATTTGACATGTGCGAAACGCATGCCAAATATGCGCAGATTTTTTCAAGGCATTCACAAGACTGCATTTTCTCAGCGTTTTCACCTAGTAGGATCGTGTCAATCGCGTACTTCAAGCCAACCAGATGCCCTTCAGGAAGTAGGTCAATCCCTGTGAAGTCTGAGGTACCTAAGATTACGTTCATTAGCACACATGGCGAAGCGTAATAGGAATGGTGATGATGGGCATCCCTGGCGGATACTACTAGCTTTCGTCATTTCAGGCGATAACTTTCCATAAGCCCTTACGCGACTGTGTGAGTTCTAGTAGGGAGCTTTGTTTAACGTTACATACTCTCTCGGTACTCCTTCCACAGTTAGGCACTGTCACAACACTTCGTAGTCAGCAGAGTCGAATGCCACCCTCAGACCAAAAAACGGCAAGTGTCGGTGGCCGATAGTTATGCCTGTGTTCCATAACCTCTTGAAGAGTAGAAATCTGTCTGATGAGCCCTTCGTTAGGTCTGAAACATGCCCAGTCTGTTATCCTTGAGTTCCATTTAGCTAAACAACTCTCATTCATTATTTTATAACTGCTTTTCCATCCTCTATTACATAAGTGTTTCCGGTTAATGTATGCAATGGGAAAGAACTTAACTTGATCTTTTGATAAGACACTTTATCATCTCTGGGAAACAACCTACAAACTAACCATTCTGCTTAAATTACATATATGAACTGTAACTATAGGCACCAAATATTTGACAACCAGGTCACTGGTCCGAACTATGCCCCATGAATATCTGTCTTGGTAGTTAGTTTTGGTAAAGTTGTGATTCAGTGGCTTGCAGACTTGATATCCAACTACTGGGCCCGATGTGCGCGTGCTACTTACCTGTTTTGATAGATCACTGTTTCGCCTCCCCCTCACCGAGACGGCGTACACATTTAAATGCGTTGATTGGCCGTTATATTATTTTTTATTATTTTGGTAAACACAACTGCAGCTAGCGCTACATATTCCGTGCATATATGCATTTTTAGTAAGTGACATTGTGCCTCATTAGTCTAGGCACTTGGTTTTCAACCATTCAGTAATGGTTTCGAATTACACTCCCGTCACCAATGTTTGCATTGCCAGTTAGTATCGGTTACCCGTACACAATAGGTACTGCTGACTGTCTATTAAACGAACGTGCATATGTGACTGTTGGATTGCATTTCAATTTCATTCCAATAAATCGTATCAACAAATATGTTCAGTAGATGTATGTGACGTTATAGAAATATATTTTTGAATTGGTTTCACCATTCTTTTCTATTAATATCGCATCAGAGTTATCGATGGATGGAATGTTTTGGATGAGTTGGAACGTTCGCCGGTTGAAGAAAAGACTTACAAGCCTTTGACTGATATTCATATACAAAATATAACAATTCATGCCAATCCGTTTGCAGAATAAACTGCCATATACTTGTTTGAAGAAGTGATTCTGTCAGAAATCGTGAATACATGTATAAATTTGTGCATTTCCTTTCTTGATTATTTTACCTTCTCACTAGATAGTATGTATGTTGTTACCTAGATTGTGGTTTTATTTGGTTACTTCTTCTTTCTACCAGCTTTGTTGACTTAGTGAAACCGGTAGCTGCTAACTTGACGTGGTGGTAGGGTTTGCACACGACAATGATCCAGCGAAGTATGCTGGAAGAACGCTTGTTCCCTCATGATCCTATCATGCCAAAAAGGTCTGTTGAATATTACTACTGTATGATGTGGGGTCCGAAAGCGAAGTCGTACTACCGGCCGGACCGAGATGTGACAGCAATTAGGTGTTCCCCACGAATGACCAGCAAAAATGTGCTGATGCTGTTTTCCCTATGGGAAGGTTGTGATGCTAAAAGAAATCGGCTGCAAGAATAGCACACTCCTTCCTACCCCACAGCATACCATTACCGGCGGTATGGGTTTTCTAGCTGGATGCGAACCAGTCAAAGCTAAACCTGGAATTGCTGAAGGGGCCGTCTGAGACTGGCCTCACGCAGACAGCCCTTGAACCTGCGGCCACACACCACCATTACTAATCTAATTTCTTTTTAAGGTACCTCAAGAAGAAGTAACTTCCCATGGTGTGGGCAGTCGGGGTAGTATCAACCGCTTCCAGCAACTTTATAAACACTCAAGTTCCTTCAGATCATTATCAGCGTTCCACATTTTGCTTTCCAATCTCTCCTCACATCGCCTACAATATTCCTAGGTCATCGTTTATTTCTTCTAACTCTCCAGATTTCCATAACGATTTGAGTTCATGTAGCAGGATTCTTAGTCTCTTTAAACCGCACTCCAAACCACATATTAAAGTTTTTAGTGTCCGCACCCTCCATAAAATCGATCAAAAAGCGTCGCTAACAAATCTCTGGCATCTCACACCATTAATGTGTTCATGAGACATGCGTACAGGACCCAAGTGCGAATGTTCACTTAAAATCACCCGACCAATATGATGAGTCTGGTAAATTCGCCCTTCGAGTTCCTAGAGATTCTATGGCTAGTTGTCATGGTCTAGCAGGTTTAGTTATTTTAGTTCTAATGCATAAAGTGTACTGCTCTACTGGATTCAAGTTGGCAGTCACTTATGCGCTGTTCGACTAGAAACTTACCGTTGTCTCTTTGTAGTCTTTACTCGCACACCCACTGACTGCAGTCCTGAAGAAGTGAGGCATGAGTTATACTGAAAACTATCTACCCTCCTATTGAAGGCCAAACGCACAGATGTGGTTGTTGTTGCAGTTGATTACAATGCACAATTAGGAAGGTTTTGTCAGACAAAAAGGCAATTAAATGTCACTATCGGAATTCCATTCGAATGAACAGATAATGACAATTGCCTGCTATAATTATGCTCAAACAACTATCTGTTTCTGACCAGTACAAACTTCAGACATAAAGAGACATTTCCTGATGGAGTGTCTACCGACCTCAACTAAATGATGAACACAGATAGGCTATATTGCTATCAGTTATTGCTGGTAAGGGTCAGTTGAAGACTATCTCTCCTTCTGGAGCTCGTGTTTGGACAGCAAACAAGCGTTGATTCAAGCACTTGTGTGTCTGCCCCTAATCAGTTGTAGTAAAACTACAGAAACAAGACCATTATGAGTACTGCTCGATGATAAGAATACTAAGGCTGCTTTAAGCGAGAATCTGGCCAGACATCTGTACAGAAAATCATCACCTAACAGAAGGATCCTCACGTCGTCTCCAGTATGCTGCAAAAGCAGCGCTCAAGTTCGCAACTAACACAGAAAGATGTTAGAAAGAGTCAGTGGGTTTCAACAGCTTCTGAACTAATGGGTGCACGTGAACGCTTATCTGCAGACACCGAGAACAATGAGGAGCGGAAGTTACTCGAATGTAGGTTGGAAAAACGTCTATTTAATTACTGCGAACCGTGATGGGCAGTGAAGGTTACAGAAGGAAAAGACACCGATAGGTAACGGCAGACAATTATTTAGACTTATTCAGGAAACTGGGGCGAAAAGGTCAATGGTTAGTGAAACTAACAGTTCAACTGACCTTCAGCTACTATTCTGTTGTCCACTACCTAGTCAGGTCCTCAACGGAACGCCGAGATAAGCCCCTTGCCAGCCCTTCCAAAAGTTGAGAACCCTGTAAGTAACCTGAAACGAGGAACGGCAGATGGGCTAGTCCCGGAGGTATTTAGGGACTGTGGTCAGCAGTTAATGGTCGGGTTGACTGAAGTGTTAGCTGGCGTATGAAATCAGATATGGTCCCGTCCGACTGGTCTTAATCGCTGCTTACTCCAGTCCTTAAGAAAGGCGAGAAGTCCTCTTGTGATAACCACAGGAAATCAGTCCGATGAACATAGCACAAAAGACTCTAGATTCTATAACCATTAGACTCCTTAACGAAGCTTGGGAACAGCAAACCAGATTTTAGACCTGGTCGTGTGTTGACCAGATATTCACTCTCCGCCAGGTTCTAGAACACAGGCACACAACCCTCGGAGTTAGATTTGTTACCCGATCTGAATACGACATTCGACTCTCTCGATCGAGAGGTCTTATGACACCTCTCATCAAAAGGAGCGTGGGTTGCGTACATAATCCTCTTGAGGACACTATTGGAGCACCCATAGGCGTATTCAAGCGTATGATGAGGTATCAGGTGAGTTGTTTAGGTCAAGGATATCCACTCTCTAGATTCTTATTTAGTTTTGTCGTAGACGCACTTATGGAGGTCTCCTCGTCATCTGACTTAATGGTAATGAACGTTGTCACAAGCGACGTTTTAATAGACCTAGAAAAGGCAGATGACGTAGTCCTGTTGTTTGAAGATGTGAAATCTACTGGACACCACAACTAGTAATTTGAGAATGTTTTGGACACCCTTCTCACCATCTGAATGCGAATTGTTGCTTCACGACTGAACTGTGTTGGTGGTCAGTCTAACAACTGGGAAGGAATGGGTAGGGGTGCTTCGACGACTTCATTTACTTGAAAAGTCGAGTCAGCCGTAATGAGTCAGTGACTGCATGGATACAAAAGGTTCACTTGGGTTTCGCCAACTTACACCGTTTAAGGGGCTGCTGTGATATCTGATAGTCTATAACAGCGCAATAATTTACACTATAAGGGTAGCTGCTTTTCATCTTACTAATATCCAACAGACCTTTGCGGTGTGGGTGGGACCACCAGGGAACAAGCGTTACACTAGTATAGCTCGTTGGGTCACTGTCGTATGCAAACCCGACCACTAAGTCAAGGTCAAGGTAGGAGATATCGGTCGGGAACATGTTTCTTGCCATGCCTTCTGTTATCTTCGGCTTGATAGTGTCGTGATATTACGTTTTGTGCTGAATTTTTGGGTGCCTATATTGTAACGAGCTTGCGTTGGAACTAATTGCTCAGAAATTGCCTTGCTACTTTCAGATCATCTGACAATCTTATGGCGACAGCAGGATTCCCCAAAACTTAGTCTTATTGAGTAAGAGAGCGAGGTGATGAAACGTAGTCTTTGGAATATTGAGAATGCAAACCATGAAATATTCGGCCTACATCTAATAAACATAAGAATAATGCATCAGTGGGTGTCTTCTTACCTGTGTCTAGCCTGTCTACAAAATGTGAAGTAGTCAGACATGCTGGTAATTCCCCATACCTGTGATTGATATCCGCTTGACCATAAAGGGACAAGTGTTTTGAAGGGCATCATCCTGCTATTATACGCTTAAGACGTAATGACAGAAAGTAGATAGCTTACAAAAGTCAAGTGAAGTATATAATCACATACAGCTTTATGAACTAAGTTATGAGCTGTATTTAATGTGCAAAGGCTCATGATCCTACTCGGGCACATGTGCTGAAGTGAATTGAGTATATCGTAATGTACCATCCAATGGCTGTCATTCATATGTTTAAGCCACAACTGCATATGTGTGTAGGTTATAGACATGTGTTCATCACCGTTTAATCGTAAAGTGATATCATCAAATGTGCAATTTTGACGATGTGTAGTTTCTTACATGGAGCTTATAGGCAGGCTAATGAAGTTGGGAATCTGAAACGGTTAGGATATATCCGATGGTTGAAGGTAATCGACAGCAAACCCTATGTGAAATAGGTTTTATGATTTTGAAATAGTGGAGAATACTTGTAGCTCAGGTGGATGGTCTTGGTTGTGTTGTGTTCTCTGAGCTGAGTTGTTCAGTCATGAAGCTTTCATCGTCTTTCTAGACGACATCATCAGCATTAACTTCAGTATGAAATTAAACAACTCAGCTCAGAGAACACAATACAACCAAGGTCTTATGATTGTTGACAAACTCAAAGAGACTGATGTCAAAGATTCGAACCGGCATCATTCAGTTCTGCAGTCAAATACCCTAACACTGAGCTGTTCCAAAGGCGACTGACCTCCTGTAGGACTGGAGTAGATAAAATGATTTGTCACTAGAGACTAATGAATTTCGGGTGGTCTAATTACTGAACACTAACCAAATTCTACTAATCCCTTTGCGGTATGGTTGCGAAGCTACAAGACCCAACGTCGCGATACTAACGAGTGCCAAAAAGCACGAAAGCTGAGTCAAACGGGGGTTTTCTACCGATCGCCTTCAACTAGCGATACTGAATATTTCAGCTTTATGATCATATCGAAAAATGATCCGTAGATTTCGGTCAGCACTTTGGAGTAGACAACACTTGTAATTTGTTCACTCTCGGGTGACAAATCAATGTACTATCGGGATATGTTTTGCGTATTCCTATCCACTGTTTACCTGAATATATATGGTGTTAGTTAAATTAGCATTAGGATGAATAAGGGCTGTGAACATAACATAACATCAATCTTTTGAGTCACTGAATATCAATATCAGCTGTAAGGCTTAGCTGTTATAGTCTTGTTGAAACCAAGGATTGAAACATATATGATAGTGTATGCATAATCTTCAGACGTTTATCCGGTCTCGAAAGTTTATTGTTATCATGATTTCATCACTATTTCAGTTGTCTTTTGATTTCCTAATTCCTTTTTACTGTTTTTCTTCCTATTCAGTGATTTATTTTAAATTTGTAACGTGTTGGAGACAAAAAAGAGTCAAAATCCACTCTGCTACCTTGTACACATTCGTGCAGTAGGTGGTGAAACAAACCTAGTGTATGAGGCCTAATGAGACTACCTGGCTGGTCACTGCTTGGTAGGAGAGGCTGGGTTCGAACCCGTGACTTATCAGTTAGAAATCATATGCCTAAACCAATGAGCCACAGCTACCCGCAGATAAAATAATTTAATTTGATCATAACACTATGATGTTATCCTTTAGTGAATAATCAATGTGTCAAATTCAGTCCTACGGGAGGTAAATCACAGCCCATATAGCTCAGTGGTAACGTCTCTGACTGCAGCGACACATCGATTCCGTTGTTGCAGATACGCCTTGCTGATGAGTGCCAATAAGCATGAAACCCAGTTCCAGGGATTCCTGTGGATTTTTATTATTATTATGTTTGTTGATTGTCCCTTGGGTTCCCCGTGGAACACAGGGCCTCAGTAGCACGTCGCCATTTCACTGTCTTCTCTGCAGTCTTTTCAACCTGGCTCCACGACTGCCCACAAGCTTCCATTTCTTCCTCACATGATCTTCTCCATGTCACCCTCGGCCGCCCGACTCGTCGTTTCCCCTTTCTCTTTCACCGAAGGACCTGTCCTGGGGCGTGATGTCCCCGAATGGTCTTCTCAGTGTATCCCCAGTCCATCTCCACTTTCTTCTTCTGCATATTTGTTAGGCGATGAGTTCTTGGTTGGTTAGTTTGCGGGGCCAGCCAGCGTTCCTTGTTGCTTATTCTTATTATTCTGGTCATCTGGTCTGATCTGATTTTCAGTGTCGAGTGAGCTAGCGTAGGCGGCAGCTGTTGATATTAGTTTGCAGTTTGTTGGGAATGCTTTTCGTGACGCGCCAACTCTCTCAACTATCACATATAAGCACTGACTTGACTAAGATTAGTGTTGAAAATCCGCATCTTGTTATTCATGCTGAATGCAATAGATCACACTGATTTCAAATTAATGAAAGCCTGTCTTGCTGTCTTTCCGATCCTGGTTATTGCATTCTCATCTGTGCCACCGCCGTCACCTGTGGTTGAAACTATTCTGCCTAGGTAGGTTAAAGAGGCTGCTTCCTTTAGATTTCTCCCGTTAGTGGTGATTGGTGCTTGTTGTTGGTTGGGTGTCTTCATCACCTACGTCTTCTCTACGTTCACCTGAAGGGAGTCCTATCTTCGCTGCCTCGCTTCACCTCTTCTGTCAACTTGTTGTTTTTCGCTTATGGATCTTCGGGTTTGTGCGACATTAGACATAAATCACCGGCGAAATCCTACAGATTGCCTCCATCCAACTAACATATAATCTGGTTCATTCAGCACAACACATGAGTGCACATACTTCACACAAGAAGCTGTTTTTCTCCAGGGTGTATGCAATACAAGAGTAGTATTCTTCATATGTTTATTTCCGTCTTATGCAACTCTATGTAACTACTGCCTAACATTTCTTTTGTCAATCATGTATATGAATAAGCTGCCAAAGTGTATGGACCAAACCTAAGTATAACAATTAAATAGGAATATTTACCTGTCTTCAAACAAGCTACCACATTTCGCTAAAATTCCTTCTTCGGGATTCATTGATATTTGATGCTCCATCTGACAAGTAGGAAACGAAATGGTTGAGTATGTAAAACTACCTACCTACCTGAGAATGCTCACTAACTCCGATGAGTTTATTTCTGACCAAATCCTGATTCAGGTCTCCATCAGGTTACCACACCTGTGGCACTTATCAAAGTTCACTGCACTCTGTCGTACTAAAAGACTGTTAAACACAGTCTCAAAGGCTGTGGGCGTTTCACTAACGTCAACAACAGTGAGTGTGATTGAACAACTTTTTGATCAATGTAGATATTAGGCATTAAGTCTAAAGTAAGGAAAATGAGTCAGTTGATGGGGTTGTGTTACTTTGCTGACTGAAATAGCTAGGATATATATTACGTCTCTCTGAACACTCTATGTTAGCTATCGATGGAGGTTCACAACCTCATGGACTGACTTTTCTTCCTTGCCTAGTACCCGTCACCTGACGTGGTGATTCCACCACATGCAAACAGTTATATGAAGGTATATGTGATCACTAACTTGTAATGTCCATTTGTCACAGCCTTATTATAGAACATAATGGACCACAGCACAGGGCATAACCTTTAACCTGGTAATTAAACCTGAACATGGTCACCTAATAACACCTGTTTTATCTTCGATTACCCGGAGTTTTGTACTATAAGGTGATCCACTTTTTCAGCCATTCATCTCTCTCTCTCTCTCTCCCTCTCTCTCTTCACTCCTTTTTATCCTTGTAAAGAGGAGAATCTCGTAAGAGGTTTTTGATTGATTATAATTCAAATATTCCTTGTTGGTATCTGTACATTGTTTTTGTTCCTTCTATTCAGATACATCACTGTACACTTCTGATGAATAGTTCAAACCAGTACACTTTTGCATGATGTCATCCGATGCTAAACCATATCCATTTCCTAAAGGGTTGAATTTGTATGGACAGTTAGTGATCGGACCACCTGGCAGTGGAAAAACCACATACTGCTCTGCGATGTATGATTTCCTTACAAAATTGGGTAAGACTTAATTTATTCATGAATTAGCTTTTTTTCTAAGTGTACACCCTTTTTTCTGACCTACTTAGTCTTGTGAGGTCTATCTGGTACTGCGTATTCTTCAGGTTTTCGTTCGGTACTTTTTTTATCCTGTTTTTAGTTTGCCTACGCAATTCAGGATGTGCCGTTTTAAATTACTTCCTATCGCTTCATCTTACTCTTTGCTCACTGGAAATTGAGAAATGTATTGCTAAGCATATTTAGAAGTATCATTTATACGTATAGTTTCCCGTCGTTATATCGGATCGAATTGATCGATCTCTACCCTAGTAGCCTAGTGGATAAGACTTTGGCGTATTAAACCAGGGATCATGAGTTTGAGTCTCTTTGGGACTCCATCACCCGCTGGGATGTAGGTATGTCTAGTTGATGGGTCCCAATTGGGACGTAAAGTGCGGCTTGGATTTACACGGAATGGTGTTGTGGCAGAATTAAAACCAGTTGCTTTTGGATTGAGAATGCTAGTTAAAATAACTATGTTTATTTTACGCCACGCTTTTTATAATTGGACTCAATCTCATCAAATGTTGATGTAAACTAAATTCCTAGAAATCAAGTGCAATTTATCGTTTTATCTTTGGAAGTTATTTATAATACTACCTTTGTTGCAATTAAGTAGTTTAGTTTTGTTTACAAAATTATTCACTTGTTAAAATTTTACGAACACAGGCTGGTTTGTGAGTGATACAATGCATTGTACGCGTACGTTTACTGGACTAAATAGTACAGATTAGTTACTGTCGCCTATATATATATATATATATATATATATATATATATATATATATATATGCATGAAGTCTTCGAGACATTACCAAACGAATGTGATTTCAATGGCAGTTTCATCTGATGAAACATCCTACTATTTATTTTGCTTAGGTTCAACTTTTGAAGCGGAGAAGCAAACTACGCTGATATGAATTTAGAATTTAGTTTACAATTAATACTTAGGATTTCTAACTGGTCATCATCTTATTAAACTGGACTAATAGGTTTTTGTAGACAAAGGAACTCCTTATTGGATACGCTGTGGGATTGAAAGTAATGAGTGCTGGGTGTGAGTCTCTATGTTGACATTATTACTCACTGGGGTGCAGGGAAATCTGGTTGGTGAGTTATAAATACGACAAAACAGGATTTCTGGATTCCATTGCTTGCTAGTTCCAAGCTATATTAACTACCTAAACTCATTTTTCCGCTCAATTTTCCTTAGATTGGCAAAATGGCATCTGTTAACTTAGAGAGTATCATATAGTCATCTTTTTCATATTCTTATATTTAGGTCGAAAGGTTGCTGTCATCAATTTGGATCCAGCCAATGACAGTTTACCTTATCCTTGTTCAATTAATTTGGCCGACTTAATTCGCTTAGATGAAGTCATGGATTATCTTGGTTTGGGTCCAAATGGTGGACTAATTTACTGTATGGAATATTTGTATACAAATCGTCGTTGGTTAGCTGATCAGTTGGCATTACTAAAACAGAAAGAATCTAAAATTTATCTGATATTTGATTTACCTGGTCAGGTAAGTAGTTCGAGATGTTTTTTCTTTAGTTTTGATATTTATACTACTAATGAAATATATAAGTAGTTAAAAAACATTTCTCAATAATCTGTGGGTTTTGTTAGACATATCAAAGTAGTTTTAACGCCTGCCGGACACCATTTTTGTGGTTATCAGAGATGTGCCTGGATTGATTCTGCCCACAAACACCAACTGCTTAAATCGGTTGAACGCAGATAATTGATCAATGAATCGGTAAGGCATAAAATGGTTGATTGATTTACAAATTCCACCACTTTTCCTGATATTTCTTACAGTTCACTAGTTTACCAACTACTAAGCGCATGTAAATTCTATCGAATATTTTGACGTACTGAAAAATTTTAATATTAATTACAAGCTGAAAATTTTTTAGCTATTGAGGTCAATATGATCGCCTAAATGCACAAAGGCTTACTCCAGTTAACCTAAATCAAGATAATTAGCTACTGTCCGAGAATGTTATTGCTCAAGATTACATAGATATATTGTAGCGTTTCTTCGGAAGAATTAAATAGTGAAATATTCAAACATTCTGAATGAATGAACCTCGCACAGAAGTGCATCATTCCAAGTTGCTACACTTCACTGTAGCATACAAAGAACAGGTGAATAGAGAAGAAGTGATTTCAAAGTAATCAAAGTTCTGTGAGAGAATAAGCGATTTGAAGACGAAGCTGAGTGCAGATATTCAGGGTTTAGAAGACGTCAAAGAGTGAATACATTTGAGCCACTGTCACCGATTTCCAGCCATGCCACCAAGAGTTCTCAACCATTGATTTCTATGGTCTGGGGGAGCCCAGTAGCCAGAGACGTCAACGACTGGTGCTATGTCTTGGTCTGGTTATCCTGAACCCTGTCCTAACCTAATCCAATTTTCTTTAGCATGACACGTCGAGTTACGCGGTGAATCAGCATGTGCAACACATTTCCAAGCCACCTAAAGCGTTGGAAGTTCATAACCTCATCAATCGATTTGCCTGTCTTGCCTAGGACCTTTCGTCTGACCCCATTTCTCACACGGTGATTCCACCACACGCGAGTAATACTACAAAAACACCTGTAATCAAAACCCTATAATCCGTTCATATATTCTATTTTCAACGACCGTGGCTCACAGCTCTATAACAGGACAAAAAGTTATTCCAAAAACAAAAAGAGCTCATTTGTGAATGTGTTTTGTGTGCGTACTTCTATTTCTTCACTGGTTTATGCGATCAAGTATAGAGTGTGTATACCACCTGATTAGTATCCAACTGATGGTATCAGTTGATACTTCGAAAAGTTCAGTCACTTATGTATGCTCATCTACCACTCTTCAACCTTATTATACTTGCTGCACAATTTATTGGGTCATAAGTTACTGTTCGATTGAGGATATACTCATCTAATGATTGATGGCATCTATGGAATCATATTGCACTAGATTTTATAATGAGTAAAGGAAAGCCTGTTGTCTTACAATCTAGATTTCTATTTTTTCCCATATTTCCAATAGGTGTTTCTCATGAACACATCAGCATCATATTGAATGATTCCAGGCAATTGACAGGAAGCCCAGGACCTAAACAGTTCTGTGCTTGTTGGTACTTGTCTGTAAGGAGTATCTGAAATCCCAAAGTAACTGATATTTTGCACAAAGACTCGAGCCTACATCACTTAGTACCGCAGTCATAGACATTACCACTGAGCTATTTTGGTCGCTATTGATCTGTAGAAACTGAATTATATACAATAATCTTCTACTAGAGATCAACAGTCAATTGTCCAATCTTATCGATCACTTTACAATATAGGATGTTTACTATGGCATTGTTTAATAATTTTAAGTTTTAACTTTTCTACTGTACACAGTGATTTCCAATTGAAAATTCCTACTTTACGCATTTATGTCGATATCTAGTTTTTTTTTGACCAAGACTGACAAACGCATAATATTGCTTACTATGCTTTTATAGCCTAAATGCCTGTAACTAAATTATTCATGCTTCATATCTCAAGTAGGCAGAGATAAGCAGCGTAATCTATAGAATAGAGAATCATAATAAACAAAGACTAGTTTTCCAGGGCATTAATTTACAAGGTTAAATAGGAATTGGTGATCTAGTTTTCAGACAACATAAAGTCACGTGAGGCTCAAGGTCAGACGAAAGTTTCTATGGTTTAAAGTGATCAGTACGACAGATGAGTGAGTGAGTGAATGACTAAATGAAGGATGACTCATACACAGTTAGAATGGGTTTCGCATCACTGATTTCCACGTTGGAACTTGCCGTTTGTCTGAGTGACAGTGTGAGTGATTGCATGAAGAGAACATAAACACAACTAATTAAAACCACTTTAATTTCTAGCCTCTATTTAGTAAATCTAATATAATGTAACAGAGAAAAAGTTTGGGACTGTAGTAACTATAGCAAAGTGGTAAAAATATCAATTATTTTAACTCCCAGACAAACCACTAGACATAACACAGGCCTTGGTACGAAGTAAGGTGAAGTTAGCGAGGGTAGTGGATACAACCAACACTAATAATGATCCAATTTCATTAGAGGGAAGAAGTTACTGTTTCATATTGAGCATTTATTCAAGAGAAGACAACATGTTTTCGCTTTATTGTAAGAATATTAGTTATAACATAACCTTGAACGCAGCATCACTACTTTAGTGTGATTTTTTTGGTGGTGGCTAACTGTGGGATCTAGCACGCGTGTTTCGTTTTATTTGCTTCTCACAAGCATCAATCAATAACTTGACTTTCTCCATAAAATTAAGAGAAATAGTCTCTATATGAAATCAAAGACAAGACATTTGTGCTTGGTTCGTTTTTAAGTAATTTATCTGTTATTCTTAACGTTAGTATTCATCAAGGCGTGACATCAGTTAAAGAAGCATTGAAAATCTCGGAGCACTGAACAGTTGTTTTTTCCCAGTTTGGGACTCCTTATCAGTACAAACTCATGAACCCCATAGGGATTGAGGAATCCCATACGGGAACAAGACAGCTCTCCACTGCACTCAGGTTTTCAATGGTTCTCCTATTGATTTCAGTCTGTGATGTACACTACCTTTAAAAAAACAACCCCAATAACCTCAAAAATACATTATTGGCAATTCACTAATAGGGTATTTGTATTTCACAATTAAAGTTAAAAGGAAACAAGAATTTTTTGATACACGTCTTGATATTTTGTGCGAATAGCTTTATCAAAGTTATACTAAACAGAAATTTACAATATCTCCAAGCTTTTATATGATAAATTGATTCGAGTTTTTCTGGATAGAAGATCCTGTATTGTCAAATTGTTGACATAAATGATGATTATATGTAGTCCAGCTATAGTGTGCGTACTTACCTGCTTCATCCTCAGTAGTAAGTCTGTTTATGCATAAATTTGAAGAAAATGTCTTCTCACACTTACTAAAGGCGAAAATATGGCTAAGGTATGTTGATGACACGTTCATAGTTTTAAAACATATGTACTTGGCATTCTTAGTTCAGCTGAACTCTACATTCTGCAGCATTAAATTTAAATCATATAAGGCTCGGCTGGCCTTTGCCAACTTGCACCACCGTGATATCTGATTGTTTATCAAGGGTCGCGTATACTGCACAACAGTTTACTCTGTTCTGCTGTATGCCTGTGAAACATGACCACTGAAGCTGGAAGACATGAGAAGGCTTCAAGTGTTTGACCACCGTTGCCTTCGTAGTGTAGGCCGTATTCCGTGTAGAGGTGTAGAGTTTTAAGGAGAGGAGGTAAGTCAGTTGATAAGGTTGTGAACCTTTATCGATTGAGATGGTTGGGACACGTGTCACGTATGCTTAGTTGCCGATTGCCTAGTCACACAATGTCGGCAAAAGTAGGTTCAGGATGGAAAAAAACCTGAGATGACCAGACTAAAATATGGCACCAATGTATAAAGTGTTTGACTGATTGTTTGGGTCATGTGTGGCGATGCAGACTGGCTGGTCGGTGTCCACGGGATCGGAGACTCTAGGTGACCACATGGCTCAAAACCGAAGTCAGTGGCGCAGATGTATACACACACATTATCCTCATCTTAACGACGCTATACGAAATCTCACTATTTTCTCATTCTTCCTTTCTCTCTTTGAGTATTTTATATTTCTTCACTACCTTTTTAATTGATATACTGATATGAGGTGTGGCAACTTGGATCATTACACAGTAATGCCTGGTCCTATGCCGATAGATAATGATGATGATGATAACTCATTAATGGAATCTCAGTTCATCACATCCAATCAGTGTGAAAGTGTTTGTCGCCTTCAGTCTTTTAAGGAGAGCACACACTTTAGTAACGTATAAAAATAAAAGAGTTAAGGGGTTAGAATGTGTGAAGTTAGTCAAAGTAAAATAGAAAATTGCATTATATTACATCATAAAACTACACGTAAATCATGATCCTCGACAATAGTTATACCATACAGACCGCACACCTCGGATCTAATCAGAAGAATACTCAATAAATACAACATCAGAGTGTTCTACAGAATATCAAACATATTGCAGAGCACCTTAGTCCATTTGAACAACGAGATTTTTCTGGATTCACAGTCTAATTGTGTTTATAAAACAAAATAATCAAACTACGATGCAACATACATAAGTCAAATTTCCCTATAAAATCAAATTTCGAAAAATGAACACCGAAAGGCTTCCACTTGATACACCATTGACACCTAGTAGATCTGAAAAAGCTTGAAAAACACTCTAACCATAATTTCAGGTCGCACGGTCAACTTTGACAATATCAAAATTACTTATAGTGACTTTAGAAATGATGACGGACGTCCTATAGCAGAATCTTTTCACATAACGTGAAATCGAAATGATCCAAATAGGAATGACGGAATAAAATGTAACTTAACCTAGTTTCAACCCATCCCCGCCTACTGAAGCATATACGGTAAACAGAGTGACTTCAAAGGCCACCCCAGCAACTATCGAAATAACCAATAAAGTTTAGATATTCCGTCTCGGAGACTAGTTTTTGATTAAATAATGAAACGTAATTGGTTATCTGAACAGTTGCTAGGGTGGCCTTTAAAGTCAACCATAAACACAATGAATACATCCATTTACAAAAGCCTTAATCTGTAATTCACACATTCATCTCAATTAACACACTACATATTATTTTTATTATTTGTCCTTTCGGTTCCTAGTGGAATAAAGGGCTTCAGTAGAACGTCTGCATTTCACTCTCTTCTCTGCACTCTTTTGAACCTGCCTCCAAGACTGCCCACAAGCTTTCATTTCTTCCTCACATGATCTCCTCCATGACACCCTCAGCTGGGACGCCCAACTCGTCATTTCCATTTTGAGTTCCACTCGAGGGTCTGGAACGTAATATCCCCAAATGGTCTTCTCAGTGTATGCCCAACTAATCTCCACTTCCTTCTTCTGCATATTTGTTGGGCGATGAGTTCTTGGTTGGTTCGTTTGCGGGCCAGCTAGAGTTCTTTTTTGCTTATTATTTCTGGCCATATGGTCATCATGTTTGTCAGCAATTCGACAACGTAGAATCAGTGAACCAGGAGAACTCGAACCAAGTTTTCATGTATAAGCTTGGAAGGTATTGTAACTTCGGGTTTACTCTAAATTTGGTAAAACTATTGGCAGTAAGTAGTAAAACGTCAGTTAAAACAACTTTGTTTTGTTTTACACTCATTGGGAAATATAAATACCAAAATTATGAATATCATTTACCCAGTGTCTAAATTGTTTTCCGATCATCAAATATCAGTTTAGTCTAAGTATCTATGAAAGGTTTTTACTTTGTCATCGACGAACTAATGGATATAATCCTATGTACATCTGACTTCAGAGAGATTGACCTACTCTCTGGAGGTCATCTGATTGACTTGGAACAAGTAGATGATATTGTCCTACCAGGTGAAGACGCTGACGAAATGCAGGCTCTTCTGAACACCTTGAGCAGAAATCTGTGCATGTTTGATATGCATTTCACTGACACCTATCAAATGTAAGATGATGTTCCAGAACTGACTGTTCTGCTACCACTCTCAATGCTTGAATTTGTTTACCACTTCACTTACTTAGGGAGTTGCATCAGCGAGAACGGAATGGTTGCTGACGAAGTCTGAGCTGAAATATAGAAGACCCGTTTGACATTTGCCAACTTATGTCACATGTAGCATCGGCGAGATACCTGGCTATCTATCAAAGGTCAGGAATACTGCGCTGCAGTCCGTTCTGTTATGTTATACGGCTGTGAGACATGCCCGTTAAAGGTAGATGACATGAAACAGTTACAGTTTTTCGACCATTGGTGTCTCCGTAGGATTGCTCGCGTGTGTTGGAATCACCGTGTGAGCGATGATGAGGTCAGGCGAAAGGTACTAGGCAAGATAGGCAAGTCAACTGACGAGGTTGTGAACCCTAATCGATTGAGATGACTTGGCCATGTACAACCCATGCCGAGCCACCGCCTACTCCGACGCGCCATGCAGGGGCGGGAAGTTGAATTAGGATGCAAAAGGGTCCAGGGTGGCCAAGCCAAGACGTACCACTAGTTTATGAATTCCTTGACTGTTGTGTGAGGTGATGCAGACTGCCTGGCTCGAATCCTCGAGGTGAAAGGAATCAGTGGTTGGGGACTAACTCTTTGTGACATGGCTGAAAATCGGTCATAATGGCGTAATTGTATTCACTCCTTGACATCTAAAGCGTGAATATTCACACTGACCTTTATCTTCAGAATGTTTATTTTTTCACAGAACTTTGTCTACTCAGATATCACTTTTTTTCTATCCACCCGTTTTTTTGTGTATCATCGTGAAGTGTGACAACTTGAGCTGATGCAGTTGTGTGCGTGGTTCTACGTTGATTCTGTCAGTCCGAGAGTTGAAACGGTTCAACCCAAGTCACTTTCAAAGAGAAATCAAAACACCTGTAATCGACTCCATTTTTAGTATCTCGAACTGAAAACGTTTATTAGTGTAAATGAAACCGATTCATAGAGTTTACAATAATTAGCACGTTTAAAGAGGCAGGAGCCAATCAAAATGCTAGCGGGTTATATGGAATGTGACCCATGTGCGGGAAAAATAGCGCTAAAAAACACTTCAAATATATACAAATTTTAAGTATAGAATATAAGGTATACAAGCACAGGCCTCTCTAATGTTTTCTAATTACCTTTCACCTTATTATCTCGAGTTTCCTCTGTGATATTGACATCAGAAACCAGTTCACTCATCGTTCTTGATGCAATGATAAGTTGAAATAGGTATACTGAAGCAAGATTATGTTTAATTGCATTCATGTGAAGCTTAATGATTCCTTTCTAACATAGGGCAATTATTTGTATTGAATAACTTTTGACTGTATATATGATTTTAAACATTCCGACTGTCATTCCTAGATGTTTTGTTCAGTAGAGCTAACACAGTGAAATTAGAGACTCAAGTGTACAGAAAGCATATTAATTAAATCCTTAGCTATGATAGTAGCAACCTAACAACATCTATAGACTTCATTCTAAAGAGTGAATACCCACTACGGTATAACCATCGTACAGAGAGATTGAGATTACTTGTTAGCTGTCCTAAAGAAGAATGGTTAACCGTGCAACTTCATCTGAAGATATTTGTCCAATTCATCACCAACTTCGCAGGTGGTAAATGGATTATCCTACCCTGGGTAAAGAACTTGACAGAGATCACAAAAAGACTACTGCGCCCATTTGGAATTATTATGATTCATATACCCACAAATTTTCTCTTGTCTAGCTTACGAACCAAAGAGCCTAATCGATAAGGAAGATAAACGAAATATCATTTGATGCTGGATGATGATTGAAGGTGAAATGAAAATTTGGACTGCTGTGGGATTTGAACCAGCGACCACCGGGTCCGTTGCTGGTTCGAATTCCGCTCCCGTCTAAATTTTCATTTCACCTAGTATCAATACTAATCTGCCAAACCATGGCTATCTCAGACAGTCAAAATGATAAGAAATATCATTTATAAAATGAACCAGCTGTCCAAGTGAAATATCCTGAATAGGTGAAATTACGACTTCGTCCTTAGATCCCCACCATAGCGTAGTTTATTTCTAGCATAACAGTAACCTCGCTTTAATCTCATCCCTTTCCAACAGACCTTAAGGAACATTTTTTGCTCCAACAAGGATATCTCATTTGGCCATCATCAAGGTATCATCCATTGGTTGGACGATCCCCAACATATATCATATATATCATATAAATACCGTCGCATAAGAAGTGGCTATCGTGGCTCAGTGGTGCAGTGGATAACACTCTGGTGATTGAAACGACCTCTCTCGAGTCCGAATCCCGGTGGGAACAACATCACTCACTGGGAGGCAGGCACATCCAGGTAACCAGTCACAAATAGGACGAAATACGCATCCTGGATTCCACTGCCAGCCACTATCCATCACTAATATAATTAAAATACAGGTAATATTGAGACATCCACCCTGGAACCCATATGCCAATACAGACCAATCGATTCGGTCCAATCAACGGCAGTTATATTAAAGATATAAATATCAATTCAAGATCGCAGTCATTCTTTCTTTTTGTTACAATCTTATTGGAAAATTGAAGAGATTTCTCTGAAATGAAAACTTAACAGTATGCCTTTGTAAACGCCACTGTAATATGAATGGGGTCATGTAAACAGTTTAAGTTACATGGATTATTTGACGGTGCTAGATACCATTCGCCTACAACAGGGTTATAATCAAAGCTGAACTCCACTGACTAGAAAGAGTAATTGGATCTATTTACTATCTTCAAGACGTGGAGGAACTGTACAGATGAAAAACTGTCGATAAAAAGTGGAAAGACTTCAAAAGGTACTCATACAAAATAGATATACATGTAGGTTTTTCTTATATCAAGAAGCACTTGAAAGTCAAACAGCATACAGAAAATTCCTGTATTACTGAAGATTGTGTGAAATATACTACTGATTACCATGAATAGTTTTAGACCTTGCATATCGATCAGCAATGCTCTACAGCTAGATCAGATTGGTCTAAACACCAAGTGATCGTTTTGGTGGTTTGCCGACCGAGATCATCAGCGGTATACTTAGATTGACTCAGCTGAGAGAGAGAGAAAGAGGCGAATTTTCTAATCATCCGATTCGCGGTTAGCTACTTGAACAAACCAGTCATATCTTTGTTTATAAATGTTCATACCAGATGAAATATTGGAGCAGAAAAACCGGCTTTTCAAATTGTTCCGAAGAAGCATTTCTAGATTGTTTCCTCCAATCGGTAACTGATTTGTGGACGTTTTTATAACAAACTACTACTTTGGGTCATCTTGTTGTGTGTCTACAAGTGTACCAGCTTCTATGAAGCTATTTACATAGACCTGACAAAGCGTCCATTTTCTTTGCATATTCGAAAGCATTATCCGCATATCTTTCAAGTGGCGAAGGTAAGTCAGTTACTAGTTCAATACTTGTTACAGCCTTATCAAAATACATTCGTCAGCCTAGTGAGTGATGGTCTTCTAGCTGAGACTCGAACCCCGGACCCATTGCTTAAGACGTCAAAGCGCTATCCACGGTCACTCACTGGGATGCAGGTACATCCAGTTAAAGATTCCAAAATAGGACAAAATGCACGTCTTGGATCTCACTGCTGGCCATCACCAAGTGACTTATAACAATGAATATTCATCAATCTGCATAGAAGCCTATCTCCCAACAGAGGGCTATCAGTTCGATCCAGTATAACAACGGGGAGTCGCCAAGTATCACCAAATAGTAGTAAATTAAGTTGTTTGAAAGGAACACAGTTCCTGGACTTGAGCACTGTAGAGGCGGCACCGGTAATTGATCTTTTGAAACCTGAACTCTGTAATCAAAAGTAGTATGCTGATAAATCTCTTATTTTCCATGGTTATCAGCCCTTTTTTAATTGTTCTATCTTCAATTATTTGCAAGAACTGGTGCGGAATCATGCTACTTTCCCTGTCCACCCCAAGCAAAATATTAAGCCACATCATCCTGAAGAGACTAGAAAGTGCTTTAGATTCAAAATTACGACCGGAACAGGCTGGCTTCAGGAAGTACAAATCATGTGCGGACCAAATTGCAACGCTACGCTACGCATCATCATAGAACAGAGCATAGAATGCCAGTCAACTGGATCTTTACCTCAACTTCATCGGTTTTGAAAAAGCCTTCGACAGCGTTGACAGAGAAGTAATTTATCAGGCAGCTGCTTCAACACTGCGGCTCTAGTGTCACAAATTTTTATCAACCTCATTCAACAGCTATATGCTATATGATGCTACATGTCAAGTAATTCACAGTGGAAAGCTCAATGATGCCTTTGAAGTTTAGACAGGAGTAAGACAATGTTGCCGCCTACTATCATCACCGATGATTTTCCTGGTTGTGATCGACTGGACTGGATTATGCAAGAAACTGTGGGGAGCGGGAAGATAGGCATACACTGGTTGGACCGATGAAAAGACTCTAGAAGATTTGGATTTCTCAGATGGTGATTTATATCTTATGTCGCACAAACCCGAAAATCTACAGGCAAGACTAACAAGTTGGTGGAAGAGGCGAGGCGACGCAGCAAAGATGGGACTCCCTTCAGGTGAACGTAGAGAAGACATAGGTGATGAAGATACCCAACAAACAATAACAAGCACCAATTACCACTAACGGGAGAAATCTAAAGGAAGCAACCTCTTTAACCTACCTAGGCAGAATAGTTTCAACCACAGGTGACGGCGGTGGCACAGATGTGGGCATCAGACCTTAGATCGGAAAGACAGCAAGACAGGCTTTCATCAACCTGAAACCAGTGTGGAGATCTACTACACTCAGGATAAAGTGTGAACAAGATCCGGATTTTCAACACCAACGTCAAGTCAGCGCTTCTACAAGGTTCAGAAACTTGATGTGTCATGAAACGTATTTTTAACAAAACACAGACATTCATCAACAACTGTCTACGCTCGATGCTGAAGATCAGATGGCCAGAAAGAATAAACAACAAGGAACTCTGGGAACGAACCAACCAAGAGCCTATCACCTAACAAATGTGCAGAAGAAAACGGAGATGGATTGGGCGCACACTGAGAAGGCCGATTAGGGACATCACGCGTCAGGCAGTCGAGTGGAATCCAAAGGGGATTGACGAGTTGGTCGTCCGAGGCGAGGGTGATATGAAGGAGATGGTGTGAGGAAGAAACAAAAGCTTCTGGGCTGTCGTGGAGCCAGGTTGAAAAGACTGCAGAGAAGAGAGTGAAATGGAGGTGTGCTACTGAATTCCTATGTTCCACTACGAACCCAAAGGAAAAATAACAATAGTAATTACATCTGAGTTGAAGGGGAAATCCACTCAGCAACCTTGTGCACATTCGTACTGTAAGCGATGAGCTACACCTATTGTATAAGCACTGATGAAACTATCTGGCTACCTAAACCTTGGTAGGTGGAGTGGCGCTTAAATCCACGACCTGTTTGGTTGAAAGTCAACTCCCTAAACCAGTGACACACAACTCCACTGTGGTTATGTTGGTGATTGCGATATTTCGATATTTTAATCTTTCAACAATTCTTGTATATTTTTCAAAAAATATATCACATTATCATTTGTTTTTTTCTTTTTCTCAAAAGGTTGAATTGTACACACATCATCCATGTATGCGTCAACTTATCTGTTATCTCACCGATAAACCCACCATCTTGGGAACAGTTAATAAACAACACTTATCCTTACCGTCTATATTATCATCATCTGAGAATAATGATACTACACCAAGTTGTCTTGATTTACGCCTTACTTCAGTCTATCTAGTTGATTCACATTATTGTTCTGATGCTGGAAAATTTATCTCATGTGTACTTACTTCACTGTCAGCTATGCTACAGTTATCTATACCACATGTAAATATATTGAGTAAAGCTGATCTAATTGAACAATACGGTGAATTAGATTTTAATTTAGATTTTTTCACTGAAGTATTAGATTTACAATATTTAATTGATCGTTTACACAAAACTGATGATGATAACAACAACTTGTTCAATGTTAAATATAAGCGTTTAAATCGCGCCATTATTGATTTGATACAAGATCGTTCAATAGTTCAATTCTTGTTGTTAGATATACAAGATTTATCGCATATGGAACGTGTTATGCGCTATGTAGATCGTGCTAATGGATACGTGTTTGGGCCAAGTGAACAACACAGTCTGCAAAGTTTATTACATTCAGCTTCAGGTGTTGAACTAGCACCTGATTGGATTGGTATGATCCAAGAGAAATATATGTCCAAAAGTTATGATGATCATGATGATAACACTGGTGAAGACAAGAATTCACAGAATAATGAACCTCATATTGATTTATTTGCTTAACAAACTAAGTCAAGGTTTTGTAAAAGAAATTGCTTTTGTTGAATTTCTAATGATCTGATCTTTTATCCCATTCGACTGTATTTGTATACATAACTTAAGTCTCAGCTGGAAGAGGTTCTGATGTCAGTCTGGATACCAACATCACTGTGAGTTAGCACTCATGGTGTTCAGTTTTATATCGGAAGGTTTGCCGGTTTAAACTCAACACTGAAGAATAACTCGGTTTGAATGTATAAATATATCTTGTTGAAAAACAAAAAGAGGTCACAAAGAAAATAATTATTTTTTCATTTTGACTATCTAAGATAGCCGTGGTTTGGGAGACTAGTATTTATACCGGGTGATGATTGAAAGTAAAATAAAAATTTGGACCGTGACCGGATTCGAACCAGCGGCCACCGGGATTCCGGCCTTATGGTCTAGCTCTGTTTCCAGTCAAAGACCAAACTTAAACGACAAGTATATATAGAGGGTGAAATGATATTACGTAACACCAGATATGATCTCAACGGTTTTTTATATAATGCTGTGAACAGTAAGTACGATTTGGTATCTGGCACGAATAAGAAAGTAAACATGTGATAAAATATATATAAATAGATAAAACTCGAAATAAAATATATACAAAGGTGTCTACTTCTATGATAAAATTAGTGTTTGTACATGTTTCTTTTGAATACACAACTGAGGTTTGAAGCTGCGAATTACCGAAGCTTTGGTTGTACAGAACTGTCTATTCCTCACCCTGTTTATGAACGGTACGGTCGAACCTTGTAGAGAACTTTGAACGAGTTTCTCAGATATTCAATGATGGAACTGGAGATGGTTTTATGCTCACTCTTCACCGACAAGGACGGGTAATGTTCACAAGTGCATTTTTCAAGCGACAGCATAGTACGGTCGATGTAATCAGTTCCACAGGAACAGGTTAACTTGTTAATACGTATCGGTGAGGCTCAATGCGCCAACTTGTTTTTTACGCATTAAAGAATCAGTTGTTGACTAAGAACACATTACGGAGGTTTGTAGCATAGAATGTTCTACGTAGGGACTTTGAGAAATGTTGACGAAGGATATCTGCGGCAATATTATTTTTTAGTCTAAGGTTCATTAAAAGTATCTTCTTCTGGGCTGACTTAATCCGTCCCGTAGTCTTCTTTGTTTTACATATTTTTCCATATAAATCTGGATGGGTAGCTATTTTCTAACAGTATTTCTTGGAAGGCTTCTGACTCTTCAGTAAGTGTATCATCAATGTATATCTTTCTTATTCTTGATGAGAGTAAGCAAACAGCATTCCCCCTCTTACTTAAAGACAGTCAGCTTTGTAAGTCAGTCAGTTAACCGTTCCAAGGAGGCTTCTTGTTTATGGATCTTCAAATAGAATTATCAGATATCCTATGGAGTTTAACATCAAGGCAATGAAACGTCAAGTATGATTCAGCTTCTAGTGCAAATTTGATTGAAGGGTGGTTGTCGTTGAAATTTTGAAGAAGGCATGTCAAGTTCAGGTTGTCATCATAAATAATGAAAGTATCGCCCATTTACCTTTTGTATACATGAAGGTGACCGATTTTTTGAGCAACGTACTGCTATCAAGGCTAGTCGTGAAGCGATCGGCAAGTAAAAGGTCCAAGAACCTTTTCTTTACAGGTCCAAGAATTTTCACGGGCCGTTTCGCAGTTGTGTAGTATGAAGAGTTTTTCTTGTCCAGAATTGGACGGAGAAGGACTCCATCTTTGTGCACTTTTGGGAAGCCATACAAACTTGGAGTAATAGTGCCAGAAGGGTGAAGTTGTTCGTAGAGATCATTACCAGTATATCTTATGTGATCTGTAAAGTACTTAGTTTTACTTGACTTTATACTTCATTCATACTGTAGTAGGCGTGGCTGATAAGAATGGATATAAGTAGTAAATGTCAAGAGGGCGGCAGAAATCATAGGCCATTACCAGCAATAGGTAAAGACTCTGCCCAGAGAAACGTAAGATAGTGTGGGTGTATTAAAAGAGCAAATCAATATGGAAGCAGGAGAAGCGAAGCACATTATCCAAATGACTGTCTTAGTGCAAGGTGTACCATATTTGACGACTACTGTACAAGATGTCGATCTTAAGCATTCCTTCTTGCGTCTCCGTCTTCTCGTTTCCCACAATACTACTTAGCAAAGTTTCTATAATGTGGAGTAACTCCGTAACTTCATGTGCACTTCTACGCTTGATACGGTAGTATCCCGCTTTAATTCTTTACTTCGCACACAGTTGTGGTTCTCTAGGACCTAGACACTCAACTGCCAACCTAAGGTAGTCCATCTACTTTTACTTGAGCGATGGGGTGGCGCCACCAGCCCTGTAGCTGGTCTCTGCACAAGAAAGACGCCTTGGTATAACTGAAGATGAGTAAAGTCTCATCGTCTTGTCGGGATGTTTTCATTTATAAGACCTTTCATGACCTCTATCAGGAGAGGTTTACTCACTGGCTTCAATCGGTCATAATATTTGTTCAAAAGTGAAGCTGAATATCCCATGCTTCAGTTGAATCGATGTACTTGGGAAAGGACACATATAAGTAGTATAAGCCGCCATTTCAGGAATTGCAAAAAATGATAACAACCAGTTGGTGCAGATTACGGAGGAGGGGGGATACACTATCGAGCAGAAATGTAAAAAGTGAGAACACTGCACACTAAAATGTCAAGTGGGAGAATGTTTCCAAATGTGGCCTAGTTGTAAGATTCAGTATTTTTATTATTACCGATAGAAATTTCCCAATCTAGAATTTTTGCCGCCCCATTGGAAATCCTCTTCAGCTGTTGTACTATGAAGAATGCAAAGTGCTAGAGAACGAGTGAAGAGTAGGTATGGCTTCATTCTGGTTGTGAATGCACTGTTTATATGTTCATTTTGCCCTAAGTGTTTGAACTTCGCAATATACGCTTCAAGTTGATAGTTGTCGTCCTATCTTTTAATATTAGAACTAATTCTGATTTCATCTGGAGGTTTGTAGAGACTGATTAATTGATTTTAGGTTGGAATTCACCATGGACTGATATCATTTGAAGGGACATTGGAAACCTGGAAGCACTCGACAGCAGTTTCATCCTAGTATGGGAATCGTCAGCAGTGCACACCCGTGACCCCTCTTGGCATCGAACCCTGGACATTCAAGTTCCGTGGCCAGCACGTTACCATTAAGCGACTGCTTTGGGGTTCAGTGGTTCCTATTCCCTACTTCTGTCAGTTCACGACATAGCGCGACCGCCACCCAGTGTCATCGTTGAGTATTTGTCCTCATGGCCACCAGGTTTGCCCCACTAGTCACGACTTCTTATTAGAAATATTGGCCATTGGATTCCTACCCAGTGATAACGCACTGGGCACGGGACTTGAATTACCTTGGTTCGATCCCCGGTGGTCCGGGGTCATTGGTTCGCACTGCTGAAGAGTCCCATACTAGGACGAAACATGTCTAGTGCTCCCAGATTTCCAATGTTCCCCCAACTGATGTCAGCCCTTGATGAATCAATCAATAAATCTCCACAAACCTCCAGATAGAATTAATCTAGCGCTCATTGGTGACTAGCTTCGAGAAGTGATTCCTGAAGTTCCAATGCGAAGTCATGACCAGTAGATTCAATGAAGTCGAACATGAGTCTAGCTACTGGTTGGCGACATTGGATGTATGTCGTGCTATTTAGTGAACTGATTTTAATTTGTTGAACAGGACAGCAAATGTATTCCTTTAAAAGTTAGTGACATTGCAGAGGCTCTATCCAAAGATACCAAACGGATAGTAGACACATGATTGCGCCAAACCAACAGCGGGGTTCGATTCGAAAATAGATCCTACCAGTTTTCTTTCATGTAGTTTTATGGAAGACGTTTTTAGTGGAGCTCTAGAGTGTTCGTTATAATGACAATTCTACCAGCTTGGTAATGCAGTTGCCCGAATGAAAAGGACGCTGAACACTACCGTCTCATTACTTTTATTTAAAAAGTATGTTTTGTAGTGTCATTTTGCTAAATGTCTATCTAACATCCTGAGATTTTAGGTTACTATTCAGATGAGGTACATTTTTCCAACGATTGACAGCAAGTAGGGAATCAATATCTAAAACATGGTTGTTATCATAAAAAATCTGAGGTCAAATACCTAAATATTGCAGTATGATGAATATGACACTTTGATACCAATAGTAGATAATGAGTAATAGTAGAATTCAGGAGGCGTGTTTCCTTCTTTTTGCGACTCTTCAGCTGGATGCACCTGCCTCTGACTAAGTGAAGCAATCCCCACTGGGACTCGAACTTGGTGCTCACAGTGTTATTTACTAGGCTACTGAGTTATGATAAACTCTTTTATGACGGGCATATTCTGATGTTTTGGCTTGTTCAATCAACGACAAACTATAGCGTGAAACTTCGCAGTTGTTTATAACAGAGTCATTAATGTAGGTCTAAGGGAAATGAGGCAATAGATTGCCTTGAACCTGCAGTTGAGATTCCCTCCCTTCTCCAGATTCTCCTGTTTTACTTTTATTTAAGGCAAATCCTTTTTAAAAACAGGAAAATAGACTTTGCAGTATGTAGTACTAACATACTGAAATAATTTTTTTTCCCAATATGACTCATTGTTTCTTCATAACCAATCAATACGCGCTTCAATCAGATAAAAGTACAACTTTGTTTATTAACCTTTATATGTGATTAAAAAAGGCTCTGCATTTGACTAGTCAGTCATTCCTCATGGGGATTTTTTATGATTTCTATGAATATTCTTGTCCTATATGTCTCAAACGAAGCTTGACAGTGATGTATCGTTTCCCAGAAATAATCAATACTGAAACTCACCAACTGTGTACACGTTCTTGTACTAGGCGATGGAAATGGTGATAAACTATCTGAACCTTAGTAGATATGTCGTAAGTATAAACTCACCAATGATGAATTAAGTTTTATTTATATCTACGTGAACAAAGAAGTTGGCGATAACAGCATATTTCGCAGTGCACATTGCATTTCTTTGTATTCTCGTCATTGCCTCACTGACTGTTGAAAGTAGAATAGTCAGTGAATGAAACGAATAAACAAGAATAACATGCTTCACCACTTAAAATGTTTCATTCACTAGAAGATGTATAACGCTGGACTAAAGGAGTTAACTGTTAAGAGGCTATACATGTAGTTAGAACGATAGTTCTAGAGTGATTATTGTGACAATCGGGCTCAAACGTTGACAACCATATAATCATGAGCATAACATAAAATAGCAATGAAATGAGATCGTGTAAAAATCAACCAATTGTAATTGTTTCTAAGACATAGAAGAGAAGAACGGGAAGTAGAGGAGAGAAGAAGATAAATATTTTCAAGTATTTCACTGAAGCAGCTGTAAGTCAGATACTCAATATTAAAAAATGAAGATCAGACTTCATTTTATCAATTGTGATAATTTCTACAGCCGGAAGTAAGGTAGATCGAAAAACTGTTCATCACTGACTGAACATCTTTTTTTCATGTTAACATCATACGGCGTATGTAGGCTTTTCGGAATGTTTCAGAAGTCAAATGTGAAGATAAAGCGTTCGGTAATTCATACATACACAGGTAGATAAATAACAAAGAGATACATGTTTTCTTAAATACATCCTGAAAAGCCTATAGATTAAAGGACCGAATGGTTGATTGACAAGCAATATTATAAGAATACTAATGGGCATCAGAATACTGGTACGCTTAATGTATGAATTATGGGTGTTGGAATCCCGTGAATGCTATTAGAATCACACAAGTGAGGTAGATCATTCAACGAATGTGTGAAAACTTTACAATCTAGGACCGATAAGGAATGTATTATCCTTGCCATATCATCGTCTACGTCAATATATACTTCTTATTGGAATGGGATAGAAGATAGACCGAAGCAACCATACCATATTACTTATCCATGGGGTTTTTTTGGTAATGGTTGTGAACCAATCGCTTCGAACTAACCAATACTACGGGAAGCTTTTTAGCTTTAACTTTGTGCAAATGTATCTTGCCGTCTAATAATTCCTCCCCTATTTGATTGAGCACATCTTTATATCTTCCTTTCTATAAAAATGTGTGTAGGTGGTAAATGTATATTCTGAGTTTTTACATTAAATATGTAGGCAGCTGACACCATTTTATTCCGAATAAAAAAGTATGTAAATGTGTTCATGCTTTAACTTCATCTAGGTGTGATAGTCTGTGTCAATAGCTGTGGAACTATAGCTCAACGGGTTGGGGAGATGATTGTCAACCTTTGGGTTATGGATTCGAACCCTCCTCCACCTATACAGGTTCGGGAAGCCAAGTAGTATCATAAGCCTTCATGTAACAGTTATGGATTATTACCTACTGCACTCATGTGCCACAAATTGGCTGAATACGTTGCATTGCGTTGTACCACTAACATATTGTTTAAATTACTCAAGTATTCATGAGGTATATATAGAAAACAATCCACTTCTCAGTTTATTATTCACTGTTTTTGTACAGAAATAGAATTCATCCGCCTACACCTACACGTGCCTTTCACATTTCAATTGATTAGTTCAATTTTCAAGGTTCATGGGGGATTTATTGGTTACACGTTGGTGTTAGCCATAAAAGGATGAACTAACTGTCAAGTGCTATCAGATTTTAATGGTCCTTCAACTGATATCAGTCTGTGATGAATACCAACTTGAAATCAATCAATCAATTTCCACAAGCATCCAAGATTGAATAACAGCCTAGTGTTTGCTTTGAAATGACATTACCGGAATTCCTTATGAGAACTTGTGACCAGTGGGGCAAATCAAGTGGGACATAAGGACAAGTACTCAACGATGGCATTGTACAGAGGTCTGCCTATATCGCGAACTGAGAGGAAAGTAAGGAAATGTGGACCATTGTGCTACTGAGTTCGATTTCTGGTGGGATCATGGGTGGACACTGCTGAAGAGGCTTACAGTAGAACGAAACAGCTGTCTAGTGTTCCTAGATTTTCAACAGTCTCCCAAATGATGACAGTCTGTGGTAACTGCTAACTTGAGATTCAACTGATTGCATCGACAGTAGTCTTCTTAGTTTGGCCTTAGTGAAAACTCCACTTTCATTTACATAACAGAGCGATACAGTTGTTATGTAGGTGTCTTTTACTGGACACATCGTTCTTCGGCTTCATCTTTAAATAAGTCCTTAATTTGAATTAGTCTAAACAGAAGTTGAGTGTATTTCTTATTTATTACAAAGAATGGAACATTGAAGATTTGTAAATCACCACTTTTCACTTTCTTCAATGAAATTCTGCGAGTTTAAAATATGAAGGAAAGTGAGTCGTAAATTCACCACCAATCATAGAATAACTTTTAAAGGCCACTTAAGCAACTACTGAGATGACCAATTACATCTCTGTATTTTATGAAAATTTAACTTCCTAGCCGAAAGACCGAAACCTGATTGGTAATTCCAACAGTTCCTATAGTAACAGTCATAGTCACTCCGACTCATCTACACCATACATTTAAAATGGAAGTAAAATTTCGAGCGGCTTTAAAAGTGTCACCTTGACAATAGTTGTAATAACCAATCACGTATCAGCATTCCCGCTAGAAAGGCAGTTTTTCATAAAAAATAGAAGCTTTATCAGATAGCAGGCACTAACACCTGTCAAAATAACCAATCACGTTGAGATATTTTACCTGGGAAGACATTTTTTAATAGAGTAGAGAAACATGATTGGTTGCTTCATCAGTTGACTGGTTGGCTTTTAAAGTTCTTCAAATTTTATGCTTGTATTGAGGCTACTTTAAAAGGAAGGATTCCCACATGGAAGTGACTTTAAAGGACATCCTGACAACAACTGAACCCCGCCTAGGTAACTAGTTCAATCGTTACTAGCTTGTTCTAAGCCCGCAAAAAAGGGAAGGTTGGGCATAGGGCTAACAACCCTACCCCGGAAAACTAATTCAATCGCCAAAGAAACTTCAAAGTACAAAGAATATAAACAAATAAAAATAAACCTATTCCTCTGTGGAATCGGAGAAACGAAATGATGCCGGTTGGTGAAAGCATTCGGGAAGCCAATTGACCAATGTGTCTTCCCTCTCTCTCTCTCTCTCGATGAAGGCGATAGTAAACATGGGGACATGGAATATCCAAACAATATTTGAAGCTGGCTAGCTGGCAATGCTGCACATGTTGCAGAAGAGATGAGAAGGTATGGCAAAGTGTTAGGAATCCGTGAGGAATCTGTAGATGGAATGGTAGTGGACTCTCCAAACTGTCAACTGGAGTTGAGTCAATTATCTACTCCGATATCGTCACCCAAACGACAACCACGAGCACATTGAGTTTTGGAGTGTCTCTCATGATGTCCCCCTCCCAAGAGCATCGAAGCCTCCCTCTCATGCAGTGGGAACCAATCTCTTCCAGCATCAGGATCAGGATCACGACAGCGAGACTCAAGTCAAATGGAATGAGAGTCACAATTATACAATACGCTATGCACCTACAAATAATGCAGATCAAGAGGAGAAGGAGGAATTCTGCAGACAACTACAAACAGTAGTGGACAAAACTCCACCCACCTCAGATGATGACATCAAAATTCATCCTAATGGGTGGGGTGACATGAATGCCAAAATGGGAGTGGACAACACAGGAAGAGAACTCATCATGGGTAGAGAGGCACTCGGTGAAATGAACGGGAATGGAGAACTGTTTGCAGACTCCTGCGAATTCAACGATTTGGTGATTGTAGGCAGTGCAGTGTGTACAAACACAAGGATATTCACAAGGCAGCGATATGGAGTTGATTTCACCAGACACACTAGGAATCAGATCGACTTCATCTCAATGTGAAGAAAGTGGAGAGGCAGCCAACCTACCACTGGACATAAGATCAGGTGAAGAAGGGGAGCAGATGTAGGTGGTTCACACCATCCACTATCTAGTGGAAGGAACCTGACTTCAAAATCAAGTTGAAAGCCCTGAATTCAAAGAAGCTGGCGATAGACCACAATTGAAGTTGAATACCTGGAACAGAAACTGAACTGAAGGAAGAAACTGCAAAGGACATCTTCATGTCGTCAGCCATCAGGAAAAAGTGGGAGACATTGAGCAACATCCCTGAAAACTTGCATGGAAGAATACTGGAACTCTTTGAAAGTCATGTCAAGGAAAACCTGCATGACCGTGTTTGGAAGGAAGAAGAAACGAGATAAGAAATGGAATGAATCTCGGTGGACACATGGAAGCTGATAGCTGAAAGCTACGTGGAAGGATACCTGCATAACCGTATTGTGAAGGAAGAAGAAAGATGGTGAGGGTATGGATCTCTACGGACACATGGAGGCTGATAGAGGAGAGTGAGGAAGATTGTGAAGCAGAAGATAAACCAGTGCAAGGAGGAACAACGAAAAGAGGAACTGAACACAACCTATCAAACCTATAACACTGGACAAAGAAGTGAAGAAGGAGAAGAAGAAGAAGAAGAGTGCGCGCAAAGACAAAAGACACTTCTAAAACACACTGACAAGTGAAGTAGAACAGGCTGCTGGTAAGAGAGACACATACCTGACAGAATTATATACATCTGGGAGTGAAGAGATCAACACAGTGCAGATGAAACCAATGAAAGATAGTGAAGGAGACTTAGTTAAAACCAAAGAGGAGAAAGGGAGGAAACGATGGGCCGACCACTTCAAAAAACTCTTCAATCGACCACGACCACCTGCAACTCGTCCAGAAATACCACCAGCAACCGCAGAACTACCAGTGAACAAATGGCCTCCAACAAAAGCCGGAGTCGTGAACGCCATAAGGTTACTGGGTTCCGGGAAAGCAGCAGGACCAGATGGAATTCCTCCAGAAGAACTGAAAACAGCGGACTCGCTCACACCACTATTGCAGAAGATTTGGTAAGAAGGAAGGAAAGGTACCTTTCGAGTGGAAGAAAAGCTACATTGTCAAAATTCCAAAGAAGGACGACCTAAGTCTTCAAAAACAAGCGTGGAATCATGCTTTTGTATACCCCAAACAAAATATTAAGCCGCATCATCCTGAAGAGACTAGAAAAGGAGCTGGATTTGAAATTACTACCGAAACAGACTGACTGACTTCAGAAAAAACAAATCATGTGGGGATCAAATTGCAACGCTACGCTACGCATCATCATAGAACAGAGCATAGAATGCCAGTCAACTGGATCTTTACCTCAACTTCATTGACTTTGAAAAAACTTTAGACAGCGTTGATGGAGAAGTAATTTACCAGGCAGCTGCTTCAACACTGCGGCTCTAGTGTCACAAATCTTTATCAACCTCATTCAACAGCTATATGCTATATGATGCTACATGCCAAGTAATTCACAATGGAAAGCTCAGTGATGCCTTTGAAGTTTAGACAGGAGTAAGACAAGCCTGCCTACTATCACCGATGATCTTCCTGATTGTGGTCGACTAGATTATGCAACTAACCGTGAGGGAATACTCTGGACTAATGAAAAGAGCCTAGAAGCTTTAGATTTCACCGATGATGATCTATGTCTAATGTCTCGTGGCACAAACTGTAAGATCTATAGGCAAAAACCAACAAGTCGAAAGAAGAGGAGAGGCAGTGAAGACGGGACTTCAAGTAAGTGTAGAGAAGACAGTGGTGATGAAGATACCCAGACAACAGCAACATCAACTACAAGCACCAACCATCATCAACAGGGAAATGTAAAGGAAGCAGCCTCTTTCATCTATCTAGGCAGAATCTTTTCAACGACAGGCGGCGGCGGCGGGACAGATGAGGACGTGAAAGCCAGGATCGGAAAAGGAAGACAGCTTTCATTAACCTGAAACCAGTGTGGAGATCTACTGCACTCAACTCAGCACAAAGAACGAGATCCAGATTTTCGACACCAATGTCAAGTCAGTGCTTCCATATGGTTCAGAAACTTGACGCATTACGAAAAGCATTTCCAACAAAATACAGACATTCATCAACAGCTGCGTGCGCTCGATACTGAAGATGGAGTTCAGATGACCATACGGAATAAGCAACAAGGAACTCTGGCTGGCCTTGCAAACGAACCAACCAAGAACCTATCTCCCAATGACTATGCAAAAGTAGGTGTAGATGGATTGGGCATACACTGAGAAGACCATTTGGGGTATCACGCGTCAGGCCAGGCCGTCGAGTGGAAGTCAAAAAAGAAACGACGAGTTGGGCATCCGAGGGTGACATAGAGGAGATGGTGTGAGGAAGAAATGAAAGCTTCTGGGCAGTGATGGATCCAGGTGGAGAAAACTTCAGAGAGGAGAGTGGAATGGAGATGTACTACTGAAGCCTTATGTTTTACCAAAAACCCAACGGACAAATAATAATGATGAAAAAATACGAAACAACCAATCAGACTGCTCAATTTTATTAAAATCCGACCTTCCAACCAAAATGAAGAAACCTAAATGGTTATTTCTTTCGCTGCTAGGATGTCCTTTAAAATTGCCCCTACATGTCAACAGGGTTTTATTTGTCTCATCTGATTATGTGGGACGGCTTTATAGGCCATTTTAACAATCAACGAAATAACCAATTATATATCATTTTAGCCAGAAAGGCAGATTTTCATAAAATAAACAAGCCTGATTGGTTGTTTCAGTTGCCGGTTGGGTGGCCTTTAAAGTCGCTCCATCATGTGGGCACATTCTAACTAGCAATAGTGATAATAATAATAATAATAATAATAATGATAGTAATAATAATAACGATGGTGATGATGGCGATAATAATAGTAATAACAGTAACGGTAGTAATAACGACGTTAATAATAATAACGTAATAATCGTGACAGTTACAATAGCAATAATAAAGTAATAGTGACGATTTATAGTGATAATTTACGTGGTCGTGGCTAGCAGAGGAATCCAGGACGTTAGTTTCAAACAACGGAGAATTACAAGTATATTCACAAATAGCAATAATGACAATAATAATAAGGATGTTGATGGTGCGTTTGACGTGAGACCTGAAGGCCCTGGGTTCGGTCCCCAGCCGGGTCGTGGATACTTACTGCTGAGGAGCCTCACATTACGACGAAACAGCTATCCAGTGCTCACAGGTTTTCAATGGTTCTCCAACTGATGTCTGTCCGTGATGAAGACTATCTCAATAATAATATTAACAATAATTATAATATGCTAATAAGGGAATATGTCTTCATATGAAGTGGCTCTTGCGATTCACCAGTTCTCTGTATGAAACTCTAATACTTAAAGCAGTGTATACTAAATTAGAATATCAGTGAGGATGCCATTACTGACCGAAATCCAAATATTTATCAGTATGAATCAACGGAATAGAATGATGTGGTCAATCTTTCCAGCTTTGTGTTTACCATTGTTCATCTGGGAGAATGGTGGTTAAGGGGGAGGGAGATGCATTATCACAGACTGCCTGATTAACGTAACGCATACTTCATATTCCAGCAAAATTGCTAGGTGTATTCGAATAATACTTGAAGCTATGCCATAAAAAGGAAAGAAGTATATAAAATTGCGATTGTACAGCGTTTGAGAATGAAACCATAGAAAGAAATATCTTTACGATTGAAAAAATCCAAGAAAACTAAGTATGTAGATCTTGTTTAAATCGTAATACATACCAAATCATTTTTAGACATATTCTAAAACTTTTCTTATTTATACGACACATTTTTATTTTAAGTAGATTATGTCCATAAATTACTTATCACGAATTCGAACATTCACAAGACAAACTGGCATCAGATGAAGAAATACTGAAAACCTGAGGGCATTGTACAGATATTTCGTCCTAGTATGGGACTCCTCAGTCGTGCGTACCCATAATTCTTCTTCCCTTGGAGATTGTAATTTACATAAATAAAATTTTACTATCACACTTTTTCTTGTCTACTGAACAATTTTTGAGAGCTGTTAAAAAGCGACAATGAAAGTTCTACAGAATACAATAACTGAAACCAAACTAAAAGATGTAGAGAACATCAATTCTGTGACCTGTTTCAGTGATGATATATGTTGTAGCTTGGATGAATACGTTTACGGGTTTCGTTGATTCGATTTACTCTTGAAGCCACTAGGAATAGCCTCCAATGCCCTTACTTGCAAGGATCTACGAGTTCTCCCTATGTGAATGTCACCGCAGGTAGATTTGAAGCGGTAGATACAGTGGGATATGATATCATGGTACACATCTTGTAGGAGTTTAGGAGAATAAGCAGACTTAGTGGTTTCTATGACCTCGATCGTAGTTGCACACTATATCCTTCTAATAACAGCACTATGTCTAGGCTTACAGATCGCTCTATGAGAGTCACTTTTGTCAGGAAGTTTGGTGAATACGTCGTTCTTTGAGAAAAAGTCAAGTGGGAATTCCCGCTCTCCATCCGTTTTGCACAAACTAGTAAATTTTGATGGGTAGCTATTTTACAGCGGTGCTTCAGTCAATTCAAATTGTCGTCTGCGTATTCTCGTTGGATTCTATTGAGTAAGCAACTGAACAAAAGCTATGATTATTCATATATTTCTCTGTCCATTTAGGTTTTCTGTAGACAAACTACTTTATAGATCCATTGGTCAGCGCTCAGGACTACATAAAATGAAATTGTATCTAGTTCGGTCCTACAGGAGGTCAATCGTCGCCCAAAAAGCTCAGTAATCATGCCATCATCCGTAACAATGGGTCACATGGGGTTCAAATCTCTCAGGTGTCAGTTTCTTTCAAGTTGCAGATACACCTTGTCAACAAGCGCAACACCTAGATTCAATGCTTCCTGGCACCAACCAACATTAATCAAAGTGCATTGTGGTGATGAACCTCCTAGCCTGGTGGCCGCATTGCAAACTGATAGATAGAATTCGGTCAGCACTTAGGACTAGACAACATGAGGTTAGTCGTTATCTAGTGACCACTCAACAGGTCCGACCTTCTGTCAACTTACTATTACGTCTAATAAGAAAAAAACAATCATTTTTTCTTCTACATGTGTCAAGGATATACTGTTCTGTACCTCATCCAGTCGGTTTATATATGAATCTAGGTAGGACACAAAATCAAAACATTTGGAGTGTCGTCAGCCTCTGGTTCTCTTCTCTCTGACTCGATTAACGTCCTAGTTAAAGTGTCGAAAAAGTGACCCAACTGGTCCTTCGATTGTAGATCATATGGTGGCGAGTACAACTGAACAATTTCCTTACGACAACAAAAATCCTGAAGCTGGTGTTACTTTAGTTGCAAACCACTGTATGAAACTATGGTTTCAGGCAGACAATAACAGAAAAATCTGTTGGCCGAAATCTGTAGCGTTTTTTGAAATTTTCGATGAGACTATAGACATGATCTCCAGTCACTTTGAGAAAGCAACTAAGAAGTCTAGGGACGAAAAATCTTCGATGAGACTGACGAAATCAATGTGAGTGCAGAACCACAGAGTTTGTGGTTGACACTATAACACAGAAGATAGTCTAGGAAGGCTATTTTGTCATTTGAGATATTGCATACATTGTTTCACAAATGCTGTGATATGCTGATCTATCCTTGAACAGGATACGTCAAAGCAAGCAGTTGACTTCATGCTGTGAATACCTGGATTCCCAGGGTGAAAACGTCTAAAAACTCTAGTTTGAAGAGCTTCAGATACCACAATCCACTCATCAAGCATTAAACGATTCTGCTCCATAGAGATTCTGAAACACTTCAGTAACCTGTTTGCGATCTTGGATACGATCTTCATGTAAGGTAAGATGATTTCGTTACTGGTTTCCAGGGATGAGTCTGACAAATATCTGCGTGGATAACCGTAGTCATCTTTATCCATGATTCCTGCGGTTCACCGTTTGCCAGCTGGAACAATAGTATTATTCTTTTATTCTTCAGTTTGTGAAGAGCTCTCTGTTCTTCACTGGTTTGTTTACGTGTGGTCAGGGGTGCAATTACTTGTCTTATTTCCTATCGAGTTTTGTCATGAAGTCTTCAGTGATAACTCGTGAGGAGGTGAGGAATTTCGATCACAAAGAGTCTCTTGCAATTCAGTTGTTTCTGAAGCAGTAGTTCTTCTGTTTTCAGCAAGACCACATACAACCAATATATTCAAGTTTGATAAAACTAATGGATTTATGCCTTAGAACATATTTTCAATTCGACGGCAAACTCTGCAAACAGAAAAACAAAACACCAGTGAAAAAATCTGTCAGAACTAATTGCAGAATCTGTAATGCAGCGACTAGAAATTGTAGTATTGCTGTTGATCAAATCAAAACTTTGGGTCCTATATGTAGGTGACACGTTTGTTATCATTAAAAGAAACGTATTGGAAAACGTCAGGTCAGTCAGCGATCAATAGATGTATGCACATAGACCCAATCTATCAGCCAATGAGAAAAATGATAAACGACAGGAAAGGTGAGAGGTCAAACAGAGGAACAGCCAACAGGAAAATCTATATGGTCCGTCAATGACATAACAATCAAGGGAGACAACCAATCACAAACCAGGGCAAGCTACTAAATCACTCATGGAGAGATATTGACAGCTCACTTCATACTGAAGTTAGTGCTGATGATGTCGTCTAGAAAGACGATGAAAGCTCCACGATTAAACAACCCAGCTCAGAGAACACAATACAACCAAGACCATCCACCTGAGCTACAAATATTCTCCACTATTTCAGAAATGTGGGAGAGTTTTTCGGAGTGTGACACTCATGCCAGTCAGTGATCAACAGATATACTCACATTGACGCAATCTATCACGTAATCGGAAACACAAGGAACACCAAGTAGGTCAGAGTTCACGGTTGTAGGATAAGCAACTGAAATAGGTATGGAGACAATGAAGACATTGGAGCAGGAGTGACCAGTGCTACCGAAGGTCGTCAGGACAAGACAATTAGTCACTTGTGGAAAAGGTGTCATAGCTCACTTCTTTTTGAATTTTGTGTTGATGGTCCATTCTAGAGGTACAGTGAAAGTTTCAGGATTAAACCACTCAGCTTATGGGATGGATCACCGCCAAACAAGATGAATTGATATTTTTACTGGTTAGTATGTCAATGCTTTTTATCGGCTGCTCAACGTTTTGTCTGTACATGATTACCAATATCTCTTCGCTTACTTGTATAAGTCGCTTGATAATCGAAGATTCACTTGTTAGTCATTTAATATCGAGGCTGTTTTTAGCACCAGCTAGTAGACAGATTATTCACTGGAATAAATAGTTTATTAACTCTATGACAGTAGTTCTCGAACTAGGCTACAACTTTTGTGTCTATAAATTATATCCTTTCATGAACTACACGAACGAGTTTGATAAATCACATATTTATAGCAATCCAGCAACCAGTAGAATTAAACCAACACATACAAGCTGTAAAGACGAAAAAAAACCGATAAAAATTCACTCAAACTTGGAAAAAGACATTTTCTACAATATATTGGTCACTATGAAACAAATAAGTCGATACTTCGTACAATTATTCTTCTGGATGGATGTTGATCTCTGACAGATTTAATTTCATCTTCCAAAATAGTTACAAATTTTCGGTTGTATATTAGATTTAAAATATGATCATGAGACTAAGGCTTTTGTCAGATCTAAGAAATGAAAAAAATCCGCGTTGTCTCGTAATGCTTTCATGGCTTGGAAATGAGACATTTTTCACAGAAGTCCTTGTTCTCGATGGTATCAACAACGAAATATTTTCTATAGTTATTTGATATCAACAGTATTCCTAAGGAAGGTGGTAACTTTGGCACTGTACTATAAGAGTGATTGGTTTAGGCAATCAATTTCCATTCATTAGTCCATCGGTTTAAAAAGTTTGTCAGTCTAGAAAGATTAGGGTACTGACGATTAGTGACTTGCTTAAAGATGAGATACCCGAATTTTTAATTAAGAGGTCGTGATGCATGGGGCTCACCAAGTCGTTAATGAAGACAGTCACTCAACGACGACATTGGATGAAGGTTGTGCTACATCGTGAACTGGCAAAAGATTCCTATCCAGTGGCTCAATAGCAACATGATAGCAGAGGAATCTGAAGGTCCTGGGTTCGACTCCCGTTGGGGTCATGGGTGCGCACTGGTTTAGATTCACATACTAGGACGAAGCAGCTGTCCAGTGCTTCAAGAATTTCAATGAGTCCATGAGAGGACTCTAGGTGTAACGGCTCAGAATTGATGTCATTAGCCCAGATCCACCGACTCCTTTCTTGCAACTTAATCCCAGTTATCAAGCTTAATTATTTCCTCTACTTTATCCTTTTTTCTCTTGTATAGCTTCTAGTAACATTCGACCATATTGTTTCCATTTTCTTATGTTACTTTTAACAACTTATGAGTTTGACATGCTGATGTCGGATGTGGCAAGCTGTACCGTTGCCCAGTGATTCAGATACTACCACATAAACCTGAGCCTGTTTGCTGAGTTATTATCTCAGGTTATATACTCATTTGATAACCAGTTGGGATAATACTAGTGGTTTTATGTGTTAACTGACTGACAAAAGTGGCATACTTCAATACGGATTTCTCGAAGTTCGCAGGAGAAATGCTGACCTGTATAGTCAACCGGGACGAATGAGAAGACAAGGACTTGCCAAAAACGTTGGATGATAGCCGTGCTGTATCACGAATCGATATAAAGAAGAAAATGTGAGCCTTTTGGTCCATGTCAAATGAGTGAATAGTTAGTGAGCTCGCCGCAAGACAGTAGAGTCCAGGGTTCCATCCCTGACTGCGTCGTTGGTGCGCGCCACTGATGAGTTCAGTACTGGGACGTAACAGCTGTCCAGTACTCGTAGATTATCAACAGTTTTGCAAATTATATCAATCCATTACGATCTGAGGATAGAGAAAAAAGACCAGTCTGGAGAGGGACCAATCAAAATGTAATTTATGTTATCACATCTACAGTTAGACACACAGACAATGGATCAGCCAATCAATATTATTATTTCAAACGGCTAGCTATCTATATATATATTTTCCTTTATTTTTGTCTTCGACTCCACTACACGTCTATCGTGTTTTCTCTATTAATTAGTCAGGTCGGGAATCAACTAGGAATTTGCTGGGTGTTGGTGACTGATAATCGATAACCATGCGTCGTTAACGGCCATAGCAGTTTTCGAATCATAACAGAAAAGCACTTATGTAAGAACGCTTTTTCACAACTAGTAACCTGGATTATTGTTTGTTCTTCTGTGTATTCCTCACAACATTTTTAGCGTGAATAGTTCAGTTTAGTACTTCACTCAATTATTCTTCGTGGATGTTGAGATAATGTGAAAGCGGACTTTTTAGGTGTAATGTTTAGTTTGGAATGCTCCACTTTAACTCTTTCCTGTAGTATCGGCTGCTTAGACCATCACTATCAAGGTTGGCATACGACTTTGCGCTGAATACTTTAATCTGAAACAAAAGCAGTAGGGGACTGTTAGACTCCAGCGGGCCTTCTTGCGAACTGCCTTCAAAACTTTCCACCTATAAATGTAATGTACAGCGACATCAAGTCATTTAATCTGACGGCTACATTTCAAACTGAATACATACAATTCTGTTAGAAATGAGACATTCCACTTAAGATGTGGTTGACGAACTCCTCTCAGCCAACAATTTTGTCGGGTCAAATAGGGCGACGTAGAGTCATGAATCTGATACGAGACCAGATATCGTAAACAAGAGGCCAAATGTTGGGTCACTAGGGGCAAAAATCTGTACTTTGGGCCATTTGCAAAGACGTAGGGCCAAAAAAACACCGGACCAGGTGTAGGAAAAACCTTGCAAAGTCCTGCGTCAGGCCCTACATTTTACCCTTTTCCTTCAGTGAATGGTCTAACACTGTTCTATTTGACCCGTCGTAGAAAGGCTTAAACGATCTGGAATCAAGGATGATAAAAAAAGGGATAAATTATGCAACACCGTGTTCTATAAGAATGAAACCAACTGTTTGGATTGGAATCAGTAGCATGAGAAATCCTTTCAAGGTTCTAGTTAGGTGGGTGTTACCAATTTTTTTCTCCAATCACCGAATGGAAATACCTAGTGCGTTTTCCGAAAAGCATAGGATGTTCGAGTTTTCAAATATCTTTAATCAAACAATATCTTCCTACCGAATGCCTCCAACCAAGATCTATGAAAAAGCATCACGATGGTGAGGCTGTTAGCTTGGTGGCTGAAAGGGTTCAATCAGCGGTCAGGACTCCCCAGTGACTGATCAAAGTACTTAATCAAGAGCCAAAAGAAGTAAATCGTGACCGGAATATGTCAGTGGTAGCTTCACTGACTGCAAAAATAGGCGGCGTGGGGTCCGAACTACCCAGGCGAGACCAGTTACCCCCCGGTTGCAGTGTCAACAAGCACAAAACGTAGATCCCTAACTTGCTACCAACTACCCCCAACCAACTAAAAATATTTATTGTCATAAACCGCTTAACCTTTGAACAAGTGTGTCTACCTGCTGTCTCGACTTGCGTGGAACATGGTCGCTTTAGACACATTGCTTTACGGATCTAGTGAGAACCCATTATTTATCGTGATCCATTAAAAAGTCAGTTATTGTAATAAAACTATTTGGTGAATAACCGAAAGGTTATTAGTAGGTCTCCACTGTGTGACCAGTATCCTAATCACCCTGTTGTGTCAAGCCACAATAAACTGGACTATTTGATATTTAGATGGATCTTGGGTAGCAGTGGAATCCACGACACACGCTTCGTCCTATTTGAAGCTCGTTAGCTGATGCACCTGCTTTTCAGTGAGTGATGCTGTTCACAGTGGGACTCGAACCCATCGTTTCAACTACGAGAAACTACAAGCTACAGAAACCTACCTTTTTAACGTAAAATTATTTTGAGCTGGTAAATGGCGATTAGTAACTTGTGGGTTATCATTCGAACGCATCCCAGGCCTGTATTGCAGCGATTATCCAAACGTATAGTGTTGGAGATTTCTTTTTAGCGTTTATGCAGTATCTCAAGGTTATAGGTCGGTTGAGTCAAAATTAACAAATAAACGGAATAATTTGTCCAATTAGATGCTTAGTCTATTTTCAATGCTCTTGAGTCACCATTTACATCCTACATCGTAGAGGTGATTAACTAGTAATCTGACAGAACCAAATTTGCGTGGGCAGCTGACCTAGAAAAATCAACCAATAAACAATTAAAAAAGCTACATTATTTCTGCACTTTTGACTATATGGTCAACCATGTGTTTGTCAGTTGCGTAGAGAGCATGCTTGGTTGTTCGTATGTAGTGCTAATTTATCTGTGCGTTTCGGCATCGCTCATATGGTGATTTTGTTCGTGAGAAGATGCGGTAAGTAGTATGTTCAACGTACGCATTTTCATTTCTGTCAGTCACGTAACATTATTGTAGAGGCCTTTAACAACTGATTTAGAGAGACTGTAAATTGCTTAGGCAATTTTAGTGTCTTTAAAAAACATTTTTTAAAGGATATTAGAAATCTTTTACAAGGCGGTAGATTAGGTGCTCTATTAAGTTTTATCGAACTATTGAATTCATTTTCTAATGTACCTGGTGGATTTACTGTTTTCAGGGAGAATATAAGATCATGTTGATAGTCGTTTTGTGATATTAGTTTGAAGGTCAAGAGTGTAGATTGTGTACCTATTGTCACTTATTACAAAGGTTTAACTTCAATTAGCCTTGTATCTAACTTCTAACTGCCTTTTCATCTCTTTAAAATGCAGCCATACGTTCGACTTTATATATTTTGATAAAAACTTAAGTCAACAGTAGATTGAGGAATACGACAACTGATTACAAACTCTCCCACTTAACACAACGTTTGCATGGAAAATACTTCACTAGCTGGTTCAACTTCCTCAATATACCTTCCCAGTAATTCTTTGGAATCACAGCCCCAACACTACTGATCTGACTTTTGCTGAGTAGGGTGACTAAACGAGACTAGGGAAAACCAGTCCATGTAAAATGAGAAAAAAGCGATTACTCACTTGGTATCAAGACTAGCAGAAGTGTACGTTTCTAAGGTTAGTACTTACTGTTCAAATGTATGTTTAACGTTCCTGAGATCAAAATCCACTCAGAAAGCTTGGGGACTTTGGTGGAGTAGCCAATGAGTCACACCAAACGTGCGAGGGCTATTGATACTACCTGAATGCTCACACCTCAGTTGATGGAACGGTGCTCGGACTCGCGACCCACTAATTGAGTTAACTCCCTAAACAAATGGGTCACAACTTCGACGATTCTGCAGCGCACTGGTGACTGATTGAGATACTACTCCACAGAAAGATGATTTCTATACTTGCAAGGTTGAATGTGTTAACTCATGTTTCCTAAGTTGTATGGAAGACTATGCAGTGACAATTTGTATACCAGTATTTCAGCTGTAACCACCAAAACGCACCGAAGAAAGTAATTTAATAACGCAAAATTAGTACTTCGATTTACCAACGATACAATACAAACGGGCATCATCTTGAGAAGACTATGTACGAGGCTTATATCACTTTGCAAGGTAATCTGCTTATCTTTAAAGTTTGATAATCGTCTGATGAAAATTGTTCGATAATGCGTTACAAATAAGACTTTTGGAGAAAAAATGATCGCAGTTTGGTAATTACGTATAGATTCATGTATTCAGCAACGAGTCCTCTATTGTGTAAGGTCTGTGACACTGCCTGGCTACTTTGATCTCGATATGGTAGACTGCAGTTCTAAAATGTAAACTGCTGGTTAGTAGTTGTCTGTCTGGTCTATTCAGCAACTAACACGTTCATCCTAAGTAGGTACAAATAAGGTAAACTTAAGGAAACCATACTTTTGAGTCACGAAATTTCCACTGTCATTTAGTTACGTAGGGTGGTGAGTTGAAGAAGTTTAGAAGTTCACATATTATTTTATCAAAACATTGCCACTGATTTGGATCAGCTCTGAGTGTCTATGTACTTCTGCATGCCAAGTATGCTGAACTGCTGTAGTCTATATCAGAAATCCGTGTAATGTTATCCTTGAATTTAATTTAAATATTTAATGGAAGCTGAATTTCTACGGAGTGAAGGAGTTATAGATGACGTCACTAAAGCGAAATTCCATCCTTGTCATTGACGTTTGGAACTGCTGGGGGAGGGGGTTGTTGCGGCTTGTTTGCGGAGGTGCTCCCTTTCGTTTCTGATTGGAAATTGTCTCGAATTCCGGTTATTAAACTATTTATTGTATATCTACTTGTATTTTACAAGTGGTGGCTGTACTTAGAACAAGTATTCTAGCTACAGTTCGTCTAACCACCACACGAACAGTCTAGACGTTTAGCTGTTGGTCAGCGTAGCACCAAATTTTCTACTAGATGCGATATTATCATTTCTGGCATGGCCACAAAAAGTTGTACAGCCAGGGGACCTTATAGCAAAACAGTTCCGCTGAATGCATGAAAATATTGTACCTATTGCCAAGCATTTTGTCCAGCTGTTCTGTGCAAATAATCTTGGTTTAGAGGACACTTCTTCTGAAAAGAAGCATACTGTAAATATTCAGTATTTCGTCCCGACATTAAACATAAGTGCAGACGATGTTATATTCTGAACAGGAAGGACTTATTTTTTCACAAGCTATTTTCTCAATAAATTACCTAGGTAGTAGTCACAGATTATTCCAATGGCGGAGGGTACTAGGCAAGATAAGCAAGTCGATTGATGGGGTTGTAAACCTTAGTAGACTGAGATAACTTGGACATGTGCCGCGTATGCCGGTCCAACACCTATCTCGATGTGCCATGCTAAGGGAAGTTGGATTAGGTTGGAAGAGGGTTCGGGGTGGTCAGACCAAGACGTGGCACCAATCAATGAAGTCTCTTACTGTCGGTCTGAGTTGTGTGTGGGGGATGTGTGGACTGGCTGTTTGGGGTCACCGAGACGAAACGAATCAGTGGTTGAGGGCTCTTGGTGACATGGCTGGAAATCGGTCATAGTGGGGCAGATTTATTCACTTCGTGACATCTTCTAAAGCTTTAATATTTGCAATAACCCTTATCTTGAAATTGTTTGTCTCACATAAATTTGTCTACTTTGATATTACTTTTCTATCCACCTGTACTTTGTGTACTAGTGTGAAGGGAGGCAGCTTGAGCCAATGTAGCTGTGTGCGAGGTTTTACGTTGACTTTGTCAGTCAGTCATGCCAGTGGCTTTACTGGACTATGAAATCTTCAGACAAAATGTATCGATAGAGCTTGGTCAGTCGTCAAGACTAGAAAACATGAGACTGATTACATTCTAGTGACTAATCAATGTACCCAACCCGTTCCTATAGGAGACCGGTCGCAGCCCGATGGTAACGTCACTGGGTTCAAATCTGAGAGGAGACACCAGCTCCCTTGTTGACAAGTGCCAAAAGATACGAAACCGAGATTCAGGGCTTTCTCCTGATTGGCTTTATACAACTAGAATCTGTCCCATGGTGAGTTTGCTAACTTGGTGGCCACACTTCGAAATCGTCGATGGAAATTCGGTCAGCACTGGGAACTAGAAAACATGAAGTTGGCTGCTCTCCAGTGACTAATCAATATTTATTAAATTATTTAAGAAACTAAAAGTAACTATAGCCCAAACGCTATATGGATGATCATGGTGACTGGTAACATACGTAACATAGTAACGCTGAAAGGGTGTGCTATCTACAAGCATGGCGACTTCAACATATATAGGGTTGCTTTTCAATCAATCTTTTATTCTACTGCGTGATAATTGAAGGTGAGATGAGAATCTCGACCGCGGCCGGATTCGAACCAGTGCCCTCCACATAATATAAGTAATAGTCTGCCAAACTACGGCTATCTCAGATGATAATCTGTTTTCCGTTGAAAAAGTAGCAGCAACCGTGTGAAATTTCGAGCTTTAGGTACTGAGCCAAACCTATTATGTGAGTTCTGATGATACTGTTTAACTGCTGATATAGTTCCGTAGATGGAATAGAGATTTAAACCCATGATCCATTGGTTGAAAGACATCTGGACCAATGAGTCATAGCAATACCGTTTATGGATCAACCGCTGTATTTACAGACTATATTAACTTTTTGGAGCAATATGAGTTAAGTTTAAACAGTGCAACTCTCATCATCATTATCAATATCAGCATAGGACCAGGGCATTACTGCGTAACGGTCCGAGTTGCCACAGCTCATAACAGTGCAACTCCAATCATTCATAGTCTTGTATGAGACTTTGAACAATACTCTCAATCTAATGAGCGTTAGTCAAAATATCGGTATTCAAAACCGGATTGGAACTTTCACCTGTAGATTGGAAATCAAACCCATAGACCAGTAAACTATAACCCGAGACATTTAATTTATGGTTGATTGGTCGTTAATTTAATGTTTAGCTGAAATAGCATTACAGTATAGAGAAAGAAGTTTTGTTCTGGACCTACGTTGTGTTCAGATACCTTTAGAAGTTACCAGTGTAAAGAACTGTGGATACTGAAGAAGTCGAAGTATGAACGGTTAAGTACTTGAAGACTGCTACGCTGACATGATGAGGGGTAGGCTTGGTGGTACAAGTCTGACTAAAATACCTTTTTTGAGACATTATTGTGTGTTCTCATCGAGAGATGAACTTTTCGAGTGATCCTACATTTTCTTTTTTCCGAGGGAGGGTTTGGAGATAGTGATTGCAAAAATTCACATACTTTAACCTACTGGATTCAATTACCAATATAGGAGCTCTCTGAAGTACGTTCCGTGGTCATGCAGATATTTCAGAGCAGAGGTTACTACAGGTGTAAATACCATTCCATACCATGAAGATGGTCGTAGGAGTGGGACTGATGGTGTTGCTAGTTTTTGCTACAACTTAACCCTTGGGTCAAGACTATTCCTAGACTCATCCAAACATTTTTCGCGATGTTGAGTATTAGGGAGGTGTAGATCATTTATATACTCAGCTATGCATATTAATTAAAGGGCAGTGAACTGAATAAATAAGATTCTCACCTGATCGCAACTTGCCATTCATTCAGTTATTATCTCCACAACTATCTCGTGTTTTTTAACTTAGAAATCCCAATCGATACATAATTGTACCATATTGTGTAAAAATTGAGTGAGAAGAGCTAGTCGAATCTGTACTGAGCTTTATTTGCTTATCATACACACAATAAACATGCACTGGTATATGTATTGAATAATATGTTCAGATTGTTTTGGAAACTCCTACTGAATTATTGGCTTTTCGTGGACGTGACGTTGAGTTGTGCAGTTTTTAGTAAGTAGAAATAATTTGATGTTATGCTACTACTACAAATCTAGCTGTAGCCTTGTCGTATTGGCCTTAATCAACTAAAGCCTGCTTGTTTTTAATACAAGAGTAGAGTTTGGGTGCTACGGTGTAGGTTGTAGTTCTATTACAGTTCTTTCACTTATGTGCACCACACAGTGGAAAAGTATTATTCACTAATGAACTTTAGAGAAGGATTCATTACTCATAATCATACCAAGAGAAGCACACAACCTTCTAGTCTAGTTTTTACAGTTCTTTATTCTTAGGTAGTAAAGTTTTCCACATGTCCGGAAATGGCTGTTACTTCGTCATCCTTATTACATATTTCTATATGATAAACAATTTATTGATTCATTCTTCCCACCAACCCAAGTTATTCTTCAGAGTTGGCACTCTATTTCATCTTATCACATGGTTATGTGTGATAGCATGCATGCCTACGGTTGACCTCTAGATTATTTATCTTGTTTGGGTCTACCATCCTATATATTTAGCTGGATTCCCATGTTTTGCTAAATAATTGGCCCTAGTCGGCTAGTTTCACCTCACAGTCATGCCATGAAATTTGGTGGCCCAAGATGTTACATTTAACAGATTTGTCGACATCCTCCAGCCAGCAGTTAGTCTGTGGGTTTGAACGCCACGCTAAAGTATACTTGATGTGTTCAAAAATATAATAAGGACGAGGGAATTCAAGGGTAGTTCTCATCGAATACTGCAATAATTTTTCACACCATGCATCACTTTTACCTTACCTCTGGGCTCCAAAATTTAGCGCAGGGGCACATAGGAGGATTTTGACGATGTGGCTGATAAAATTTGGTCGGAAGGATTATTTCTTCAGGAAATTTTTTACTTTTGTTTAGACAAGAAAAAAAACTATTACTAAATAACTTGATCTGATGAACAGCAACACCGTGAAGTCCTAAGTCTCTGAATTGCGCTCTAAGGCCTCAATGTTAATAATCTGAAGTCAGTCGTGAACACATCCTGGAATAGGATAGTTTGTGATTGGACTGTCAGATTTGCCTTGTGCGTCAACTCAGAGAAAGAGGAATTACACGTTTATCGTCTTTCCCTTCAGACTATCAAAAGTCTCTTTATGCATGATAACATTGTTTTTTTTTGACCGTTAATAATGATCACATTTTGAACGACGTGAGGAGTAAAACATCACTCACAACGATTGGCAGCAAATTTCGCCAGCCAGGGGTCAGAATGATTTTAAATACAGGGTTCTTGCTTTAATCCCTCGTAGCTAAATTCATCATCAGTATACTAGAATTTCTGCAGACGTGAATTATTCATTCACCTCTGAATTCTGGAGTCTCGACGATTTTCGAGATGACCACCATCGGCATAGCAGTGAAAAAAGGGGGATTGTACTGCACAGATGATGAGTCGAGTCTTTAAACATCAGTCGATCAAAAAAAGTGTTCCGTCTAAAAATCATATTTGTACATTATAAGGAAGAGTTTATGAAAAGAATTGAAATTATTTTTTGCTTGAGATCATTGCGTAATTTGCAAGAAAACATGATATTGTTACTTTTTCTGTACCGTAGAATACTATTTCAAGGAGCCTCCCTCCCCTGCTGGTGCAAACTATCACACAGCAACTCCATCACTTGCATCTGATGGATGATTAATAGTTCTTGGACGAGTATGTGACGAACTGTTGGCTGACTTCAATAATAATCGTCTGTGTTGGTTGTATCCTTCCAATTCATTGAGTAGTCGGTTCAATTCTTGACTGATTTGATTTTCTAATTGAGATAAATTCATCCTATCCATTCGATGATGAATTAATAAAACAATAAGGTTGATCCAGGTTACTTATTCATCAAATTAGAAAATAGCATCACTTTGAAATGAAAAATATTGAATAGTAGTTTATGGCTGCATGGTTGGTTGCTTCGTTTATCGATAACAGTTGTATCAGTTTATGAATGGACTAGTTACTAAATAAGTTTCGATAGGAATCACTGAATCTCCACTGGGCATTTCTACTAGTTAACACACCCATATCGTCTGTAAAGTCATCGATGGATACAGTCTTTGTATCAACGGGTAAGTTATGATAAAACACCACTGTGATTGATTGTTTTTTGGACTAGCATATATGTGTAGGCTAGCTGCGCATGGTTTCTGTACGATAATAGGATTCATCCTATCAGCGGCTCAAAATGGACCTTACTAACACAGGTGTACATCCATGTCCTAAATTTTGTTTTAATTGTCCTGGTTTTCGCCGACACTATCCGTTCTAATTGGGTTTTTTTTTATTCAGTGCTGTTAGTTAAGACTGTATACTTCATAGCGGTAAATCAATAAACTTATGGACCAAATAAACATCACGTTACGTCTTATCCTATCGATTCAGCTTTAGTCATTTAGCGCGTGTAACTTTTTTTGTTAGTCGCTTGTGTCTTACACGATTGACGATCAGTTCTATTCGGGTTTGATTAAAGGCTACCAATAAAAGCGTTTGCCGGGAACAGCCATCCAGTGTAAGCACATAACAAAGCCTTTTTCGAAATATGTCCAAGTTAAATCAAAATCGTGCTATACCAGTAAGATAAACCCTTAATCTATCTAGTCAGATAAATTAAACAGTGTAATGATAGAAAAAGGATGCATAACTTCAATGCGCGTATACTAGAGGGTGTTGGATACAACACATCTCTTCAGTAAGTCATATATTCCATCTACAAACTGTTCAAATTACCATATTAATTATGTACAGCAAGTTGATGAAGTTGTCTTCAAGGACTACTACTTACCTTCCAATAGGTTGTTGCAGTACCATAATAAGTCAAGTCAAAAAAAGTTGAACAAATCGAGGTTTGACTCTTAAGAGAAGAAATTTAACCAGTTTACATGAACTATACTAGTCATAGTGAGACATCTATTCGTTAGAAGTAGTTAATGACTTGTCAAAAAAAAAATCTGAAGCAAGCATTGACGCTTGTTATTTCTCGTGGATTATTATTACTGGACCGAATTGATTGGTATCTGTTAGTACATGGGAAGGTTACTTGAACGGATGCTCCGATATTGCCTCAAGTTACATTTCGATGTCATTTACTTGTTGGCAATGGAGGTGAAGAAGGAGATGGATGGACCTGAATCTCAGCGAGTGGTAGTGTTCCCATTGACACTCGAACCCAGCACTAATCGCTCCAAACGCCAGTGTTATCCTACTAAGCTGATGGAAAGTTTCTAGTCAATAATGGGGTGACCCCTAAATTCAACTTCTTCACTTTTGTAACACACTCAGTAACAGTTGTATGCCTCTATAGCTTTTGTATGTGATGTCTAGTTTGTTGAATTGAAAACCACTAAGAAAACAGTGTAAGCCTGCTCTCATAAAATTATGTTACTGGAGTTCAGTTAAACCCCCAGTACAACTAATGCCCTCACAACCGAACTGACAAGAAACCAATACTTTCAGATAAGTAACTTGGGTGAGCCCTTCAAGGAAATTGTAATAACTGTTATATCATACGAGAATATTTTGGCTGTAGAGTTGAACTGCTTCTTGCTATGCATACTGTTCTACACAAAACACTTGCGACTGCATCGTTCAATGGTTTGAGTCCGGAAGATGGCATGTATTCATCAGCCCTGGAGACAGCAGTGGATACAACCTTATTGTTGAGTTCCAAAGCCTCCCATCGATTTAGCTGCCATCATGAAATCAAATATACAAATGCACCATACTGCTGGATCAATAAACTTGGTAGTGAAATTAGATCAGTTGGGAACTGATTGACACTTCAAAGAGTCTAAAGCAGCTAACAACTGGCGACCAATGGCGCCTGTGCTAGGTGGATAGTGAAGAGCTTTTATTAGCAGGCACGTGATTGAATTACGAATGCCAGTATTTTGGTGGTGGTGTTTTAAACAGAATCGGCACTAACTTAAACTATCTTCAGCTACAAATATTCTCCACCATCTTAGAATGCCTGTATATCTGATACCAATCAATCAGCGGTGGAGGTTAATCACGATTATCAACGGTGTCAGTAATAGAAAATTTCTACATTCCTCGATATCATCAACATACTTTGTCTTCGCAAGATGACTATCCACTTGATCGATAGCAATTTTATGTCGTTCACATTCTGACAGTAGTTCGCGTTGTCTTGCACGATTCGTATCCAACAATTGTGACCAAGGCGTGGCGGCTAGTTGAGCTAATTCTGCGACAGGGCCAACTGCAGATCCACTTAATAATTCAGGTGTAGAATAGCCATCTTTCACACCTTGTCGAGCTGATTGTTCCAAATGATTTATTTCTAAAAGAAATTATTTTGGCAAACATTATTTGCTGGTTGTATGATACTCATAGATTTTTTATGATGGGATCATATATAGAACATACATTAAATAACATTATCATCCTGCAAAATGCCAAATATCACATCATGACTGGTCTGCATGTTATACCCCAGTTGGTTAAGAGCACCAGCCATTTCACTTACCTAAGAAGTCGTATCAATCACGGCGAATTAGTGACTGCCTAACTTTTAAGCATCAGTAAGAAAATGATTGGTTGACTTCTGCAAACCTGCGCTGTCTATGTTATGCCAAAAAAATATTTGTTGAAGACTTCTCTAGAGCTGAGTGTACTGCATAGTAATACAACCTTTCCTACTGCATTTATGGTTGGAACAACCATTAGAGACGGGAGGTGTGTCACAGCTACAATACTGGGAAATTGCTGTCTTCGTGGCATCACTACGCGAGTGATGCAGAGGAATAGTGCAAGTCAGTTGGTGAGATATGCAGAATATGTGGTACGCATGACTAGATATGGGATTAACTTTGCTTCTCTATATTACCTGTCTTAGGATTAGGCTGGAAAAGGTTAAAGGTAGCCGGTTCAAGACATGGCATCAACCCATGAAGTCGCTGGAACGTCTCAGTTTCTTGGTTGAATTCCACGAGATTGGAAATTGGTTACTGGAACAAAATAAGTTCCAGAATCAAATGCACTGGTGCAGACGTAATGACCCTTCGTCGTCATAGTAACCTTAAATATTATATACTTGTACTTAGTTAATCCATTTTTTTGAGTTCTTAATTTCTTTTACAGGAGCTGGCATATTAACCCTTTCTGTTTCCCCTTTTGTTGGATTCGCATTCATTTTGCTGTTGTGAAGTGTGTGACAACTAGAACTGACAAGCGGTTATGCTACATCCTTGTATCATCTGTAGCGCTGATTGGCAAGATAACCAACTATCTATTGAAGAACGACTACACGGTTGTAAGACATGACCGTTAAAAGCAGAAGACGTGAAGCAGTTACTGCTTCTCGGTCACAGGTGTCTTCGTAGCATTGCTCGTGTGGTGGAATCATCACATGAGCAATGTCGAGGTTAGATCAAGACGGCTAGGCAAGGGAGACAAGTGAATTAATGGGGTTAGGAACTTTCAGCGACTGAGTTGGCTTCGGTAAGTGTTGTGCATGCCGAGACACTACGCACCATTATAACCTTGACGTGCAATACTTGGGGGAAGTCGGGTCAGATTGGAAGACGGCTCAAAGTGACCAGACCAAGACGTGACAACAGTATATGCAGTCCCTGACTTTTGTTCTGAGTCATATAAGCGGAGGTGTAGACTACTTGGCTAGGGGTCCCCAAGGCGGTAGAAATCGGTGGTTGAGGACTCTTGGTGAAATAGCTGAAAACCCGTTGCAATTGTGCACATGCGTTCACCCTTTGATTTCTTCTAAAGCGGTAATGTTTTTAACTAACCTTAATTTTCGAATTCCCTCTCTCCCCACACACCTTTGATATTAGTCCTTCCCATCCATATGTTTTTTGTATACTACTGTGAAGAGTAGCCAATCGAATTGATGCACTTGTGTGTGAGGTTCTACGTTGATTTTGTTTGTCTGTTTTTTGTCGTGCAGCTATTAAGCCTAGTAGTTAGGATGTATTCTTTAGTTTTAAAATGTAGCATGCTTTCATCTTTCAGTCACGTACGTTTTTTTACAGAACACAATTATGCTCTCATTAGAATAAATCATCAGAGCACATAAGTCACACTGTTACAGAGTGAAATTTACACTATCAAATTTATCAGACTCTTGTGGTGAATTGAGTTGACTGTATATATATCATATTGGTTTAATTAATAACATCTCGATTCCACATCCGCTTTGATGATGGAGCTCAGATATACACAAAACCTGCGTTCAGCGTTTTTTGCCGATTGACCCCTAACAACACTTGACACCAAAATACAGTGCACCACAGTAACGAGTTACTTAGTTTAGTGGCCAAACCAAAAACTTGGTCGATGGACTTCTATCAGTGCCGACTACTAGCGACTTGGAAGTTGTTACACCACGTGCTCTCTGGTGACCGACTGGTGTTGAACATAGTGAATATTTACCTTGTTCAACATTAACACAAAGTCTAACAAGCTTCATAAAACTTTGTATTAAACTCACATATGGCAGAGTTTCTGCGTAGTAGTTCAAGTTGCCACTGTCTGCATCATCGCATCAAGATACATGGCGATACGATGAAAGACATAAATGTAAATAATGCAAGTCATAGAGAGACAGACAAAATCAAAGTAGAACTTCAGTTCAAGTCGCTACACTTCATAGAAGTATACAAAGAACAAGTGGATAGAAAAAGACATAACCAATTGCACAAAGGTGTATGGGAAGAGAGGGAATTTAAAAATAAAGGTTAGCCAAAATATACACGCTTGATAAGACATCAAAGAGTTAATACATTTGCACCATTGTGATCAGTTTTCAGCTATTTCACCAGAAGTCCCCAACCACTGATTCCTAAGGTCTCGAGGCCTTTAGCCAGGTAGTCAACACCTCCTACACGACTCAGACCAACAGTCAGAGATCTATGGACTGATGTCAAGTTTTAGCCTAACCGATAGCTGAAAAAGAGGATGAATAAACCGTTTGATTCTGTAGTAACCAGATATTTCTTATAAATAAAGATAGTAAATGAATTTTCAAGGTGACTTTGGAATGCTTAGTTGCACTTAGTGACTCATCAAAAGTTGTGTCGCAACAATCCATTTTTTTCTTTTATACTGCCGTGAGTCACGGCAAATAAACGTGGAGCTGCAGATATTGGTCAAAGTGATCATGGGATTATCGCTTACAGTTTATTGACCTATATTAAATATAGGCAAACAAGATAAACCTTTCGATGAAGTCTGCTCCACAAGGATGTGAACTAATACACTGTTTTTCAGCGTTGGTATTAATAATGGACAGATAGTGGCTAGCAGTAGAATCCAGGGCATGGATTTCGTTTTTCAGATCCCACTGGTAGCTTCTATAGACTATCGCTGACGTCGAAACTTAAAATAGCAGCAGTACTGGGGTATCCGCACAGAGGTTCATATGCCAGTAGCGGCCGTTCAATTTCGAGGCAATCAAGGATGGAGATTTAAGAGCTATGGGATCAAAATTATGCTATACCCGTTGCACAAGGAGTGACTGACTGACAAAGTCAACGTAGAACCTCACACACGGGTGCCATCGGCTTAAGTTGCCACACTTCACAGTGGTACAGGAGGATAGAAAAAGATTGATATCAAAAATAAAGTTGTGTGAGAGAATAAACAATTTGAAGATGAAGGTAAGTGCAGGCATTCAACCTTTAGAAGACACCGAGTGAATGCATCTACGCCATTGTGACTGATTTTCAGACATATCACCAAAAGTCTTCAACCACTGATTCCTTTTGTCTCAAGGACCCCCATCCAGTCAGTCTGCATCGCCCCACGCAACTCAAACAAACAATAAGAGATCTCGTCGACTGGCGCAAAGTCTTGGTCTGGCCACATTGAACCCTCTTCCAACTTAATCGAACTTCTCCTAGCATGGCACGTTGACATAGGCAGTGATTCGGCATGTGCAGTACTTGTACAAGTCATCTCAGTCGACTAACGTTCACAAACTCATCAATAGACTTGCCTATTACCCTTCGCTAGACTTCAAAGCCGCTCATACGGCGATTCAACCGCACGCAGACATGTGTTCGAAACCCTGTAATCGCTCCTAGTTCTACTTTTGACAGCCGTATAACAGAACAGAACGGGCTGCAGAGCGGTGTTCTTGTCGTTCGATGGATTATTGGATATCTCGCCAGTTGGAGCCCCAGGCGACGCAAGTTGGCAAATGCCAAATGGATCTTCTGTATCCGAGCTGAGATTTCGTCAACACCCAGCCTGTTCTGGCTGATTCAAGTGGTCGACACATTCCACAACTTCACATCCTATCATTAAACTGGGAGTGTTTGCAGACCAGTCAATCCTCGAGCATCATCTTACATTTGACAGGTGCCAGTGAAACGCATGCCAAATATACTGACTGCCGCTCAACGCGTTCAGAAGACCTTGCATTTTGTCAGCGTCTTCGCCCAGCAAGACAATATCTTCTGCATACTCCAAGTCAACCAGATGACCTTCAGGGAGTAGGTCAATCCTTGTGAATCCAGACGTAACCTAAGGTTTTGTCCATTAGTACGTCAGTGACGAAGTTAAACAGGAACTGTGACAGCGGACATCATTGGCGAACACCACCAGTTGTCGTCAATTCACATGACAACTCTTCATTAGCCATGACACGGTTGCGTGAATTCGTGTAGAGTTGTAATTCGTGTTATATATACTTTCTCGGTACTCCACTCACAGTCATACATTGCCACAACACCTCACAGTCGACAGAGTGAAATGCCATCTTTAGGTCAGGAAATATAGTAAGTGTCAGTTATTGGCCGGTAAGTATGCCTGTGTCCCAAAATCTGTCGGAGGGTAAAAATGTGGTTGATGCACCCTTGAACAGGTCTGAGACCTGTCTAGTTTTCTCGAGCTCCAGTTAGACGTCAGATAACTCTGGACTCTAGGATCTGACTCTGGCCTAGTGGATAACGCCCTGGCGTTTCCTCAGTTTGTTTGAAGTAACGTCTACATGCCCAGGCTAAATAGATATGGGATATTTGTGAATAGTTAGTCACTGTGTATTTCAGTTTATTGTCGTCAGCTGGAAGGCAGTATGGTAGATAACTTTGGGTAGACACACCGACACGGTAATAATTTTTCAAGGATATATTTTTCTTACTCTGAGTTGGCTAATGTCAAAGTGTTTGTAAACCCTTCATATAAACGCAAATACCTAACCTTAAACACATGATGTTAAACTTTGATTAATGAATAACTGTTTAACGGATTCACTTAAGTGAATGAATAATGGTTGAGAACGGTTAAAGTTTGATAATTCTAAGGATACCGAGCCGTTTGTTTCATTTAGGTTTCTGAATTTCTGGGAAATGAATATTCAGTTCCTTGCCGATTTGGTGTTGTGAAATGTATCACGTACTGTCATCGCATTACCGATTCCTAACATCTCGAAAAATCTATTCAAACAAAACTTCTTTCAACAGCGACTTCATAAACTGCTGGAGATGAGCAACAAGTGTTTTATGTAACGTGATAGGACTATGACAGTTGAGAATTGGCGAACATAGAGTCCCGTTTTTGTGTGATTTAATTGGAGACCTTGCTCATCCTCAGAGTTGGATGCTGTCAGTTTAGCACAGCTACAGTCCCTTGCATAACAAAAACAACAGATCACTGACATCGCTTGGCAACCTCTTATGTTATGTAACAGCAACAACAACAGTGTACATGTTGGGGATACATGGTTCATATGCTGCTTGTCTAGATCAAAGTGGTAGTGGGGTGGGATGAATTTCAAAAATCCTTTCCACTATCCCCCTCTCGGGTGAGTAGCATTAGTCCTTTTGAGTGCTATAGAAGCTGATATTGAAGCCAACAAAGTGCGATCTTAGTCAATAGGTAACTACTTATGAAAAACTTTAACAGAAGAAATGTACTGTAACTCAGCAACCCCGAACAAGATGCCATGTGCTTGGGAACGGGCCATACATATTGTGCAAAAGTTAATAATGCTACCACACTGTTCAAACCTCAGTAAATCAAATAGGACTTAAACATGTGATGCATTTGTTTGAAAGTCAATCATCCAAGATAACAAGTCACAGTCCCTCTTTCAAAGATAAGATGAGTCAATGAGACTTAGTATTCGGCCCGAAATCAGGAGTTAACGACACAATTCAGTTGCCTAAACAGAGTTATTATTTCAAGTCCTGGATTTATAAACCGTTTGACCACATCACATCTAATTGCGTACAAATAGTCCGGATAAACTTGACTTCATCGTTTATCCTTCCATCGATGTATTCGATTAGTCCTACTCCTCCCATAAGATTTTCTGGTTTGATGTAGCATAAAATCCAACGTTATGTTCTCAAAGGTGTAGAGCTTAAATATTATTTATTCTATAAAGTATGACTGACACCAACATACAGGATAGGATACTTCTATTAGTAGTTTGCTGTCAGATTGTTTGAAGGCCTTCACTTTTTGGGTACAACCAGACAAGAATCATATACCTAACCAACGGTCAGGGCAGTGTACTGGGTGCAGATTGTACTGCTGGGCTTTAGAATATAGCAGCCTACAACCTTGAAGTTAACAGAATTCAAGGTCATCCTGACCAACTTTATTATGACGAATGAATAATGATGACTAAACCAAAGCATTTTACCAATATACGAGTTTTTTTAAAAATTGAAGAAAAGAGAATGTTTAGCGTAGGCGGATTCACTCTGTTCCATTGATAAAGTAAATGCAAATCTTGTGAGTGTTGCATGTCAGTGGGGTAGTCTGTTATACAGAATAACGTCTAATAAACATCTCACTGATTGGTTAACTCAGAAGTAGTAGGAGTAACTGATAATCTACCAAGTTATATACACACCTACAGCATCTTGACTAAACTGCATCATTTGACGCACATATTTGCTTTTCAACAGACCCTAGGAGAATATATTCACTAAAAAGTTAGAAAAGAAGTAAATTCATTTTGTACTACTACCTATAATATTGCGTAAAAAACGTGATGCGTTTGATAAAACGACACCATAATGATGGTTATGATGATGGGCGTAAACCAGACTTGATATGTTGACGAAATGCAAAAACCAAAGAGTACATGAGTTAGGTTTAGCCATTATCCATACCGATCAGATAGATAGAAGATTGATGAGAAGGCGATAAACTAGTTGATCAATTCATGACTGTTTTTAACCACTTAAAACAGAAAAAGACATTTTTATCATAATGCAGTTGTTAAGCAGTATAGTAAGAGAGCAACTCTAGCTTCGATAGACGTTCAAATGTTTTTAGTTTAGGGGAACGTGTTTTCCGGAGGCAAATTAATCCGCTAACTGGGCTGACTGGATAATACCTTAATTTGTGTTAATACTGAGTAGGGGTTAACAATGAAGCTTAAGATGCACATTACGTTCTTATTCGAAACTTGTCATGCGCCAGTCCGTAATTAGTGATTGTAAGTTCTTGCTTAAAGTGCTATCTTTCCACTTGTATCCTTATTTTACTGTCTTTTCTTTTACTTCAGTTAGTCTTCTCTGTTCGCGACATTGCACAGAGAAGTAATGTAAACCCATGTATTCGAATGCAACGATCTATATCGTTGTATCTGTTCCATCGCACATTAAGCTAGGATAAGTCCATCTATTTCATTTTATGTAAGGACTGGTTATTCTCATACATTACAGTTTGCAAGCTATTCTGATTAATTGGCAAGAAGGGTGAGTGCGAAGTTGAAAAGGCTTAATAACCTACTTCATACAAACAGCTTACATTTTTATACACAGTCCGGATCAACTGTTCGTCGAATTCCCTCGAAGTTGAAAAGAGTGTTTCAAACTTGAAACGATGCATAGCAACAGGACCTGATAGTTTGCCACTAGGAGCGTTTAAGGAAGGATGTAGGGAATTATTGAATAGAGTAACGAAAGCACTAGGTATGGGGATCAGAAGTAGTCCCGCCAGACTGGTCTACTTCACTGACCATCCCAGTCTATAGGAAACGAGCGAGGTTTTCTGATGAAAACCACAAGTGGATCAATCTAACTAATATCGCATTGTCACCCGACACGTAACTGGAGCTTGAGAAAACCAGGGAGGTTTCAGACCTGGAAGAGAGTGCCCCGGTCACCTTTTCATACTTCATCAGGTCCCGGGACATAGGCATAATTAACGGTGACTCGTACTTTCCAAACTTCTTGATCAGAAGTGGCATTTAACCCTTGTCAACCGTGGTATTGTAGCAGTGTCACCACTCCTGTTCAGCTTCGCTACAGATGTATTCACGGGCATAACCTTAGATACCTCTGACTTCACACAGATCAATCTACTCCCTGGAGGGCATCTGAATGGCTTGAAGTACGCAAATGATTTTGTCCTGCTAGGTGAAGATATTGACAAAATGCAGGATCGCTTGATAGCGTTAAGCAGAAATCTGTGTATATTCGGTATGGGTTTCGCACCTGTCAAGTGTAAAACGATGCTCCAGGACTGGACCACAACTACTCACACTTTTAGGATAAGGAGTGGAATGTCAGGATGCCTTAACTACTCCACTTACGGGGGGGGGGGGGGGCAACAGCCCAAACGGACTGGTTGCTGATGAAGTCTCAGCTCGAATGCAGAAGGTTCGTTTGGCATTTTGCCAACATATATCAACGCTGGAGCCGACCGGCAGAACATCTGACTACCTATTAAAAGACGGGTATAATGCGCTGCAGTCCGTCCTGTCCTGATTTATGGGTGAGAGACATAGTCGTTAGAGGTAGATATTACTACAAGTTTCTTCAAACTATTGCTAACGTATGGTGGAATCGCCGCGTGCGTAATACCGAGGTTAGGTAAAGGGTGCTAGGCAAAAAAGGGGAAGCGGTAAATGAGGTTTTGAATCTTCAGCGAATAAAGTGGTTTGGATATGTGGTGCGCATGCCAAGCCATCATCCCTTCCTCGACGTGCAAAGTTAGACTGGGTTGTGGAAGATGGATCAGGGTGACCAGACTAAGACGCGGCACCAGTTCATGAAGTCTCTGACTGTTAGTCTGAGCTGCGTACGGGGGTTTAGACTACCTGGTTGCGGGCCTTGAGATTAAAGGAATCAATACTTGGAGGTTCCTGTGAACATGGCTGAAAATCAGTTACAATGGTGCAGATGTATTTACTTCTTGACATCTAAAACCTGAACATTTTCACTAACCTTACTTTTCAATTTTTTCCCCTCCTATACATCTTTGGCTACTTTGGTATCACTCTTTTTGTATCCACTCGTTCTTTGCGTGCCGCTGTGAATTGTGGCAATGTGAACCTACATACCTCTGTGCGGGGTTCCACGTTGATTCTGCCTGTCTAGCTCAGATTAACAATCAAAGACTTCATGGTCTGAGCACTCTTAATTTTCTTCCAAAATTAGTCCTGCTTAAGCTAACATGGTACATCGAGGTTTGTCTGAGATCTCCATACACTAGCTAATACCTTAATCACTCTAATGAGTAACTCTACACCTTCATTCTTAAAACTTTTTGGTGTCACACCGTCAGGTCCTGCTTTTTGTAACAATCTTCTCAAATTCGGTGAGATTTTGGGGAGTGATATCTACAACCTGTGAAGGTTTGGGCTGTATGTTGACAAATGGAGCGTAAACCAGTTGAATTGTTCTTCAAAGTGTCCCGCCCAACATCCCAGTCTCTTGTCCCGGAAAGGCTATTAGAAACTCCTCTTCCTCGACAATGGTCGCACTGATCGCCTTATTATGACAGTGTCTTTAATAAGGCTACATCACCGTTGAGTATTATTATGTAGGGTCAATGCATTCTCCACCTTTTTCATCACCCATCAATCTTTACGATCACGATGGAAACTCTCACCACGCTCATGTCTAAGCTTCTTTCACCCCCTCTTCGTGAATGGAGACAGCCAAGATGGATTTACTAACATCACTGAGTTCAGATCAGGCTGTAGAGATTGACTGTTGTCAACCAACCTGCGATCATAGGTTACCAACTGTTTCTACTGTTGTTCTCTCAGTAAACTGAATACTATGTCACGCTTTATGCGGATGGAGGGTGGAATGCAAGTCGAGACCAAGGCCTAGCAACCTTCTCCCCAAATGTGCACGTGACAGCCAGAACTTCTTTTCTTGGATATACACTAAGACGCAGAAACACACTTGCACGATCAGTGTTTAAGAAGCTAGTCTAAAAAGAGTGACAATCTTTCACTGATCCTCCCCAACGATAGCTTACAGTGCTATTATTTGTCAGTATCCACAGATGATCAGAATTCGGTGGACACTAAGTAAGACAATATTGTGCAAGACGATCACCGTTTTCTTTCCATCGACTAAACTTTCTTACTTGAGCACTGAAGTCACCGAATACCATGACTATGTTTGAGAATTCAGCTTCATGTAGTAAGATCGATATCTTTTAGTAAAATCCATTTTTCTTCACTTCACCTAAAGTGAGGTAGGTGAGTTTGTAAGCGGAGAATAGAAATAGGTATCGATGAGTGTCACAGTCATCACATCAACGACTATCAACTGAGAACCAACTGAAAAGTGAATTTTCAGCTCTGGATCTGAATGCGATACCCACATTAGTGAGAATTATCCATAGAATCCTCTGAAGAAATTTCGCAGACTCACCACATTGATCTTCTGAATAACTGCTACATGGATGTCCCACAGACATAGGATGCATTCATGACTAGTGAGGTCTGTTGTCTCATTTGGCATGGGGTGTAATATATAAATATAGAAAGTCATGAAACAAATGGTGCATTATGTTGCTGAAGAGTCACACGGGAATTCGTAAAGTCATTGAATCCTACAGTTCAACATTTGTTGCAGAATCTCGAAAAAATTCCACTGAGTGGCACTGCAGCGCTGGATGGTTGAAAACAGTCAGCAAAAAGCACTGTTCGTCTACTTTATATAGTTATTGGTAACAATTACACCTCATGCTCTCTTGGATATTCCAACTCAGAGGCAAACGTCGGGTCTGGCATTGTTGCGTACCAATATAAGCTGGAAAACTTGACGTTAATACATAGCGATGAAGAAATAAGGTAGCAGAAAGCGAAATAGTACACAAAATAGTACACAGAGGTAAGAAGCTATGCGATTAAACGTCAAACAAAGTAGAAAATATGCGATAGCAAAGTTTCCAACATTTGAACGAAGACATGAAGTAAGTATACCTACTCCACTACAATCTATTTCCAGTCATGTCGATTAAATTCTGTAACCAGTGGGTTACGGTAGTCTCACAAAGCCCAACCGGAAAGACTGAACAGTTCAAATCAATAGTCAGAGATTTCATCGACTGGTAACCATGTTGTCACCGTTGACATTTTTGCATCATAATCTCACTCTAGATGATGTAGTACGTTGAAGTAAGCGATGAATCACATTTATTGTGTGAGGGCTGGTGATACAGCCTCACTGCTCACACCTCGGTAGGTGTAGCGGGGTTCGAACCTGTGATCGACGGGTAGAAAGCCAATTGCCTAAGCCAATGAACCATATCTCCACATGGTGTGTTGACGCAGACGATGTCTCAGGATGTGGAACACATATCCTAACAACATCAGTTGTTGATCTCTAAAAGTCATCTACTTATCTCTTATCTAACATTTCCTGACTGGTTTTGGGCATTGCTCACACACATGCGTGAGAGTTGTCATGGCCTCAAGGTAGTTAAGATACTTGCAACCTTTACAAATACTCCAGCTCATCACACTATACATTATTACCACAATCAGCCACCTTGTAACATGAATAAAAACTTCATACTATTCAATTTATGCATACCAATATCACAATAAAAAGGTTTTTCTTTGGAATTTTTAATACTACCTACCTACCTACCTTTATCTAGACGAAGTAATCGTATTCGATTGAGTTCAACCTGTTGTTCTTGATAGGCTAGTTGATCTTTGAGTTGGTTGTATTGATCAACATCTAAGAGATGATCATTATGAACAGAATTTTTTTGTTTTGAAAAAATAGAAGAGAAAAAGGCAACAACAACATTAGGGTGGTTCATGATATGATATATGCCATTTCTTTTTGCACAAGTTAAAGAAACATCACTGGTACGCGCCTACACTTAAAAAAAACTTTTCTCGCCTTTTTTTCAAGAAGATAAAATAAGATTTCATATATTGATGCATTGAAAAGGAATAAATTCAATAAAACAACGAAACGGAATTGAAATACTTTAATAGATTCATTACTGATACAGATAAAACTTCGTTATTTGAGTGGAATACAAACTATCCTACCTATCACACATAACCATGTAACTCAACCCAGCGTACACTTTATGTATCAAGTTATGAGCCAAAGGTTGTTTGGCTGAGGACTTGTGATACGACTCAGGTAGGCAGGAGGAGTTTGGTGGGGCGGGGTTCGAACACAGGAACAATTGCTTGAAAGCCAAACACTCAGGATAATGACCCATTAGCCCATACTGTTGTACAAAACGGTAAACTGTGCAAATCTATTGATCTGAAATGTAAATTTAACGGCTAGTAAGCAGTAGCCAACGCAACACATATGCAGTTACCTGCTGTATTCAGCGTCTAATTTCAAAACAGACTAGCAGAATATATATATATATATATATATATATATATATATATATATATATATATATATATATATATATATATATATAGCAATTAAACAGGATAACCTTAAATGCATAGAACAAATATAGCTTAGGTCAGGGATTTCAGGTGTTTGTCTTCCTCATAACTAAATAACTCAGAATAATTCCTCTGCTTGCTGTAGCTATGTATGGCGAAAATAACTGAATTTCAAAATTGGCTTATCCATCCACCTAGTTCGACTTCAAGAGAGGGAGGTTACCCATCCATGCAGATCAGCTAGTCAGTCAGATTCAGGTGTTCCGAACGGTTCGGCTCTGTAAGCTGAATTCCTCTAGGTACACAGCTAGTGAGCTCAGGCACAAACGAGCGAAACCGCCGTCCGGTTTTCAGAGCACTTTTATCTGGCTGGCAAAATCTATAGAATCAGCTTCATTGGTTTTAACTACTTCAGCTATTCAGTAGTATATTTCGTGAAATCATGCATAAACTTGCCAAAAAATCTCATACAAAGGCTGAGGATGAAATGGAGTCGGAAAAAGTAGCGCGATGGGTGATGTAAGAATAAAAGAATGATAAAGGAAGAGGAATGTATTTCTTCGCACCACCTTTGATAATAAAACTAGACAAATGGTGGTTTGGTGTTCTCTAAACTTCGATATTTTGTCTTATGACCTATTTCTAATTCAATGGGAAGATTTACAAACAAACGAAAAGGGTACCTATATGATCGCCAATATCAGGAATGACTGCTGAAGCTGTGATGCAGCGTCTAGAATCAGTAGTCATCCCTCTTAATAAGCCGAAAATTTGGATTCTGTACGTCGATGACACATTCGTAATTCTCAAGGGAGATGAAGTAGAAAACACGTTCAAACTAGTCAACCAAACATTTGAAGGAATTCACTTTAAAAAGGAGGAAGAATCCAAAAACAGAATTCTACTCTTAGATGTCCCTATCAGCGGAACACACTATGGGGCTTAACAAACTTAAGTGTACAGAGCGACAAATTGTCATCCTCAACCCGAGCTGCAAATCTTTCCCATAACTTCAAAACTAGACAAATATTATCAAGGAAGATTAAAGCTATGAGGAAGTCGTTTTTAAACGCAAAAAGTACCTAAACCTTTAAACACCTAAAACTTCTAAAAACCTAAACATATCCTCCTGATGGTCAGTCAGTTCTACGACCTACTTCTATAATATATTCACCAATGGACGATATCTGTCTACAAATACTTCTGGTTCTAACGAGAAGCGTGCTTGTATGTCAATCAGTACAGTGTTCTAATCTCCTGTCGTCTGCGTACGCAACCAATGTGTTCAACACGTTTTAAATTTCAAAAGTGGCATTTCAGCTTTCGGTTCGATTTGCGCTTTTAGATTCATACTACTTATTAATAACGAATAGTATCATTAAAAACCCCGCCAGGTTAACAAGATCACTCGTAACTAGCCGGTCCTAAGCCCGGACAAAGTGGAAAGGTTGGGCGTAGGGCTAACAACCCTACTCCGGAAAACTAATACAACCGCTAAAGAGACTTCAAAGTACAAAGAATATAAAAAAATAAAAATAAACCTATTCCTCTGTGGAATCGGAGAAACGAAATGATGCCGGTTGGTGAAAGCATTCGAGAAACCAATTCACCAGTGTCTCTTCTCTCTCTCTCTCTCTCTCTCTCGATGAAACCGAAAGTAAACATGGGGACATGGAATATCCAAACAATATTTGAAGCTGGCTAGCTGGCAATGCTGCCCACATTGAAGAAGAGATGAGATGGTATGGCAAAGTGTTAGGAATCCGTGAGGAATCTGCAGATGGAATGGAAGTGGACTCTCCAAACTGTCAACTGGAGTTGAGTCAATTATCTACTCCGATATTGTCACCCAAACGACAACCACGAGCACATTGAGTTTTGGAGTGTCTCTCATGATGTCCCCCTCCCAAGAGCATCGAAGCCTCCCTCTCATGCAGTGGGAACCAATCTCTTCCAGCATCAGGATCAGGATCATGACAGCGAGACTCAAGTCAAATGGAATGAGAGTCACAACTATACAATTATACAATACGCTATGCACCTACAAATAATGCAGATCAAGAGGAGAAGGAGGAATTCTGCAGACAACTACAAACAGTAGTGGACAAAACTCCACCCACCTCAGATGATGACATCAAAATTCATCCTAATGGGTGGGGTGACATGAATGCCAAAATGGGAGTGGACAACACAGGAAGAGAACTCATCATGGGTAGAGAGGCACTCGGTGAAATGAACGGGAATGGAGAACTGTTTGCAGACTCCTGCGAATTCAACGATTTGGTGATTGTAGGCAGTGCAGTGTGTACAAACACAAGGATATTCACAAGGCAGCGATATGGAGTTGATTTCACCAGACACACTAGGAATCAGATCGACTTCATCTCAATGTGAAGAAAGTGGAGAGACAGCCAACCTACCACTGGACATAAGATCAGGTGAAGAAGGGGAGCAGATGTAGGTGGTTCACACCATCCACTATCTAGTGGAAGGAACCTGACTTCAAAATCAAGTTGAAAGCCCTGAATTCAAAGAAGCTGGCGATAGACCACAATTGAAGTTGAATACCTGGAACAGAAACTGAACTGAAGGAAGAAACTGCAAAGGACATCTTCATGTCGTCAGCCATCAGGAAAAAGTGGGAGACATTGAGCAACATCCCTGAAAACTTGCATGGAAGAATACTGGAACTCTTTGAAAGTCATGTCAAGGAAAACCTGCATGACCGTGTTTGGAAGGAAGAAGAAACGAGATAAGAAATGGAATGAATCTCGGTGGACACATGGAAGCTGATAGAGGAGAGTGAGGAAGATTGTGAAGCAGAAGATAAACCAGTGCAAGGATGAACAACGAAAAGAGGAACTGAACACAACCTATCAAACCTATAACACTGGACAAAGAAGTGAAGAAGAAGAAGAAGAAGAAGAAGAAGAGTGCGCGCAAAGACAAAAGACACTTCTAAAACACACTGACAAGTGAAGTAGAACAGGCTGTTGGTAAGAGAGACACATACCTGACAAAATTATATATATCTGGGAGGGAAGAGATCAACACAGTGCAGATGAAACCAATGAAAGATAGTGAAGGAGACTTGGTTAAAACCAAAGAGGAGAAAGGGAGGAAACGATGGGCCGACCACTTCAAAAACTCTTCAATCGACCACGACCATCTGCAACTCGTGCAGAAATACCGCCAGCAACCGCAGAACTACCAGTGAACAAATGGCCTCCAACAAAAGCCGGAGTCATGAACGCCATAAGGTTACTGGGTTCCGGGAAAGCAGCAGGACCAGATGGAATTCCTCCAGAAGGACCGAAGACAGACGCAGAGACATCAGCGGACACGCTCATACCACACTACTATTGCAGAAGGTTTGGTAAGAAGGAAGGAAAGGTACCTTTCGATTGGAACAAAAAGGCTACCTTGTCAAACTCCTAAAAAAGGGAGACCTTAGTCTTTGCAAGAACAAGCGTGAAATCATGCTCCTGTATACCCCAAGCAAAATATTAAGCTGGGTCATCCTGGAGACGAAAAAACGCTCTGCATTCAAAATTACCACAAGCAAGGGCTGGCTGCGTGGCTTCAGGGAGAAAAAATCATGTTGGGATCAAATTGCAACGCTACGCTACGCATCATCATAGAACAGAGCATAGAATGGCAGTCGACTCTCTACCTCAACTTCGTCCACGTTGAAAAGGCCTTCAACAGCGTCGACCGAGGAGTAGTTTGGCAATCGCTTCAACACTGCGCAGTGCCACAAATCTTTATCAACCTCATTCAATAGCTATATGCTATATGATGCTACATGCCAAGTGATTCAAAATGGGAAGCTGAGCGATGCCTTTGAGGTGAAGACAGGAGTAAGACAAGGCTGCCTACTATCACCAATGATCTTCCTGATTGTGGTCGACTGGATTATGCAACAAACTGAAGAGCGAGAAGAGGGGCATACGCTGGCCGGATCCATGAAAAGAGCCTAGAAGATTTGGATCTCGCCAATGATGATGACTTATGTCTAATGTCTTGTCGCACAAACTCGAGGATCTACAGGTGAAAACTAACAAGTTGAGAGAAGAGGCAGGGCAGTTAAGACGGGACTTCAAGTGAATGTAGCGAAGACAGGGGTGACGAAGATACCGAACCAACGCCACCATCAACAACAAGCACCAATCACCATCAACGGGAGAAATCTAAAGGAAGCAGCCTACCTAGGCAGAATCGTTTCAACTACATGCGGCGGCGGCGGACAGATGAGGACGTGAAAGCCAGGATCGGAAAGACAGCAGGACAGGCCTTTATTAACCTGAAACCAGTGTGGAGTTCTGCACTCAGTATGAAGCGTGAACAACATCCGGATTTTCAACACCAATGTCAAGTCAGTGCTTCTATATGGCTCAGAAACTAGGCGCATTACACAAACCAGACATTCATCAACAGCTGCCTACGCACGACACTGAAGACGGAGGTCAAACGGCCAGAAGGAATAAGCAGCAAGGAACTCTGGCTGGCCCAGGAAAAGAACCAACCAAGAACTCATCGCCCAACAAATATGCAGAAGAAGGAAGTGGAGATGGATTGGGCGTACACTGAGAAGACCATTTGGGGATATCACGTTCCAGACCCTCGAGTGGAACTCTGGGCAGTCGTGAAGCCAGGTTAAAAATTCTGCAGAGAAGAGAGTGAAATGGAGATGTGCTACTGAAGCCTTATGTTCCACTAGGAACCCAAGGGACAAATAATAAATAATAATGGTATCATTCAGACTCTGATTATTTTCTTGCCTTATGCTTAGTTCATTTCAATTTCAATGCATACTCATCTCTTCTTTCCTAATCGTATTGTCTCCACTTCTACTGGTTTCACGCGTTGTTAAATTTTTATTTACCTAGGCAGTCTTAACACTAAGGAGTACATTAGTGCTCGTACGCGCCAATTACTCATTTGTAGAGGCATTCCATTTCCTGTAGAATCTTAGTGACTATGCATTTATCTGGCTTTGCAGCAGACTGTATGCACTACTAAGTTATTTTAAGAAAAATGTCGATATCGCCTTTTGGGAGCTGTTAAAGTGACTTATCCGGATACATTTTCCGCGGACTATAAACGTGTAGTTGAGTAAAAGCAGAGCTTTTGGGTTGCATTTCTGTTTAAATCATCCAGATCAGGCAAACAGGTAGTTGAACCGTGTGATTCCAGACGTTAAAGACAGTCAAAGTGAATTTCAACCTCGTAATAATCTTGCCAACAGTGGTTCAAAGCGTAAAGTGGACCTACATCAAAAGTTTTTGAGTTGATGCGACAGACTTTCACATCATTACACACTTAAAAACCACTGAGTAGCACATCAAAGCTGCCGAGTACTGTTCAATAGGATTCGATGTGAACTATTGAGATCAGACGCAGACACAATATTGTGGAAGTTCATTCAAAAGTATGTCACTTTAATCTGTCACGTTACTACTCAACAGCAGGAATCAACAGAAATGTATGTACTAAAATATATAAGGAGTAACCACAAGTAGAAGGGGGACTTATACTCGAAATCAACAGACAATTTTCACTCTCAAAAGCTAGAATGACTTACTGGTTTTAACAAGTAATTTCGAAATCGATTTCAATTTTTTATTAGATGTATTATACGGTAAAACAGTATCACTTATTGGATAACTTTTTCGGGCACAGTTTATTGTCCATATTCATATGATATGAAGTCACAACGGTAGCCAAGTTTTACTCCTCTAGTAATTCTGAGCTACTTATTAGTAGTATAAATTGCTGGGATAAAACAACTTGTCAGCAATACATGTGTGATGATAGGGTTACGACCCTAATTCTCAATAGCTTACAAATGACACCTATGATACAGATTCTAATTCACTAACCTAGAATAAGTGGTACACCGTAGGTAAATTCTATCTACGTATTTCCATTATCCGGCTATACATTAGCAGAATTCTGCAATCTCATTAGCCGTAATAACACAAAATATACGTTTACTTGTTTTAATATATATACCGCAGTGGGATTAGACAAGCAAAATACACTTTATACAACGAACACCCAGAGGCATTGATGGAGATAATAAAATTTCTAGTGTCAATGTAAATGCTAGAATGTGAAATTAGAATACGCCTTATTAGTATGCATTCCATTGGATTCATGTGAAATAGTTACTTGTCGAAGAGCTCGTGTTGAAAGTGTTTGTCCGATCTATGATGCATAAGATGATAAATTAAACGTGGTAACTTGTTTATCCCCTATGGCGTTAAACTGGATACTTCTACCTAAAAGATTTCTTTTCCGGTGATGAATACAAAGCAAACAACAAATTTGAAAAAGACGGAATGAGTAGACTTCAGTGACAGATATCGACTTTGGATATATATATATATATATATATATATATATATATATATATATATATATATGTATATATATATGGAGCACTGGAACTGACGACTCCTGCTTTTCGTAAATTCGTTGCTTGTTAGGCATTCCATCTACACCAGACGGTCTGAGCCGAGTGGGTAGACTGCTTGGATGGGGTCCCTGAAAAGAAACAAATCAGTGGTTAAAGACTCTTGGTGACATGGAGCCGATGTATTCGCTCCTTGGCGTCTTCTAAAGTTTGAATATTTGTACCATCCTTTGTCTTTAGGGAGTTTTAATCTCTCACATACCTTTGTCTGCTCTTATTTTACTCTTCCTATCCACCCGTTCTTTGTGTAATAATGTAAGGTGTTGCAACTTGAGTTGATGCACCAATGTGCAAGGTTCTAATTTGACTGTCAGTCAGTCTACATTAGACTGAAGATTTAGACAGTATCATAAAACTGCATAGATTAGTGCACAAACTTACGTTGGAATACTGTAAGGGGAATTCAACTGGAGCGACAGATATCGTTTATTGAGAAAAAAGAACTGATGCTGGTAATAGTACAATATGATATCCATTTGTTTGGTATCTCCTTCCGCACTGCTGTTGCCACTAAAATATTTTCATCTAATATTGTGTACTTTTACTGCCCAATTTTTCGCCAGTCTATCGTTATCAATATCGAGGCTGCTACATTCTACCTATAGTTATCACTAAAAATGAATCGCAATTGTATAGTTGAGCAGTCAAAAGGGACATTTCTAAGGGAAGTTGAGTGAGTAGTTTATTTGTTGAAATAATATATACATTTGCCAGATAATTAAGTCATCTTTAGGTTTTTCATTGATAGGCACTTAGTTCCCACTAAGTTTCAATGGTTCTATCCCATGGATATTTTTTAGTGTTGATACAAATATTGGGTGTCAATACAGAAAAGGGATGTCTCTCATTGTGTACATACTCTCCAGCTCCACATAAACTTATGTACTCAATTGTTAAGTAGGACTCGGAATTACATCAAAAACGTGGAAGTTTTATCACGAGTTGCATAATAACTTGCTTAGGTTTACATCGATAGTTAGTCACTTCAATGAAATCAACGGTTTCTAGAAATTATAGTGTTGATTCTTCTTTTCTTATGACGATTTTACATTTTTTTATGCATGCAACTTTCTACTGCTTACTATTATTGAGTAGTGTAACTCAAGTTCTATCGCAACGCGTCTTTATCGGTTTCTAATTTCCGGGAAGAAAGTATTACATAGATACTTCTTTCCTTTGTATTTTATTAGTATTAGATGCTCGTCAACAAAATAGTCTTATTTCACATACTATGCACATTTTTCTTTGAGACAACACATAAATGCTGACCGAGTCAATGTTAGGTGTGAGACAACAGCGTAAAAGGGGGTGATATCTGAATCACTGCGAACCAAAGCTAACAAGTCAATCACGAGGTGTAGAAAACGAGACTGATGAACTTTTTTATTGAGAAATTAAATTACAACATTAACTCCTTGCATTCAGTGCAATTCATGCCAATAGTCTTTGCATTCTACATTGAAGATAAGTTGATCTTCAGTTTCTGTTGATTCTTTGTTTACCTTCTATGTTTCCCACTTATATTTCTTGTTTCTCATCCCCAGAATCCCTACTGATGGCATACCAACCTTAATTGCTTTTCTCTGAGACATCGCGCTACACACTACTTATGTGTTCTTGTAAGTAGCATACACCTTTCCTGAGTTACATACTACTACATCAACCTTGGTATTACTGTTACGCTGTTTCCCACATCCAAATGTACGCCAAGATGTTAGATAATGAAACTGTTTAAATCCTATTCTTTCACAGTTACCAACATTTCTAACGTCTAGATGGATGCAGCGAAAGGAAGAACATAAGCCAGAGATGGGAGCTTTAACTGTTTCACATTTAGACAAAAGCCAGTCAAAACACTTGGGTATACACACGAAAGTCTCAATCACGCCCAGAAGTAGTAATATTGATAAACTGAAAGTAACAACCAACAAGGGACTAACCTTCAAAAATTCCAAAAAAACCCGATTTACTGGCTATGAAGAGAGAAAAGGTAGGAGGGGGGGGGGGTGGTAAATCGAAAATCTAAAAATAAAGGAAACTTTCTTTAAGGTAACATTTGAAGCTTCCTGGTAATGACCCAATTTGTTCCACTTTAATCATACATATATGTGTCTTCAAATATTACACCGTATTTACGTTTATATTCATACCGCAAAATAGAAACAAAGAGTCATACTGGTTGGTAAAGTGCATTTTGATGGACAAAAATACTTAGCATAACGGAGATCTGAGAAATGAAGTCAATCCTTAAACTGTACTTCTCCAGTGAGGGGAATACACTAGCCTTTTTGATCTCTTCCAATGCCCACCATGATACTAATGATTGTTTGTTTTTTTTTAAATAGTTTCGAATTGTTTCGCTGAGATGTGTATGATGCCAGAAAGAATTATGACTTAACTAATGTTACGGAATATGTTTGGTAATTCCCTCCGCAGAATAGAATTTCTCTTTGTTACATTCCACTACCAGAGTAACCGAAATGTTAATAAGTTAGCAATCTTTAAGCTTTGAGGTATGTTCGAGGACACTTCATCATTAAGATGTGTACCTTCGTCAGCATTTACTTCATAAAGAAGTTCATTATAAAGGTGACCAAATATCCAGCGATACACCTCAAAGCTTTAAAAAATACCAAAAAGTTGTCATGCTCATTCAGGGCTACAAACTTTCCTTATTAAACAAAATGTATAAGATTTTAAAAACCTTATCTTTTTTTTGCTGAATTTCTTCGACAAATCCTTATTAATATTACCTTATTACAGCCAGAATCTGTTAACTTTTTCACCTTTGTTACTGTAAAACCCTGAACCGTTTACATTCGATCTCGGTCCCAATCACCAGACGGCAATCTTTTACTTACCTCAAGATAGCAGGGTGTAGCTACTGTCGTGTTTTCGTCACTACATTTCATTCCAACGCGCTGATATTCGATTCCCTTCAGTGTGGAGTATTTATGCTTATGCTGAGAAACTTCGCTGTTACGTTTAACAGACCCATACATTCAACACCTTTCTATCCAGTATACCAATATTGGTTTTAGTGTTCAATAGGTGTTGCTGAGTACCACAACAACTAAAATATAGGCATTCTGGTTTGAACAAAGTGTGAAACTCTAAAAGTTTCAACTCAACTATGCTATACGACTACACTCCCTCTAGATGGTAATCACAGTTACCTGAGGTGACGCGCAATTCAGAATTATCTCACACAGAAATCAAAACACAATTGACGAAATAATACATACAGACTTTATATCTTTCACTCAAATCATACAAAAGACCTAGAGCTTCATCATGAATTCGCTCGATATATCGGAAGCTTTTCGGTACCCATACGAAGGTGGAGACATGATACACTTTTTTGTAGCTTCTCCAACCTTCTCTTTACGATAATGCAACAGCTACAAAAGAAACTGCCGACCATCTCCAACCTCTGAGGCAACGTATATTTGGAATCGATTTCCAGCATGCTGTCGGTTGCTCATCAACGGTAAACAATTCCATACTTATAGACAAGAGTAGGTTCAGAATTCTGAATGGATCTATGAACAGCCTTCTGTTTAAACTAAGACACATGCCATCCTCCCTTACTCTGCTTATCTAATAATTCTATAAACTCTCATTCCTCTCTTCCTTACAAGTGAGACTCTTTCAGTACAGCAACAACCAACTTAGAACTAGTAAGACTACGCTAACCAACCTTACTAACACGAGAGCCATGACATGGAAATATATCAAGAGAAACTTACCACGCAACTGAGAGATGACCGACCGATTTCGCATCGTCAGAACTCAACGACATGAACAAACGTAGAAATATTGTAAGTTTTCAGCTGTTCAGCACAACAACCAGTACTCAATGTTACGCCATGTTTCTTATTGATTACGACATAACCTTTAACCCATAACACACAACTATCTAAACAATATGATGACATATTAACACGAGGTAAATGATCCAACAAGGAAAAAACTTACCGTGATACGATTGTTCATCACTGATAGAATTGGCTGTTAGCTGAGTACTGATTGGTTCACGAGCAGAATCACTGTAGTAATTTCGTGATTGCTTTGAAGTGACAAACTGGTGAGTTTGAATTGGTACAGATGTCGGTGTATTAGAATACAAATCTCTATTTTCTGCTGTCGGTTGAGGATTAGACCATCGTGATGAAGTTCGTGGATTTTGTGAATGAGAACGGCTTGTCGACTGGTGACTAGGAACAGGAGGATAGACTTTGGGATTCTTCGGAGAGAAAGGGGAAATGGCCTCCAGTCGGCGAAGAATAAAACATATATTGGCAGGATTTTCTTTAGTACTGAAGATTATAAGAATACCGGCATATATGTATAACATGTTATCATGGTTCCTAAAATATGGTGCGATTACATAGACTTAAGATCTGGGTCGGGACAACCCTATCTCCCAAACTGAAAATTTGGTACACTTTAAAAGTTTTTTTCGAAACGCTTGATTGAGTGTTATAACCAGTAACTAAGTATTGTATTTAGGTAGTAAATGTCAAGTTGGTTAAAATTGTTGAATCACAGCCTAATGTAGATCACCCTGGGTGGGTCGATTTAAGAGGAGTGATACAGTGTACACATAACCTTCTAGATTAGACGAGTCCTCACTCTGAATCAGGAAATAAACAGAAGTCTTTAATATCAGTTTGGAAAGTGAAGAACTAAATACCGGACCAAGCTTATAAGGTTTAATAAATACTACTAGCAGAACTAAAAGAAGCAATTTTTTGGAGTGAAAGGTTTGAACATGAAAAAGCTATAAGAAGGGATATTGTGAACAACAAGGTTTCCTGGATCGGTTAACATCCTCCTATCTGCAAACATAATAATACCATTTTTCAACTATCTAAGAGTGAAAACACTGGCTTTAAAATTATTATTTAGTGTTGAAATCCTTAGTTAGAATTTCTGAAAATAGGCTTTAGTGTAAGTGTAGATGACGAATATAAACTGTGTAAAGGCTGCTACACAATCTGAGTTTTATTTTGCGTTCTACACGAAATTTATGTACATTCATAACCACTTCATACCAAAATTCCAACAAATGGGCAGGCAGATGAAAAAAATCAGTGCGTCGGGGAAACTTAACATCCTGTTGGTGTCAGGATTACCAGGTGATCTGTCTACCAGGGCCACTTTGATTTTGGAAGGATGCGGAACAGCCTAAAAAATAATCAACACTCCTTGCGTCATAATAAGTGCATATACGGTCAGTTACTGAAGAATTTTACAAACCACAACAGTAGAAATTGTGGGAAACATTAATTTCCACTTAGCTACTCTCATTATACTTCATTTGTATGGTGATTTTATCTTGTGGGAAACTGAGAAAGAGTTTCGTTAGTACACTTCTGGTGTCTCACAAATGGCCAGCCTTCTCAAAAAAAGTGCATACTGGGATGAGAGATGTTGCTAAACACGTTTTGAGCTATCCTCATTTCCGGTTGAAAGGTGGTCGGTATATACGATCGTTTCAGTCGATTCCAGCAGCAGCAATCGGTAACCGGTGGCTTGTGGATGTGATGGGATCATTTCCGCAGACACCCAGTGGCAACCAATACCTGTTTGTGATGACGGAGCATGCTACACGATGGGTAGACGCTGTCGCGATTTCTGACCAACGCGCGAAGACAGTGACCGCAGCGGCGATGATGCGGCACATTGTCGTGGATCACGGTGTGCCGAAGATTATATTGACCGACCAAGCCAAGGTCTTTGTTTTGAGAGTGAAGAATTCAAATCCTGTTTGGAGCAGCTCGATATCAAGAGGATAGGAAACGACACCGTACCACCCGCAAACTAACGGTATGACAGAACGGAATAACCGTACACTTAAGGAGTGGCTGGCTTTGAAAGCTAAGGAGGAAACTGGCAGGCGGAACTGCCGTCAATATTACTGGCACATCGTGTCTTGGTACAAGGAAAAATCAAGAAGTTGTCGTTCCAGTTAGTGAATGGCAGGAAACCACGGCTCCTAATACATAGTACGACCTGGCCCCAACAACAGCCGTGGAACATGACAAGATTGAGAAAGGGGTGGAAACAGGTATCAGGGATGTGGAACAGAAAGCTGATGCTGAAAAATCCGAGCAGAGAGGAAGTAAATGGGAACCGTTTGAGGTCGGAAATCAAGTGAAATGTAGAGAGCGAGAATATACTCCAGGAGGTGAATATGGTAGAAGAAAACTGCCCCCGATGGGGGAAGGACCGTACATGGTTACCGAGAGATGCGATTCAGTTTATACCATCAAGAAAAGGGACAAAAAGAAAAGAGTAAGGATCCGATAGAACCAATTGAGCAAAATAATCTGATCTATCAAATTCCATGTGATAACTGCGAGGTCAAGTACATAGGTCAAACTAGACGGTCGGGGTCAGTTAGAACAGCCATACATAGGAATCTAGCTAAATACAGAATGACAGACCCAAATATGATCAATAATCTAGAAAAACACTCGGCTATTGCAGTGCATGCATCAACACAACCATGCAACAGGGTGGAATAAAGCACTTTACTTAAGTTCAATATAATTAGGTGGAGAGATTGATAAATGAATCTTTGTTCATCGAATCAACCTCCAACACATGTAACGGAAAGGATGCAACACCTGCACCAAAGATGTGGAAAATTGTACTAACAATAAAAACAAATCATATGAGGTGACAGAACTATATAAATCAAATGTCGAAAGTAGTGTGACTATACTTATATGATTATGAGCAATAGTTTGTGCTCGAAACATCATCAAGTAAATAATAATGTATCACTGTGTGTTATAAATCAAATAAGCGAATCTAAAATGGAATTAAATTATACCACTAAGCCCAAGTTTTACACCTATATTAGTACACTTCTGGTTTTAAATGAATCTTATTTGATTTGTTTGTGAATCACTTCGGAGGAATGCATCCCGGATAGTTCTTGAAACTAAACGAGCTCGATTTTATAATAAGGAAATAACAAGAGAAAAAAATGTGTTTAGAATTTTCTGAGTAAATACATCCATGTCATTGTGACTATTATATCATAAACTATGTCCAACTCAGAGGACTGCCGCCCCTAGAATAAGGTTTATCTTGAAACCATGCTAAGATTACATAAGGCAACAGGAGTATGCAATTCCGCTGATCATGGTTTTCTCATCTTAAGTCAGTGGCTAGAATTTCTTGTCAGAGGGAAGGAAATTAGCTCTGCCCGTGAACGCATTGATATAGAAACTAGACCTTAACATACTTTACAATACATCATGAACCTGGTCACATAAAGCCAAAGTATAGGAGCATTATTGTTATGAAAACACAAACTTGGTACGTCGTAAGCATTAAGAAATGGGCCATACAAAATAATAGAGCAACATTGTGAAGACAAAGGAAATGGAAGAGAGAATGGAATCAGATAGCAGTGAGTTGTTAGAGCAGCAATCTCAGGAATAACTTCAGATAATTACTTACTACTTTCGTCTAGCCTTTAAGTAGTAGGAGAAAACCGAAAATTTCAGCATGACTTTAAGGCTCAGCTTCTCTACTTAAGCGTTAAAATCAGATACCATTATGACTACATCTCGAAGTTTTGCTTTCTGTAGTAAGTTTGATAACTCTTCATAAACCGTCTAACCTCCTCTCGAAAGCCAAACGTTCGGACGTGGTGGTTGTTGCAGGTGACCTCAACGCACAGGTGGGTAGACTGAGTGAGGCAGAAAGGCACTTAGGTGGCACTTTCGGAATCCCAGCTGAACGTACAGATAACGGTGATCGCCTATTACAACTATGCTCAGATAACCGCCTATTTTTAGCCAGCACAAATTTCAGACATAAAGAAAGGCACTGTCTGACCTGGCGTCCACCGAGCTCGACTCAGCGATGGACACAGATAGACCACATTGCTATTAGTCATCGCTGGAGAGGATCGGTGGAAGACTGCCGCTCCTTCTGGAGTACGTGTTTGGACAGCGATCATGCGTTGGTCCGAGCACGTATATGCCTGCGTCTCAATGGACGTAGAAAAAATTTGGCAACAAAACCACTACGAGTTCTGCTGGACAACGAAAACACCAAAGCCGTGTTCAGTGAGAAGTTGGCTAGGCAGTTATCGGAACAAAAGACTGTCACTCATCCAGAAGAAGCTTGGTGCCATCTTCAGTCTACTGTAAAAGCAGCACTGGAGACTGTAGCCGACTCCAAGATAATGGCTAAAAAGAGCCAGTGGATATCAGCAGCTTCTTCCAAACTAATGGATGCACGTGAATGCATCCCTGCAGGCTCTGAGTACAATGAAGAGCGAGCGCAACTTAAAAATAACTGACGAAAAGTCTGCGCAACGATCGTGAACAGTGGTGGGCAGCAAAGGCTAAAGAGATGGAAAAGGCAGCGGCGATCGGTAACAGTAGACAGTTATTTAGACTTATTAAGGAGACTGGGGGGAAATGGTCAACAACAGTTAGTGAGGTTATAGCGGAGAAGGACGGATCGATTCACTCGCAGGGAAGGCGACTGGAACGATGGGCAGAACACTTTGAGGAACAGTTTAACTGGCCTCCAGCCACCATTGCGCTGCCCGCTATCCAGTCGGACCCTGAATGGGACATAGAGACAGGTCCCCCAACACTAGAAGAAGTTGAGAAAGCGGTAGGTAGCCTGAAACGGGAAAGGGCAGCAGGACCAGACGGACTACCTGCTGAGGTATACAAGAATGGTGGTAGAGTTCTCTTAGTCAGGCTAACGGAAGTGTTAGCCAGTATATGGGAATCAAATACGATCCCCTCCGACTGGTCTAAGTCACTCATCATCCCAGTCTTCAAGAAAGGCGAGAAGTCCTCTTGTGATAACCACAGAGGAATCAGCCTGACAAACATAGTGTCTAAGATCCTAAGTTCTATAATTCTCCGACGCCTGAGTGGAGCTCGGGAACAGCAAGCCCGAGAAAACCAGGCAGGCTTTAGACCTGGCCGTGGATGTATCGACCAAATATTCACACTGCGCCAGGTCCTGGAACATAGGCATGCTTACAGACGCCCGACAATAGCTGTATTTCTCGACCTGAAGGCGGCATTTGACTCCGTTGATCGAGAAGTCTTATGGCAGTGTCTGTCACTGAAAGGCGTGCCTAGTAAGTACATCACCTTATTGAAAGCTCTCTACTCGAACACTTGTGGGCATGTTAGAGCCTATGGTGAGTTGTCCAGGGAGCTATACTCATCAAGTGGTGTCCGTCAAGGATGCCCACTATCCCCATTCTTATTTAATTTTATCATAGATATTCTTATGGAGGTTTCCCTCTCGTCACCTAATTACAAAGACGTTGACCCATCACAGGTGAATTTTCCTTAGATCTAGAATATGCAGATGACATAGTCCTGTTAGGTGAAGACGCTGACAAGATGCAGAGTCTTCTGAACACTTTGAGTGGGAATTTGAGAATGTTTGGGATGCGATTTTCACCACCCAAATGCAAATTTTTGCTCCAGGACTGGTCTTCAGCGGTACCGCGGTTAACAATAGTGTGTTGACCACTTCACTTACCTGGGAAGTAGGATCAACCCGGTGGGTTAGTTGCCGATGAGATTTCTGCACGGATACAAAAGGCTCGATTGGCTTTTGCCAATTTGCGCCACCTATGGCGCCGCCGTGATATTCGTTTGTCTATTAAGGGTCGCGTGTACTGCACAGCAGTCCGCTCTGTTCTACTGTATGGCTGTGAAACATGGCCATTGAAAGTGGAAGATATAAAAAGGCTTCAGGTGTTTGACCACCGTTGCCTTCGTAGTATAGGACGTATTCCGTGGTGTCACCATGTGAGTAATGCAGGAGTTAGGTGTAGAGTTTTAGGGAGAAGAGGTAAGTCAGTCGACGAGGTTGTGAACCTTCATCGACTGAGATGGTTGGGACACGTACTACGTATGCCTAGTCACCGATTGCCTCGTCACACAATGTTGGCTGAGGTGGGTTCAGGCTGGAAAAAGGCCCGAGGTGGCCAGACTAAAACATGGCACCAATGTATGAAGTCTCTGACTGTTGGTTTAAGCCATGTAGGACGATGCAGACTAGGTGGTTGGGGTCCACGGGACAAGAGGAACCAGTGGTTGGAGACCCTAGGTGATATGGCTCAGAACCGAAGTCAGTGGCGCAGATGTATACACACATTATCCTCATCTTAACAACGCTATACCGAATCTCACCATTTTGTCACTCCTCTTTTTTTTCTTCTCGTACTTTATATTTCTTTTGACTGCATTCACTTATCTTCATCCTTCACCTCACTACCTTTCTACTTGATGAACTGACGTGAGGTGTGGCAACTCGGACCGTTACGCAGTAATGCCTAGTCGTATGTTGATAATGATTTGATTTGATGAATTCATCCGTTGCATTATCCGAACTGCAGTTGGTGGGTGCGTAGGTAGAGATTATAAACAGGCATCGCCTAGTCTCATTACCCTTCTTAGTCATTACAGACCCATTCACTCAAACAGCACATGGACGGCTGTTTACTGGAGTCCAGTCGAGGAGCACACTTTCTGCTCTACAACTCAATGCTATGTCCACCTGTGAGTCCACGAGAGCTAGCCACTGGATCTCCGGATACTCCAGGTGAGTTTTGAAGATTCACTACAATGCCCAGATGAGACCAATTTAATAACCACACTCGGTTCCTGTATACATGTCTCTGATAAATGGCATACATCCCAGCTTTGGCGAGTGATGCTCGCTGTCTGGTTCGGCAAAGTTCTGACGTTGACAGCTCCTACATGAAACTAGTGGTGGAAGGGGTCTTAGAAGACTAGGACTGAGGTATTGATAGCTTTGGTCGTTGACAATTGTTGCACAATGAGGTCGTGTAAGAGGCTTAATATGAGTATCAAGAGGGGAAGGTAAAGGAGACAGAGTTGAGGAGGATAAGTAATTTTTGACTGGATCTTGTGTACAACTGGAAGTGCTTGGGGAGGGGTGACATTTCCTGGCCGCCAACACTGTGGAAGGTTATTTCTTCTTCTGTAAAAAATTGATTTGTGGCTGCAGAGACCATAGGACACCTGGTTGAGGCCTGTCACACACTGCCTTTTGCGGTGTTGTCCTGAGGTTTGGTTGTGCTAACACCCAGTAGAGAACTCATACAGCCGCCATCGGGAGACAGTGGAGCAGGGAGGAGCATACTAGCCCCAGTACGACTTCGTCCTCAGACCCTCATCATAGTGTAGTAACTTTAAAAAACGGTATCTACTCGTCTTATCGCTTTTCAGGAGACCTTTCTGGCATAGTAAGACCTCAAGAGAGCAAGCATTTCACCAGCATAGTTTGTTGGGTTATTGTGAACAGTACGTGAAGTTAGCAGATATCAGCTGGATGAAGTTATGTGTTGAGTACTAAGCTAGGAAGACAAGTCGGTCGACGAGGTTAGTGTGATGTGATGTTCAACAACTAAGCTGGCTTTTAGATATACTGCGAATTTCAAGGCACCACCTACTTTGATAGATGTTAGTCTGAGTAAGATCAGGTCAAGGTATGGTGCTTTTGCATGAAGTTCCTCGCAAATGTAGAGAGGTGTGGGCCGCCTATCTAGTCATCAAGATAATAGGAATCAGTGGGCGGATACTCTTGATGATGAACACTTTACCATCCTCAAAATCTTAAATACTTTCAATAGCTTTCTTTCTAATACGCTTTAGTCTACTTTAGCGTTTTTCTTTTCATATCCACTTCTTTGCATGCTGTTGTAAAGTGTGGCAACTGTAGCTAATTCACTTACTAGCCGTCTTATATTGATTTTTGTTTCTCTTCTTACCTTGAAAGTCTTACAGTGAGCAACAATCATCATAAGAGGTCAGAGTACAAAACAGGGGATGGAGGACGAAAATAAAATGGGGGAATAGAATTGGAATCAGTTTTCTGGCCTATTCCCCACACAACTTGCAGTTTGCTAGCACTTCAAATATCTGGATGAGTATCACCACTACTCTGATTAGCAACTCTGGGTGCTTGCAATGGGATTAGGAAAGCAATGGATAATCACGAACATGGTAGGACAGGATATATTTTTTATTTACTTATAAGCAATGTAGAGTGATATCCGCATGTGCAGATATGACGATTGTGGTTGATTTATGTATGTGCAAAATAAAGTATAGGTATTTATGGGTCAACTTTCCCATTAAACCAGAGGTGCATATATACACGTGTATATAGTAGCTGTGAATTTATAGTCACATGTAAGACAAGGTAGTGCAACTGGGTTGCCACTTACCTTGTTTGTTCTGAAAAATAATGGATCTAGAGATGGCTAGGGATTTCCATGTATATATGTATATACATATATGAATAAACGAGTAAGTTCAAAAGATCTTTTGACCCACCACAGGATATACGCCTGTAAGGCAACTACCCAATATATTCTCTATTTCAGTGCGTTAGTTTTTCATAGAAACCTCAGAATGTATCTAGTTCTTATCATACGAGATAACGTCTGCTAAAAATCTAATGGATACGTAGAAAAGGAACCTCATAGTACCAACCACAGGGTCTGAGACTTTATCGAGATTTATGGACGGTACATCAATTATACACGGCAATGACAAAACCACCAACACAATGCAGGGTGGCTTTGTCTACGATTATATTGTTCAAGTGAATAGCAGTTAGTCGATATGATAAGGTGATAAGATCTAAATGACTTACTCTTTGATGAAATTTATGATCCGCTCATCTGGAGAAAGCGTAACCTCTTCCTCTCTATAGCTTGCGACCAAAGTATAGAAGCCAGGTAAACTGGCAACTTGTGCAAGTTTAAATATTACTTCTTCACAAGTTGTTCCTTCGTTAATTCCACACACCTCCCTCAGCACACCATCTGCGTTGACCTTGATGTCCATCGTTATGACCTCGAAATGAAAAAGCAAAACAATTGTAATAAGAAAATGGCAATGTTTAACGAGTTACAAGTTAAGAATTAGCCATTTTCAGCAAGGTCAGTGTAACAATTATATTTTCAAATCCCATGGACCTTTTGCTCCTCTTTAACAGTATGAACATGACTAAAGAGATCAGTTTTCAGTGAAAGGGTTAACAAGCAGTTAGCCTCTAATAATCCTTGCAAAAATTATCTCCGTGAAAGTCCAGTTGTTACCTGAGTTGAACCGCCGAGGGAGCGGTTGCAAGTTGTTCCGCCTAAAAGTCAAAGTAGCCGACCACTCCGTGGGATGCTTGGGATCCCCTAGAACAGGGTTCGACCGAAGCTTTTGGGTCTTTGCTATTTCTTCTAAAGTGATCTGTTCAAGAGGCAGATAAGGAATTTGATAACTCAATACCCAAGTCGCTATTCTGGAAGTGAAATTCTAAGATCAGGTTGCCTCTTTTCCACATCTAACAACATCCAACATCATTCGTGCTAGCAAACTTGTAGTTTTTAAGCTCTTCTTTTTATGGCCTGAGGCTCGGTTATTTTTGTTTAGTTACACTCCTTAGTGGGCTGTAAAAATCCTTATATTCTACCTGCTTGTAGCTTGTGAGGTAATGATTGCTTTTTTGGGGGTTCTTTGCAAAACTGTGGCTTGGTTTTGTTTAGAGGGAGCATCTAAGCTTCTGGCAAGATTAATTAACCTTTTGCAGCTCCTATTTTTGTAGGCATCTGCAAGCAAATGGTAACTGTCGTTCAAAAAAGATGTACTAGAAATAGGGAGTGAAAGGTGCTTATGGTGAAGAGATGGAAAAGGGGTGAGTCTAATTGCAGATAATGTGGTTTGGGAATATAGGGTTGGGTGAGCATGCCTTCAGCTGCTACCAGTGAACATTCGCGGTGAGCAGTTTTCGCTCGCTTACTTATCCAGCAATCATCTGAGGGACTCAACTGACGTAACCATGGGCATTCACTACAACAGAGGCACACACAGTGACAAGTTGGATCTCACCCTCGTCTTTGGCCTGCGGTAGGGTATACGAGTGTGGCTGCCACTAGACTGTCCGTTTGGGGTTGATAATACTGACCTGCTTGGTCGTTCGCTTGGTGAATAATAATACAGTGGAGTGTTATTAGGTCAACTCACCTCCTTCGGCAGCCTTATGTGGGTAGGTTGAGTTGTCTGAGGCGTTGATCATATGCTTTGCTTGTTAGTCTGACGATCGACCTTGTCCCTATTCTTTTTACCTTCTCGACAGTGCTCACGTCTAACTTTGGCAGGAGGGTTATCGTGTTGAATACCTCTAGCTGCGGTCCAACATTGGTTTCAAACACTATGAAGAACAATTCTAGGGTTAGCGCTTTGAGGTGCCTTTTTAGAAAGTGCCTCCGCCTTTGCTGCTATCATCTTACGGCTGGAGATAATATCCAGTCTGTCAGAGAAGTTTAATTCTAGGTCTCTGTATGTGAATATCCCAGTGGTTGTGGACTTGCTGAGGATTTGGTTGGTCTTCGACGCTAAGAGTGTGCAAAGACATTACATTGCATTTCTACAGGTTAAAGCTCGAGCCATTTGCAGCTGACCAGGATTCCAGTCGCAGGAGACCGTATTGGAGTATCCTACAATCCTCTTTGTGCATACTGTCCCCCATATTTTGATGTCGTCCGCAAACAGGAGGGTGGACGAGGAAAATTGAGCGTGGGAGGATATTGGTGAGTGGTAAAAATGGGAGTGGTTCAGGGATGGCATCTTGAAAAACTCCTGCTCTTGTGTTCCTCCGGGCTGATCAAATTTTGTTTACCGTGGTGCACAATTCTGCATCATGTAGATACGCTGTATACCATACCAAGGTTGGTTCAGCGGTGCCCACTTTTGCAAGTTTAGCAAGCATCATGTTATTTGGGGGCGATAGAAAGCACTGTCCGAGTCCACAAAGGTAACATAGACTGTTTGCTGGTTGCCCCATCAGTGGGTCAGTCATCTCAAGCAACCATCGTGACAAAGGGGGTAGACCTAACCTTTGTAATCGCCCTCCAGAAGTGAGGTAAGCATGGGATGCCACAAAATGTGTGGCAACACTTTGGACCCATTCTAGAGCATGGGCTTCGTTTTTGAAGCACAGACTGGCCACCTGGTTTTGATACTTTAAGTGAGGCCTTGCGCAAGTGTGGTGTAGAACCTTAAACTTCTCTTCATTAAAATATCTGAACGCTCTGTAAAGGGTCCAGAGCATGCGAAAAACGTTCGCTGAAAACGCATTACAATTAACAGATTTCCGTAGGCCGTGACTTGGGATAACCTCCAAGTTCGTCGTTCCAAAGCCAAGGGTATTAGTTCATCCAGTAGCTACCGGAAAAGTCTAACCTAATGAACGTTACCGTACTCTTTCTGCAGTTGATTTCCAGGCTCCACCATTTCAACTATTCAACCAGTTCACCGAAGTCAACTTGAAGCGGAGACCTGTCGTCATCATCATGGACGGTCATCCATATGCTGGCGTTGCCAGCAAATGGGAGTAACGATAACCCAAGCATTTTGGTATTTCGTCTTATTGTGGAAGGAAAAGCAGCGGTTCAAGAATAGAGGAACAGCCCCGGCAACAGGTTGTCACTAAGACAGTTTCCGATTCACTTTTACTTCATACCTTCTCCCAAGTAGACAATCCCTGATCCATTCGTGAACCACACTTCCAGCACCAAATGGGTAGGAACTTTAACCGAAAACCGCGTTAACGTCGGTGAACACTATGTGTGCAGGGATTTTATCATCCCTGGCCCCAACCCAGTCCTTCCTCTCTTGAAGTGTGTTCGTCAATCAACAGTTTTCAACCCATAAACCACGTTAATCCCGTGAAAGTAAGTTATATTATTGAATGACAGACTATCTCATCACATACTGTCTTCCCCACTTAACAGCGATACTGCCGAAACTGGCATACAGTTGCCTATCGCCTCCCTTCCCACCCCTTGATAGCTGTGCATGCTGAACAGCACAGTTAAGGACACGCAAAGGCTGCCGGCCAACAGTAACAGAACCTTGGGACATAGTTCATCAGGGCCCTGTGACCTTCCATGCTTTAAGTCTGTTGGCAGATGGACAACAGTTTTCGTCGTGATCTCAATGGGCCATGCAATTTTTGGGCATGCAATTTCTCCATATCCACAGACTCACTACCGTTATTCGAAAGCCGGTAGAAAAAAATTCGACTTGTGGATTTGTTACCCTGTTTCGGACACAACACAACCAAGCCTTAGTGGGTTTTTACTCAAGATGTTTGGCTCCCGTCCCAAGACGCTGTTCCTGGGCCAAATGTGCGCTTGGAATGTCACACTCAATTTGAGTTCTAACCAAATCACTCCGTGGTGGCAAGAATTTAGTGTCTGTAAATCGGCTCCAGACCTTAATCTGCAGCTTGCCTAGGGTCAGTTTATTTGATATTGGTAAGTGACTGATGGTGTATGTTCGTTCCATCTTCAGTAAACCGTGGTCATCCGACTGGTCGGTTCTACGCCTTTCTTACCAGCATTTACGCTGAAGCCTCATGGAAGTTAGTCACACTCAGACGGGAATCCGTACCGCCAAGGCCCAGATCTTCGACGGTTTGTTCAAACATCAATTATGTACCTGGACCATTACCTAATAACACACTCGTCTCTATGCCTCCTTTGAGACTTCTCAGCCTAACTGGAATAATACGCGAGCTAAAACCTTAAAATCCAGTGTCTCTTGTCAAATGATTTATGGATCCCGTTACGTCGACCCCACTGTCTGCTACATGCAGCACCAAGTTGCGCCTTATTTTTCCGGTCATGAACTTTATTTATTTGGTGATTTGGCCCCTCTTTAGACAAACGTTATGGATCCCAAGTCCTTTGACAACTGACCTCTCATCAATGGCGTATCCAACACTTTTAAACATCCCGGTGGGGTATCAGAGGCATGATTTGGGACGAAATTCTCTGGGCCGAGTACTGTCTTATCACCAGTCAAACTATTCACACCTTCCACCAAGTTACGAGGTGATTTTCTGCTAAACTGCCAGCCAGAACCCTTTACTCGGTCGTTCCGCAGGTTGCGCCGTGCCTGCCTTTGTCGCGCTTCTCTGGCTGTTTCATCGACAAGACAAACCAAGGTTTCAAAATCGGGTTCTTTTCTAGTAACCAAAATCTTGTCAGCTACTTTATATCACCTGTCTTGTACATCCATAGGTAACCGACCAGCAATATCTTTCAAGCTGGCCGGTGAATTATCCTCTGGCACATAACCTGTCTGTGACAATGTAATCTTCACTCTTCCTAACTTTACAGGGAACTCACCAATATCTTCAACTGAACTGCCAACCAACTTTCCGTTTCGAATCATACGAGGAAACCACAATTGCCAGATTAGGAGAGGGCACACTTTGGTAACAAGATTAGAATCACTGATATTTAAAGTCCTGAAATTATTCTGATATAAATGAGATAAGTAGATAGAACTTGGAGACGCAACAACGAGCCGAATGCCATAGATGCCTGACTACATACTTTCAGCCAAATTAGTCGTTTACGTTTGTGGAGCCAATATCAATGTTTAACGTCTCTGGACTTTATGGCTTTAGGATTTGTCCTGGTGCGAACTTGACAGAGGCAAAGACCAATCACTAATTATTCGAACTTGTTATATACCCACGAATACGAGACCAAGGAAGAACACGATAGCGTAGTCGGATGGAATAGTATATTTGGATGGTTATGCCAAAATACCGATGCGTTCCAACTAACTGGCTAGAGAGTCGAATACAAGTAGTGCAACGTAACGTGACAGCGTGCCAAATGGTAAGGATGCTTGACCGGGTGCCTTCAGCTTAGCGAGTCCAGTTAAACTATCAAGGTCAGCATCGATGTGGAGAGTCGTCAAACCCTAGGCTATTGATTTTGGGGAAGTGTGTGACGCTACATGGCATTAATTGTTTGGAACTTTTTACTCCTAAAAATCAAATAACTAAGGTGAAGAGTGAAAAGAAGCTGTATCACCTTTGTTATTTGCCCCTTGGGTTCCTGGTCCAACATGGGGCTTCAGTAGCACGTCTCCATTCCACTCTGTCCGCTCCAATCTTTTGAACCTGGCTCCACGACAGCACAGAAGCTCTCATTTCTTCCTCACACGATCTTCTCCATGTCATCCTTGAACGTCCAACTCATCGCTTCCCATCAGGGTTCCACTACAGGGCCTGGCCATGCGCGTGATATCCCTAGTCGGCCTTCCCAATGTATGCTCAGTCCATCTCAACTTCCTTCTGCATATTTGTCGGGTGATAGGTCCTTGGTTGTTTCGTTTCCGGAGTTCCCTGTTGCTTATTCTTACTGTTCTGGCCATCTGGGCTTCAGTAACGAGCCAGCGTATGCAGTTGTTGATGAGTGTCTGTAGTTTGTTGGAAATGCTATTCGCAACGCGCCAACTCTACGAAACATATAGAAGCACTGACTTAGCTGAATTAGTGTCGAAAATCCAAATGTAGTTCTTCATACTGAGTGCAGGTCTTCACAGCGGTTTCAGGTCAATGAAAGCCTATCTTGCTTTTCGAATCCTGGTATTGACATCCTCGTCTGTGCCGCCACCACCTGTAGTTGAGACGGTCCTGCCTAGATAGGTGAAGGAGGCTACTTTCTTTAAGTTTCGCCCGTTGATGGTGATTGGAGCTTGTTCTTAATGGTGGTGCTGGCTGGGTATTTTCATCACCTGTGCCTTCATGACATTCACTTGAAGTCCCGTCTTTGCTAACCTACCACTTCTGTCAACTTGTTGGTTTCCACAAATCGTCATTGGAGAAATCCAACTCAACTTCTGGAAGCTTTTCATCCATTCATCCAACGCTTGCCAATCTTCTCGCTTCTCATGGTTTGCCTCATGATCCAGTTCAGTCTAGTGCACCACAACCGGGAAGATCATGGGTGATAGTAGGCAGCCTTATCTTACTCCTGTCTTCACTTCAAAGGCATCACTGAACTTTCCACTGGGGATCACTTGGCATGTCGCGTCTTCATATAGTTGTTGAATGAGGTTGGTAAAGATTTGTGGTGCTGCGCAGTCTTGAAGCGGTTTCCAAATTTCTTCTCGGTCGACGCTAGCAAAGACCTTTTCAGGTCGGCGGAGTTGAGGTAGATAGTTGACTGACATTCCATACCCTGTTCTATGATGGTGCTTAGCGCTGCAGTTTGATCCGCACATGATTTTTTCCTCCTGAAGCCGGCCTGTTCCGGTCGTAGTTTGAATCCAGCGCATCCCTTAGTCTCTCTAGGATGATGCAGCCTAGTATTTTGCTTGCCTTGGGTGGACAGGGATGGAGCATGATTCCTCGCCAGTTCTTGCAAACGCTGAGGTCTCCCATCTTCAGGAGTTTGACAAGTTAGCCGTCCCTCCAGCAAATGGGTAGATGCCTTTCCTTCCTTCCTTCCAGACCTTCTGCAATAGTGGTGTGGGCATGTCCTCTGCTGATGTCCCTGCGTCTGTTTTCAGCGCTCCTGGAGGAAATCCAAATGGTCCTGCTGCTGCACCTGCTACCAGCAACTTTATGGCCTTCAGGACTTCGGCCTTTGTGGGAGGATTTGTGTTCACTGGTAGTTCTGTGTTCGGGTTAGACGATTTTCAGATAGTGGTCGATTCAACAGTTTTTTGAAACGGTCAGCCAACCGTTTACTTCCTTTCTTCGCTCCGTTACTTAGATTTCCTTCTTCATATTTTATTGGATACAACTGTGTTAAACTTGTACCCTTCCAGCAAATGATGGTTATCTGATACAAAGTTGGCAAGTTTCTCCTAGCAGCAGGCTCTTCGGCTTCACTTGCCAGTGTGTCGTAGAAATGTCTTTTGTCTTTCCGTACACTCTTCTTCACTTCATTGTCCAATGCAGTGTTTCGGAGGTTGGACTCAGTTACTCTCCTCGTTCCTCATCCCTCCACTGCACTCCAATGGTTCATCTTCTGGTTCACCACCATCCCCCAACCTCCTCTATCAGCCTCTATGTGTCCGTAGAGATCCATACCCTCACCATCTTTCTTCTTCCTTCACAATACGGTTGTGCAGGTATCCTTCCACGTAGCTTCCAGAGAGTTCCAGTGTTCTTCCATGCAGGTTCCCTCAGGGATGCTGCTCAATATCTCCCATTTTGTACTGATGACCGATGACGTCAAGATGTCCTTTATGGTTTCGTCCTTCAGCTTCTGTTCTGTTCCGGGTGTTCAACTTGAACTGTGGCCAAGCACCAACTTCAATGGAGGCTTTCAACTTGATTTTGAAGTCAGGTTCCTTCCACTATATAGTGAGTGGTGGGAACCACCTACATCTGCTCCCCTTCTTCACCTGATCTTATGTCCAGTGGTAGGTTGGCTGAGATGAAGTCGATCTGATTCCTAGTGTGTCTGGTGTCTGGTGAAATCAACTCCATATCGCTGCCTTGTGAATATCCTTGTGTTTGTACACACTGCACTGCCTACAATCACCAAATCGTTGAATTCGCAGGAGTCTGCAAACAGTTCTCCATTCCCGTTCATTTCACCGAGTGCCTCTCTACCCATGATGAGTTCTCCTGTGTTGTCCACTCCCATTTTGGCATTCATGTCACCCCACCCATTAGAATGAATTTTGATGTCACCATCTGAGGTGGGTGGAGTCTTGTCCACTACTGATTGTAGTTGTCTATAGAATTCCTCCTTCTCCTCTTGATCTGCATTATTTGTAGGTGCATAGCGTATTGTATAATTGTATAGTTGTGACTCTCATTCCATTTGACTTGAATCTCGCTGTCATGATCCTGATCCTGATGCTGGAAGAGATTGGTCCCCACTGCATGAGAGGGAGGCTTCGATGCTCTTGGGAGGGGGACATCATGAGAGACACTCCAAAACTCAATGTGCTCGTGGTTGTCGTTTGGGTGACAATATCGGAGTAGATAATTGACTCAACTCCAGTTGACAGTTTGGAGAGTCCACTTCCATTCCATCTGCAGGTTACTCACAGATTCCTAGCACTTCTATGCTATACCTTCTCATCTCTTCTGCAACATGGGCAGCATTGCCAGCTAGCCAGCTTCAAATATTGTTTGGATATTCCATGTCCCCATGTTTACTTTCGGTTTCATCGAGAGAGAGAGAGAGAGAGAGAGAGAGAGAAGAGACACTGGTGAATTGGTTTCTCGAATGCTTTCACCAATCGGCATCATTTTGTCTTTCCGATTCCACCGAGGAATAAGTTTATTTTTATGTTCTACATTTTCCTTGTACTTTGAAGTTTGTTTATCGATTGTATTGGTTTTCTGGGATAGTGTTGGTAGCCCTATACCCAACCTTACGTCCTAATGCAGGCACAGGACAGGCTAACAGCTAGTGAACTTGTTAACCAGGCTAGGTTATATTCTGCTTAAGGACAGCGGAATATCAAATGGTATCAACAAACATAATCCATTTAGTCATTGATATATTTTGCTGATGAAATGTGGCAAGAAATGTATCGATAACGACGATGATGGCAAAAAGAGGTAGGATAAATATAATAATGTTAACAGTGGAGAAAATGATGAAGACATGTACAGTTTACTTTTGTAGAATTCTAAAGGTAAGTATACGGCTATTCATAGGACTGATTCATGGAAATAGTGGAGAATTAACAAAGGAAGACAAACATTGGAAGAATTACGGACTGTGGTATAAAACGTAGTAATAATGAAAAGTTATTACAAGAAAAGGGATGTTATTCTCCATCGAAATAAAGGAATTCAGAAGTAATTCATCAAACCTAGATAATAAATATTATTGGATTAGGTTACAGTATCTGTCCAAATTCACTTGTTATTTCTGAGAAGCACCTGAACAGATTAGTCATCAGGATTCATTTGTATAAATGTTCCTGATTGCCCATTGTCATGCCTTCCATATCTTTGTATTCACGCATATAATTCTGAGCAGAAAGTGGTCGTTTAGATTCATCCACTTTAATATCATTCAGACGCTGTGGTTGTGAATAGAATTCTTTAAAGTTTCTTTTATCCATAGCTGAAAAAACAAATTGAAATAAAGTTTATAAAAAGGCAAACTCCTTAGTGCTTATATCATACCTAATCAATATAACAAAGAGAGTCAGAGTTCTTTTCTCCGATTATTTTTGTCTTGGGATTCGATGGATTGTATTCTTGGTTATGTTGATCAGATAAGTATACGTGTAATTTTAAGACGTTAACATGCCTAACTAATTCAACTTCATTGAACGTAACACTGAAAGATGTTAACAATGAAGCGTATGGGTAGCTGTTGTCAGATTGTGACTTTGGTTCACATGAAATAAACAACCAACAACAAGTTCATATGTGACTTTTGTTGTGCTACATTAAGTTAAGTTTTAGCTAGGCTGCCAATGATGTAAACATTTGAATGTTGAACTACGAGAGAAAATAATTTAAAGCCCGAAAAAAACAGTATAAAGCATCATGTTACCATAGTTCACAGTTGCACAGAAATTTAAAAATCATTAGGAAACAGAACAAGTGAGTGACAGTTTACAGAATGTTTAAAGTTTTGTTGATGAACAGTGAATGGATCTGCGTCGGTGCGATGATACAAATGAGAGTATCTAGCTACTATTTGTTAATATCTTGATATCCTTACCTATGTCACAGTCAAACAATAGGTTACATCAATTTCTTTAGCTTACCAGGTGAAGCATTATGTATACTTTATTGATTTTAGTGTATGTCACAAACATAAAACACTGATCGTTTAAAGTCCGTTTCATTCCGTAGTGAAGTGTGCCATTATAAGTGGAATTAATAATTCGCGCTGACTAAGACAATGGTTCTCCTGGACTCATAGGCAGAACATGAATTCCAATTGCAGTTCATATATTCACACAGTTCAGTCACTTCAAGCAGTTCTCGAAAATAATTTAACCAATCTCAAGTACTTAATATTACGTAAGTGTGTTTACAGTAGCATAGTCAAAGTAGCACTGGAAAAAATTATCAATAAGATTGTAGTGTTTTTAATGGTAGTGGAGATCAGGGATAACCAATGGCAGTGTCATGACATGGGCATACAAGTACATTATGTGAATTAGATTTAGCCTTCAGGCGAATGTCTCTGAAGGCCACCATAGCAACTACCGAGGTTACCAACTAGATTCCTGTATTTTTTGAAAAACTACCTTCCCTGCCAGAATAATGAAATCTGATTGACGGTTTCAACAGTTTCTAGGGTGGGCTTGAAATTTACTTCTTAGGAATAAATGAGTTGGTTGAGCCTCTGGTAGGCACATCTGATCATTACAGATTGGAGCCTTGGCCAACGTTTGATAACCTTGAATGATACATAATAGTTGATTCTCAAACATAACTTTAGCCGTTTGATTAATTTTAGACGTTGAAAATCCCACCGTGATCAGTACCTTAATGCGTGAATGTAAATTTTGTTGAAATCTCAGGTTTTGGAGAAAATGACTAGTTACCGTTACTTGATACTCGTAATTTCTCTTTGTCATACGAGGTAGAACTGCTCGATCTGTGCTGGCAGATGGGATCCTATGTGGAGGCCTCGACACTACCGAATATTCATGGTATTTCATTCGTCTTGGTGACTAACAGTAGAATCTAGGGGGCACGTTTTATTTCGGGTTTGGATCACAACGGGTACTCAGAGCTGCACACACATCCCAGACAGGACGAAACACATCCTGGGTTCCACTGCAAGTTGTCAAGATGAATATCATGATTAGTCACTGTTGGCCGGTTGTTTCAAAGGATGGAGTGATGTAAGCAGTTCCTCCCATTAACGTTTATTTGACATATCTTCATGCATTTTAATGGTCTTCACACACTGAGAATAAAGTAGTTTTTTTCATTTTTATCAGTGTCCTATAATCTTTTGTAAATTAAGTTTTGCATTATAGTCTAACACAGACGACACAACACAGATTCATGAATGTCATGAGGCACTGATAGTGTTTCCACTTAGATTTCCATTTCGAAAATGATCTTCCATTTGTTTGCTCGAAGGTAAACAGAGTATTAACCATTATTTTCACTGTACATCAGCAGCTAAGAAATGATCCTGTCAAAAAGAAAGCTTGAGGTTTATTGATCGAAAAGAAAGATGTTTATAAGCTTGCCTAGTTTACTAGTTCACTACTTTACTAGACAACCCCGCTTGGCTAACTAGTTCACTAGTTACTAGCCGGTCCAAAGCCAGGTTATAGAGGGAAGGTTGGGCATAGGGATAGCAACCCTACCCCGGAAAACAAATCTAACCGCTATGGAAACCTCAAAGCACAAACGACATATAAAAAACAATAACAAAATTATTCCTCGCTGGAATCGGAGAGGCGAAATGGCGCCAGTTGGTGAAAGCCTTCGGGAGGCCGATTGGCCGATGTGTCCACTCTCGATGAAAGTGAAAGTTAACGTGGGGACATGGAATGTCTGCACCATGTTTGAGCCCAGCAAAGTAGTTCAGACTGCAAACGAGATGAAGAGGTATCACATTGAAGTGCTTGGAATTTGCGAAAGCAGATGGAATGAAAGTGGGCTCTCCAGACTGTCAACTGGAGAATCAATAATCTACTCCGATATTATCACCCAGACGACAACCACGAACCAGTACACTGTGTCATGGAGTGGCTATCATGATGTCCCCAAGAGCATCGAAGGCCCTCACGCAGTGGGAACCAATCCCCTCCAGGATCATGACAGCAAGGTTCAACTCAAAAGGAAGGAAGGTCACAATCATACAATGTTATGCACCTACAAATAATGCAGATGAAGAGAAGAAGGAGGAATTCTACAGACAACTGCAATCAACACTGGACAAGACACCGCTCAAATTGGTGATATCAAAACTCTAATGGGCGACATGAATGCCGAACTGGGAGCAGACAACACAGGAAGAGAACTAACCATGGGTTGAGAAGCGCTCGGTAGGGTGATGAACGAGAATGGAGAATTGTTTGCAGAATTCTGCGAATTCGACGATTTGGTGATTGGAGGTGAGGCAGTGTGTTCAAACACAAGGATATCCACAAAGTGACATGGGTTTCACCAGACACCTGACACACTACAAATCAGATCGACTTCATGTCAATGCGAAGAAAGTGGAGGTGCAGCCTACTTGACACAAGATCAAGAAGGGGAGCAGATCTAGGTTCACACCACTCACTATCTAGTGCAAGGAACCTTCCAAACCAAGTTGAAAGCCTTCAAGGAAGCTGGTGATAGACCGCAGTTCAAGTACAACACCCAGAACAGAAACTGCACTGAAGGACGAAACTACAAAGAACATCTTCACATCAGTCAGCCATCAGACAAAATGGGAGATATCGAGCAGCATCCCTGAAGAAACCTGTGTGGATTAACACTGGAAGTCTTTGAAAGAGATGTGGAAAGAAACCTGCATAACCGTGTTAGGAAGGAAGAAGAAAGAAGACAAGGAAGGAATGGATCTCGACGGATACATGGAAGCTGATAGAGCAGGGAGAGGAGGATGGTGAAGCAGAAGATGAACCAGTGCAGTGCAAGGATGCTCAACGAAAAGAGGAACTGAGCACAATGTATAAAACACTGGACAAAGAAGTGAAGACGAGTGCACGCAAAGACAAAAGGCACTTCTAAGAAACACTGGCAAGTGAAGCAGAACAGGCTGTAGGTAGGAGAGATAGAGACCTGACAACATTGTATCAAATAACCAAGTTGCTATCTGGGAGGGAAGAGATCAACGCAGACGAAACCAATAAAAGATGATGACGGAAATTTAATTACGAAAGAAGAGAAACAAAGGAAACGATGGGTTGAACACTTCAAGAAGCTCTTGAATCGATCACCACCACCACCTGCACTTCGTCCAGAAATACCACCTGCAGCCGCTGAACTACAAGTGAACATAAATCCACCAACAAAAGTGGAAGTCCTGAACGCCATAAAGCTACTGAAATGCGGCAAAGCAGCAGGACCAGATGGGATCCCGCCAGAAGCACTGAAAACAGACGCAGAGACAACAGCGGACATGCTCACACCATACCACTATTGCAGGAGGTGTGGAAGGAAGAGAAGGTACCTGGCTAGTGATTGGAAGAAGGGTTACCTTGTCAAACTGCCGAAGAAGGCAGACCTCAGTGTTTGCAAGAACTGGCGAGAAATGATGCTCCCGTCGTCCCAAGGCAAGCAAAATATTAAGCCACATCATCCTGGGGAGGCTAAAGGATGCACTCGATTCAAAACTACGACCTGAACAGGCAGGCTTCAGGAAGTACAAATCATGTGTGGACCAAATTGCAACGCTTTGCATCATCATAGAAGAGAATATAGAATGGTAGTCAACCCTCTACCTTACCTCAACTTCATCAACTTGGAGAAGGCCTTCGATAACAATAATAATAATAATACTATACTAGACGCATAGAGTGGGAGGATTGAGCACAGGGCTACCAACACTATCCCAGAAAACCAATACAATCGATAAACAAACTTCAAAGTACAAGGAAAATGTAGAACATAAAAATAAACTTATTCCTCGGTGGAATCGGAAAGACAAAATGATGCCGATTGGTGAAAGCATTCGAGAAACCAATTCACCAGTGTCTCTTCTCTCTCTCTCTCTCTCTCTCTCTCTCGATGAAACCGAAAGTAAACATGGGGACATGGAATATCCAAACAATATTTGAAGCTGGCTAGCTGGCAATGCTGCCCATGTTGCAGAAGAGATGAGAAGGTATAGCATAGAAGTGCTAGGAATCTGTGAGTAACCTGCAGATGGAATGGTAGTGGACTCTCCAAACTGTCAACTGGAGTAGAGTCAATTATCTACTCCGATATTGTCACCCAAACGAAAACCACGAGCACATTGAGTGTTGGAGTGTTTATCATGATGTCCCCCTCCCAAGAGCATCGAAGCCTCCCTCTCATGCAGTGGGGACCAATCTCTTCCAGCATCAGGATCAGGATCATGACAGCGAGATTCAAGTCAAATGGAATGAGAGTCACAACTATACAATTATACAATACGCTATGCACCTACAAATAATGCAGATCAAGAGGAGAAGGAGGAATTCTATAGACAACTACAATCAGTAGTGGACAAGACTCCACCCACCTCAGATGGTGACATCAAAATTCATTCTAATGGGTGGGGTGACATGAATGCCAAAATGGGAGTGGACAACACAGGAGAACTCATCATGGGTAGAGAGGCACTCGGTGAAATGAACGGGAATGGAGAACTGTTTGCAGACTCCTGCGAATTCAACGATTTGGTGATTGTAGGCAGTGCAGTGTGTACAAACACAAGGATATTCACAAGGCAGCGATATGGAGTTGATTTCACCAGACACACTAGGAATCAGATCGACTTCATCTCAATGTGAAGAAAGTGGAGAGGCAGCCAACCTACCACTGGACATAAGATCAGGTGAAGAAGGGGAGCAGATGTAGGTGGTTCCCACCACTCACTATATAGTGGAAGGAACCTGACTTCAAAATCAAGTTGAAAGCCTCCATTGAAGTTGGTGCTTGGCCACAGTTCAAGTTGAACACCCGGAACAGAACAGAAGCTGAAGGACGAAACCATAAAGGACATCTTGACGTCATCGGTCATCAGTACAAAATGGGAGATATTGAGCAGCATCCCTGAGGGAACCTGCATGGAAGAACACTGGAACTCTCTGGAAGCTACGTGGAAGGATACCTGCATAACCGTATTGTGAAGGAAGAAGAAAGATGGTGAGGGTATGGATCTCTACGGACACATAGAGGCTGATAGAGGAGGTTGGGGGATGGTGGTGAACCAGAAGATGAACCATTGGAGTGCAGTGGAGGGATGAGGAACGAGGAGAGTAACTGAGTCCAACCTCCGAAACACTGCATTGGACAATGAAGTGAAGAAGAGTGTACGGAAAGACAAAAGACATTTCTACGACACACTGGCAAGTGAAGCAGAACAGGCTTCTATGTCGTGGTTGAGATTGTTGGCTCGTCACGTAAAGTATTTGGAGCGAGCTGCAGACATGTGTCATCAACAGCTGCCGCTACGCTTGCTCACTTGATACTGAAGTTCAGATGAGATTAGATGGCCAGAAGAATAAGAATAAGCAACAGGGACTCTGGCTGGCCCATAAACGAACCAACCAATAGCCTATCGCCTGACAAATATGCCGAAGGAAGTGGAGATGGATTGGATTGGACATACACTGAGAAGACCCTTTAAGGGGGATATCACGCATCAGGCCAAGTCGTCGAAAGGAATCGAAATGGGAAACTACTAGTTGGGTTTCCGTGATGGGGAAAAATGTAAGCATCTGGGCAGCGGTGGAGCCAGTTGGAAAAGAATGCAGAGAAGAAAATGAAATGGAGACGTGCTACTGAAGCCCTATGTTCCACTAGGGTCCCGACAGACAAATAATAATAAGCTGATTATAGATATTAGAAAACCTAGCTCCCCAAGTTTGTGAATTTATTGATACTTATCAACGAGGAGTATTTGGTATTTCAGTGTGAGCTGTACTCAAGCGGAAGTACGAACAGTTTATGTAGTGAAATCTTTTAAGCTGAGAAATAACACCTACTGACCTCTGACACAGTACCTTGATGTTTAGCAACTTATTCCGTAACTAGAAGGAACCTGTCCATGTGTTCATATTCTTGGAATTATAGACTAGGACAAGAAAAGTATTATGAAGATTGTATTGACTTGTAACTAACTAGCAAGGAAGACATAGAAGTGCGATGGATGGAAGACAATTGTCGGTCACTTTGACTGTAACCGCCACATTCTCGAAGACTCGAATATAGTTGCTTCCTAAATATGGTTTCACAGATGCGAAATCAACTGGCTCCTCATTGGTGGTAATTATCAAGGATTCGATAATTAATGTTGAAATTTACACAAGCAAACCATGAGATGTGATTCTTATGCGTAACCTGATTTTCATTTTCATAAAGTATCTCAGAAGTATTTTAAATTTAGGTCATTGTACCTCCTGTTCACTTTATCCCAATGTTCATAACAGTAACTGGTTACATTTCAGTTCAGTTTCATTCTCTCATATACCTTGGAATAGTGAAATGAGACCTTTAGTTCTTCATATATTCAACGAATTCCCTCTTGTCCGTTTTTGCGGTAACTTTTAAGTAATATATTACATATAAAATGGCACGTAGAAATAGTACGTTAGATAAAGGCAAGAGAATTTACAAGTCATTAATGAAGCTATTTCCTGTTTCGATGACTTTTCATTTTTATAATTTCAAATCAGAGTAGCAAAATGATTGAAGGTACACACAACTTACCGATTAAATCATTAATTGGACCATTTTGTCCACCGTATTCCTCAGGCATTACATTTTGTAAACCAGGTATTTTCTTAAATGCCTTTTCTTTATCATCTTTAACCCTTAAAATCTAATCACAAAATTCAAAAAAAGTGTTGAAATGATTAGATTAATCATTGAAATCATGTGACGAAACTAATTCTAGTAAAAGGTTTGTTGAATCACGTTGTCAGGTCTGTAAAGATGCTTTTATCAAGAGATAACTTTTGATACTGTCAGAAAAGTGGGAGAAGAAAGGCACTCAGCAACCTGGTCTACATTCGTGTGCTAGGTAATGAGCCAAACCTAGTGTGTGAGGACTGGTGATACTGCTTGACTATCTGAACCTCGGTAGATGGGGCGGGTTTCGAACCTGCTATCCACTATTTTTTATTATTATTCCTTTGGGTTCCTAGTGATATATGGGGCTTCAGTTGCACACCTCCATTTCACTCTATTCTCTGCAGTCATTTCAACCTGGCGCCACGACTGCGCACAAGCTTTCATTTCTTCCTCACATAATCCACATATCACCCTCGCCTCGCACGACTAAATCGTCACTTCCCCTTTGGATTCCACCCAAAAGGCTTGGCCTGACGCGTGACGTCCCTAATCGGTCTTCTCAGTGTACGCCTAATCCATCACCATTTTCTTCTGCATATTTACTGGGTGATAGGTTTTCGGTTGGTTCGTTCTCAGAGTTCCTTGTTGCTTATTCTTTTCGGCCATCTGATCTTCAGTATCGAGCGTAGGCGGCAGCTGTTGATGAATGTCAGGAGCTTGTTAGAAATGTCTTTCGTGACGCGCCAAGTCTCTCAACCATCACATAGAAGCACTGACTTGACGTTGGTGTTTGAAAATCGGAGTCTTGTTCTTTAGGCTGAGTGCAGTAGATCTCCACTTTGGTTTCAAGTTAATGAAGGCCTGTCTTGGTGTCTTTCCAATCCTGGCTTTGATACCCTCATCTGTGCCGCCGCCTGTAGTTGAAACGATGCTGACTTGCTAGATGGGTGAAAGAGACAACTCCCTTTAGGCTCTTCCCGTTGATAGTGATTAGAGCTTGTTGTTGTTGTTGTTGTTGTTAGTGGTGGTGTTGGTTGGGATCTTCATCACCTCCGTCTTCTCTACATTCACTTGAAGTCCCGTCTCCGCTGCCCAGCCTCTTTCGTCAACTTATTGGTTTTTGCCTGTAGGTCTTCGAGTTTGTGCGACATTAAACATAAATCTTCGGCGAAATCCAACTCTTCTTCTGGGGTCTATTCATCCGTCCACCCAGCGTATGCCCATCTTCTCGCTCCTCACTGTTTGTTGCACGATCCAGTTCAGTCCAGTAGACCACAATCAAGAAGATCATGGGTGATAGTAGACGGCAACCTTGTCTTACTCCTGTCTTCACCTGCTATCCACTAGCTGAATCTTTTCTCCCTTTAGTGTTGTAGCAATTTGTGAACTAGGTGTTTCATTTGTGAGGCTTTTATTGTTGTTTTATCGCAGCATCAAAGGGCGGGAAATCTGTCATTTCAGTTAGTCTTGACTGTAACTGGTTGTTCATGGAGACTTTTTATTCATTATAAGTGTTATTTTTTTGAAAAGTCACCCATCCACTCTCCGGTTCCGATTTCCAGATTACCTTATCTTCTTAGTGTTAATTAACTTTTATCGATCGCCTTCTATTATTCATCGTAATTACATTCTTTATGTTGGGATTTCTTCTTTTTTTTCCTTCCAGATTGTTGTGTTGGATGAGTGATTGGACACCGTTAAATTTATATACACTTTTCTGCACATATCCCCTCTGCAGCAACATAACTACAGACTAGACGAATACTTACCAAGAGTTAGTTGTTACCTAAGAACCTGAATTCTATTTGAGTATTTCGCTGTCTTGACATTTGACCTTGTAACAAGAGATATTGCTTCAGTATATCAAAACACTTATATCCAATGCAGAATATGCCTGAATTTTTAGGAACAAAGTTCTCAGAACTTAGTTTTCAACGGGATATTTGGAGTAATTTTAAGATTTACCATGTTTTGTAAGAGTCTAGTGCTTGTTTTACCTGATTAAAAAACAGTTTGTATGTCCTTGCCAAGAATTGGTGTATGTCTACATGCAGATGGTATATATCAAAACGTTCACAACTCCTTGGATTTTAATGTTAGAATCGGTGATGCTTTTTGTTGTATCCTTAACTAGCTGAACAACAGTCATATTCTGTTGATTTGCAAACTACATCCTGTTAATAGTTTGCAACCTTTATTTATCAATCAGAAGTGTCTTTAGCGAGCAACCTAACAGCAAGTGAAATAACCAATCAAGTTTCAGTATTTCAAATTGGATGGTAGTTCTTCATAAAATAAAGGAATATAATTGGCCATTTTATCAGTTGTTCGGTTGGTCTTTAAAGTCACCTTATTTGACTATACAGTTGTCGTTGTTGTTGTTCGTGGATATCGAATTCAGTTTGTGAGTTCTTGCTGGGTTTTTAACCATTTAAGAATACGTTTAAAATGTACTCCAGTAACTACTGAAATATCATTCAGTAAATGATAATGGATCATTATGTGTTATATTAAATGAACCATATAATGTGAAATTACGCACTACCACAATTTTCAAGTACTACTTTTATCTTGATGAAAATTCATCCCTTAGCCAAGCTTGTAGTCATATTACCAGGTGTTTACGAAATCAAATGTAATCCCTTTACCTATTACAAGCTGCCTTGTATTTTTCTCCTACACAAGTCGAAAAAATGCATTAAATTCATCGAAAATATCTTACACGTTGACGCATTTTATCGCTTAACCAAAATTCAAAAACTTTGAAAGCAATATCGAATGCTTTTGATTCTTTATAGAATATAAGATGTTTTGTACGTCCAGGAGTAGCTTCCTAAAATGATAATAGTACAATATTATTGATTAGATGATCTAAGATAACTGTGATTTGGTAGACTAATATTCTGGGTATGGGCTGATGACTGAAGGTTGGATGAAAACCCAAGCTGTAACAGGATTTAAAACAGTGGCTTCAGTAATATTTAGTGATCTGGAACTCTGCCGAATGTTTTGTGAGATACAGCTGTGAAAGTGACGAGTAGGTAATCTGAAGACCATTTATTCGATCCCTGCCACAACCCAGGCACTCATTTCACCTTCAATCATTTCCCGGTGTCAATGAAATATTAATTAGGGAAAAATAAAATACAATGTCCAACTTTATACTTTTTTAAAATAATAATTAGCCATTAGTCTGTATTACCAAGAGGCAGTTAGCATGGCATTGTCGAAGTTGATAGAAGTAGACTGTGTTTAATTGTTGAAACAAACAGCAATATTTTTTTGCTTTTGTCTACATTTGTATTTGTCCTATTATTGAGATTGGGAACCATAGGCAGCTGGCTTTATTTATATTATAATTTCTTTTATTGATTGGACCTAACTGGCTGGTCTTTATTGGTACATAGACTGATGTGCGGATGCCTTACTATTGCCTGTAATTTCAGTTCGATAATAATGATGTATATGTTAATAGAGATCAATCAGTTCGCTTCAATCAACGATGCACAATTAAAAGCAATAACATGAAAACTATACTCTATGGGATAAGTAACAGCTGTGATGACTCAGTGGTGTAGTGAAGCGATACACCCCAGGTTCGAGTCTGAGTGGTGACAAGGTCACTCACTAGAAGGTTGACAAATCTAGCTGAGGAGCTCAAGGTAAAAAGAAATGCGCGTCTTGGATTCCACTGTTAGCCACTACCTATAATTATTGTCAAACTAGTCTTATTGTTACAGCATTTTCCACCAAACTGATGTGATAAAGTACCCAACGTTTTTGCAAAGTGAACTGTTGAAAATTATGGTTAACAGTGTCCTTCTGTTGATTTACTGGACTTCTACTGTTGGTATCTAACACATGTTTGCATAGAATCTTAGATAGTATTACTGGTCTCAGTTAATCGTTATGTTATGCTATTTAGCTAACTGGTTACACCTCATTTTTGGGCAGATCAGCTTTAATCGATACTGAAAACAGAAACATCGTCTTTTCTGTCATCCATTGCAGGATTTATGTACGGGAAAGACTAGATTCGTAGCTTTTTACAGATGATTTTCACCACAGGACAAATCACGAGCTAATACTATTCTGAAAGAAGAACACTCTTCTCAATAAGTTCTCATCAGGTTCTACAGCTATAAAATACAATTTTACACTGTAAAACAAACTAAGTTTAAGGTGAGTACATTCTCAAAATGGGATATGACTAAGAGACTGTAAAAATTTTTCAATATTAAGATGACATAAATACAGATGAAGAATGTGATGGTAAAAGAAAGAGACAACGAATATGAAAGACAAGATTCGATCTATAGTTTATTGAAGACCAAAGGATGAACAAGTATTGAACATATTCTCTTTGAATGTCAAATTCAGGTTTGGTCAATCTTATTGAGATAACCTCAGCTACATTGAGCAGAGGTTGGCTAGTTACATACATGTGGTATTATTATTGGTACACAAGGTATGATATTAAAAGCTTTATGTGATACTCTGTGTCTACTAGGTGGACTGGGATGAAACTTTTCACCTCTTTCACTTCACCTTTTTCAAAGCAATTTGATAAATGTTTTTGTTTTCGGAAATACACTTACCTAATCTTCCACCCTATGTAACTTGTTCCACAGGAATACTTAAATTGATATATACAAGATGAGAAGTTAAAATCATGTTGGCTATCCCAGAGTCTTTTCTCTTACCATCATATTCTTCATCTATATGATTATATGTCATATTAATACAAACAAATTTAAAAAGAAAAATTGGTTTCCTTGCAATCCTTAAATCTTATTCCATTTTGAAAATGGTTTTATCTCAAATGTAGCGATTTTTATCCTGTAAAATTTCATTTTATGATTCCAGAACCTAATGAGAACTTGTTGAGAAAAATGTTCTTCGTTAAAATTACACTTAATTAATGCTATGAGAAATCAGTTTTTAAGTTTTGTGGGTATTTATTGGCTTTAAATTGGTATTCATCATGAATTTACGTTACACTTAACATTAATGAACGATTGAAGATCAAGGAGACTTTTTTAAGTCATTATTTGAGATTTCAATACGACGAATTCTTTGATATGAATGTCTGATACAATCAGGAAGATATTATTACATCTGAGTAGACTATCCAGCGATACAGTTCTTTATTTAGTTCATACTACTCATCTTTATCGCTCAAGACATAGGTTTCACCTCAGATTTACGTGTCACATGCTATAACAGTCTGTCACAACACACGTTTTCTTTCTGCTTCATATGTCATCCTCATTTACAGACGTCAGTTCACCAACCAGGTTAATATGAGATTATCATTACTACTGAAATATCTTACTTTTATCCTACTATTACACAAAATATCATCGAATCAAGTGATCCATTTCTACTGTTTCTAACTTCAACGATTGTGAACGTACTTTGTAGTTGCTGTTAACCTTGGGAACACGGTCTAATTCAATTAAATAAAGACATAATCGAGGATAATTTTGATGTTCAGCCTTTTATTCACTGTTCCACAGCACATGAACCTATCCTTTGAATATTTTCGGAACAGCAATATTGTGCAGGCAAGTAATTTAGGTTGAAAAATAAAATTTTGTATTTCTGAGTTCACACATAGTATAGCATGCATCAGTTAATGGTTGCTAGTGATCGAGGTATTCGACCTCAAACCGGTGACGTCACCCATACTAACCTCGTACCACCTACCAAGGTTTGGGTAGCCAGGTAGTATCATTAACCTTTATGCAATAGGTAAAACTTGCTGTTTAGTGCATGAGAATGCACGTGGTTACTGAGTGCATTTTGATTTCCAATGACTGAAGCATTTTATCATATTCTCTGCACACTATAGTTGGGCAGTTGAAAAACCATTCACCTATGAGAAATGTCATCGTGAACTGTGCACTTCATCAATAATTTACAAAACTATCATCCTATTTAAGGCATACCAATCATTTCAAGTCAGCAAGGCAGGCTCAAGTAGTCTGAAAGATTTAGCTACATGAACTGAATTTGTCTGGATAGACCTCTGATGTTCTGGATTTCAAACAGACGAAACGTCTCCGATCCGACTAGTGAATGCTGCCATGTTACTCATGTTGTTCAGTAGTACACTTCACTAAAAGACATAGTATAACTGTTGAAATATTTCTAGATGCTTATCAGAGCCATACTTTTTGACAGAAGAAGTACAATTAGACAGAATATAAATGCTACGAATCAACACTAAAATATTCAAATCAGATAACCGTAGTCTTAAAATATTAAAACAATTGTTATGCGATACGTGCACACTACTGACCAAATAATCAGTATTTTAAAAACGTTTCATAAATTAGTAAAAACCTAGTCACAATCAAATGGTCGTCGGACTCAACAGAGGAAGGTAGCTGGTTAGTACTGGAAACACTTTAATTCAGACATAAAAAAACTCTAATGAGTCGTATGACTGGTAATAGAGTGCTTGTTCGATTCAATTAACACAAAATTTCTAATCTTCATTTTATTTTTACCTGCAATAGTTTCATTGCTCTTTTAGCTGTCTTAGCATCTGTCCAATCACCAATTTGCTTGGAGGTTGCATTTGATAGATCAATAAAAATGCCAATCCCGCCAATTTGGGATCTTTCATCGACAATGAATCTTTCAAAACTCATATTATTCATAGCTCTCATTTTTACTTGTGGTAGACGTTCCGAATGCCAAGCATCTTAAATAAAATTTACAAGTATTGAAACTTACTCAACCTGAGCAGAAACATTTGTACTCCACTATCTATAATCCCCAGAGGTACCAATATTCTGGTAGTTTGAAATGAGACAACAAAAAAACATGTATCAGATACTTTCAAGGAAATCTCATGGTCTTTTTTAATAATGTATACTGGCTGATTTAAACAAGGATTGACGAAATATTCATTCATCATAATCAATTCCTCAGAAGACTGTTGCACATGTACTCGGATTTCAAATTGATGCTTCATGTGTTTATCGACCAATTCAGTTGCTTTCATCAGCCGTTGGTTGTCGTTAAGCTATGCTTGTTTTAAACAACGACCTTGAGAGATACATCGAAGGGGCTTTAATTACTAAAATGTTCAGGTTTTTTCACGCAGATCAGGAGTATGTGAAGCGGCGAGTAGATTCTGATCACTATCCGTGTGTGAATACGAAGTGATGATGAAAGTCTTTGAAACTAGGTGTGCAAAATGACTGTATAGCTCAACAACATGACATTGTAATGAACATTGTTTACTGCTCAGTCTTCGAATTCACTTGGCATGAAGTGATCTATCTGGGTTTCACGCCCAAAATATCTTGTGATGGAAAGATAAATGGACCGCCGAGGGAACTCCTGTTCGGTATTATATTTGAATCTGTATTACCATAGCTAAAAATCGTAACTGATTTTCTCTGTAACATAGATACCTCCGTACTACTGGTTTTAGTCATAGTTCATGCAACTTAAAACCATAAAGTACAGAATATCTTATAATCTTGAGGGTCGAAGCAAGTAATTTTCGGGTTCCATAGGTAGTTAAGGAGTATACAAAGTCACTGAATGCATAGATTTGTTTGATATCCTGGTTTGACAACACTACAGTTTATTTTAATTCTCTTCTTGCCAAAGTTGAGTTACACTGTAGCGAAATATTTCACAGCATATATATCATATCATCATAAGATAACACTATAAAATTCAACAGGATTCCGGGATTTACATTCACTCCTCTCGAAAGAAACGGTCAAAATTAATTCCATGTTCAATTATTTTAAGTTTCATTAGAGCTTAGTAGAAACTTATTATTCTTTGTCAATAAAACCTATCAAAAAAAGTTAAGTATTATTGCTTGTGTTATACCTAGCTGACGAGTCCCAAACAGGACGAAATGCGCATTCTGGGTTCCACTGTTAGCCACTACACATCATTACTATGCATAATTAAAACACAGTCAATATCGAGGCGTTCGTACAGGACCCCAAATGCCAACAGAGACTGATTAGTTCGGTCCAATCAACAACGGTATAATACAAGCAACAACATTAAAACTATACCCATCAGGCAAGAAGCAGTTATCGCTGCTCGGTGGTCTAGTGGATGATGACCTGGCGTTCCGAGCTACCGGTCCCGCGTTAGAGTCCGGGTGGGGACAATACTTGCTGCTAGGCAGGTATATTCAGCTGACGAGTCTCGGAAAGGACGGGATGTGGGTCACCTGGTCCACTAGTAGGCACTGTCCACCATAAGAATCTCTTCAAATATCATGAGACGAGTGTGTTGAAATAAAGCTGTTGGTTTATAGAAGCACATATCTTGTTCCTTTTGTTGGTCATTATTACTGTTGTTTTATGAGTTCTGTCTTCCCATCCCACTTGCTAAGATACTCATAATAAACGAGTGATTTTAGGAAACAATGAGGATAAAGCCGAACGAAGAAGGAATCTCACACTTTGTGTGAAGGGTTATCCTTCAAGAAGCAGTTGCTCTACGATACTGTAGAATAGTGAATGTGATTCTCTAGCTAAAGGATACAACTCGATGATATTCAAGGTTTCGAGACACTTAACAGTAACTCTTATGTTTAGGTTTTATAGTTTCCTCAACTTATCAACGAGAAGAAATGACAACTTTACGAGTACTAGAACTCCGTTTGATACTGAAATATATTGTTCAGTTAGAAAAGCTTTTTTTCATAGAACAATGTAACAAACTAATCTGAAGGTAACACTAGGTAGTACAAAGTCAGTTATTCTGAGGATATTATGGCAGTGAAGTTAAGTCCTGTAGACTGAAAAAACTGTTAAGAAAAAGTGGATTATTATTGTACAGCGTAGAAATATGCAGCTCAAAGGAGATAGTTACTTTATTGATACATTAGATAAATAAGCCAATAATGAGTAGGAAGCGTGAATTATTATATCATGTGGTTTGTTGTTACTACTACTTTAGTAAGAATAAATAAAAAACTTAGAAGGACAAAAGTGTAAGGTAGGTAGGTAGATAGGCTATATGGATACTGAAGACAAAAGAGTGAAATTGTACTGACTTTGTGTTTGAACACACAGTTTCGACTCGTTCAAGGCAACCTCCAACAACTGCTGTTTTGCGTAAACCACGTATTCTTACAGTATAAATAAGATGAAATAACAGCCTACTATAACTTTCAAACTATACTACTACTACTGGATAACTTGAATAGTATTTATACTGGGTGATGATTAAAGGTGAAATGAGGTACAGCATCGAACCGGGAACCCAGTGGTTGCTGGTTCGAATTACCCGTTGGTTCAAATTTTCATTTCACCTATTACCTATTACTCAATATAAGTACTAGTCTGCCAAACTACGGCTATCTCGGATAGTCAAAATGATAACTTGCACAAATAAGCACTCAGGCTAATCTGTAGATCTGACTAGTATAACTTTTATAGTTTTATTATTGGTAATGATTACCCTAATTGTTACGATTACTTATCATCCTTCTAATATCCATTCAAAATTACTTATTGATAAAACTGTCACCTTTCAGGTAAGTCTTAGATGTTAGCTTCACTCCGATGGTGAAGGGCTAAATGAAGAGAAATATTTCTTCGTTCAAAATGTCCTATTGACACCTTTCTCATCCTTCAGTGTTGAAATCGGAGAAGAAAATCATTTAAGGCATTCTAGGAATTTCAATTGACATGAAGATGAACAATAAGTTCATGAAAAATGAAACACTTGATCATGAATTCATTTTAATGATTTGTTACGATCAAGTGGTCTCATTTTGGTAATCATCACAAAGTGACATCATTAAGAGAACCTATTAAAACCTGAAAGTATTGAAAAGCTGTTTCATCCCATTATGAGACTTCTTGTCAATGTGAATTCATCACCCCGTTGGGGATCGAACCCAGGACCTTTCATGGTGAGAAACTCATCACTCAACCACTGGTTTAGAATCCAATAGTTCATATTTTCCTATTTGTGTCATTTTGCAACATAGTATAACCACCATTCGATTTCATCATTCAGTTCTTGTCCTTACATTGAACCTATATTTTCCCCATAGATCATGACTTCTTGTTAAAGCTTCAGGAAATACCACTTGAAGCATGTCACTAATGAGACTATGTTTTTATTATTTATTATTTGTTCTTTGGGTTCTTGATGTAACATAGGGCTCCAGTTGCACGTCTCCATTCTACTTTCTTCTCTGGAGTCTTTTCAACCTGACTCCACCACCGCTCAGAAGCTTTTATTTCCTCTTCACACGATCTCCTCCATGCCACCCTCGAACATCCAACTCGACGTTTCCTCTCTAAGTTCCACTCGACGGCTTTACCTGACGCTTGATGTCCCTGAATAGTCTTCTCAGTATATATCCAATCCATCTCCACTTTCAGTGAGACTATGTAGTAATTCAACTTACAGGTCTGAGAGGATTGGCTGATTTCAAGTCAGTGTTTATCACTGACCGAAACCAGTTTTGAAAACTTTGAAGCACTGGATATCTTTTTCGTCCTGTTATGGGACCTCTAGGCAGTATAGACCCTTAATTCAGTCGGAGATTGAACTGAAGACCGTTAGGTTTTATTGCGAGTACGTTATATTGATATTTGTAATTTCTAACTTTCTTTTTCAACTACTTGACAATGAAGATATATCGGTGTAGAAAAACCTTGACGAAGTTGTCATATTTAGGCTTCAATATTGTAAATTCCTGTTTACTGTTACTTTGATAAGGTTATCTATCACATTTGCCATGTTACCAACCACTAGGCTAAGTGATGCTGAATAGCGATGTCCTATATCTTGATGTTAAATGTCAGGAGTCAAACGACAGGAACATCAGTTTCTTCATGTTTTTGGATATACCTTGCCAATGAGTGCCAACAAGCTCAAAACACAATTCCAGTTTCTCTATCATTTATCCAATGCTTCAAAATTTTCCCAATCATTAAATTTCAATAATAACACTTACCCAGATTGAAAATATTCATCAACAATAGGATCAGTCAATTCAGGATAATCAAACCATTCTGTCATTCCATGTTTATCTGAACAGCGTATACTGCAGAAATTGTCGATACGTTTCTGTGCAGTTGCATGATCAAAATGTGCATATCTCAGAAAGCCAAGTAGAAAAATATCATCTATTTATTATTCAAAAGAAGTAAGGGAGAGGATGGAAAGAAAACAGGATGATATCGATAAATTATTGAACACAAGGGAAGTCAAGGGATACTAGTCAATGACAATGATTAGAAATAACCTTGGATAACCAGTCAAGTGACAAGGAAATATAAAAGAGATGGAACGGCAGGAGATGAATTACAATTCCAGGAAGGTATTTAACACAACTGAACTTTCGTTTCACATCCCTTCAAAGGAAACTTTTCTTAAAGTGGTGTCATTATATTCCTAGAAATCAAATTTATTGCTTCTGAAAACAGCGCTTAAACTTCAGGTTGGCATTCATCATGGACTGACATCAGTTGGAGATACATTGGAAACCCGGGACTAACCAAGTTGAACATGAAGACAAATACTCAGCGACGACATTGGATGGAGGTCGCGCTATACCGTGAACTGACGGTAGCAGGAAAGACAGGCCAGTGACTCAGCATTAATGTGCTGGTCACGGGACCTGAAGGCCCTTGGTTTTAACCCTGGAGGGATCAAGGGTGCGCACTGCCGAGGAAACCTATACTAGGACGAAACAGCTGTTCAGTGCTCCGGTTTCTCGGCGTTTTTCCAACCGTTGTCAGTCCATGTTGAATACCAGCCTGCAATCAATACAAATCCCACAAACCTTCAAACTGAACGTTTAAACTGTCTGAAAGACTGCTAACGTTTATCATATTCCAAGACGTGATGTTAACTCATCAGTTTTTTTGGTTGATGTTTCGAAGTGAGGAATCTGAGGTTTCATTCTATACCGATATAAGGGTGGAGTGAATGAATTTCATGAGAATAAATCTTTCAGGATACGGCAACACTGTGGTCACAGCATGAAAGTTAAGCTTTTTGACTAAAAGCTGATGACCAGCACTTTTTAGCCTTATTCAGTTCATGAGATGATAATTCAGATGCTAAGTGCTTACCACTGTAGATGCTGAATTGGATAAATACAAATCAGTAGAACAAGTGGTCACTCTTATTTATTTTTAGAAGAAAATATATCTGAAATACCTTAAGAAAATAATCAAATTACCGTGGTATATTGTGGTATATACACTTCCAGTTTAGTATAATTGTTTTTATATGATACCGTCGTTGGTTGGACCGAATTGATCGGTCTTTATACCCATCGCACAAGAAGTGGCTATCGTGGCTAGGTGGTGCAGTGGATAACGCGCTGGCGTTTGGAGCGATCGCTTCGGAGTCCGAATTCCGGTGGAAACAATATCACTCCGCACCGGGAAGCAGGTACGTCCAGCTGACGAGTCCCAAATAGGACGAAACGAGCATCCTGGATTCCACTGTTAGCCACGATCCATCATTAACTTCCAGTTCAGCTGAGAAATCTTCACAAATAAATCTTTATCCTACAGTCAGATATCATGGCATATCCTGACATATCCTGCAACCTTTTATTTACAGGATTTCCAGTTATTTGGAATGAATGCTCCACGACTGCATGTCAGGTTTCTGTCCCTAGGCTTACAAAGCACTCTGAAGTACATCGCTACGGCACAAACTAGCTGCAGAAACCTAGAGTTGTGTAATGGATGGTGGCCGTGGTGTGCAAGCTAGCCAAAACGCTGTTTGTGGGAAGAAATAAGTTAGTCTTAAATATCGCATTTGTTTGGAGTAATAGGGACTTTGTAAATCTGCATCTCAGAAAAGCCACAGATAGTACAGTCATGAGATACACTTCTGCCACAGACAAATAATAATAATAATTCACTTTATTCCAAACAATTTGTGGTACAATTTGGAATTCTCAGCATAAGTAACGCTAGTTTAGGAGAATTGTTTTACCTACTGTCTATGAAATCAAGGAAGGACTAGCAATGTATCCAGCCAGGGTGCGTTACAAGAAAAGAGAGACTGGAAGGGGATAGTGGTAATGGAAAAGGTTTATCATACCTGCAGCTAATACTGCCAAGATTGCTGCTTTTGCATAAGAATATTTGTTCAATGTTATTTCACAGTATGTGAGACCAAGCTGATGAGTAGTATAGTACTTCATAACACGGATTTCGTAAAAATAGAAAAGTGTAATCTGTAAGTGTCACATGAAGAAACAAGGTCGTGCTATTGGGGATTCACCCTAACTTGCAAATGAAATGTAAATTGATTGGAAAAGTACAAGATTTTGCATTCTCATGATAAAATTCATAGATCAGCTGTAATTATATAATAGTGAGGTATTTCAGCTGGTGCTTTTTTAACCATAGTAAGCTATATTGTTTATATGTATTGATTACTAAGATGGAAATCGCTGCTACTTACGTAGGTGATGAACAAAATTTGCTGATGAGGGAATTCAGTGTGACAAAAAAGTTATGCGACACAGCATTGTGGTATATTGTGTTCGCGTTAGTCTGCAGAAGGATTTTTACCCGAATCTTAGTTGACAGGCATCAAAACTAGACAACCGATGGGCAGTTAATTCGCTTGTTTACCTTCATTTGGCGCGGTATACACCTACTACCTAAACAGCTCACTAGCAGCAGTTTCATGCATTCGAATTCTCACAGACTAATTAGTTCCCTTGAGTTTATGGGTGTATCTGAGTGCTAAGTACAAGTAGATAGGGGGCTTAGTTCCACAGACTATCGGTGATTAACTCCAACAATCTTTTTGTTACAAATCATCAGATATATCGTTACCATCTCTATAGAGTACTGTCTGCCTTAACAGTTGTTGAGTCAGGCACTCATGGAGATGCTTCAGAGGAACAATTCTTATTCACTGTGCATATCCCCTTAGGTTTTATGACCTCATATTCCTTCATCGGACTTACCTTTGTTTGTGTGTATTGCTACAGCGTGACCTATTGCTTTTATCCTATTATCTCTGTTGATCCAAATCTGCTTTCATGGAAAAAAACATGTTTATAGAAGAGGATTCACAGAATAGCAAACACCTTCGTCTATCTGTTATCGGAACCACGCTTTCATCGTTGAAAATAATTTATATGGCTGTGGTTATTACTACTGGGTGACAACTGAAAGTGAAATGAATACTTGGGTCATGGCAAGACTCTGTCTAACCAGTGGTCTATGGGTTACCGGCTCGGCACTCCTTTTGGATTGGGTGTGATTAATCATCATGAATAGAAGGTGGATTATTGTTGAACTGTTGAATTATTGTAACTCCCAGTAACTTAATTATTTAAGGACCTAGTCAATAGCTGCATATCCTAGTTCAATAGAAGCAGTATCGGTTCCGTAACGCACAGGTCACATTTTCAAAACGAATAACTGTTATCTTCAGTGCCGTGGTTTAAATTATTATGAAACGTTTCAAGCAGCTCAATACTTACACCAATACAATCTCCTTGATGATAACAAACTCACAACATAAGCGAAAGGTATTGACTTTTTCCTGTAATAGATCAATTTTAATTATATCTTTACTACTTTACCTACTTTCATTTTAGTTGAAGGGAGAGAACAATCACGCCTTATGGATTTATCGAAAACATACATTCCTTATTTTTCTCAAGTTGATACTCATCATGGATTGATATCAATTAGAGGAACATTAGAAATCTTGGAGCACTGGACAACTATTTCTTCCTAGTATGGGACTCTTCAGCAGTGCTCACCCTGGTGGCCATGAGGACAAATACTCAACGATGAAATTAGGTAACGGTCGCAATATGCCGTGAACTGACGGAATTAAGAAATATGGACCACTGGCTTCCCACCCAGTGGCTCAATGATAACCTGCTGGCCATGGAACCTGAAGGTCACGAGTTCGATCCCTAACAGAGTCATGGGTGAGCACAGCTAGAGAGTCCCATACTAGTGGGACGAAATAGTTTTCCAGTGTACCCAGGTTTCCAATGTTCCTCCGACTGATGTCAGTCCTTGATGAATACCAAGCTGGAGAAGAAATATCTCTAAATCCCCACAAACCCCAAAATTCAATACACTCATTAATTCAGCTTTCCGACGCATAGATTTTGTAATTAGTGTCTTTCGGCATAGGTTGGGCTAAGAACTATGTGTAAGAGGCGATTTTCAAAATAATGGGTGGTCTACATTAGTTCATGTATACGTAGAGATATAGTAGTAGCCCTGCTTATTTGGGATTCACCAGTCGCATGTACCTGTACCCTTGGGTCGCTGTTCTCATTATGACTCAGGTCCAAAACCTGTTACACCAAATGTCAAAGCAACACCCACTGGTCGACTGAGTCAAGATAGTCAGTCCTGGTACAACAGGTATATTTCAACATTTTGACTTTTTACTCGCCATTATTATTATTTTCTGTAGGCATATCTAGTTGATGAGTCGAAAATAGGACGAAACAAGCTTAATGGATTCTAATACTAGCCACTATTTCTTCCTAATATCATAGAAAAAATACCTACTATATCAAGGCATCCGTACAGCAGCGCATATGTCAACGATGACTAACCAATTCTATCCAAATCAATCAACAACGGGTACTGATACGTTCCAGTATGATTAATATATGGTGTTTATTAGCGAGAAATCATGAATCATCATCTTAGATTCATTTCTATTTCAATAAGAAAGAAAGTTTACACAAAATGACAAGAAATGAAAGTGATCTTCAAATGTAGACTTCATCTTTTTTCGAAGATATAAATGAAAATAAGTTTTCAAGTTTAATTATTCATTGTATAAGTATTTTTGTCTGATAAGTATTTCAATACATGCTAAAGAATTTTGACAGCATAAATTAATAAGAATGCGAATTACTTTAATTTTTTTATTCTTATTCATTATTCAGATTGATTGACTACATGAAAATGATACTGATTTCAGATAGACAAAGTAACTTAGTGTACCATGCAACATGTAAGGAGAAATTTACTAAACTATAATCAAGATTTGACCGAATACTATAGAAGCCTATTTGAAATGAAATATAATTCCAACATTTCACACGAAAGTTTAATTCGAGCTACTTCAGCGAAGAAAAAAATAAAATCGAAAGCGGACAAACACAAAATGAAAAGTGGTAAATCACTCACCACCTAGAGGATGCATCATTGTGGTTAGATCACTGTGATCTGGCTAGCGAAATCTTCAGATTAGCATGAATGATTTCTAACTACTTATATTTTTTTTCAGTATTATATTTTGATTCAGAGTTTGCGAAATATCTGTATTTTACCAGATTTCTTGGCGTAAATATCCAATCGATTCTGTTGATAAGAAGACTTGCGATTAAAATTTCTTCGGTACTCTTGCTATATACTAGAAGTGAAGGATTTCAGTTTCAGTGAAGGAAATTAGTTCATGAAGATCTGATGAAAGGTTGACTGTTCCTAAGATTAACAACTTGAGTAGTAAGCAACTAATCAGGCTGATCTGTAGTATTTCGCCAGCCAGGTCATCGTAATGTAAATACCGGACGGCCGGAGCTCATCGGGAATGTACATAGACAAATTCAGTGGCCAAATCTGTTCAATGCAAGAACAAAGACATTTGCAGAATAAAATGAGTTTATTTTATTTCATGGCCTTTCATCAGCTTCAGACGGGCAAAACGTTGTTATCAAGCCACTGGGTTGGAATCCAATGGTCTATATCTTTAACCTGAAGGTCCTAGATTCTACCCCTGGCGGTGCGGGGTCGTGGGTTTGCACTGATAAGGAAACAGCTGTCCAATGCTCCCATATCTACAATGTTTCTGCGACTGTTGTCGGTCTATGGTGAGTACCAACCTGAAAACCATAAATCCCCACAAACCTCAAAACTGAACTAATTTAGTGCTCTTGCTTTGTTCAAATTTGTCAAGGGAACTAAATGTATGATATTTCCAAATTAGTTCAGACCATCTAAATCTGGCTAGCTGACTTGAGATCACACTTGTGATCTCTACTGAGTGATTTCCAGCGGAAACCTTGTTAACAATACAGTCCGGCAGTTTATACCTACTCATCTGTGGTAATGTTAATGTGAATCGTGTGATTTGTAAATCATTTGCAAATAGTTCATTCTAATGAGTGATTGTACTTATTAGCTTAAGAGAATTTCTGCCACAGCTGGGTAAATTGAAAATAACTGAGTTTAATCAAGGATTGATAAAAAAAATAACATATCATAGGATATGATTGGCCATCAGTCAACCAATCAACAGCATACGATCCCTCTGAGGGGAATTCCAGAACAGGACATTCGATATATCCGTTGATTAATACTGAAACAATTACTTTCTAGCCTACTTTCGTCTCATTGGACGGTATACTCCAGTGGTAAACCTTTCATCCGGCTATTTTGGAAGTCGACTGTAAGTACTCGTATCAGAGATACAACTAAATAACTACCTGTCAGTTTCTCTTTTCAACAAACAGAGCCTTATTGTTTGAGATAGTTTAGAATTTCATTGATGATATTCCTCTCAAAAGTTCTGCTATCGAAATTTGAGTCATGAATCTCTAAATCTTGGAGACAGTAACAGCATTGATACGACTGTAGATACACTTTGACAAGAAACACTAGAAAGTATGAAAAAGTCAACTACAAAGATTCTCATCAACTACCTGAAGACAGTAAGCACCTTAGCACACCGATAGGTTACTTAAATAGTTATCACTTTACACAATAATCAGTCACTCTGTTTCGGTGCTCAGTCATTTCAAGCCGAATTTTTGACTATCTATATGCACAAATGCTCAGTCCTATCTCCAGTCTAACTTGAGAGCAATGGTTTCTTTGGCCAACATCTTAGCAATATGCCAGTTCCCCAAGGCAGTTACTATTCTCACTAATCATTTACAAGTTGTACCATGTTTTTAATGTCTACTGTATAGTCTCCTGATGGCTTGTTGTCTCAGTCAATATTTGATATTTTCAGAATGGTCACACCCGTAGTTTACAATTTAATGGATCATTCAGGATGTTGTCAAAACGAGTGACTCAGTGGTCAGAATTCATTGCATCTCTTTTAGTTGTAGATGATTTAGTACTGTGGTTAGTGAAAATGTATTTTACAGGGATGACAACTGGATTACGAAAACCTTGATCGACTCAGGACGATAGTCAAAGGTCTCTATGTTAACAGCTTGTTACCTGACTGAAAGACCCAATAACTAGCTAGAGTGACAAAATAATTCAAGTGAGAATGAATTTAGATCATTAGTTGGGTCTCGTTGATCCTTATGTGTCAGGCAGTTGACGAAATTTAGTTAGGATTTATGTTTTAAGACTAGCAGAAGAGGACCATACACATTGTAGAATAGTTTGACGGAAAAGAAAACAAAAATGCAAAGTACTGGAACAAAAGTTAAAAGCGATGAAATAGAATTTATTATTGAGAAATTAAATCTCTAGTTAAAAATATACGGGTCAGTCTACTAGGCAAGGTCAAACAAAACTTTATCCATCTACTGGCAAAAAGTTAAATGATACAGATTGATTGAAGGAGGAAACCAGTTGAAATTGTGATTGTTTAAGAGAAGAAAAAAAATATTCGATTCTAACTGTCTAAAAATAAATATTCACTATTGAGTATTGAACCGTTTAAATGTTTTGGTCATCAAGGTCAAATTTCAGCCTTCATAATGATTATGTGATGGTTGAATAGATAAGAAAGAGCACGTCTGATAGTTAGAGTATGCTCTTATATTGATTATAAAAATCAATAAAAGTATATTATACATTGGCGGAAGGTGTCATAGGCGGAGGGATAAAGATACCTTTAAATATTTCATGATTGCTTAGCATATGTTGAGTGTTTTACCTCATGAATTCATAGATTTCGACTAGGAGATTCAGAAAATGACGTGAGATTACAGTTTGTTGTGAATTTTGAACAGGTTGGTTGCATGAAGACAAACCATAAGTAGATCTAGCATCGCTTTACATATAAAGTGTTTAGAACTTAGATCTAACAATCAGCTGTTTTTCGATGGTATGATTGGAACAATGAGACTAGCGAGTAGATCACCTCGAATTCCGCCTTGTTATCTACAGATAATTCAAACAACCATGATATGTTTCTAGGCTGTAATTTAAACAAAAAAGGAATGTATAGAAAGGTAATGCATACGAAATTTTACTACTTTTGAAGCAGAACTCTACTCCGACTAACCGTCTATTAACCGATATATCGATAAATTGCAGTCGAAGTCTTCTGAGTCCACTATTGGTACGATGTCTTCACAGAGACTAATGTGAGCAGAGATCCAGTTAGTGCACACGAAGCACGAAGCTCATTTTTCTACTTTTCTCTTTGTTTTGTGTTCAAAGAAGAAAAGAATAAAACTGAACACAATTTAGCTACTTAGCCTGTTACATAGATGAAAAACGAGACTATTAGCCTACAGAGAAAGAAGAGACGATTGACTCATGCAAACAAACACACTATACACTAAAAGTGTCATCTCTTTATTATCAATAGAATACTTAAGCATTGTTGTTTATTTCGATTCTGAAATACCTTTGCAACACGGATTATCATCGTCTTACACACACGCACACACAAACACACACAAGTATAAGAATGTCACCAACAAAGCACTTTATTATTGCTTCTTCTTGACCTACATATTTTTGTATATATCTTTGTATTCTAATCAAGGCATTGTATAACAAGTAAACCAGTCTGTCTGAAGTAGGCTAGCCAAATATAGCGGATTGAATACATAACTATGGTATGTAATTGAAATCCGGTTAATAACCACATTAGGACTGAGTTTTACAAACTTTTTCTCTGTGTGTGCGCGCACGAATATGTGATCCTAAGCATTTGAAATTTGTGAGGAAGAAAATCAGGACAGTCAAAGCTTATTTATCGGATTGTTTCTTGGTGAAACTAAACTATGTGAGTTCATCTTAGTTTTGCACAGTGATCTTAATATAGCTGGGGTAAGAAGGGGACCGGTAGTGATTTCAGCTAAAAGAATCAGCTAGGTTTCAGTGGGATTTAAACCAATAGCCTTTGAGTTATTGGGTATTATGACAAGCTAAATTTCAGTGGATGGGAACCTCAGTGATGCTTTTGAAGTGAAGACAGGAGTAAAATAAGGCTGTCTACTATCACCTATGATATTCCTGATTGTAGTCGAATGGATCATGCAACAAACAGTGAGAAGCGAGAAGAGGGGGATATGTTGGACCGCGGAAAAGAACCTAGAAGATTTGGATTTCGCGGATGACTTATGTCTAACGTCTTGTTGCACAAACTTGAAGATCTACAGGCGAAAACCAACAAGTTGGCAGAAGAGGCAGCGAAGGAAGACGAGACCTCCTTTAGGTGAATGTAGAGAAGAGGTGATGAAGATACCCAACCAACACCACCACCAGCAACAACAACAAGCTCTAATCACCATCGATGGGAGGAACTTAAAGGAAGTAGTCTCTTTCACCTATCTTGGCAGCACTGTTTCAACTACGGGTGGCACAGGCACAGACGAGGACATCAAAGCCGGGATCGGAAAAACAAGACAGGCTTTCATTAGTCTGAGACCAGTGTGGAGATCTACTGCACTCAGCATAAAGCGTGAACAACATCCAGATTTTCCACACCAACTTCAAGTCAGTGCTTCTACGTGATGGCTGAGAGACTTGGCGTGTTACGAAAAGGATTTCCAACAAACTACAGATATTCGTCAACAGCTGCCACCTACGCTCACTCGTTACTGAAGATCAGTTGGCCAGAATAATATGAATAAACAACAAGGAACTCTGGCTTGGCGAGGAACCAATCAAGAACCTATCACTCAGCAAATATGCACTGGAAGGAAGTGGAGATGGATTGGGCATACGCTGAGAAGGCCGACTGAGGACATCACGCTTCAGGCCAGGCGCTCGAGTGGAAGCCAGAAGGAAAGCGACGAGTTGGGAGTCTGAGGTGAGGGTGACATGGATGAGATGGTATGAGGAAGAAATGAGTGATTGTGGGCTGTCATGGAGCTAGGTTCAAAAAATTTTAGAGAACGGAGTGCACTGGAGATGTGCTACTGAATCCCTATGTTTCATTAGGAACCCAAGGGGTAACTAATAATAATAATAATAATAATAATAATAATAATAATAATAATAAATTTCAGTGGAATGATTTTTAATTGCAAATTTTTTAGGCAGCTAATAGGAATTGGAGCAATATCTTTCTATCTTTATTTTTGACCAATAAAGCAAACATGTACTTGATTTCGTATGGGGATATATGCTTCTCCTCTGAAATGTAAAATACTTGGTATTAAAGTTTCGAGTTTTACATTCACTGTACAGAATTAAGTAAAACAATGATGTATAGCTGTCTACAAAGTGAGTACATAGATTGCAAAACACGCATTTGTCAATGGAAAGTATCATCAACTTCACTGATGACGTATCTAACTCAGTGACCAATATCTCAACTTCATAGATAGATCTTTGCATACAATAATTGCGAATAGTTAGCAATGGTTGCCCTCTGGGTTGATTGTTATGTATACCTCTGTTAAATTCGCTATTTATTAGGTCAAAAAAATGGATGAAAATAACTTAGAGCTTAATACAGTAGAATATCTCTCCAATTTTTTCTACATCTGATAACCAACATAACGGAAGGGAATCGACGACAGGGATACCATCGGAGTAAAAATAGTGATAAATAACGAAAAGATAATTAGGAAGTAAGTCTATGTGCAAAGTAAAAAGGTGTAGCATCATACCATTATCGACAGAAAAACTTAGGACGAGCTAATCCGCCTTGGAGTGTGTGTGTGTTTAAGTGCCCATGATTTGCACCACCCAACTCTCCGAACAGTCAGCGGGGAGATCACAAATATCAGTTAACAACAAATGATCCATCTCACACAAGTGGGGACTCTCGTGCCCCGGTGGCCTAGTGGACAACGATTTGGCGTTTGAAACGATGGGTACTGGACTCAAGTTTCACTCACTGGGGCGTAGGTATATCCAGTTGACGATTCCCAAATAGGGCAAAATGCCCGACCTGGATTCCAGCGCTAGCCTTCAAATAGTCTGCCTCACAGACACTACTAAGGAAGCCGATGATTCTCAATATCTTTCAGACAGTTGAGTTTTTATATGACTTCTTCACTCCTCTTACTATTCCTTTTAGCACGCATGCGTGACATAGACTGTAGACAAATTATTGTATTTGTTGAAAGTAACTATGACTCAATGATCTGTTGCATTAGTTACGTGCCATGGCATCAATGTGAAGAAGCTGTTCATGGTGTGCTTAATTGGTGCTGGGTTTGTGCTGCTGGCTCATGAGAACCAGGGATGTTTTGTGCGTCGTGTACAACTACGGGCCGCCTGTCGCCTCCGTTTGATATCAACCAATGTACTGTCAAGTTGACTTAATAAATATCGCAGTCGACGAGATTCACATGCACAAAATCTGTGGTGCTGGTCTTAGAAGCACGGATGATTTTGCGAAGTACAAAACCCAGCTAGGTGATATTGGTAGATAAAGAATTTAGAAAAGAGCTCGGTCACAGCTATGCATGCGATTACACACAACCACACAGTAGGATCAAACAGGGTGAAAATGCTTAAAACTAACATAGCAGAGTGGAAGGAGAGATTGATAAGTGGATCTTTGTTTATCGAATCAATACCGAACACATACAGCAGGAATGACTCAGCACCTGGTTGCAGATTATACAAAAACCTACTGCCTATATGACATAGGGGGAGAAGAAATTAGGACTATACAAAGCATATCTTAAAGTTGTGTAGTTACCTTGATATGACTACGGACAATAAATTGTGTCCGAAGCGTAGTTGAGCAAACAATACTCTTCTATTGCGTGACAGATCTAATGAATCAGCTCAAATAGAATTACATTCTATCGCAGTGCTCAAGTGTTTTACTCTTGTGGTGACAAGCTAGCCTCTACATCGCGAATTGGTGAGATTCAATGTACAAGATGTATTCAGCTTTGTAGAACATGTCGAAAATATGAATATCAGAGACAAGAGGATGATATCTTTGGATATAACGTCATTATTTACCAATCTTCCGCTTACAGAAACAGTTGACTACATTTGCAATGAATTAAAAGAACGACAGACAGAAGTAGAAATCCCACCTGAAACAGTTAAGGAATTGCTGCCAAAGTGCACCATGAATGTTCACTTTAGGTTTAACAACGAATTATGTCGACAAGTAGATAGGGTTGCAATGGGCTTTCCTCTGAGTCCTATGCTAGCGGACATCTTTTTGACCAAACTTGAGAACAGTGCACTTAGGGACACACTGGATAAATTAGACTATTATTACCGGTTTATAGATTATATGTTCATCATTTGTAATAATGCCTACAATAAAGATGATCTCTTGAATACCTTCAGTAATTTTCACCCAGGTATGAAGTTCACCTGCAATGAAGAACAAGAGAATAGTATTTTTTCTCTAGATGTCCTCCTCACCAGGAATATGGATGGGTATATTAAAAGGAATATTTTTCGAAAGAACACATGGACTGGTCAGTGTATTCACTTTCACAGCTTCATACCGATTCAGTATAAAATAAACCAGGTCAAATACTTGAGTTACAGAATAAGAAACATTTGTTCTGATGACTGTATTGAAGAAGAAATGAATAAGCTGAAGATAACACTGCAACAAAATGGTTATCCGCTAAACTTCATAAATAAACATGTTGAAACCTTGAGAGAAGATGAAGAAAGACAATATTGGTAAGAAGCCTATATATCTTCGGCTGTTTCAAAGGTGATATTGCCACGGATATCTTAACACATCGATTAAGTAGATCGGTCAAAAGGACATCCAATACAGTGAAACTTTTTGTCAGCTTCTTAACTAAACCATTACTGACACAGCGAACCAAGGATAGGTTACCTATGATGGCCACCTCAATGTACATTTATGAATTCAACTCCTGCTGTGGAGCTAGTTACATAGGCCGTACTTAAAGGGCTCTGTCCATGCGTGCTTGTGAAAATATGCTATCTTGCCTAGGGAAAGGAATGACAAAGAAAAGCAACAGTGCAATCCTCTCAGATCTAGTAGACATCGGACATCAGATTAAGGAAGATCATGCCTTTTCTGTGATATACCATGTCCCTTGCAATCTTCCTAAAGGTGCACGACTTCGCATTTGATCCATAGTCGAAGTCATTGGGATCAATGCAAGAAAACCAGTCCTGTGTTCAAAAGAAATAAGACATCCACTTTGTTTACCTTGACCCACAACAGGGTCGATATGTTCTTTCTGTTATATTGTCATTACTTTGATCAACATTCATTTTCTTATGTTATTAGTTTTATGACCTTCTTTACTCATACCACTACGGGTAATCATTTTCAACCGTGACGTAACACTTCGCCCTTATTATTCTCTATTTCGTTATAGTATTCACATAAGTCATCACTACATAATTATTATTTGACCCATAGTATTTCAAACACATACACATTCATGGCCCAATAAATGTATATAAATTCATCATTATCTTTAGATTTTATCTCATCTCGTAATTCTTCTGTCAATAGTGATTTCATTGAACAACCAACACACTAAACTGATAACCATTCCACCATTTCATTCAATTTGATCTCCATTCACCCATAACACTGACTGTTTCAACATAGAAATAATTGTACATCATGGCCTATTTTGGCTATTGTATTTCACTTATTCTCATGGATTTATAACTGTAGCGACAGAAGAAGAAGAGGTTGTTGAAAACAATTCCTCGCTTAAATTATTCTTGAATTTTTGAGGGAGTTGTAGAGATTTGTAAATATTTCAAGTTGTCATTCACTGTAGACTAACATCAGTTGGAGGAACAAAGGAAACCTGGCAGCACTGGACAGCTGTTTCGTCCTAGTATGGGACACCTCAGCAGTGCGCACCCACATCCCACCCTCCAGGGGTCGAACCCGCGACCTTCAGGTTCTGCAGCCAGCTCATCACCATTGAGCCACTGGTTCAGAATCCAATGGTCCATACTTACAAATTCTGTTAGCTCACGATATAGCGCAACCGAAGTTCCAATGAAAAGTCGTGACCGGTGGAGTCAAAGCCTGATGGTCATGAGACAGTTACTCAACGATGACGTTGGGCGGCGGTTGCGTTATGTCTTGAGCTAACAGAAGTAGGAAACATAGACCATTGGATTCTGACTCAATGGTAACGCGCTGGCCGCGGAACCTGAGGGTCGCGGGTTCGACCCCTGGAGGGCGAGGTTGTGGGTGTGCACTGCTGAGGTGTCCCATACTAGGACGAAACAGCTGTCCAGTGCTGCCAGGTTTCCTTTGTTCCTCCAACTGATGTTAGTCTACAATGAATAACAACTTTAAATTACTCTTGTTCTGAATAACTTTGTTTATAGATTGTTCATGTCAGTAAACGATTTGAGCATATAAATCATTTTGAGTCAGATTGTGCTCTGCTAAAACGTTTGTATTGAATCTTTTGCCTACAGGTAAAAACGAATACTTAGTGTATCAGTTACCAAATTTGAACAATTGACATTTTAATATTCAAGTCAATGTTGTTTTAAACTTTTGCGTTAACTAAGAGTGCTCAGTCCGACTAGATATTTAAAATGGTCGGGAAATTGTTCAATATCTGCTTTTAGTTAACAGGATGATGTAACATTCCATTTGTCAGTGATTTGAATTTGACTTCATAAATACCATTGCTTATAATTTTCCGTCGTTGACTGAATCAAAATGATAGGTCTATATGGGTTTCTGTGCGGATCCCTCACTGTAGCCTGTAATTTCAGTTTGTTAGGAATAGTAGAAAGTGGTTAGTGTAGTGGAATCCAAGACGAGCGTTTCTTCCTATTTGAGACTTGTCAGATGAATGTACTTGCCACGCAATGAGTGGTGTTGTTCCAAGTTAGACTCCAATTCAGGGTCAATAGTTTAAGACACTAGAGCGTCACCCACCAGACACTGACTCACAATGGCCACTCCTCATACGACGGGTATCGTTTGGTATTATTGCTTGCAAGTTCCTGTCATTGATAGGACTGAGTTCATCGGTCTCTATCACGAGGTAATTCCAGCTGACAAGTCCAAATAAGACGAAACGTGCGTTCAAGATTCCGTTGCCAACCATTATCCCCCATGACTTCATAAATCTTCACATCAGAATGATCGGTGATTATGGATACATGCAATTCCTCACTTGGCTGAAAGTAATTGGAGGCAAGTCCTACTTGACTTGGATTTCGTACTTGTTGACATTCATCAGCAAGGTGTGTTTGCAATCTTGAGGGAACTCATATATAAATGTATGAAATTTTCATAACTGTTTGCTGAGTAAGCTCAATAGTTAAAGTACTATAGAGGCTGGTTACTTTTTAAATCATGAATGATGTTGCTGAATTGAAAAAGACTGATGAATGAACTCCAGCCAAGTAATTCAAGACTATATTGTCCATCATCAAGTCTTAGAGTATTGATTTTTGATAACAGAAGGAGCTAGTAGCATGCATTACTGATAAATCTGAAAAGTAGGGGAGGAGGAACAAATATTCTTATATGCAGCGATTATCAATCTCATACTACATGGCAGAAGTACAAGTTGGTTTCAAAATCATTAAGACTCTGAAATCATCAACCTGAATGGATGACATATGCCAAATTATGATGTGGATAAAATTAGTTGTCAAGTGAAAACAGTACTATTACTTTTACGAAACAGAAGTGTTTACTTACCTTGTGGAACTGTTAAATGTGGACATGAGCTTAACCATCGTTTAAAAGCACTTAGATGTGCACTAACATGTGATGGATTTTCTGATAAAGATTTTCTAGCTAATTCCTTGTAGAATGGTGATAGATTATGATAGAGTTCAACAGCCATATTATATGAAGTGCTTACTAGTAAAACTGTTGAATGTTTATATACTAAAGTTATATTTAACTGACAAATGATTGGTTAGTGCTCGCCTTCCCTCATTGGTTGACATGGCGTTAATATGATTGGTCAGAGGTTATTTGAAGTACACAGCAAAATCAGCCAGTAATCACCCTTTCAGTGATAAATGATGTCTACTTTCACAGTCATTGAAACAGATTGAAACATTTGAAACTGACGATGGATAGTGGCTAGTAGTGGGACCCAGGACATATGTTCTGTTTTGTTTGGGATTCGTCGGCTATATGCCGGACTTCAGTAGTCACAATGTCGCTAACTGGTAAGCAGCTGACGAGTCCTAAATGGGACAAGACATGTGTCCCTGATCCCACTGTTAGCCACCATGTGTCATCGATCTCAAGACTGGATTGCCAACAATATCATGGCTATATGCCTATAGTGGTCGATCGATTCAATGGAACCAGCAACAGGAAATTACCGGTGATAGCCTCACATCAAATATTCATTCTTTGTTAAGGTTTTCGTCTACAGGCTTGTTTAGCATGAAGAATAAGACAAGGGGCTTCTTCAATACCATACCCAGGTTGAAGGATTTCAGACCATAGGTTGCTGGTAGCTGTCAGTAGAGTCCAGGACACCCATTTTGTCCTATTCGCAGCTCATCAGCTGGCTATACTTGCACCCTGGTGAGTGATTTTGTTTCCATTAGGAATTGGAATCCACTACCAGTGGACTCAAAAATAAGAGGCTTATCCATTAAACCATTGAAACAGGAGGGCCACCTGTGATCCAAGTATCAAACATTCATTGCAATCAGAATAAGATTAAAGCAGGTGTTAGTTGCCGTATGCTTATAATCGTTTCGATCTTGTTTAATATACTATGTAATAATCTTTGTACCTGAACGAATCCAACTTTCCACAATCATCAGCAGACAGATAATCTCAGCTGGTGCATAGAAGACTAGCTTGATGATCTCCCAGTTGTATAATACATATGACTCAACTGGAAGTTGCGTATACTTTTCACAGTTTTGACATATCATATGCCAGTCATTTTTGTTATATTCTATGTTTGTGAAATGTAGATACTGAAATTGAAAAGTTGATTTTGATCAGTAGTTAGTTACAAGCATTTCTGTCCCCAGCTGAATGCATGAAGTGGTAACCCACCATGAAATATATGTTACACACTTTCTTTCACAGAGTTTTTTTTCTATTGTTGTCATTCCTGCAGACTTTATCTTTCTGTATTTGTGCTAAGCATAATGTAGAAGTAGTATTCATCATGGAGTGACATCAGTTGGGGAACCATTGAAAACCCGGGAGCACTGGAAAGCTGTTCAGTCCTGGTACGGGACTCCTTAGCAGCATGCACCCACGACCTGGCTAAGGATCGAACCCGGGACCTTCAGGTTTCATGGCGAACGTACTAACCATAGCGTGACTATCACCCAAAGTCTTCAGTTAGCATCCACCTCACTTCCGACTGGTTGAATCCACAGGTCACGGCTTCTCATTAGAGCTACGTGATATCCATTTGAAAGCAAGTCACTAATGAACACTGTACAGTAATGTGTTTTTGAGATGAATGGGGGTTTTTAATTTAAAGGTCGTGGGTGCTGGGGAGTCTCATACTAGGATGAAACAGCTGTCCAGTGCTCCCAGATTTTCAGTAGTTCCGCAACTGGTGTCAGTCCATGATGAATACTAATTCTAAATTAAAAATCCCCATTCATCTCAAAAATACACTAAGCATAATGGCTTAACTGAGAATGATCTGTTGAGCGATTCTACATTGATTCTGTTTACGCCTGTCTGACAGAAATTTTGGTAAAGTATTCACCTTTATATATGTATCTCTTCGGTTCTATAGTAATAAACTTATTTCGAATGGTTTTATATTACTACTTTCAACCCACCATTTATGTCATTCTTCCTATGATGTATAAATTCTTACACCATCTGTATTCATTAAGTTTTTTATTCGCTAGTTCAGAGGTTTCTGACTAGATTCCTTATTGGCTATTAAGTGTCGCATATTATTTACAACTACTTCGAGAAAAACATCCCATCATATTGGTTTATACTTCATTTCGTCCAGGACAACACTTCATTTCTTTTCGATAGCCTATTTAATCCGTCCATATTATTGTTCTCCAAAATCAGTTTATGAATTCAACTCTATTGCAAGCATATGTCTACTACACAAATAATAACCAATTTGTTACTGCCTTTATTAACTCTTTTACAACACTATTGTATGACTTTGATAATGTTGATGATGAAATTGTTATGAGGATGAGATTTCTCTACCATTGATCTCTCTCACTTGTGTATCACTGAAATATTATTACTACAAAATGAATGAAGAGAAAAATCATACGATGAAGTGAAAATATTTTTGACCCAGTTATTTTAAACAAAAACAAAGTTTGTAAATGATCAATGGATAATATTATAAGAAAAAAATCGGTCCTTTTTATAGACTAGTTAAAAAGGCTAAAATAATAATGATAACATAGACATTAAAACATATGAGATAAGAAATTCAACAAAAGGAAGTCCAAAGGTGTGTTAATTTGAAATAACCACCGAATTACCAAGATGCCTTTTTAAACAACAACAGTAATTTCGTAGTATCATTCATATTGCACAGTCTTGATGTGTAGTTAGTGCTTTAAAGTTTGAAGGAAAAAGTTCTTATTCTTCAGTCAAGGTAAATGATATCGTGAAGATTCAATAATGTTCAGATAACGAAGTTCCATAAGACAATGAGCGATAGGTGTACAGCGTTTCACTACTCATAGCCCATTTAAACTTTAGAAATAGAGCTGACACAGTACCATTAAGTGCTGAAATGAAAAATTATAAAAATATGTCCTATTACAGGCATGCAAAACTGTTGAAGTTTACACTGAATTGTCTGCATCATGAAGCTGGATAGATTATCCTTAAGGGATATTTATACTTTGATAAGCATTGAGGACTTGATAAGTGCATCAGTAATCATCCAGTGTGAAAATGAATCGGGTTTTGCATATTCAAAATACTGGAATTTTTCGTATTCAACTTTGTGGCTAACATTAGAACCCAGCAGGTGTGTTTCTTCCTGTTTGTGACTCTTCAGCTGGATATACTTGCACCTCAGCGAATGATGTTGTTCCCACCAAGTGGACTGCAGTATAATGAACACCTGGGGGGTGTCGAGACGTCCGTATAGGACACCATCTGTCAACAGAAGTCAGGAAATTCAATTCAGTATAGTAACAGGAAATTACAAGTAACAATAAACATTTCCTCTTTTTCGTTTATACCTGTTGACAGTAGCCATTGGGAAACCAACCAAGAATATTACCTTCACAGAGTACTGTGAACTTGATCACAGAGCGTCATCACTAATGAGTCTGTTCTTTTTCGGTTGTCTGAGTACCACCTTACCGAATAGACTTAGAGAACTAGAGAAAACATCTCAGTAAATTTGTCACAAATGGTCAGTTAGTGACATGTCACTTTTACTCTCAGTATTCCACATCCTAGTTTGAACAGCTTGATAATGTTAGAGCATTTTCAAGGTTCTATTCAAAACGGATCGACGTTATTTGCGCAACCGTTGAAAATCTGGGAGCACTGGACATTTATTTCTTTTTAGTATTGGACTCCTCAGTACAGCACCCTTATGATACAGTCAGCAGGTGAGCCAAGAACCATTGGGTAATTCCCGGTTTCCGACAGTTCCCTAAATGATGTCGGTCTATGATAAATGCTATCTATCTTGAAATCAATTAGTTACCAGGAATCTCCGGGGAATGACTTAGTTCAAATACTGAAAAGTGTTGACGATTGACAAAAACTTCTAGTTTTTATTAGTATTTAGCATTATGTTGGAGGTCTTGAAATCAGATAGTTTGAACTTTTATTGGCATTCATGGGTAAAATTTGTCTAGAAATGGGAAAGTAATCGTATACCTTCGGAAATTAGAAAGTGTGTTACCTGGTCTTACAGTAAGAGGGTACCACAGATGAGAAATCTGTTTATCGCTTGTAAGCTTTAACCAGACTTACTAATTGATAAGAACCAAGATTCTGTTACTCTGCAGGAAGTTACTTTAGGTGAACTGACTGAACAGTCTACTCAGTATAATATACAGTTACTGAATTTTGTCATCAAGAAGTATAAATTGGTTGTGGCTAGCAGAAGAATCCAGGAAGCGTGTCTCGTCCTATTTGGGACTCTTCAGCTGGACGTACCTGTACCCCAGTGATGTTGATCCTACTAGAACTCGAACCCTGTACCCGTCGCTCCAAGCACCAAGGCGTTGTCCACTATGCCACGGAGGAACGATAGCCACTTCTTGTACAATGGGTAGTAGTTATTACTATTTATTGACATACTTGACAGCTGACGAATCCCAAATAGAACGAAAAGCGTCTTGGATTCTTCTGCTAGCCACAACCAACCAATTTATCATAATTAACATTCAGGCAATATCGAGGTATCCGCATAGGAGCCCATATACCAATAGAGGTAGAACAATTCTGTCCGATAAAACAACGAAGAATAACAAGTATGTCAATAAATAGTAATCAAGAAGTATAGTTACACGTGAGATTTCGTCTTACTCAGGTTACAGAACATAATGTGATCAGCCAATCATCACGGCATCTGACTAGATGTCTCAAGCATTCCAACTAGCTTGATCTAGATAGAGGTTTTGGGGTTGATACGGTTTCGGATATTTGCGGGAGTGCATAAGTTTTTTCCAGTTTTCAGACTTTTGCTAAGCTTAAGGCCTAGGTTTTGTTCACATGAACAAATGACCATTATATAATGTGCCTCATTATCTTAAGATAAATCGCTCAGATTAACGGTCTTCATTACAATTCAGTCTGATTTGTTTCTGTTGTAGTCAGTGCACACAGTTAGGTGCATTTTGACATTTTTGAGTAATTCCCGGAATCAACTCCGGGTGAAGTTTGGAGCTTTTGGGCACGTTTCCAAAATAAATTACACTTCGTACAATTGCAGTCATCAAGAAGTTAACAAACAGCTACATATCTGCGAAGAAATATTTCTTTTCAACGACTTCATTATCAAGCTGTACAGTCGTATGCATACTCGGTAAAATGACAGATAATTGCACTAAAAAATTACTCAGTCAATATGTAAAATATACAATAGGTGTAGGTGGTGGTATTTGTTCAAGTGGAAGAAATAGAAAATGAGTCACTGTGATTAAGAAACGAATTGATGACAAGTGGTGAGATAAGAGACACGTATTGTCAAAGGATTGTAAAACGGTGATAATTTAGCTGAAACATGCGAAATAGGTCAATGAATAAGGAATGAGTTGATATTAAATAGTGAAATATGGGTCAAATGTTGTCAATGAAGCGAAAATTGGTGATGATAATGATGATGAGAATAAAAGAGAAGTGTACCAAAGTGAAGTGAAATGAAATTGATAAAAGCAACCAAAAGTGAATTGTTAATGCCAAGGTAGAGAAAGTGGTTTCACAAAATGATTTTGAATGTAAAGTTTTAGTTTTCGTTCATGTATTGCTAATGTTTCAGCTGTGCATAAGTGGTGGAAGCATAAACCTTTGGAGTAGTTCAATTTAACTTTGTAAATTATTTTGAAGGATGAATCTCGAGGTACTGAGTGTCCACATTCAACAAGGTGTTCACATATGGATGAAGTCGTTTTCCTTTGCTCGCCTCTGGTAAGCCAAACCGGGTAATGTTCAGCAACACGTTTTCGGAGGGCCCTTTCGCAACGTCCAATGTAGTCAGTTCTACAGGAGCATGTGAACTTGTGATACACATAGATGTGGACATAAGTGGAAGCCTATCCTTCATATATTAAGGAACAGACGGCGGCTGGAGAACATCGACCTCAATATAGCAGCATGGAAGCTACTATTGATACACCTAGACGGAAGCTTTTTCAACACTTCGGCTGTGGTGTCTCCTTTGAATTCTAGATTCATGGTTAAAATTTCCTTAGGGACTGTAAAGGGATGGGGATTGGTTCGTTTTTTGAGATTTTTATCAATAAATCTCTTAGGGTATCCATAATTAGGTAGTATTATTCTAAGAGTTTCAGTTTCAACATCCACCATATAGTCTGAACATATTCTATAGATTCTTAAACACAGTGAGTGAATGGGATTTCTCTTATAACTAATAGGTACCCAACTATTAAATGTAGTGAACTGGTCAGTCCAGGTTGGTTTTCGATTGACTGGTCTTTGAATCGAGCCATCATGCTTTCTCTTTAACTTTACGTCTAGTAAGTGGAACGCTGAATTTAATTCTTCCTCTGCAGTGAATTGAATGGACGAGTGACATACGTTGAAACGTCTGAGAACGAAACTCTTAGAATAATACTACCTAATTATGGATACCCTAAGAGATTTATTGATAAAAATCTCAAAAAACGAACCAATCCCCATCCCTTTACAGTCCCTAAGGAAATTTTAACCATGAATCTAGAATTCAAAGGAGACACCACAGCCGAAGTGTTGAAAAAGCTTCCGTCTAGGTGTATCAATAGTAGCTTCCATGCTGCTATATTGAGGTCGATGTTCTCCAGCCGCCGTCTGTTCCTTAATATATGAAGGATAGGCTTCCACTTATGTCCACATCTATGTGTATCACAAGTTCACATGCTCCTGTAGAACTGACTACATTGGACGTTGCGAAAGGGCCCTCCGAAAACGTGTTGCTGAACATTACCCGGTTTGGCTTACCAGAGGCGAGCAAAGGAAAACGACTTCATCCATATGTGAACACCTTGTTGAATGTGGACACTCAGTACCTCGAGATTCATCCTTCAAAATAATTTACAAAGTTAAATTGAACTACTCCAAAGGTTTATGCTTCCACCACTTATGCACAGCTGAAACATTAGCAATACATGAACGAAAACTAAAACTTTACATTCAAAATCATTTTGTGAAACCACTTTCTCTACCTTGGCATTAACAATTCACTTTTGGTTGCTTTTATCAATTTCATTTCACTTCACTTTGGTACACTTCTCTTTTATTCTCATCATCATTATCATCACCAATTTTCGCTTCATTGACAACATTTGACCCATATTTCACTATTTAATATCAACTCATTCCTTATTCATTGACCTATTTCGCATGTTTCAGCTAAATTATCACCGTTTTACAATCCTTTGACAATACGTGTCTCTTATCTCACCACTTGTCATCAATTCGTTTCTTAATCACAGTGACTCATTTTCTATTTCTTCCACTTGAACAAATACCACCACCTACACCTATTGTATATTTTACATATTGACTGAGTAATTTTTTAGTGCAATTATCTGTCATTTTACCGAGTATGCATACGACTGTACAGCTTGATAATGAAGTCGTTGAAAAGAAATATTTCTTCTTAGGTGACACATGTCTTGTTCTTATTCATGAATAAATGGGTATATTTCGTCAGTTACATATCTGCTATACTACGATTGAGCATCCAGATATACAGATTCCATTCATGTACACTACTTACTGCCTGTTATAATGCCTTATTTGTAAAACTCTGTATGCATTGCAGATGGTTTGAAAGATTTTGGTTGCAGTGTGGACACTAGGTAATTTAGGCGGACTTACGAAGATTTGGAAAAATAGGGTATACTGCAGAAAATTAGTGCAAAGCCTAAAGTTGCATGGTGACCTTTAATTTGTAACGCTATGGTATTGGGCATATTTTTGCCTCATTTTGAGTGCTGTTATAATACTGCAGGATGAACTAATGGTGTTTCATTCTTAGTTATTAATGATTCAGATATTTTGACCTGAAGGAAAGGAATTGCACCGTTGGGTGTACTTTTAATACACCTGTCTAAGGATGTACAGTCTACAGTAATATGAGGACCTTATTGATAAACATGTTGCTCGTATAGTCCTTTATTTAGGCCCATATATGATATGTAAACCCCAAAAATTGTTGTGATTGTGATACACTAGCGGTGAATGACTGGAATTATGCTGCAAGGTATATTAACACTGCGGTGCGGACTGATGATTGGCTACGACAGAAACAAGACTATCGAAGGTGTAAGAATATCGGTATCTTCATTTGGTACTTTTCAGCGGGCTTACGGTTTCAGATCGCCTGCCACAGCTAAATGTTTTCCCGCCAGTTAAGGAGACACGGATTCCAACAAACTGCTTTAGTACCAAGTACTTTTTATAGCACTATTAAAATGCATTTAGAACCTACTCCCTTTTCAATAACCTGTAACACCTAGCAAGGTCCACCCGATCCATTGCACAATGCTGGTGAACTGGGTACGGATTATAGTTTTAGGCAACAGTGGCAAATGGACCGTCATAGGTCTACATCAGTTTTCAAAAAGTTACTACTGCATAGGGTAACTTGTTTTCCAATGCAGTCTATGCATCTCTTGTATTTAGGTGTGGTTCGTGAGGTGGTAGCTACGTGGAAGAAGATGGATTGTTCTACGTTGAAAGGTTAAAATAAACACGTTATAGATGCCATCAATAGGCGGCTTTCAGATTCTGATAAGTTAACCCCATGTGACCTTCAGCGTAGATGAAGACCCTCATTGGAAGTGGATAAGTGGAAAGCAATGGAACTTCGGATGTTTTTGTTATATTTAGGAGCAGAATACTTCAAGGATATTCTTTCATCTATCATTTTCTATAATATCTTCGACCTATTTCTAAGTGCATACCTTGTGATTCATATGCAACATTCTGAAAGCAACTTAACTAGCGTAAAACCATTATTAGAGAAATTTGTTAATAACTTCCGGGTTATTTTCGTTTCAGAAAACAGCTTGCTGCAATTACCTGACGATGTAGCCAACCACAATCCACTACAACCGTTCTCATGCTCCTTATTTGAATAGTACATACATTTCCTCAAGCGGTTGGTCAAGGGTCCGAATAATCTAGCTATTTAGATGTGAGGACGCATTTCGTTCTACTTGAGGCTAGCCAGCTGGATATACCTGGACCGTAGTGTGTGGTGGGATTCACACAGAGACTCGAACCCCATAATTATAGCCTCAGACGCCAGAGTATTGTCCACTGGGTACTTTCAAAATGGTGAACAATGACATAAACTCGGGAAGTAGATGATTTTTCACCACTCTTTTTCGATTACCCCCGTTTTGAAGTCCAAGCTTTCTAATGACACTCTAGAAATTGTTTTGAAACAGTCTTCAGAGATTGAATGTAATATTAGTACACAAAAAAGTTATGCCTTTTAGTACATGAGCCGTTCATTGCCGTCATCTTTAAAATAGCTTACTCTTATTGTCTTTAAGTCCTGTAAGTGAACAGTTGTGTTGTGAATGTTTTACTTGACCATCTTAGTCGTCTGTGGTAGAGTGCTTCAATCTAATTACTATACTGTGTAGTCCTTGATCAAATTTAAGGAATAAGTGTTCTCATTTATTTGTCAGCTGTCTCATGTTAAAAAGACAGTGGCTGGTTCTTTCGACCTCTTCACAAGTTGTTCCGGAGGAGGTTTATTACGGTATATCTTCAATTGAATTATAGATTTCACTGTCTCCATTCCTGTTGGATCTCTGTTTGTTATGCTTCACTGGGACAGCGTAGGGGGTGGAGATTTGCATCAATACTCTTGGTGCTGTTTGGCTATTTTTTAACTGAGATCGAATTCATCTTCAAGATAATCTTCTTCTTATGTGTTAAGCCCTTATGAGATTATCAGTTTCTGTAAGGCTGACGAAAAGCCCTACCGTTTGGTATTAGAAAGTTCGAAACCGACGTTTGAGAGATTTAACTAGGTGGGGTTGAAAATTTAACATCACAGATGGCTTCTTCTGCATAAGATAACAATACAATGCTTATTACGTCATCATTGTAAATAAAATTTACTTACACGTATTACATAATAACAACGAAATTTTAGAATTGTACTTTCACTCATAAACTAATACTTAATGAATGTTATGGAAATGATATTCCAGTGTTATAGAGTTAGGCGGTAAACTGAGAGTGATTTGGAGTATTATGTGATGTGAATTTCTAATGAAATCAGCAACTTAAATAGTAATGATACGTAGATGGTTAGTAAGGCTGAATGAAAAACGCCGAGGTCACAACAAGCTGGTTACCTAAGGTAACTTTTCTAATTAGTGTAAAAGTACACTGTTCATACCTTCAATGCATAGTACTATTATTATTATTATTGTGTGCTATGTAAAATCAATTAATCTGATGTGGTATCAAGTTCTACTGCATACCTAAAGCTCTGCTCTAACACTAAGGTCATGGAGTTACACAAATTAGAGGGGACTGGTTAGCAAATGGTAACTGAGATAACTGATAGGTCCTATCCACCAACTTTACGATGTTGCTACTAGGCCAAATTATATGACACTGAGATGCGCCTTATTCTGGCATTTAATGTCAAGGGTTAGCCAGCAGAGAACCTCACTTGGCTTATGTTTTGACCTATCTTGTACTCTTCAAGAAGGCATTTCTATAATTTTTAGGCACATCGTTTTCTTTCAGAGATTTAAACCTGCATTACTTACTGACAAAAGTCTATAGATCACAGTTTATCTACCAAGTTTTCGTAGCTCTTTGCGTATGTAATTTAACTTACAGTATACATTCTTCAAGAATCGGATGTAATAAAGTGAAGTTGAAAGATACTGACGGGACAGGTGATTCTGCTTCATTAATTCATGATGTTAAACCTAATCTTCTTGTTTAAAAACATTACTTGCATTCAATAGGCTTACCAGGATTAGAGTTTGCAATTTCCTTCCGTCTTTTCAAACAAATTTTTATTCCACTTTTTGGATATTATCGTATTCGCATAACTCTACTGATTAATAATAGACTGGTATTTGTTTCGAAATGATTATAAATACGATTGTTAAACTTTATTAGATACATTCATGAAAAAGAAAGTCTGATAACGACGCAGTGACCTGACGGTAATGGGTTTGCTGTTGAACCTGGCTTGGATCCCGGGAGGGTGACTGCGGGGGAGTCCCAAAATAGAATGAAACAGCTGTGCAGTGCTGCCAGGTTCTCAACTGCTTTCCAGCTGATGTCAGTCCTTGAAGACTACTACCTTCAAATGCATTTATATCAACGAGACATAGCTGATATCTTCATTGCATGTAAGATTAAACCTGAGACAAAGCCAATGTTAGAGAAATTCAACTCATATCATCCAAATCTCGGTTTTTTGTCAGAAAATTATACCAACAGATTTTTAGGAATCATGGTTCCTTAGAAAGGTTCATATACACAAAAAATCAACGATAGGATAGCATTTTCATCGTAAAAGGTTTATTCAGATTCAATACGAAAGGGATTTAACTGAAACTCTGTTTGATAGAGCTAAAAATGTGTATATTTCGACTGAAGAACTGAATATGAAATAAAAACACTGAAATAAATCCTGTTAAAAATTAGACATCCTTAAAGACTCATCAGCCGGGGAAACAGACTGTCTTTACAACTCAAAACAAGTCAATCTGCATCAATCTTCGATTAAAAGGAGACAATAAGCATGATAGTATCAAACAGAGTCTTGATACGGACATAATAAGAAAATAATGTTTTTGGAACCATGAAACGGGTACTGCAAAAGTACGGGAAAGACAAAATATCTATGCTCTATATCAAGTTGAAAATGCTTATAGAAGCAAAATACATAGGTTATGTGGAAAGGCATCTGTATCCTTATTTATTTGATCACTTGTCTATATGCTCAAGTCATTCTGAAATGAAGATTTCAAGATGCTGTATAACCAAATACTTCTTAAGCTGTAATCCTGATATTAATTCAGTTGAGACATTTACAGTGATCAGCAGACAACAGAATAAGAGACTTGTCACAGTCGTAGAAGCCTGTTCAATTCGGGTTGACACCTTCTGTGCACAAAAGGAAATGGTGGTGATTCTCAAGTTTCCTTAACACCAGTTTTGTTGTACTGTGAATTTGCAAATGTAAGTCTTTTTTATTAGTTAAGTACTTCTTAAATCCTTTTATCAGTACATTTCTTACCAGTTTTCATTCCTGAATGGCTTATCAACCACTTTATTCATGATAATGTAATTAAACCTTATTCCCTGTAGTGTTTTAGTCCGTTTATATTTCCATTCCCAAATTTTTCACAAGTTTTGAAAAGACCTTATATAATGAAGTAGGATGATTAATTTGCGAACGATTTATATATTGCAAAGCATATGCTAACATTTCTCACAGATGATTAGTTATTTTAAACTGTCCAACTGTGTTGTTAACAAGGTTTCTTTTGGAATTCACCCCTCAGACAAGATCATAGAGTGTTACCATCGAAATAAAAATATCAGTTTGACGAAATCAATAAGTGAGAAACTTGAATAGTTACAAGCCATTCTGTGTATTTAGCCAGCCAGGTCAGAATGATGTCAGCACTGGACGGTTGCGTTGCTTGTTGACAATACAGTTTTACAATTGAAAAACTTGTCAGATATGGGAAATGTCAATGTGAAAAGTGTAATTTGTAGATTATTTGTGAATTCATAATCCTATTTAACGTATAATGGTCCATGCAAGTCAGCTAGCTGCATTCAGGTAATCTGAACTAACTGACTTGTGCCGAAACCACTGATAATTTTTAACTGCCTGGCTAACGAAACCTTAAGTTCTACCTAAGTGATTTCTAACTACTGAAGATGTTCATGAGTGAAGTATATTTACTTACATCAGACGTATTCATTATCTCAGCATTGATTGAAAAAATGTCTGAATTATTCTACTGAAATTTTTATGAATTCATAAAATATTACCTTCTGTAAATATGTTGATTCATGTAAATTTCAATTATAAGGGTTTTGTATTCTCCGAGCTTTGATATTTCGTCATAAATGCTACATCATTGAGTTTAGCAACATTTTCAGTACTAAATTCATAAAAAAGTGAGGCATATTTGAGTACTACACCAACGTTTGGATAGTGTTTCCATTGACTCTGGATGTGGTCAAACTGTTAGTTGAAGTAGATATGCTTTTATCGTAATCTGACCTATTCAGCCCTAAATCTCCTTCACCCATATCATGTGATATTCTACCTTGAAATGAATATATGCTGTTGGTTACTATCATACTCTACATCATTATTGATTTGTTCAGCCAATTCACCCTTGGTTGATGAATGACTCTTTTCCTCCTAAAATGATTCTACGTTGGGTCTATATCCACATATCTACTGATTCACATTTCGTTTGAATGTCATACTTCCAGAAATTCTCTTACATCTTTCAAATCTACTCTTAGCACGATTTCCACGTTCTCACCATCGAATTTATCATCGTGATTGTCGATAAGCACTGAAATCAAGGGGGGAAAAGTCATGTCACTTAACTGCTAGTTGGTGTTCATGAATTCTTTGAGCAATTCAACGGTTAAAAACTGATCAATATAGTTATGTGAACAATTTTCGCAATTGATTTTGTAGATTATATTTGTTTTGTCTTCTTTCGTCAATGGATCCTTTAGTTTGTACAACATACTGAGTAATGAGTTCGTTGGTTAGATAAAGACCACCCATCTACTATCCTACTGGATGTAAGATTGAATAAGCAAATGAAAGAAAAGTAGTGCGACTACTAATGTCTGATGAACAGAACAGATTAACAAAATACAACAAAGTAATTACAACTCAACAGAAATATTGGAACGAATCATTAGAAAAGATATAATGGGCAAATTGGCAGCAGTCATCAAAACAGCAACTAAAACCAAAGGTGAGAAGAGGTAGAAGTTGAACAGCAAACTACTCAAGCTATCATAACAAACAAATAAAGAATTAAAAGATCAGCAGGCAGTGAATCTTTCAGAGTGCCCACCATCTAAGATAGAATAGGATTTACTTCAGAAAGTACTGAACAACAACACTGCAAATGCAAAAAAACTTGATTTCTGTACTTCTTTCAAGTCTATATTGAAAACTTAAGGATTAAATGTTGAGGAACAACATGAAAACGGCGTCAGTCAATTTTTCCGTTAGTGAAAACCAAAGGGAATCAAACGCAGACGAAAGAAATGGACTGAGATCACTAATGACTGACAAGGCTATTGCATTACAGCCTTCAGACAAAGGAAGGGAAACAGTCATCATGAACAAGATAAACTATGTCAAAAAGGCACAGCAGTTACTCAACAACGAAAGTGTTTGCCAATCACTAGACTGTAACCCAATTAAACAGTTGAACAACTTGATCCAAAGGAAACTGAGGAGTTTACTAAAAGCAGGTCAAGTCATAAAGAAGAGGAATGTCAGATGAAGGCAAACAGACTGGTCGTACTGGGGTTCTATGATCGACACAGGATACATAATACAGATATTCCACTAAGACTAGTAGTTTCAGTACATGGACCACCATCATTCAGCTTGCCGAAATACTTTTACAGAAAAGTGAACTATCTGACTAGTGGAAGTGAAGAGTCAGTCAGCTGGGCAGAATTAATTTATGGACAAAATAAAAGACGTAAGAATAGACAGCGATGAAAAGATGATACCTTTTGATATGACTTCACTTTTCGCTTCAATCAACTCAAGTTTGGCTACGGAGACGATGGATATCACGATCAAACCCTTTCTGATTATACGAAGATCTTGATTTCAAACCTAGTGAAATTGATCAAGTTATGTCTAACGACCTATTTGCGATTCAATGGGAAGATTTACAAACACTCAAAAACGAGACTTATGGGAACTTCAATATCAGGATTCCTTGCTGAAGCTGTGCTGCAACGAGTGGAATTACTGGTCCTCCCTCTCATCAAGCCAAAAATTTGGACTTGCTACGTTGACGACACATTCTCAAAGGAGATAAAGTAGGAAACACATTCAAATTAATCAACCAAACATTTGAAGGAATTCGCTTCAAAAGCGAGGAGGAATCCAACAAGATAATTCTATTCTCAGATTTACTCGTCAGTAGTACATATGGCGGGATCGCACAAACTCAAGTGTGTAGGAAAAGCAAGCACACGCAAACCAGATATTGAATTACAACACCAACCATCCTACAGTCCATAAGAGGTATTGTGTACAAACATTATTCTTAAGAGCCAGTTCCAACACTGAAGCACTACGGTAAGTCAAAGAAAAATATCTGCACAAAGTGTTCAAAGTCAATGAATATTCACCTAAGCTTATCAAAAAGTGTTGACCAGTAGTAAAGAAGACAGGGCAGCTGCCTCAAAACAGTAGGCGCGTTACACTACCCTACACCAAGGATATCTCAAAAACAGTCAACCGATTGCTTTGCTCCTTCAGAACCACAGAAGCATGCAAACCAATGAACTCACTATTCAGTATGTTGTACAAACTAAAGGATCCATTGACGAAAGAAGACAAAACAAATATAATCTACAAAATCAATTGCGAAAATTGTTCACATAACTATATTGATCAGTTTTTAACCGTTGAATTGCTCAAAGAATTCATGAACACCAACTAGCAGTTAAGTGACATGACTTTTCCCCCCTTGATTTCAGTGCTTATCGACAATCACGATGATAAATTCGATGGTGAGAACGTGGAAATCGTGCTAAGAGTAGATTTGAAAGATGTAAGAGAATTTCTGGAAGTATGACATTCAAACGAAATGTGAATCAGTAGATATGTGGATATAGACCCAACGTAGAATCATTTTAGGAGGAAAAGAGTCATTCATCAACCAAGGGTGAATTGGCTGAACAAATCAATAATGATGTAGAGTATGATAGTAACCAACAGCATATATTCATTTCAAGGTAGAATATCTAATGGCGGATGGCGCACATTTGGTTTACAAAGTTATTTGTCGTCGTGGTATATGGTCACTATAACAATCTGAATATAAGTTGAAGCTCATAGTCATATGCAGGTGATAGCAATTATGAGCAGTCATCGATGTTGTAACTTCAGTTAGAGAAGCTCTGAGAATCTGGCATCAATTAGCGGTGTTTCATCCCAGTATGGGACTCACCTTTAGTTCACACCTACGACTTCACTGAGGAGCAATCCCAGGGCCATCAGTGCTTTCACAGATATCAGTCCATACTGAATACTATCTGGAAATCAATGAATTCTGGGAGAACCTCTCAACTCAGTAATTTATGCTCAAAACGTTTAGTAAATAATGGAGTATCGCTGTGTGCTATATTATCGAACAAACCTATTCAACATGGAGTTACACCACACTACAATTTTGAAAGTCTACTCTTAGAATAGTATGAGAAATAAAAGTCGCTTGGGAAGTGGTGAATTATTATTTCCAAGGACAAATGACTAACTACGATAAAATGTATTGAAATGAAGAACCAAATATTATATAACTTAGCAAAGAATTATTGACTGCCAGAATGGTAACGAAAAAGACCATGGATAAATGACTTAGAAATTTACGATATAAAAACAAAGACAAGAATATAAGCTAGGTTATAGTTAGCTTTTCACATCTATTATTTTAGTTTATTTTTCACCTGTCTGTAACTATTGATAAAAAATTCTTTTATTCCTTTAACCTGAAAAAGTTTATAAACCATTTCTTTTTGTTTTTTATCTTCCAGTTTTTATTTTGGATGTCAACTTCTCATTGTGTTTCACAATGAAAACCGTTTGCTAGCTTCTTTAAGTAGTTTTATCTTCTTGGCACCAACTTATATATATATATATATATATATATATATATATATATATATATAACCTCGCCTGGTTAACTAGTTAACTAGTTACTAGCCGGTCCAAAGCCAGGTTATAGAGGGAAGGTTGGGCATAGGGATAGCAACCCTACCCCGGAAAACAAATCTAACCGCTAAACAAACTTCAAAGCACAAACAAAATATAAAAAATGAAAACAAACTTATTCCCCGCTGGAATCGGAGAGGCGAAATGACGCCAGTTGGTGAAAGCCTTCGGGAAGCCAATTGGCCGATGTGTCTTCTCTCGATGAAAGCGAAAGTAAACGTGGGGACATGGAATGTTCACACCATGTTTGAACCCAGTAAGGCAGCCCAGATTGCAAAGGATATGAGAAGGTATAACATCGAAGTGCTTGGGATTTGCGAAAGCAGATGGAATGGAAGTGGACTCTCCAAACTGTCAACTGGAGAATCAATAATCTACTCCGGTCACCCAGACGCCAACCACGAGCACACTGAGGGAGTGGCTATCATGATGTCCTCAAGAGCATCGAAGGCTCTCATGCAGTGGGAACCAATCTCCTCCAGGATCATGACAGCAAGATGGATTCAACTCAAAAGGAAGAAAGGTCACAATCATACAATGTTATGCACCTACAAATAATGCAGAGCAAGAGAAAAAGGAGGATTTCTACAGACAACTCCAATCAACACTGGATAAGACGTCAGTTGGCGATATCAAAATTCTAATGGGCGACATGAATGCCAAACTGGGAGTGGACAACACAGGAAGAGAACTAACCATGGGTCGAGAGGCGCTAGGTGAAATGAATGAGAATGGAGAATTGTTTGCAGAATTCTGCGAATTCAACGATTTGGTGATTGTAGGCAGTGCAGTGTGTACAAACACAAGGATATCCACAAAGTGACATGGATTTCACCAGATGGACACACTAAAAATCAAATCGACTTTATCTCAATCTCAAGAAAATGGAGACGCAGTCTACTTAACACAAGGTCAAGAAGGGGAGCAGATGTAGGTTCACACCACTTACTGTCTAGTGCAAGGAACCTTCCAAATCAAGTTAAAAGCCTTCAAGGAAGCTGGTGACAGACCTAAATTCAAGTACAACACTCGCAAACTGAAGGATGAAACTACAAAGGAGATCTTCAAGGCAGCCATCAAGACAAAATGGGAGATATTGAGGAACATCCCTGAAGAAACCTGTGTGGATGAACACTGGAAGTCTTTGAAAGAGATGTGGAAAGAAACCTGCATAACCGTATACGAAAGGAAGAAGATAGTAGATTAGGAATGGATCTCGACGGATACATGAAGGCTGATAGAGCAGGGAGAGGAGGATGGTGAAGCAGAAGATAAACCAGTGCAAGGATGAACAACGAGAAGAGGAACTGAGTACAATGTATAAAACACTACACTGGACAAACAAGTGAAGAAGAGTGCGTGCAAAGACAAAAGACACTTCCACGACACACTGGCAAGTGAAGCAGAACAGGCTGTAGGTAGGAGAGACCTGACAACATCATATCGAATAACTAGGTTACTATCTGGGAGGATAGAGATCAACACAGATGAAACCAATAAAAGATGATGACGGAAATCTAATTACGAAAGAAGAGAAACAAAGGAAACGATGGGTTGACCACTCCAAGAAGCTCTTGAATCGATCACCACCACCACCTGCACTTCGTCCAGAAATACCACCTGCAGCCGCTGAATTACAAGTGAACATAAATCCACCAACAAAAGTGGAAGTCCTGAACGCCATAAAGCTACTGAAATGTGGGAAAGCAGCAGGACCAGATGGGATCCCGCCAGAAGCACTGAGAACAGATGCAGAGACAACAGCGGACATGCTCACACCACACCACTATTGCAGAAGGTGTGGAAGGAAGAGAAGGTACCTGGCTAGTGATTGGAAGAAGGGTTACCTTGTCAAACTGCCGAAGAAGGGAGACCTCAGTACTTGCAAGAACTGGCGCGGAATCACTCTCCTGTCCACCCAGAGCAAGTAAAATATTAAGCCGCATCATCCTGGAGAGGCTTAAAGACGCACTGGATTCAAAACTGCGACCGGAACAGGCAGGCTTCAGGAAGTACAAATCATGTGCAGACCAAATTGCAACGCTTCGCATCATCATAGAACAGAAAATAGAATAGTAGTCAACACTCTACCTCACCTCAACTTCATCGAATTTGAAAAAAGCTTCTACCGAGGAGTCGACTGACAAGTAATTTGACCAGCAGTTGCTTCAACACTACGGTATTAGTGCCACGAACCTTTTCAATCGCATTCAGCAACCATGTGAAGACGCCACATGCCAAGTAACTCACAATGAGAAGCCCAGAGATGCTTTTGAAGTGAAGACAGGAGTGAAACAAGGCTGCCGTCTACTATCATCCATGATATTCCTGATTGTGGTTGACTCGACTGCATCATGCAACAAAAAGTGAGAAGCGAGAATAGGGGGTACGCTGGACTGGGGCAAAGAACCTAGAAGATTTGGATTTCGCCGATGGCTTATGTCTGATGTCATACAAACTTGCAGATCTGCAGGCAAAATCCAACAAGTTGACAGAGGAGGCAGGGCAGCGAAGGAAGACGGGACTTCAAGTGAACTTGGGGAAGACAGAGGTGATGAAGATACCCGGCCAACACCAGCAACAACAACAAACTCCAATCACCGTCAACGGGAGAAACTTAAAGGAAGTAACCTCCTTCACCTATCTAGGAAGCACTGTTTCAAGTGCAGGTGGTACGGACGAAGACTTCAAAGCCAGGATCGGAAAAACAAGACAGGCGTTCATTAGCCTGAAACCAGTGTGGAGATATACTCTACTGCACTCAGCATGTGGAACAAGTTTCAACATCAACGTCAAGTCAGTGCTTCTACGTGATGGCTGAGAGACTTGGCGTGCTACGAAAGGCATTTCCAACAAACTACAGATATTCATCAACAACTGCCTACGCTGGCTCGTTACTGAAGATCAGATGGCCAGAATAATATGAATAAGTAACAAGGAACTCACTGTGGAAACGAACTAACGAAGCAAGAAGCTATCGCTGAATAAATATGCAGTTGAAGGAAGTGAAGATGGATTGGACTGGGCATGCACTGAGAAGGCCGACTGGGGACATCACGCGTCAGGCCAGGCGTTCGAGTGGAAGCCAGAAGGAAAGCGACGAGTTGGGCGTGTGAGCTGAGGGTGACATAGAGGAGATCATGCGAGGAGGAAATGAGAGCTTGTGGGCAGTCGTGGAGCCAGGTTCAAAAGATTGGAGCGGACAGAGTGGAATATAGACGTGCTACTGAAGCCCTATGTTCCATTAGGAACCCAAGGAACAAATAATAATGATACTATGGTGGATAGCAACGGGCTCCCTAGCTTATGACCATAGATTAAATGACTATTCCGGAAACACTTTTGCAGAAACTGCAGGTTGACTATTTTCAGTCACCGTTATCCGCAAATGTTTATCCAATTAAGGATGTAATAATGCTGCAGGAAACATGGTTTCATAACCTTTACGATGACCAGTTAGTTTACCTAAATGGTATGAGATTATTTCGACAAGATTGAAGCTTTTTTTAGAACACAAACTGGTCCAACTCCAACTATGTATACTTTGGCTTCTCAACCAAACAAAAAATTGAGTGTATTACCCTTAAATGTCGTCCAAAATGTTCGAATAAATATCAACACATATATGTAGCAAATATCCGTCAAACCTTACTGCAATTTCCCAGATTTACCAACTTTTGCTGATGAATTCACTGAATTTGCTGCTTCGATTCTAGGTGACTGCTTATCTATAGTCTGTGGAGATTTTATTTCATGTGACAACAGTTTCTTTGTATCATTAGGTCATTAAAATATGGTTAACGTTTCTACTCATCTTGACAACACCTTAGATTTAATATTTACAAATGAATTTAGCATACATAGAGCCCGTTAACGGGCTCCGCAGCTGAATTCTGACCACTGTGCTGTACCAGTTTTGCTTAAAGTGTGCGGCAAATTACACAAGAAGGCTTTCAAATACCTTTCCATAAAAGTTCGGTACGGATGCTACTCAGAGAAAAATGTACTACATCTGAGAAGCACGCTTAAAGAAACAGACTGTGACTTATCTGCTGATGAAGTTTTAGATAACACTATCACTAATATCACAAGTTATCTCAGATTCCGTCTCGATACTTGCTTCCCTGCTGAAATAATCTACATGAGATTTGACAGAGTTTCCTCTTCTCAACTCAAGGGGCTTCGTAGAGCAGAGGAGAGGTTGTGTAAGACAAGAGATCACCCTGGCGTTAAAAGACTTAACTGCCTAACCATGTCTGAAATACGTCTGAATACTACATATAAGCAGAAGTTTCTACAATATAAGAACTCTTCTAATATACGGAAGTTATTTAAAGAGCTTACTGGTAGAAAATGGATGCAGAAGGTCATTTATACGTCGGGAAGTTTTCGTAGGGAAATGGATAGCTGGCTTCCTTGTTTCAATACAAATTACGTATTTAAGTGTCTTAAATCCTTGAATCCACCCCATAGCTTTAGTCCTGATGCTTTTTCGAACATTATATTCAGAAAATGTTCAGGTATGTTATGCCATCTTACAGATATCTTCAATCCTCCATTTCCCGAAAATGCTATATCGGCTGTTTGCCTGAGTTGTTATCTGGTGGGTCAGATGTTACGTTTCGATCCAACTTCCCCTTTTATGAAGACAGTGCAGAAATTAATTCCCCTTATGCTTGAACCTTCATTGAAGGCTTTCAGAGATCCAAAACAGTTCGCTTACAAATGGAGGAGAAGTACTTTAAATGTTGTCAATGTTTTGAGTCATAACATTGTTTCTGGTCTAGACAAAGGCGATAAGTATTTTCGTTGTATCTTCCTGGATTACTCATCAGCCTTTGACTCAGTACCTAGACCCCTCTTGTTAAATAGGCTTATCATAGCTCATACTCAGCCAAAAGTTAAAACGTGGCCGTATTTTTATTTTTCTGAAAGGAAACAGCATACTGTTTATAGAGGGAAGTGCTTCACTTCGTCCCTGACTGAAGATGATGTGCCTCAAGGTACAGTACTTTTCCGATTTCTGTCCTCTTTCTTTTAACATGAGTTACCTTCTTCCATTGAAATTAATTTTATAAAGTATGCTAATAACCTGACGGTGTTTATTCCAGTTATTTCTCACTTTGATTACTCTGAATTAAATGGTTTCTTGTCTATAATTGACTAGTATTTTCTCTCAAATAGTCGCAAACTAAACGTTTCTAAATCTCAGACTGTTAATTTTAGCCTCGGATGTAAACAAGACTTGTGTGAGCTGCTTAAGTCTCATGACGCCCGTTACACTGACGGTATTTCTGGTGAAAGTAAATCGAGTGTTAACCATCTTGAATAAGATTTAATTCTGATCTTTGTTGGTCACCTTATATCTTGTTGACTTGTAAAACAATCTTTCGTTTAAAGTATTACATAAAGAAACTGAGGCTGTCTTGTTTAATTCAACCACTACGTTCAGAATTTATAATTCCTTCATTTTACCTATTCTTCTGTATTGCCCTCCATTGATCTTTCTTGATCTACTTAAAAAGCATTATGGTACAATGCTTAAGGCCTTGAAAGCCGTCAGTAAGGTGAGGGGTGTACCTCTGGCCCAACTGACTAACACTGTAGTTGACAGACATTTAAATTCTAACAAGCAACTAGCTACAGTAATTTTAACTGACACAAAGTATCCACATCATTTAAAGCTCTCTCTCCTTATGTTAAGGATGGATCATGGCTAGCAGTGGAATCCAGGATACCCGTCTCGTCCTATTTGGGACTCGTCAGCTGGATGTACCTGCTTCCCAGTGAGTGATGTTGTCCCCACCGGGATTCAGACTCGGGAGCGATCGCTTCAAACGCCAGCGCATTATCCACTACACCACCTAGCCAAGATAGCCACTTCTTGTGCGATGGGTATGTTTTTTAGTATAAGGGTTTTTATATGATACCGTCTCTCTCCTTATTTCTCATCAGAGAGGACAAAGAGAAACTACATAAGACTGTATGCTCTTACAGCTAAGTATAAGAATTCGACTGTACCTTACCTAGCACGTATATTATGTGAGGAATAAGGTGTTAGAACAAAACTCACACGTCAACTTTGTAACAGTTAACAATCTCATTTCAATAATTTAATTAACAATGTAAAATGTTCTCTTTTTTAATATTCTTTACATTATCATAATTTGGATGGTTGTGGCCAGCAGAAGAGCCCGCTTAAGAGCCCATATGGCAATAGAGGTCGAACAATTTGATCCAGCAAAACAATGGAGAATAACGAGTATGTCAATAGATAGTAATTCTTTACATTAATTACAATATTCTTTATCCCACTTACTTCAAAGTTATTTTATTTCAGGTTATGCCCATGAGGGTCTATAAACCGTGCAGTATCATACTGTTCTTCATTTTATCAGACTATTTTGGAACAGATCCTCTTTAAAATTATGATGATGGAGATCGTATCTTCGCAGGATATGATATTGGTCTATTGCATAATGTTTGTCTTTCTTCTCTCTTTTGACATGTAGCTCTTTACGTTATCTAATATTATTTAAAGGGATTTATTTACTTTGAAGAAAACATTTATTCCATGGAGTCTGGATAGGCTACTTCAGATTTTAGACATCTTCAATACATATTTTAGGCTCTCAGAAAAGTTCAGTACTAATATAAACTTGAAAATGTTGTTTAAATTGTACTTCGCAACAATTTTTCAGAGTGGTTTAAGAAATTCTACTGACATCGATCGATTTTATTCAAAATGAAGAACCATGTGTATCAAGGAATCACTGGAGAAATGTCACTTATTTCTGCATTGTTGGCTGACCCTTAACTGTATATATCAGTGCCTGTATAAACGGTTATTTGCGAATTTCAATTTCGACAAAAGTCTACAAGAAGTAGTAAAATGAAGCAATGAGTTTTGAGGATTTTATAAGGAGTGTATCAACAAGAATAGTTACCAAAAAGCCCAATGACACTTAAGTTTTCACCTGAATGCAGACAACTCGGATGTTATGCTTTCACATTCGGTTTGTTAAACTCTATTCTTATTTTACTGGGTTATTAAAAAATTTCAGGTGAAAGTTCAATATAGTTGATGATTTTTCTATATATCTACAGTAAGATTTTCGACCAGCGATGCGAATATAGTGCCAGCTACTTATAACAATTCATAAAAGTAGTATGTGTAGCAACGTCAGAAGTGATAAGGATAGACTGCTGAGGAGATGAGTAAATAATTTACTCATTATCGGATGGAAATATAAATGACAAGAACATTGAGGAATGGAAGGGAGAACAAGAGTCTGTTTTCAAATGCGTATTGTATAAGTTGTTACATTTTTAGCCTTATCGGATGAACTTTTCTGCCAAACAATTTCATCTATTTTATTGAACATATTTTAACTAATAAATGAAACTAGACACTAGGTTTGAGAGTTTTCTTTGGCTTATTATTACTTATCATTATTTGCCCCTTTGGTCCCCAGTGGAACATAGAGCTTCAGTTGCACGTCTCCATTTCACTCTCTTCTAAACAGTCTTTTAAACCTGACTCTACAACTGCCCACATGCTTTCATTTCTTCCTCACATGATCTCCTCCATATCATACTCGGACACTCAACTCGTCGTTTCCCAGTTGGCTTCCAGCCGAGGGCCTGGCTTGATGTGTGATATCCCAAAAGGTCTCCTCAGTGTATGCCCAATCCAATCCATTTCTACTCTCTTCTGCATATTTCTTGGTTGTTGTTGGTTGGTTCGTTTGCACGGCCGGCAAGAGTTCATTGTTCCTTATTCCTATTATTCTGGTCATCTGATATTCAGTGTCAGTGTAGAGTGAGCGAGTGTAGGCGACAGCTGTTGATGTGATGTATGTCTGCACTTTGTTGGAAATACTTTTCGTGACGCATCAAGTCTCTCAACCATCACATAGAAGCACTGGCTTGACTGACATTAGTCTTGGAAATCCGGATCTTGTTCACCCTTTATCCTGAGTGCAGTGCGATACAGAACAGCACAGTAGATCACACTGATTATTTGATGATAATAGAGACCTGTCTTGCCATATTTCCCATCATGCTTGTTACATCCTCATCTGTGATGCCACCGACTCTAGTTGAAACGATTCTGTCTTGCCTAGGTAGGCAGGTAGGTGAAACAGACTACTTCCTCTACATTCCTCCCAGTGATGCTGATTGTTTCCTCTCGTTGTTGTTATTGGTGGTGGTGGTGATGGTGGCTGTGATGGTGTCTCACTGTCTTCATCACCTCTGTCCTCACCACGTTCACTTGAAGGAAATCCCGTCTTCACTACCTCCTCTCCTCTGTCAACTTGTTGCTTTTCGTCTGTAGACCTTCGAGTTTGTGCGACCTAAGACATGAGACATAAATCATCATCATTGGCGAAATACAAATCTTCTAGGGACTTTTCATCGGTCCAGCCAGCTTGTGCCCATCTTCTCGCTCATCACAGTTGTCTGTTGCCTGATGCATTCGTGTTCATTCCGTGACAATTAGGAAGATCGTTTGTGTTGATAGTAGATGGTAGCCTTGTCTTACTCCTGTCTTCAACTCAAAGGCTTCTCTCAGCTTTCCATTGCGGATTTCTTGGTATGTAGCATCATCATCATCATGTAGCTGTTGAATGAGGTTGATAAAGGGTTTGTGGCACTAAAGCTGTAGAGTTGAATCAACTGCCTGTCAAGTTACTTGTCTGTCGATGCTGTCGAAATCCTTTTCAAAGTCGATGAAGTTGAGATAATGATCTAGTTGACTGGCATTCTATGCTCTGTTCTATGATGATGCGTAGCGTCATATTGCACATGATTCGTTATTCCTGAAGCCAGCAAACTGTTCCGGTCGTAATTATGAATCCAGACCATTTCCTAGTTTCTCCAGGCTGATGCCGTTTAATATTTTGCTTGATGTGGATAGGTCACTTTTATTTTGAAAGTTTACCTGAAAACTGACGAGTACCAGAAAGCATAAAGCCGTGATCCAATGTTTCCTTCTGACTGCCTCCAAAGCAACTAACATCTAAAATTGCATAGTGGTTCTGAATCTCCTACCTTGATGGTCACATCGCAAAATGATTGGCAGAATTGGGTTAGTACTGTAGTGGGCGTTACTGATAAGGATGGATATTAGTAGTATACGTTGAGAGGGTGGCAGGAATCATAGGGAATTACCAGCAATGCGTAAGGATTCCACCAAGAGAAACATGAGAAACAAGGCAGGCATATGAAGAGTGAATCTCGAAGGAAGCAGGAGAGGAAATGAAGCATATTTTGCAAATGACGATTATAGTGCAAGGTGTACCACATTTAACGACTACTGTCTCACGTCTTAACAATTAGCATTCCTTGCTGCATACTTGTCTTCCGCTTCTTACAACTGGGGTCGCTGCTTCTGGAAGTGATGAAAATTCCTTGGTCTGCAGAGTTCGAGGGTGGAGACATCAAGGTCTTTCACAGGGACTTCGAGTCGGTCGCAAAGCTGGTGGGTGTCCGGTATCAAGGAGCGAAGGTGGCGGTAAATGGCGAGTTGCTGAGGTGTAGAGCGAAAGCAGCGTATGATGGCGTGGAACGTGGAGAGGAGAAGGAGACTTGGCAGAGAATGGCTGAGTGACTGAAAGCAGAGTTCGACAGCCCAGTGGACAGGCAGCTGGCGATGCAGCAGTTCCGGAGCACAGAACTTGGACTAGACGATGACCCGCTGGGATTGGCTGTGAAGTTGACTAAACTTCTTCGACGAGGACTTCCCACGTTGGATGAGGAGTCTCAGGGGCAGTTGCTGGCTGCATAGTTCACCGAAAGTGTCCTAAATGCCATCGACTAGTCAACGCGGCCACCCTCTCAACATATACTGCTTGTATCCATTCTTATCAGCAACGCCCATTACAATACCAGTGACTAGACAGCAGGAAACTGGTTGCTCTCTAGTGACTAATCAATATGTTTAACTCAGTCCTACAAGAGGTCAGTCGCAACCCAAATAGTTCAATGATTACTCCTTTAAATTCAGCACTCAGGGATTTAGGTTCCATCAATTCTTCAAAGGTTGCAGATTAGTCATACTGATGAGTAACAACAGATACGAAAGCTAGTTGAAGATAAACTTCCAGTCGATTGCATCCAACCAACTAATATCGTTTTCTGGTCATAAGTTTATAGTGATAATTGTAATGCCTTCAGTAAGATGATGACGAAAGTCTATTTAGAAAGAAAACTTGATGTTTAGATAGTAGGTTTGGTATTTCCTCGATCAAGTAGCTTGAAATACCCAATGCTTCACTTACTGACTACTTCTACACACATGTAAATGGAAAATAATTTTTTTTTATTTCTGAGAAAAATAAATTACGTATACAAGTGGCATGAGCCGAAAACCAATATTATTGTAGCATATTTCTGTTATGTAAAGTGGATTAGGCAACTGAGATGTATGCCTTCTTCAACTAAAAGTGTAAATCTCAGAAGACATAAGGGAACAGTCAATTCAATCACTAAATAAAAGCAGAAACGATATACTAAATACTGAAATATACAAAGGCCATTCAAAACAGGGACTATGTTCCACAACAGGTGCGCAGAAACGTTTATTTCCTGATTTAATCACAAACCAACATCATGAATAAGCTGTATAGAAAAACAATAAAGAGACTGTTTAAAATCTGTCATATAACCGTCAATAGGTTTGCATTAAACAACACGAGTTGTCATCGAAGAGTAGTTAACACATTTCTGTAGAAAATCTTCACTAAGTCAATGCCTCTGAATGACCAACTGTTCTTGGCGACAATATTTATTTGGTGCTGGCTAGTAGTGGAATCCATGTGGCATGTCTCGACCTCTCTGAGACTCGTCAGCTGGATGTACCTGGACCCTAGGGATCCACTGAAAGTTGAAATTAGTACGCACTGTATTGAACTCCTAAGACACGATAGTGTCGTGTCTTCTAAGCCTTGATATTTTGTTCTGGACTTTTCATCACCAGGCTCGGTGACACTTTTGGCACTAACTTCATGATGAAGTGAAGTAAATTCGAATGTTAAACGGAAGTTTGGGTAGTGTTTTTGCCAACTTTAAGTGGGGTTCCTCTTGCGAGTTGGCGAAGAGATTTTTATAACACCTTGGCCTACTGACCTTACGTTTCATTCGTTCACACTGGTAACTTATATTTGTTAGAGAGAAATTGTGTTATTTGTTGCTAACACACTGTGCTTCATTATTATGTTCTTTCAGCAATTACGACTTGCCTGACCCATGGCTATTTTCATCTTAAGTAGATTAAAGATTGCGTCTTTGTCCACATGTTGTTATATCTTCGGGACCTGGTGTTTGGGAGATTTCTAACATTCTACCAGTCGAATTTGTGATTATGACTGTCTGCCTGCGTAGGAGTCAAGATTCGATTTCACCTGATAATGAAACTTTACGACAAAATATCAAAGATCAGAAAGCACCAAACCACAATCAACCTCATCCTCAGTAGCAAATCGTTTTCATCAGTTCAAATCTTTGAAGACAAATGCACTTCTCTGTGCTGGGAAAGAAGAGGACTTCGCCAGTCGGAGAGCTTCTACTCGACAGTAGGTTTTCTTTTCTCATGAATGTTTGTGGCGTAGAATCTTGTCATAGGATAATAAAAACACAAGCAATCAACTTTCCTACTGGATGAAAGATTGCAAAACAAAGTGGCAGGAAAATGATGCGTTTAATGATCTTGGATGCACATAAGAGATTCATGGAATTCAACAATGTAATTACGACTCAACAATGAGTATTGGAATCAGTCTACCAAACAAATATGATGAACAAATGACAACAGGCATAAATATAACAAATAAGAACGAACTAGAGAATGGGAGAAAGAAGTTGAACAACAAACTAATAAATCTGTCGCAAAAAATAGTGAAGGAATTAGAAGATGAATGGGTAGGGAATCTTTCAGAACGTCAGCCATCTACGATGCGGGGTGCACAATGCACTTCGCAGAAACTGGACTACAATATTGGAAATGCAGACAAACTTGATTTCTGTACTTCTTTCAAGTCTATATTGGGAACTTAAGGATTAAATGTTGAGGAACAACATGGAAACGGCGTCAATCAATTTTTCCGTTAGTGAAAATCAAAGGGAATCAAACACAAACGAAAGAAATGGACTGAGATCACTAATGACTGACAAGGCTATTTATTGCATTACAAACTTCAGATAAAGGAAGGAAAACAGTCATCATGAACAAGATAAACTATGTCAAAAAGGCACAGCAGTTACTCAACAACGAAAGTGTTTGCCAATCACTAGACTGTAATCCAATTAAACAGTTGAACAACTTGATCCAAAGGAAACTGAGGAATTTACTAAAAGCAGGTCAAGTCATAAAGAAGAGGAATGTCAGATGAAGGCAAACAGACTGGTCGTACTGGGGTTCTATGATCGACACAGGATACATAATACAGATATTCCACTAAGACTAGTAGTTTCAGTACATGGAACACCTTCATTCAGCTTGCCGAAATACTTTTACAGAAAAGTGAACTATCTGATTAGTGGAAGTGAAGAGTCTGTCAGCTGGGTAAAATTAATTTATAGGAAGAGCAAAAGAGACGGTGATGAGAGGATGGTATTCTTTGATGTGACTTCAATCAACTGATATATAGCCAATGGGACAATGAATTCTCTTCTGATGAAAGAGCAAAATATTTCTGACCACACAAAAATCACTGTTCCAAACATAGTAAACCTGTTGAACCTATACATTACGAACTACTTACAGTTCAATTTAAAGATTTACAAACCAGTAAAATGTATATCTATGGGGTCGCCAATATCGGGATTGATGCCTGAAGTAGTGATGCAGAGGCTGGAATCAACGGTGACTCCTCGTACGTAACCAAAAATTTGGATTTGGTGCGCTGATGATACACTTGTAATTCTTGAGGAGGTTGAAATAGAAAACACATCCAAACTAATGAAATAAACTTTTGAGGGAATTCACTTCACAAAGAAGGTGGAGGAGGAGACTAGCAAGAAAATTGTGTTCTCGGAGTTCTTCGTCAGCTGAACACATGAAGGAACTTTACTTTGCGAAAAAAACCCAACACACTGACAAAACTTTGAGGTACAACAGCAGTCATCCTGCAGCTCATGAGAAATATTGTGTACAATCACTATTCTCAAGAGTCAAGGCACATTGTAGCACTAAAGCACTTTGGAAAGAGGAACTGGAATACTTGTTCAAAGCGAATGATTATCAAGTTGACCCCCTCAATACCTTTTTATCAGCAGAATAGACGCCGGCGTAATTGCCCGAAACCAATAAGCGGCTTAGTGTATTCTATATTACAGATACCTCACAAACTGTCGATCAATCACTTGTTCCATTCGGGATTGCAATAACACACAAACCAATGAAAACACTTCAGATCATATCATGCAAACCAAAGGATCTGTTGTTAAAATCTAAAATTGAACCGGAAATGCACTCAGCAACGTCATGCAAATTCATACGGTAGGTAATGAGCCAAACTAATGCGAGAGCGCTAACGATGGTACCTGACTGCCAGATTTCGGTAGGTGGAGCAATGTTTGAACTTATGACCTACTGGCTGAGAGTTATCTCCTCAAAACAATAAGCCACAGCTCCATTGCCAAAAGAAGACGGCACAGGTATAATGTACCAAATCAACCGCAAGGACTGTTCCCAGAGATTCGTTGGCTAGTATGGCCTTCAGATTGCTAGGAGGATTCATTATCCCTAACTAACCGTAAAATGACATGATACAGGCTTCTTGGTTCCCATGCAGGCAGACAATCATGGGGAATGTGGAAATGCTGCAAACAGCAGGTTCCAAAGATGTGATAAACCTTCTAGAAGCATACTATCCAATAAAATGTCAGTCAGCAGACACATGGATATAGACCCGATCTACAATCTGTCTAGGGAGAAAATAATTTGATCCGACATATGGGAAAAAATTTCAAGTGTCACTACATTATAACTGACACCCATAGACCAGAAGATATTTCTCTCACCTCAGTGGACTGTTCTGTCATGCTTCTGCCTTTGAAGCAACGAGTACTTTGTTTTGCTTTCAAATAAAACACTTTCAGTCACTGAGGTACAGGTACATTCACTTGAAGAGCCCTCAAATGGGACGAAATGCGCGGACTGGGTTCCACTGTCAGACACCATTAAGTAAATTGTTACGTAATGGACATTCAGACAATATCGAGGGGTTGGGGTATCATTTCATATGCCAGCAGGGGTCGACGGGAAATTGTAGGGACTGATAAATGATTACGAATCCTATTTGTCATCATCTGATAGTGTCAAATACTAAAATCAAACAATCTCTCATTCGTTACTTCAACTTTGATAAATTTGTAGACGTTAAACGTTCTGTGTTTTAAATCATTTCAGATAGGTTGCCTCATTAGTTAGTAACACTGGGGTTGATACTTGAATATCTATGCTGGTGAAACAATGTTTTTTAGACATGCGAACGCTACCAGTCTTTATGGTTTTGATGTACATATACACAACATTACTGAAAATAACCAAATCAAAGCTAAAGGCTACTTTAATTGATTTAGATTGCTCATAAAAGCGAAATTTACCACGGAGAGACAAAGTCATTATTTCATGGATATCCTGAACTTAACTTGGTAAGTATGGCCGACTTACGGATACTGAAAGTTCAACATTCTCAATTTACATGATAGACTGAATGCCTCCTTATTCAATAAATGAAGTCTGAAGTGACTTGAATTTAACAGTTTGTTAATAGTTGAAGCACTTTGAGCTGATCAATATTCTGATACTATGAAGGTGAATCACAAGTTTACCAAAGTGACACAGTGTTTTTGGAACAAAATATTTATATTCAGTAACTTTAAAATGGGCGTTGATACAAATGAAGCACGTATCAGAATGGTCATATAAATGTACACTTACCCAGTGCATGAAAGTAAATACATTCATTTTTAGCACACCTTAACCTTAAGTAAGACACAAGTGTAAGGAGTGGTCGTCAGACAACAATTCATTCAGCTACTAAGGTCTCAGAGCTGATTAATTTTCCTGGAATTCACGAATACATTTCAGCTAGCGGAATAATCATAAATCTTTATAGAGAGAGTAATCTACTGTGTTTATCTTAAAACTTTTCATCTTCGTAATTCTTGAAAAATCACTCTTAAATAGAACTTCTTAGGAAAAGAGATTCAAATAAGCTGATTATTTTCATATACAGTTTTGTAACTTTAGTAAACTTCACGTTGAGAAACTTTAGAATTTTGTAATACAAGTATACTACTAATTTGCTAATAATAGTAGTTTAAAACTAATTATCTAATTTATGAGTTCCCATACTGACCTACTTCTTGCTACCTTTTTGGTACTTATTCCTAGACATAGAAGTAGAACATTACTAAAAGCATTACAATCAACATTCATTCCACGACGAATAGTTAAAAAGCTTGAAGTCATTTGGACTACGTGAATCGCAGATTACTTGTTGATTGCATGGTCTGTTTCAATACATATGAAAATTGAGTAGTTTTGGAATTAATCATTTGGTATATCGGCAGGATTCAAACCAAAAACCGGTGACTGAGTTCAGTTAGGTGTGACTTATGATGGGGGAAATTTCATAGTTCCACAACTAAAACAGAGTTATTCGGGAAGTTGACGGTCATTTCCTTTGTGTGGGTTCGACACCAACGTCTATATTTTATGAGGTATCAGGAACTAATCAACATGATGTATATAATTTCTTGTTGGCAGTTATCCACCGGGAATTCCTGTGGGCTCGAAGAGTTTCATTTTCTATTGATGATCAGATCTTGAGTGAGTCGTTGAAAAAGTCAACTACAACAGACCACTGATTTTTTTACCACTGAATAATGCACTTAAATTTCTCGCTATTTGGCTGTATTTATGCTTACCGAAAGGGCAAACTTAAGATAAAGCCCTACTTGACTCATTTTTCGCGCATTTTTGGCATTTGTCTGCAGGGGATGTCTGAAATCTCGATGGAAATGATGTCTCCTATGAGTCACCTAGTGATACAGTTGGAGAAGTTACCACTGAGATATCCGAGCCCCGACTGACCTCCTGTAAGTTTTACCTGTAAATGTCCGACTTCAAAGCTTCACTTTAAACTTCCTTGACAGATTTCAATCAAAGCCTAGTACTTGAAAGATATATCGGTTACCAGTGGACGATGAATTCGTTTAATTTTGTTGTTTTCTCAGCTTCCTGTTACCATCACAATGGTAACTGAAATAAGGAAGTATACAGATCAAGAAACAATGGAAGTCAGGATCAAAACCAGGTAAACAATGGCATATTTAGACAAGTAAGTAGGTATCTAGACCAAGAAAAATATTTTGGCGTGTTGCAGGTACTTCATTTGATATGGATTTAGATGTTTGAGACCTACTAGAGAAATGAATGCTTGTTTTTTTGTCGCACTGTCAAAAATCACTTACTCGTATGGGTGTTTTGAAGTCGGTCGTTACGATAGTATATATCTTTTGCTTTAGTTCATGATTTAATACTGTTTGAAGAAAGATGGGTCAAAAGAGTGTCTGGGTCGATGAGAATTACTTATCAAGACACTTTGCATTATCATAGTTGAAAAGGAGACAGATGTGTTAGCACTAGAGTTGTGGGTCAGAGTGGAAGGAGAGAGATGTTTCTTTTTATCACTATGAATTTTACTCAGCAGTTATACTACTTACTTTAGTATCAATTATAATAAAAGGTATACTGTGAGTTGCAATTCCTTTGAAACCTATCTTATAGTGTACTAAATAAAGAAGTGTTTATGTTGCTGAAAAATAACGTTTAGCATTATCAATTTTATTATAAAAGCCATTTCAGTGAACAAAAAATATTCTTTTCAATAACTTCTTCCTCAGATCCTATAGTTATACGTACATGTTGTGTAATTCTACGTCAGTAATACTGAGATTTTGCTTATCAACTTGTAAATAATAATGTTTATTACATATTTTAGGAAGTCAATTGAGAAAAGTCATGTATGAACGTTTATGATAGAATCAATTGTTACCAGGATTCAATTCAAAATAACTGGTTATCTAAATGATTATATGGTAACTTAGCAAAACGTTAGGAAGTGTTTATGACAACTGGATGAAATAAACTAAGACGGGACAGAAGTAGTTAAGAGAATTTGTCAAAACTAATTCAGATGATAGGGAAGAAGGGGGTATCTACAGTATGGAATTAGATTATCTGTAGCAGGATGCTAACGAATTTGTGCATCTCGAATCTGGTCACTGTAAATGTAGATGCGATACTTGCTTATTTGAGACACACAACTCGGGTTGTTTGATCCTAATTGCTGCTGCTTCTTCAGTTTGAAGGATCCTAAGCCGGGTACCTTTAGGCAAGTTGATGGGAACGCTGTACAGAATGGAAAACGACTCGTTCAAATCCATTTTATGGTTAGTTTCAACTAAGTGTGCTGATATGGGGCTGGTAGTAGTCTTTACTACACATTTATTTAACCACGCTGGGAGATGTTCGTGAGCGGTTAAAATTAAATTCGTAGAGCAGTGGCCTACACAACTGGCTGAAAAGGAGATAAAACATTGTGATGACTGAGAAGATATGTGCTGAGTGCCTTGGCAGGTAATGAGGTACACAACAAGCAATTGTATCCAATATATCTGAGAAGGATCTGTGTTCAGACGCTCGGCTTCCAAATAGAAGTTCGTCAGTTTTAATAATATGTAAGCAGACAGGTATTTTCATCAGTGTAAACTTAAAGCTTGGGCACCATGGTAGAATTTAATTCCATATTAGACTTGTTTATTTAATTTGCAACGCAGTGGTCTAGTATTATTAACTTGATGACGTTTCGAGCATAAACTATTCCTCATAATCATACCAATGTAACCAGACTACTTTCGACAGCTGATTTTTATAGTCCTGACCTGAAGTCTAGATACCTTTTGGAATGTCAATTTTCTGTAGACGGCAGTATCTAAACCAAACTTCAAGTTATCGCATCCAAATATCTAAGTGATAGAGCTAGAAAACTGACTAGTCAGTGCAAGGACCTAAATAAGGAATTGAAACACGTAAAAGAAGCACCAATAGTTAATTATTATTCTCCACAGTTTATTCAGAGATTGATACGAACACACAAGAAACACCAACATGAGTAGAAAGGAGTTTACAGCCTCCATTGTGTTACTTTATAAGGAAGGAACATCAGAAACTTTACTTAAGACCTTCAACAAAGCTGGAATTAGGGTGGCATTTAAACCTGCAAACTCAGAGATAAGCTTTGTCGACTGGCCTGAGCATCCGATAGAACCAATTCAGCAAAATAATCTGATCTATCGCACTCCCTGCAATGATTTTGAGGTCAAGTACATAGGTCGAACTAGACGGTCGGAGTCAGTTAGAATAGCCGAACATAGGAATTTAGCTAAATAAGATCAATAACCTAGAAAAAAACTCGGCTACTCCAATGCACCCATTAAGAAACAATAGGGTCGGATAAACTACTGCACTTAAGTCCAATATAATAAGGTGGAGAAAGAGATTGATAAGTGAATCTTTGCTCATCGAATCCGATTAACACCCAACACATGTAATAGGAATGACGAAACACCTAAACCAGAGGTATAGAAAATCTTACTACCAATAGAAACAAAGAATAAGAGGTGACAGGACTGTAAAAGTCAAATATGGAAAGTAGAGTGATTTCAGTGAAATGATTATGAGCAATGGTAATTTATGCTTGAAACGTCATCGAGTAAATACTACTGTCACTGTGTGTTACAAATTAAATATGGAATAGTTTCATCAACCCTCACCCAATAGGTGTGGTTCATTGCCAAGTAGACGAATGTATACGTGTTTGCCGAGTTTGTTTCAGTAAAGTTACTTAAGAACATTTGTTAGAATCTAGTGTTAAGTGATAATAGTGTATACATCGGTTCTTGGGCAGTACAGAATATGAGCTCTAGAAGAAAAAATATTTTTATTAGTTAGACAATTACGATCTACTAAAGAAGAAAGTCAGGGATTCAAATGGTAGAGCAATTTTCATGAAATGGTGCAAATCAAGTGTACCTAAGCCATTATGAAGTCAGAAGATAACTACTTGATACCATAAAAGGCTTAAAAATTATGTACAGTATTGCTTATTGCCATGTAGGATTCGGACGTTGATCAACGCCTTGTCAGGATACTGAATAAGGTGGCCGTTTACAATGAATTCCATCACTTTTCTATGAAACTGATAAAAAATTTAGTTCTAACTTTATAGATAGCGTAAAAAAACTAAAGGAAGATGGTGATGAAAAGATGACATTCTTTTCTACTAGTTCATTCTTAACTTGAGCCGACTCAAATCTAGCCAAAGAATGGAGAGTTGCTCTTCTGAAAAGCGACCAAAATATTTCTGATCATACAAAGACCACTGTTCCAAACGGAACAGATCTACTCAACCTATGCTTCACGAACTATTGACAGTTCACTTGCAAGATTTACAAACCAGTAAAATGGATATCTATAGGATCGTTAATATCAGGATTGATGGCTGAAGTAGTGATACATACAACAAACTATGAGCAGCGAGAAGATGGTCATACGCTGACTGAAGATTTGGATTTCGCCGATGATGATTTATGTCTAATATCTTATCTCACAAACTCGAAGATCTACCAGCGAGAAATAACAAGTTGGCAGAGGAGAGGGAGTGAAGATGAGAATTCAAGTGAATGCAGAGAAGACAGGTGATGAAGATACCCAACCAACACCACCACCAACAAGCACCAATCACCATCAACAGGAGAAATGTGAAGGAAGTAGTCTGTCTCACCAATTTAGGCAGGGCAGTGTCGTTTCAACTACAGAAGATGGCGGCAGCACAGACGAGGATGTAACAGCCATGATCAGAAATATAGCAAGACAGGCCTTCATTATTAGACAGTTGATAATTAACAAGCTGTACGTTCATGAATATATGTTACAGTGGGATAGAACGTTCCAGAGTTGTACCCGGTCAGGGGGCGAAACATATTGAGTAACTACAGGAAGTTAATTAATACACATGTGAGTTTAGAGTGGGGAAATAGAAGAGGGATTATAAAATTAGATGTAATTACGTAATACAGGATGAATGTATAGCAAAGTAGGAAACTAACTGAAGGGTTATGAAGTCAAAATGGCGATACGTAGACGTTCGTACACCGATGAGACTAACAATTTTGGACTTTATGGATTGGTGATACTTCATGATCAGGTCATTCTTAGTTCTCTTCTGTCTAAATCCTACTTTGTTTAGCATCTCGCGTTGAGTTAGGCGATGGCTTGACATGCGCGGCGCATGTTGAGATGGCCTCATTCACAACTTCATTGCCTCACTTACCCTCCTTACTCAGTGTTCTATGCTTAACCTCAGTTTTGTTCGCATGGTGATATTATCATACCCGGGTAACCTGATTAACATACCAGTAATGAAAAACCAGTTACCTCTTTATATCTTCTTTTTCCAATGACTGTGTCTCTCAGTCGTTCAGTAAGACAGAACAGACTATATTGCATTATGCATATACTATAATAGGTAGTCGGGCATTTTATTAAAATCAGAGGTGGCACAGTTTTGCAAGTGCCAGGTGAACGTTTTGTGTCTGATCTAAAATTTCTTCAGCAGCCGGTTCATTATGGTTAATGTAGTCGATACAAATCAAGCTTGCTACATCATTTTATATTTTACGGGTGTAAAGCGCATATCAAAAACATCTGAATTTTGGCTCATAGAACCTAGAAAACCTTGCTTCATGTCAGCGCCTTCACCTAACAACATCATGTCACCTAAGAACTGAATGTTCAGCAAGAGGATTTTGAACAGCGATTCATTTCCTAACAAACTCAAAGTATATACAATGAGGTCCATCAGTGTTTCTGCGGAAAAGCTAAATGAATATGACGTAGTGAACATCTTTGTTGGACTCCACTGTATTTTATTACTTTGCTCAGAAGCCTTCCATAAGCTCAATAATGGTTGCGCAAGTTTGAGTAGACATACTGGGTAGCATACTGTGCACACTTGAAACTCCTTCCACAGTTGGACGTACCTGATTTTCTGTTCAGGGTCGTAGAATCTTGCCTCCCAGTCAAAAAATATTCAGAGTCTGAGACTCCAGTGAGGACGCAGGTGTTTGGATGTTTTTCGAAGGATAAAGATCTCACCAATGTTGTCGTATATTAGCTTGAAATCTGCTCCAAAGTTTGAGTTTTGTGTTACTGAGCTCTAGTTGGACAATAAAGGACTATGGACCTTAAGGTCTTAGATACTATGTTACTGTTACTCATATGTGATAGCTGATTTTCAATGGTGATTTCATGCTTATTTTTGTTGACAAAGGTCTAAGGTGCAGAAGTAGACTGTTCCTTCTACAGTTAGATTTCAAGAAAGTGGTTTTAAATTTGACTAAAGACAAGTTTATTATCGTAGGATTTTTGTCCTTTCGATCAACTTAAATTACACCACAGTGTGCATAGACCGGTTTACTGGATGGCAGACTGTGATATCTCTCAAAGTTAAACCTATTGAAACAGTCATGTGGAATATCACTGAACACTAATCTTTGTAATACAGATAATAGTAGTGCACAACTAGAAGTATGTATGCTCTAACAGCTATCTGAACTCCTGAAGGTACCATCTTACTTCAAATAGTATGGTGAAAAAGGTTAATTACAGCTAAGAAGAAGATATTGGTAAATGGAGCAACAACTTAACATTAGTTATCTTTGAAATATATCCAAGTTTCAAACTGAATGTTAGTCACTTTACAGAAAAATCAGATTTTGGAGTTACGTAACGTTCTACTGAAGAGTAACTTAATCAACAAGCCAAAATAGAAAATCGATTAGATTTAGTTAACCAATAAATAATAAATGAAAAACTAAATAAGTACTTTACAACCTCACTACTCTCAGGATCAATACAATCAAGTTGGCTTACTTTAACAGGTAATGAATGTACTCTCTTCGTCAGGCATTAAGGTGTTTAGAAAACAGTATAACCTGATTTTTAAACAGGTTCCACGAAAACGTAGAAGATTGTTGTCATTGGACTGTTAAGCACAAATGGGACCTTGAATATCTATAGTTTACCTTTATGTAGTATCATAGTGTGAATCGTTTATTTGATACAGCAGTAAACAAGACACAGGATTAAAAAACAATATATGATGTAAGGCGATTGATTACAAGCTGCCAAAACAGAAAAAAGGGCTAGGTCTATGAGAATTGCCTGTTCATGACAAGGATGTGCAGAGACGACTCACTTTTAATGCGATTGCTCTGCTGTTGTCGGTGTCACTTTTTGTCATTTTATGTCTGTTTTTCACATATTGACCGCTAACCTTAGCAGAACCTTTTCTATCGTTGTATCTCGCTTTATTTACAATTACTCTTCTATTGTTGTTCTTTGAATCACTGATGATAAAAGTCAGAATTTTGGGAAAAAACAGTTGCATTTCATCTAAGAATACAGGGCGGAACTTCAAAATTTCCCTTGAGTGACCTTGAAATGGCCTTGAAACGACTAATAGGGAAACGGCTATTAACTTCTCATTTTTAATGCAGAAATGAAAGGAAAACTACTGAAAACATGTAACTTTTAAAGATATTTAGGGACGTTTCATGGTTTTAAAGGGTTTCTAACCGCCCAAAGAAAATAACATATGATAAAGTTATTCATTCATGTGACTCCACGACATTAAACCATCTGAACTATGATAAGGATGTAAATATACTTTCAGATTGTTTCTGTCACCTCTAAACTATTTGTTTGAACCCATTTAGAAGGATTTAATAATTAGATTTTGAGAATTAAAGACAGATATCAGGTGTATGTGGTTGGATATAAAGTAGAGACGTATTGATTTCAAAGTATGAAACTTTAGAATGAAGTCGTTAGATAGCAAGGAAACAGTGAATGGGTCTAATTCACCGCTATAGGACATAATGTACAATGCAAACATACTTGAAATTAACTGGTAGACTTTAGGGAGGCAAAAAGAGGTTTTTGACTAAGTTTCAAGATGTTCAACCTGATATGTAAGAATAGTTCACTGTGATCCACTTGTCTATAAGTGTCTCTTGTTTCACAGATCTGGAGGTGTTGGCAAATGGGAAGTCGTTTCATCATAATATGTAAAATAACCATTATGGTTCGGGGATATGAGAAGGCTTGAGGCATTCGATCACCATTACTTTCGTAGGGTAGACCGTGTATCTTGGTGCTATCACATGATTTATAGAGAAATCAGGTGTAGATTTTTAGGGAGACTATGTAAGTCAGTTGATGACGTTATGAACCTTCATCGACCGAGGTGGTTGGAACATGTGTTATCCATACCTTATCATCGTCTTCCGCGTCGTACAATGCTAGCTGAATTAGGCCTGGGCTGAGAAAAATGTCTAAGCTGACCACACTGAAAGATTACATCACTGCATGAAGTTTTTGACTATTGGTCTAAACCGTGCTGGGGAATGTAGACTTTTCCGGTTGGCGCCTATATGACTACGGAAACCAGTATTTAAAAACTGTAGGTGATATGGTTCGGAATCAATCTCAGACATGCAGATTCATCCAGACATCTTCATCTTAATCGTCATGCTGAGTGAAATTGCTAAAATGACAGTTCACAACTTAGATATCATCATTATTATTCTGAACGATCACACTGTCACTTTCGATGAGATTAGTCGTCTCAAGGTCATTTGATCTTCACTGAAATTCAGAAAAAGTTTACTGTTCCACCGGACATTATATTGTCTAATTTACAGTTACAAAGACTACCTCATTTTATCCAGCTTGAATTTCAGTAACGAAACAAATTACATGTATTTGTCTAGTGATTTTTCGTTTCATAAGTAATATACTAGGTCAAAAGTAGTATTTTTGTCAGGAATCTTTCGCATAGTTTTCTCAATTTTCACCCGCCTAAAATTTACCTATTTAATAAATGTTACCTAACGTTATTTTTGGTCTCAGGCGTAGTTATCACTGGGACTACTTTACTGGGTTGACAATTCTGTGCTGACCTTGAATTTAACGCCGATTATTTGTTGTTTACTTCGAACATGAATGACCATTTTCATTCTCTTGTATGTTGATAATGATCATTTTTGTACTATGCACTAAATTTATATGTTATCGCCTTCGTATCTTTTTTAAATCTGAAAAAGGTATCTCAACAACCTTTGTTTCAATGAGAATATACAAAGATATGTTGAAGTGCCATAGTGAAATAGGAATGGTTAATGTTATTACTAAAATTTCAGTTAGCATGTCTGTATATATTTTACATTGATTAGTCACTGAATAGTAATCAAAGTCTTGTTGTATATTTAGAACTACTGATAGATTTTTATGGATGACGGTCGTGGTGTGTGTGGTCACTCAGCTCACCACTGCATTACAATTTGATTAAAGTTATGTTGTTACTTGCATTATCCCGTAGTTGATTGGTTTCTTTTGACAATATGAACTTCTATGCGGACGCTTTGGTATTGCCTGAGTTTCGATTTCATGTAAATGATGGCTAGTAGCTAGCAATGGAATCCAGGGCGCAAATTTCGTCCTATTTAGGACTCTTCAGCTGACTACAGCCTGTCTCCCAGTGATCGATGCTGTCCCTACTAGAACTAAAACTTAGGACCGATCGCTTCAAATGTCACAGCGCTATTCACTAGACCACCGAGTCATGATACCTGTCTCATAAGAAGTGGCTGTCGTGACTGTGTGCCTAGTGGATAACGCTCTGGCGTTTAAAGTGACCAGTCCTGGGTCTGATCCCTAGTGGGCACAAAATAGCTCACTGCGAGGAAGGTGCATGAGGCTGACTAGTCCCAAACAGGACGAAACGCGCATCCTGGATTACACTGCTAACCACGATCTATCACTGATTGAAGTTAGTTGGTTGGTATTAGTTTGTATGACACATTAGGTCTAGTTTTCTTGCTTCTTGACACTCATCTAAAGTCGGTGTATGGTAACGTCCCTGACTGCTGCACTGTGTGAATTAGATTTTGACCTCCCGACAACTACCTTAAAGTCTCCAACATCATTTACTGCTGAAAAGCTGGATACCTTCTATACAAGTGCTGTTTTTTGCTTTGATAGATCTGAGTATGCAGGCTTTCACTATTCCTGCAGTCTCTGTAGCAGAAAACATTTTCTAATCATAATTTCCTAGGAGCTGGTTTCAGTGTATGCTGAAACTATTTTGTTGATTCTTTGAAATTATTGGATAGTCATTTCTATCCTTTGGCTGTTGTTTTGCTGTAGAAATGAATCTTTTGATCTATTTTGTTTTCCCAGCAAGAATAAAGAGACGCAGAAAAAGAGAGTTTGTGTATCATTGGTTGGACATTGGAGTGCTATCGATTTCAGAGCCTAAAAATTACACATTCAGATACATACTACTCATAAGCACAATGTTTAGCCGGTGCAAATAATGTTCGTTTATTTTAAGACCTTAGTACTCCAAGTGACTACTTTCATATGTGCACCTTAATGAAGTAGTAGTGTGAATTTCTTTCAAAGAAATTGGAAAACAAAGGGAACAAGCAACTTCTTACCGAATAAACTACATGCCCTAGCTGCGTGTAAAATGAAAACGAAGGATTTGTCTGACTTATGGTACTATATTACTAAATGATAATGACGGATGCATTACAAACCCCTAATCGTCAAGTTTCGATGAGGTTATCACTATAAAAAGCACCTTTCAGGAATTGCTTCCACAATATAAACAGAAAGGTTGTATCTAAGGCGAACCATTGGAAAATATGAAAAACGTGTAGACTTTCATGAGATAAACAAATATCTTCGTTGCATTGTGTTCTCTGAGCTGGGCTGTTTACTCGTAGAGCTTTAATCCTCTTGCTAGACGATATCATCAGCACTAACTTCAGCATGAAGTGAGCTGTCAATATCTCTTCGTGAGTGATTTAGTAGCTTGTTCTGAATAACTGGTTTGTGATTGGTTATTTCCTTTGATTGTTGTGTTCTTGACTGCACAGATTTTCCTATTGAATGTTCCTCTGCTTGAAAACTGATCTTTCTATCGTTTATCATTTCTTTCATTAATTGATAGGTTGAGTCTATGTCTACGTATCTGTTGACTGCTGAATGACTTGAATACCAAGCTTCCAGGAATTCTGTGACATCCTTTGGGTTTCCTCTGTCCAGGATGTCTATATTGTCAAAATTGAATTCATATCAATAGTTATCCACATGCATTGAAATGGGTGATGAAATGTCGTGACATTTGTTCATGTAAGCGAAGTCAAAACTGGAAACCTAAGTGTAAAGGAAGCCAACACTCACTGATCAAATCCTCAAATGCAGTAGCGAAAACTCAACAATGGTCAAAATTAATTGCGTGCTGACTCTTTTCAGAAGAGCGAGAACACACTGCAGCACAACATCACGAAGAAAAGAAAATTACTCGATGTCTATCCTAAAGAAGAACGGCTACCCACGAAACTTTATCAGAAGATGCCTATCTCGTGCATAATCAACTACAAGGTCATTCACAGAAACCAACAAACACATCACCCTATCATACATAAAGAATATATCAGAAATCACAAGATTGCTGAGACCACTTGGAATTGCTGCGGCTCATAAACCAACAAATTCCCTGCAAATACTATTATGCAGACCAAAGGATGCAGTAATCAAAGAAGGCAAACCGAATATCGTTTACAAAATCAACTGGAATAACTGTAGTCCATACTAAATTAGACAGAGTGGTCACCCTCTTTGCACTCGTCTACATGAGCACCAGTTGGCTATTAAACGTCACGACATTTCATCACTCATTTCAATGTATGTAGAAAATTATGGACACAAATTCAGTTTTGACTGTGTAGACATCCTGGACAGTGGAAACACAAAGAAAAGAAAGATCAGTTGTCAAGCAGAGGAACATTCAATCGGAAAATCTGTGCAGTCAAGAACACAACAATCAAAGGAAATAACCAATCACAAACCAGTTAGTCAGAACAAGCTACTAAATCACTCACGAAGAGATATTGACAGCTCACTTCATACTGAAGTTAGTGCTGATGATGTCGTCTAGAAGAAAAACGATAAAAGTTCTATGATTAAACAACTCAACTCAGAGAAAACTATACAACCATGATTATCCATGGAGCTACAAATATTCTCCACTATCTCATAAACAAATGTTCAAGGTAAAATCGACCATCATCAAACAACTGAAGCAAGTCCAGCAAATTCATTCATGATTTGGAAAAGTTACTAACATCCTAAGATGTTAAATCAGGAACAAAATGTGATCACAACGAAAATGAACAAACAAAGAAATGGATAAGGTAACATTGTGGAAGAAAATGATTTACACTGTAGTGGGCGTTGCTGATAAGAAAAGATATAAGTAGTATATATTGAGAGGGTGACAGAAATCATACTGGATCACCAGCAATGGGTAAGGATTCCGCCAACATAAATACAAGAGACAAGGCAGGGGTATGCAGAGCTAATCAAGAAAGAAGCAGAAGAGGAAGTGGAGCATGATTTGCAAATGGGGTTATAGGGCAAGGTGTACCACATTTAACGACTACTGTTCCACTTGTTGACAATAAACGTTTCTTCCTGCGTACCTCAGAGCACACAGAAATCATAAAACACAAGAACAAACTTAGTCCTCGCTGGAACCGGAGAGACGAAATGATGCCGACTGATGTAAGCCTTCGGAAAGTCAGTCGGTGAAAGCAAAACTAAACATGGGGACATGGAATATCCGAACAATATTTGAAGCTGGCTAGCTGGCAATGCTGCCCATGTTGCAGAAGAGATGAGAAGGTATAGCATAGAAGTGCTAGGAATCTGTGAGTAACCTGCAGATGGAATGGTAGTGGACTCTCCAAACTGTCAACTGGAGTAGAGTCAATTATCTACTCCGATATTGTCACCCAAACGACAACCACGAGCACATTGAGTGTTGGAGTGTCTATCATGATGTCCCCTCTCAAGAGCATCGAAGCCTCCCTCTCATGCAGTGGGAACCAATCTCCTCCAGCATCAGGATCAGGATCATGACAGCAGCATTCAAGTCAAATGGAATGAGAGTCACAACTATACAATTATACAATACGCCATGCACCTACAAATAATGCAGATCAAGAGGAGAAGGAGGAATTCTATAGACAACTACAATCAGTAGTGGACAAGAATCCACCCACCTCAGATGGTGACATCAAAATTCATTCTAATGGGTGGGGTGACATGAATGCCAAAATGGGAGTGGACAACACAGGAAGAGAACTCATGGGTAGAGAGGCACTCGGTGAAATGAACGGGAATGGAGAACTGTTTGCAGACTCCTGCGAATTCAACGATTTGGTGATTGTAGGCAGTGCAGTGTGTACAAACACAAGGATATTCACAAGGCAGCGATATGGAGTTGATTTCACTAGACACCAGACACACTAGAAATCAGATCGACTTCATCTCAATGTGAAGAAAGTGGAGAGGCAGCCAACCTACCACTGGACATAAGATCAGGTGAAGAAGGGGAGCAGATGTAGGTGGTTCACACCACTCACTATCTAGTGGAAGGAACCTGACTTCAAAATCAAGTTGAAAGCCTCCATTGAAGTTGGTGCTTGGCCACAGTTCAAGTTGAACACTCAGAACAAAATGCGAAGGACGAAACGTCAATAAATATCTTAATGTTGTCAGCCGACAGGAAAAAATTGTAGACATTAGGCAGCATCCGTGAAGAAATCAGTGTGGAAGAACACTGGGGCTCTTTGAAAGCTACGTGGAAAGAAACCTGTATAACCGTATTAGGAAGGAAGAGGAAACAAGACAAGGAATGGATCTCTACGGACACATGAAAGCTGATAGAGGAGGGTGTGGGCGTGTGCTGTATCAGATGAACCAGTGCAGGGCAGTCCAGTACAGGGATGCACAACGGAAAGAAGAACTGAGTACAGAGTATAAAACACTGCACTTGACAATGGAGTAAAGAGTGCTTGCAAAGACAAAAGACACTTCCACGACACACCTGCAAGTGAAGCACAACAGGCTGCAGGCAGTAGAGAAAGAGACCTGACAACATTATATCAAATAACCAGGTTACTATCTGGAACATCAGCAGCAACCCAGCCGCGAAAGTATCAGTGAACACAAACCCCACGAATAAACAAGAAGTAAAGTCTTGAGTGGCACAAAAATGCAGTTTTTCGGGAAACCAGCAAAACCAAATGGAATTCTCCTAGAAACACTGAAAACAGACTCAGAGACAACAGCACACATACTCACTTTTACCACTATAGCAGAAGGTTTCGAAAGAATGAATGAATGTATGAATGAAGGAAGGAAGGAAGGAAGGAAGAAAAGAAGGAATGAAGGTGCCTGTCGATTGTCACGAAGAAGCGCTAACCTGTCAAACTCTCAAACAAGGGAGACCTAGGCCTTTGCAAGAACTGGCAAGAAATCATCCTCCACTCCGGTCCACCAAAAACAAACAAAACATTGTGCCACATAATCCTACTGAGTCTGAAACATGCTATGGATTCAAAATTACCACCAGAACAGGCTGACTGATTGACTCACTGACTGGCTGGCTGGCTGGCTTCAGGAATTACAAATCATGTACGGATCAAATTGCAACGCTACACTACACATCATCATAGAACAGAGCATAGAATGCCAGTCAACTAGATCATTATCTCAACTTCATCGACTTTGAAAAGGATTTCGACAGCATCGACAGACAAGTAACTTGACAGGCAGTTGATTCAACTCTACAGCTTTAGTGCTACAAACCCTTTATCAACCTCATTCAACAGCTACATGATGATGATGATGCTACATACCAAGAAATCCGCAATGGAAAGCTGAGAGAAGCCTTTGAGTTGAAGACAGGAGTAAGACAAGGCTACCATCTACTATCAACACAAACGATCTTCCTAATTGTCACGGAATGAACACGAATGCATCAGGCAACAGACAATTGTGATGAGTGAGAAGATGGGCACAAGCTGGCTGGACCGATGAAAAGTCCCTAGAAGATTTGGATTTCACCAACGATGATGATTTATATCTCATGTCTTAGGTCGCACAAACTCGAAGGTCTACAGACGAAAAGCAACAAGTTGACAGAGGAGAGAAGGTAGTGAAGACGGGATTTCCTTCAAGTGAACGTGGTGAGGACAGAGGTGATGAAGACAGTGAGACACCATCACAGCCACCATCACCACCACCACCAATAACAACAACGAGAGGCAACAATCAGCATCACTGGGAGGAATGTAGAGAAAGTAGTCTGTTTCACCTACCTGCCTACCTAGGCAAGACAGAATCGTTTCAACTAGAGTCGGTGGCATCACAGATGAGGATGTAACAAGCATGATGGGAAATATGGCAAGACAGGTCTCTATTATCATGAAATAATCAGTGTGGAGATCTACTGTACTGTTCTGTATCGCACTGCACTCAGCAAAAAGCGTGAACAAGATCCAGATTTTGAACACCAATGTGAAGTCAGTGCTGCGATCTGTTTCAGGAACTTGGCGCATCACGAAAAGCATTTCCGACAAACTTCAGACATTCATCAGCAGCTGCCAACACTCAATACAGAAGATCAGATGGGAAGGCGGGAAAGAATGGCCAACAAAGAACTCGAGGAACGAACCAACCATTAATCTGTTGCCCAACAAGTATGCAGAAGGAAATGGAGATGGAGTGGGCATAGACTGAGAAGGCCGATTGGGGATTTCACGCGTCAGGCCAGGCCGATGAGTGGAATTCAAAAAGAAAACGATGGGTTGGGCATTCAAGGCGAGTTGACATGGAGGAGATCTTGTGAGGAAAAAATGAAAGCTTGTGAGCATTCCGTGGAGGCAGGTTGGAAAGACTGTTGAGAAATGAGTACAATTGAGGCGAGCTACTGAAGCCCTATGTTCCGCTAGGAGCCCAAGGGGGGAAAAATAATAAGTCCTCAGCAGTGCACACTCACGATCACGCTGGAGATCAACCTATGAACCAACATGTCTGAGGAAAACCACTTTATAATCCAGCCAGAGTTTATTGAAAGAAGTGAGGTTGAATACGACTAACTGCAGCTGATTCCTTTGCATTGTTTTGTGATAGAAGTCATTTAAAAATGAAAAAGGTAAAATCTTGTTGCTTCTTCCTTGAAGTACATCAAAAGTAATATCTTTGCTGAAAGACCTTGTGTTAGAATTAACAAGTAAAAATGTTTAATGTAATGTAATACTCAAATATTTTAACATGTGTTAAACAGTATTTATGGAATAACTTTAGTTCAAGTTGAGATCAGTTGAAATTACAACGGAACATTGTGGGTACTTCATGTTCTTTGAGTTGGATATTTTCCTAATAAAGCTTTATTGTTCACATCAGAAATTGTCCTCATTGCATACTTAACAATGTAGTCAACGTTTGTCTTGCCACACGGAAATATATTCAGAAAATCGAATATCTTCAATCATTTTACTGGGTGTTTTTTGTGATTCACTGAAGTTTTACACCAACATTCTTATTCCTCTTCTGAGCAGTTAATGAGTTGGGTACATGTTGGTGTTTTTTTAACGCCATTTAAGTGGTTGGTCGTGTTCTAGAGTCTTAGTGAGAGTGATCTCACTCACTTGGAGGCTGGGATATATAGCTGAACGGTCCAAAATAGGACGAAAGTTGCATCCTAAATTCTAATACTAGTCACCACCATCGGTGACTAGCTTCGAGAAGTGATTCCCAAACTTCCAATAAGAAGTCATGACCTGTGGAGTCAACCAAGTCGAACATGAAGATAGTTACTCAACGATGATAGTGGATGAAGGTCATGCTGTATGATGAACTGACAGAAGTAGGAAGTATAAACCACTGGATTCCGACTCAGTCGCTGATTTGCTTAATAACATTTTCGACACAGTTTATTCTTCACATTTATTTCAGAGCATTCGCGAAATTATCAAGCTTCATCTTCACAGTCTTTCACTTCTTTGTTATCTCACTAAAAAAAACATTTAAGAATGTTGCATTTAACTATATTAGGCTCTAAAAGTGTCACTGTCTAACCCTCTAAAAAGAAAAAAGCATCAGTACATGCATGGCAATAGGCTCAGCTATTTTTAGAAAGTGCTTGTTTTAGTAGGGTTTTACCATATTACATTAAGCCAAATTCCTGTGTTGTTATACACTAACTAACTGCAACTGGCTACTACAAACTACACAATTGACATGACAGTCATCATAAAGTATTTGATGTATTGCTTATTTTAGTCGATAGGATCGATAACCTTCAAACCGTTTTATTGGATAAGTTTATCCACTTCTATAGGAATGTATACCTGGCACTGATAAGAATCCTACAAAGAATTTCCAATATCCTTTCTTTAAATGGTGACACCGCAAAGGCTTTGATATGCATATCTCATCTTGCTTTGAAGTCACCGCTTATAATCGCCATAATGTCACCTTCGTTTTACAGTGTTATTTATATAGTTTAAATAGAATTCATCTGAATGTTTATTGTCTAACAGTATTTTTGGAATGCTGTATCATTCCAACAGTTTCATCATATTCAAGATCACTATTTTGCATTAATTATTCAGAAGTTTTTATTAATTATTTCAAGAAATACAATACTGCCACAGATATATGTTAGAAGATTCTGACTAGGATTCTTATCACACCTTAGATTACAGTGGAATGGAATCAGAGAGTAAATTTAACAGTAGACAATCAACCTAATTAGGCAAATACTTTAATCTAACGAATACCTAGAAGGTCAAGTATATAAACTGAAGAAGACTGTCGAAATCTGTCAGTAAATAGAATACAAGATGATAGATCCTGACTAAGTGATCAATTTGTAAGAAGGTGCGGCTTTTATTGTGCATGCATCAACTATCAGTTGCGTGTTAGGATGAAACAGAGGGACACTTTTAATGTTTAATACATTACGATTGGACTTTTGCAGATATTTGAAAAATTCCATTGTTAGCAGCAATGACATAATAAGTAGATAGACAGCTGCAAAACTTAAGTTTTGGAGCTGCATAAATACCATGAAATGAGAAGTCCTTTCGGGGTAGCCAGTGTGAATGCGATCAAGCGATGGCAAGGCATCATGAATTCACATGATACTCGGCAAAACATGATTTAAAGTCGCCTGAATCGAAATCGACATTCGAAGTCATCAGTCAACGAGGTAGTAGTTTTCAACTTCAACCTTGTTTCATATTACTGTATATTTACTATTATTATTTGTCCCACGAGTTTTTAGTGGAACACACAGCTTCAATAGGACGTCACCATTTCACTCTCTTCTCGGTACTCTTTTAAACCTGACCCCAAGACTGTCCATAAGCTTTCATTTCATCCTCACACCATCTCCTACATGTCACCCAGCTCGTCGTTTCCCATTTGGCCTCTACCCAGAAGGCTTGGCCTTACGCTTGATGTCCCCAATCTGCCTTCTCAGTCTATACCCAATCCATTTCTACTTTCTTCTTCATTTTTGTTGGGCGGTACGTTGTTGGTTGGTTTTAGTGGCAGGCCATAGTTTCTTGTTGCTTATTCTTATTATTCTGGTCATCTGATATTCAGTGTCAGTATCGAGTGAGAGAGTGTAGGCGACAGCTGTTGATGTGATGTATGTCTGCACTTTGTTGGAAATGCTTTTCGTGACGCATCAAGTCTCTCAACCATCACATAGAAGCACTGGCTTGACTGACATTAGTCTTGGAAATCCGGATCTTGTTCACCCTTTATCCTGAGTGCAGGGCGGTACAGAACAGTACAGTAGATCTCCACACTGATTATTTGATGATAATAGAGACCTGTCTTGCCATATTTCCCATCATGCTTGTTACATCCTCATCTGTGATGCCACCGACTCTAGTTGAAACGATTCTGTCTTGCCTAGGTAGGCAGGTAGGTGAAACAGACTACTTTCTCTACATTCCTCCCAGTGATGCTGATTGTTGCCTCTCGTTGTTGTTATTGGTGGTGGTGGTGATGGTGGCTGTGATGGTGTCTCACTGTCTTCATCACCTCTGTCCTCACCACGTTCACTTGAAGGAAATCCCGTCTTCACTACCTTCTCTCCTCTGTCAACTTGTTGCTTTTCGTCTGTAGACCTTCGAGTTTGTGCGACCTAAGACATGAGATATAAATCATCATCGTTGGTGAAATCCAAATCTTCTAGGGACTTTTCATCGGTCCAGCCAGCTTGTGCCCATCTTCTCACTCATCACAATTGTCTGTTGCCTGATGCATTCGTGTTCATTCCGTGACAATTAGGAAGATCGTTTGTGTTGATAGTAGATGGTAGCCTTGTCTTACTCCTGTCTTCAACTCAAAGGCTTCTCTCAGCTTTCCATTGCGGATTTCTTGGTATGTAGCATCATCATCATCATGTAGCTGTTGAATGAGGTTGATAAAGGGTTTGTAGCACTAAAGCTGTAGAGTTGAATCAACTGCCTGTCAAGTTACTTGTCTGTCGATGCTGTCGAAATCCTTTTCAAAGTCGATGAAGTTGAGATAATGATCTAGTTGACTGGCATTCTATGCTCTGTTCTATGATGATGTGTAGTGTAGCGTTGCAATTTGATCCGTACATGATTTGTAATTCCTGAAGCCAGCCAGCCAGCCAGTCAGTGAGTCAATCAGTCAGCCTGTTCTGGTGGTAATTTTGAATCCATAGCATGTTTCAGACTCAGTAGGATTATGTGGCACAATGTTTTGTTTGTTTTTGGTGGACCGGAGTGGAGGATGATTTCTTGCCAGTTCTTGCAAAGGCCTAGGTCTCCCTTGTTTGAGAGTTTGACAGGTTAGAGCTTCTTCGAGACAATCGACAGGTACCTTCATTCCTTCCTTCCTTTCTTCCTTCGAGACCTTCTGCTATAGTGGTAAAAGTGAGTATGTGCGCTGTTGTCTCTGAGTCTGTTTTCAGTGTTTCTAGGAGAATTCCATTTGGTTTTGCTGGTTTCCCGAAAAACTGCATTTTTGTGCCACTCAAGACTTTACTTCTTGTTTATTCGTGGGGTTTGTGTTCACTGATACTTTCGTGGCTGGGCCTTCCTGAAGTCTTTTATCAGCTGGCGTCATTTGGTGTCATCGATTCCGTCGATGATTTAGTTTTGTTTTTGTCTTTTATGTATTTTTGTCCTCTAAAGTTTGTTTATCGATTGTATTGGTTTTGCGGAGTAGGGTTGCTAGCCGTATGCCCAACTTTCGCTCTTTATCTGGTCTTAGGACCGGCAATTAACTAGTGAACCAGTAAACTTGTCGAGGTTAGGTTACTGTATGGCAGGAAGAATCTCATTGTTCAGTTACGAGAGACAGATGACCAATTTCCCAACTTCTTAACTAATAACTTCATTTTTAGATGAAAAACTATACATGAATGGTGTGCTTCTCGTAAAATAAATTCGCCTTCTCCACAGTCACACTTCCATCTTTTCTCTCTCATTTACGTGGCTCAGTGAAGTATAAAATAGTGAGGGAGAATATTCTCTATGCATATCGCATCCAAGTATCTCATTACGTTAGTAGCATTATCACATCTCATATTATTCTGTTAGTGACTTGCATTCAGTCACTTCAAAACCTTTGTTAACTGAGATGAAATAAGAGTTTGTTCAGTAGTCGGGCCTCATCACCGAGTTGTAAGAGCACTGGGCTGATAACCTGATGGTTGCTAGTTTGGATCTTGGCATGGTTCATTCATCATTCAGTATCAATACTAGTCTCTCAAACTACGGCTATCTTAGATAGTCACACTGATAATCGATATGAAGAATGGGTGGAAAGTGTTATCAAGTAAATGACGAAGTTGTTCAACTCACTGTGTAATCCATCTAATTATCAAAAATAAAATTTTAGCAAAAGAAGACGAGGATTATCTGGGATGTGTAATGCATATGAGAGATACAATTTGATTAGTCTTGTCATAAATTTACTTGTCATAGAGATTCATATAAAATATATCAAAGTGTAAATGGTTTGATAGAAATAATCAGTATGAAGTAAAGTCAACTTGTTTCTTTAGAGGTCTATGGAGAGAGGAAGATTGTGCATTAATCAACCTTTTCACAAAACCTGAATCACTAAATAAGATTTAATATAACAACAAATGATTTTTCATTCAATAAACGATGTTGCAACTTCGTTACATTCAGAGTTTCAACAAACCCAAGTTTTAAATGAGTGTAAAATATGAATATTAATTAAGGTTATGACCCATTTCATTGATATGCTTTGTTATTGACGAAGTTGGGCATCTATTACGTTTAGTGAAAAGGATGATTCAATCTTAATTATTGTTGTGGTTATTTTAGCATCTACGCTCATCGATCAACTGATCCATCCTATGCATGCATGTGACTACACATACATGTAAACTGTTAAACACAAGCGGATATGATCACATCGTTAAAATTCTGTGACGGTTCATGAGTTCAACCAATCACATTGCTTATATTTTAATTTTATATAGGGCTTAAAAAATACGAGATCTTTATTGTTTAAATGTGAAGAATACGACATGGCGTCGAACTCACATTAAAAAAGGTCCATTTAAGAAGAACATAAAACTACCGTTGCATAAGAAGTGGATATTGTGTCTCGGTGACCTAGTGAATAGAGCCATTAGTCCCGAGTTTGAATTATGATAGGAATAATTTCACTCACTGAGAGTCATGTACATCCAGCTGACGAGTCATGACTAGAATGAAATGTAAGTCTTCAATCCCACCGCCAGCCATTATCCATCAATAACACCACCATAATAATGAGTCACGTAAGCTACACGTCTTTTTCACTATTCGACTAGAACCCTAGTTCTCAATTTTGATCTTAAAGTATAGGTAGCCATCACACAGATTTAAAAACCACCTGTGTGGAAACATTTGAAAGTGAAGAGCAACAAAAAACAGAAATGAAGTATTCAATATACAAATTAGTAAAAAATTGATTTGGCGCAATATGTTTGTTTTTGAAGAATATGCAATGAGTACTTAAATAATCAGTAATCAAGTAGCATTTAGGTGGTGTACACTGCTTAACAGAACAGTTAGTGACTTAATGCATCAGCCATCAATAACCTTATTTCCATGGGGATCTCAAATTCGAACTGAAGTTAAGGAGGTATTTGAAACGTACCTTTAACTCATTGTAATCCTAGTAAGTTCACAACACAATCAACTAGCTTACCTTATCTACTCAAAATTCTAAGTCATATCAACATTGTCAGGCGTTCAGGTTTACACGAATACTTGATATCATTTTTCAAATATATATTAGTAATCGTTTTGTTTAACAATGCATGATGAGGAATAACGTGATTACTGAAATGTTTAATGACTTCAGGGTCAGAATAACTGTTCGCTATTGCAAAGTTGATTGGCAAGTCTATGTGTCTAACATGGTTTTCTTTGCACAATACCCAAGCTAAATAAGGTGGTATGGTTGAACTTTTGTATACCATGGTGGGTGCATAGAGTTTAATATATTTGCTTCTTAAACGAAATGGTTATGAAAATAACCCATCTCTATTTCCAGTCAAACACTAGGTGTCTGTATAGACCACTATCTTTCAGCTATGTTTCACCAGGCTTCATCAAACTGCTAATTCAGGGACAAAAGATGAATCCATTGTCAATAAAAAGAAACTGAACAAGGACTGGTTATCCTTCACATGAAAACACAGTACTTGTTGATGTATGAGTGCCAGTGAATAACTGCAAGTGGCGTGAAATTACTTGTTTAAGACTCATCAAACATTGAATTAGTACTACTTGCAGATTTAACCCAGAAGTACAGAGTTAATAAGGACAGAGTGACAACTCAGATGTTCACGTTAGCAACTACTAAAATAACCAATTAAATTTCGATGTTGTATAATAAAACCGGCTTAGATAATCAATTATGTTTCTTCATTTTATAAAAAACATTTTTAACCAGAATACCGAGAACTGGGATGACTTTAAAGGCCACCTTAGCAGAAACTGAAATGACCAATCAGGGTTTAGTATTTCAATATTTTCATAATTCCCATTGTGACATCACAAACAAGATATTCAGCGGAGGGGACTCTTTGCAACGAATTTGTTCTTAAACTGTACATTCGCATATATATATATATATATATATATATATATATAATATTTAAAGACTGTAATCCGTGAGGAAGATTTAACTTAAATAATGGGGGTTGGGAACAATAATAATGGTGGTTATGTTTATAATGTCGCTAGTACGTAATATTTGTAGTACGGAATGTGTCCAACTTGAGCTTGACTTTCTAAGACGGACGCTCCTGGAAAATGGCTGTGCTAACCGATTTATTAATATGAATATGCGAGAAAGACATGCGAAAGCAGTCACCAGCTCAGTTTCTAACAAGACTTTGTTCATGGATCCGGACTTCAAAGGTGATGCAACATCAGATATCCTGAAAAATCGTCTTTCCAAAACAATTAATAGGACTTTTTCCCAGCCAAAACTTACTCGATCTTTACCAGTCGTAATTTGTTCCCAGTTTTTATAAAAGAAAAAATCCCTCAACAGGCCATATTCATGTGTATCTACAAGTTCACCTGCTCCTGTGAAGCAAGGCCCATCGGCCGTAATCAGAGATTACTGTCAACACGTATACGAAAACATATTCTCACCTAGTTTTATAAGGGTGAAAGGAAATGTATCAGAAGTTCTATCCTTGAACATCTAATCGATTCCAACCATTCAACCTACCCGAACAAGGATTTTAAGGCTGTCTATCGAATTCACTCAAACACCTCACGTTTCCTTTGTGTTCAGCTCTTAAAAACATTAGTGACCTTAGCTATTTGTCAAAAATGAAACCTGATCTTTGTGTTGAAAGAAGTATGTAGCCTTTCTCATTACCTTGGCCTAAATTTATTTTAGTCTTAGTGAGCTTCGTTCCCTATTTACTTTCCCCTCTTCCCCGGTTTATTGTCAGATTTATCTTTGTACTCTTATATCGTCATTATCACTTTTATCTTTATATATAATTGTTTCCGGTGTTACCTCATTTGATTTTCCTAATAATCGCAACTTTTAAGGAAACATCTACGATTTACTTCAATTAACTTGTCTCACATTAACTAATGCTTTGGTTGTTTATCAACTTTCTCACCTTTTTAATCTATGTACATCTTATAAACGATTTAAAATCTTAACCCATTTTATTATCATTCTACCTTTGCATCATTGACTAGCAACATTATCATTATAACCACTATTATTGTTGTGAAGATAGATAGTGACTAGCAGTGGAATCTAGGATACGCATTTCATCCTATTTGGGACTCATCAACTGGATGTACCTGCCTCCCAGTGAGCGATGTTGTCCCCACCGGGATTCGGACTCGGAGGCGATCGCTTCAAACGCCAAAGCGATTTCCACTATATCACCGAGCCACGACATCTACCTCTTGTGCGACGGGTATAGTTTTAGTGTAATTGCTTGTATTATACCGTCGTTGATTGGACCGAAATGATCGGTCTCCACTAACATATGGGCTCCTGTACGGATGCCTCAATATTACCTGTTTTTTAAATCATATTAATGATGGGTAGTGGCTAGCAGTGGAATCCAGGATGCTCATTTCGTCCTATTTGGGACTCGTCAGCTGGATATGATGTAGTGGATGACGCTCTGACGTTTGAAGCAACCGGTCCCGAGTCCGAATCCCGGCGGGAACAACATTACTCACTGGGAAACAGGTACATCCAGCTAACGAGTCGCAAATAGGACGAAGTGGACATCTTGGATTCCACCTCTGGCCTCTATCCATCTTTACTATAACTAGAACTACACAGGTATATCGAGGCATCTTCACTAGACCCCATATGCCAATTTAGACCAATCATTTCGGTCCAATCAACAACGGTATAATACAAGCACTAACACTATTATTATTGTTTCAACACCCTATTATTTAAGTTAAATCTTTCTCACTCATTACAGTCTTTAGTGTTTCCACTGAAAAAGCACTTTTCCATAAAATCGAGGACCCTGATTGGCCTACCTAAAGGACACCCTAGAAACATCTGAAATCACCAATTGGACTTCTCTGTTTTGTGAAAATTTACCTTTCCTGCCGAAATGGAGAAATCTAATTGGTTATTTCGGTTGTTGCTAGGGTGACCTTTAAAGTCATCGAAAGCTGGTTAGTGATTTTAGCAGTTGCTAAGTCGCTCATATTTTAGTCTTTAACATATATGCATTAAACCAAGATGATGGAATAACTCTAACGTCCACCATACTAACCACTGAACTAACCAATTAGGTTTCTTTATTTCAGTCAAATAGGTATTTTTTTCAAAAAGTAATATATTCTAATTCTATCTGAATGTTTCGTAGGCATTTATTAACTGATTTTAGGTTGGAATTCATTATTGGCTAACATCAAATTCGAGCGGCGATTCCTGAAGTTCCAATAAGAAGTCATGACCTGTGGAGTCAACCAAGTAGAACATGAAGACAGTTACTCAACGACGACACTGGATGCAGGTCACGCTCTACCATGAACTGACAGAAGTATGAAGTATGGATCAATGGATTCTGACTCAGTGGCTCAGTTGTAAGGTTGCTGTCCATAGAAGATGAAGGTCATGGGTTCGATGTGTGGTGGTGCGGGGTGGCGTTTGCGCACTACTTGGGAGTCCTATACTTGAACGATTTCCAGATTTACAATATTCCTCCGACTGATATCATTCAGTGGTAATTCCAACTTAAAATCTAATTGATTAGTTTCTTATTTGCTTCGGTAGCCTAATATCTAATCATAGACCTGTCAATCATTGAATTATGAATTTTATTATTGTGATTAACATTTACGTAAGCGTTTACATAGCTAGATGACTTTCACTACTTAGGGAGAGAGTGTATCATATTTAAGATGTATCTGAATTTGCCTAGATGTTACATCATTATCTTGTTTAAATGACACAAAATCTGTATGGAACTGAAAACTTTATGACTGACTAGCTTATTCATACACATTTGAGTCGATGTATTAAGTTGAAATTTCGATTCTAAGATAATTGAATGGCTTATCAATGAGTCTCTTAGTAGCATACTAATATTATATTGATAGTGCGTGATAATTGTGGGCGGAGTGAAAATTTGAACCTGCGGCCATTGGGTTATCAGCCCAGTGCTCTTACAACTCGGCGATGAGGCCCGACTACTGAACAAACTCTTATTTCACCTCAGTTAACAAAAGTTTTGAAGTGACTGAATGCAAGTCACTAACAGAATAATATGAGATGTGATAATGCTACTAACGTAATGAGATACTTGGATGCGATATGCATAGAGAATATTCTCCCTCACTATTTTATACTTCACTGAGCCACGTAAATGAGAGAGAAAAGATGGAAGTGTGACTGTGGAGAAGGCGAATTTATTTTACGAGAAGCACACCATTCATGTATAGTTTTTCCTCTAAAAATGAAGTTATTAGTTTAGAAGTTGAGAAATTGTCCAATGAGATTTTTCTTGCCCACATAGTAACATGAAACAAGGTTGAAGGCAAAAACTTCTACCTTAGTGGCTGATGATTTAGAATGTTGATTTTTATTCAGACGACTTTCTGTCATGTTTTACCCGAGTGTCCTGTGAATTCATGATGCATTGCTATCGTTTGATCGTATTCACGCTAGTTACCCAGTCGGGAGTTCTCATCCTGATCGAAATCTTACTGAATTAGAGAGGAGGAACGTCATTTTGATTATCATTTTCACTACCCGAAATGGCCATGGTTTGACAAATTTGTAGTGATACTGGGTGATGACTGATGGTAACATTCTAAGTGGCTAATGATCGTTTTCCCATAGGATTTTACGTCATACACTTATTCACCTTCGAAAGTCAAGGGGGCGTTTCTAAGTAACATAGATTAAAAAAAATAGTTAGCTGATCCTCAACCTTGGATACAGCTTAGTTCATGCTTATACATGTTTGTGTTTGTGTGAGAGAATGATGCAAAATTTGAGAAGTAGACTGTATAAAATCAGAAGAAGGACTGATAATCAACTGGCGATTTTTAAGAAATCGAATGATGATAGAATGCACTAAAGAAGGTACCTTGTGAAGAGAAAGAAGTATTGAAAACTGTCCCCATCAAACGCTGACATCAGCTAGTGGCATATTCACTACAAGAACTACTAGTCAGTAAACGAAGTGGCTGAAGTGACTAAATGCAATTCAAAAGTAGGTAATTAAATAATGATCCTGAAGTGTGGATATGCTCAAAATGTATACGAATAAAAACTACTTCCTACAAGGTCCTTATGCTTTGGAAAACGTTAAGAAGAAGGCCTATTTAGCTTCATTCACGTTAGTTCACTGAAAATTAGTCAACCCAATAAGATCGTTCTAATTGCACTCGAGCATAGATCAAAACCCTTTTTTAGTCTGGTTTCCTATCACTGGCAGAGGACTAATCAGTGTTGATCAAAGTCTGTCCCTTAAAGAAAGGAGCACAGAGACTAAGCTGAATGAAAAATGCCTTGGTGCAGTATTTTATATGTTGCATACTTGAAGAAAACATGACCTAATTTTCATGTTCGCTATCACTTATCGTTCATACTATTAAATATAGTTCTTGCGAATGCACATGGGTCATCGGAGTCTGTCAGAAATGTAACGACAGGGATGCGACTGTTCACTTTTGGTCATTTTAATTGTCAAAAAACATCTAATCCAACTTGAAAAATCTATTGATTTGTATGTGTTCAGGCTACATGAGATAGTTTTTTTAGTAGATAGTTTGTTTGTAGGATAGTTTGTTAATTGAATTATAGAGAAGTTCTTAGTTGGTCAACTGGAGTTCAATTTAGGGCTATTTTACGTATCTCCTGTCCTTAAATCTCTTTCTACTTACGGTCAGAAAGATGAAATAGGGTTTTAAGTTACTTGATAACGTTTTCTGCCAAGGAAGGTCAATAAATTCCACTATCCACGTTGAGATTTCTGACAGTTTATTAGTTTCTCCCTTCTCTAGGGTTTTGTGTCAGATATCAAGCACTGTGATCCTGAATGTGTAGTTCCTAGTAGAAACCTTTTCGAAACTCCAGTTGAACTGTTTATATAGTTTTCAAATGTGAGAAACATTACTATTAAATGTACGATTAATAAATAATTCGCATATCGATAATCCTCTTCGAATAACCCAGTTCATCAGTGTCAGAGAACCAAGACCAGTTGGTCAGAACATTTCTTTGTTTGAGGCTAATTTCTTCGCATATACTACTGATGAATTTCGCCCTGAAGATACAAAACGACCGTTTAGTGTTTAGATCACTCTAATTTGACTAACGATATCTACAGATTAACATGAATGGTTTCTAAGTCTTCATCTTGTTCAGTCATATATTTATCGCATGTGGCGGCTCGCTTGATCCTTGGGCTACCAAATTCATCCACCAAGCATTTTTCATCAACATTTTTCCTATCAGTTTGTTTTAATCATTTAAGCATGTTGTTTGAACTTATCAAGCACTCTGGCAAATTTTTAAACTGTTTTCAACTCACCGTTTCTCGAGTTAATAACAAAGCAGAGAAAAAAAGTTACTTTATATGGAAATGAACTTTTCACCACAAAAAAGTACATCATATTTCTATCCGTCAGATGCTTAGATTGAATTGCAGATTTTTCTATCATTTGAATGAACTGCCACTACCAAAATTACGCTTACATTTCTGTTGATCCTTCATTATGGACCTGATGTCCATTCAGAACCAGTTGTTTATTTCACATTATTGCCTTGAATCCTGTTATTATTAGCATCATACAGGTGCAGTAACCATTTTGTCTGACAGTATTATTCTAGCAGTAAATTGTTAAAAAATTACATGCTGAGAATACCATACATACAGTTTGGAATAAAGTTATTATTATTATCATTATTATTATTATTAACTTGGTTGTCAATGCATTTTGGTAACTGTAGTTTAGGTATGAGTTCTAACAGCTAAAAAATTGTTATTTTATATTGTTTCTGTTTACTTTGGTTTTGAGTAGCTGCACTCGTTGTATCACATGATACCTCCCCAAGACTGTAATGTTCAGTTTACATAATCTACTTGCATTTTTATTGTCAAAGTGAAAGAGGAAGTGAATAACATTCTTATTATACTCGGATTAATACTTACATACGGCAAATGGATTTGATTCGATTGAAACTTGAACGATGTTGGGCGGTAGTTGAAATTTCGTCCAATTTAAACAAAGTTGGATGGATAGGTGGTAGGACTGTTGCAAACTGTAATATACCCCTAATTTTACCTGATATTTGATAAGTTTATTATTGTTTTTTTCGCACTCTTTTGGTGCTGTGGTCATCTTTTGTTTTTCTCACTGCTTCTGAGGGCTAAAATCTCATAGATTGTTAACTCATTTAACTTATCAGTGAATTCGGTGTTTTGTCAAGGTAGTTTATAAATGTATATATTTAGCATCACTGTCAACTGTTTTTGACTTTTGCTGAGACAGTAAAGGCTCACTGTCAACTGTCCATCTTCTCTTCTTATTTTCGTCTTCTGACAGTACCGTTGTTAACTTTCTGATTGGTGATTACAACAGATTCTTTGCACGTTAGGTTAGTATTATTCGTAGACTACTAGGTTGCATTACCAGTCATAGCACTAACATAAAGGTGTAGCTCATTTTCGAATGCGTCAATATGCGTGTGTCTGCTGACAAATTTGGTTAGTTTGATATCAAGCCTTCTGATACCTGGGATATTTTCAGATTATGAAACTAACTACAGTATATACTCATCAATTTTATGAGATAACTTTAAAAGTTAGGCCAACAAGGATAGAAATAGCAAATTAGTTGCTTCATATTATACAAAATAACCTAACTTCTGAAGCGAAATCAACAAACTTGGCTGATTATTCTAATGGTTACTGAGATGGCCTTTAAAGTCACACATGCATGAGATTATTCACATGAAGGTCAGTGGTAGAAGTGAATGCAAAAGAATCACGCGGTTTAGATAAGTACAACTAGGCAGTGACAATAGTAGTCTACCATTAAACTTGTAAATAAATTACTTTTATTGGTTGAAGAGTTTATCTTTTCTCAATGGTCGATTATTTACAGTCAGGTACATCAGTTTATCTTACTACAATGATAAGCGATCTCATTTTATCCGAAGGCGACGTATTTCCTTATTATTATATTGTTTACATTGTAGGATACTGGGCTTTCATGGTGTCTATTATTTCAGATTAATGACAATGTTAGTTACGCATAATGCTGACATTTTTGATCATTTATGTCAGTCATATGTGTAAAATATTTGGGTTTGTGTGAATGATGAATTTTAATTGGATACCCTTCTACACATATTTCGAAGAATCATTTTCTCCTAGTTCCTTTTTAATGTTGACTTGATAACACTTGATAACATGGACTGGATCATGCAGCAAACAGTAGGCAGCGAGAAGAGGGGGATACGCTGGACGGCGGAAAAGAACCTAGAAGACTTGGATTTCGCCGATGACTTGTGCCTGATGTCACATAAACTTGAAGATCTGCAGGCAAAAACTAACAAGTTGATAGAAGAGGCAGCTAAGACGGGACTTCAGGTGAATATAGAGAAGACAGAGGTGATGAAGATACCGCACCACCACCATCAACAACAACAACAAACTCCAATCACCGTCAACGGGAGAAACTTGAAGGAAGTAACCTCCTTCACTTATCTAGGAAGCATTGTTTCAACTACAGACGGGACGGACGAGGACGTCAAAGTCAGAATCGGAAAAGCAAGACAGGCGTTCATTAGCCTGAAACCAGTGTGGAGATCTTCTGCACTCAGCATGTGGAACAAGATCCGGATCTTCAACACCAACGTCAAGTCAGTGCTCTTGTATGGCTCAGAGACTTGGCGCGTCACGAAAGGGATTTCCAATAAACTACAGACATTCATCAACAACTGCCTACGCTGGCTCGTTACTGAAGATCAGATGGCCAGAAAGAATAAGCAACAAGGAACTCTGGGAACGAACCTATCACGCAACAAATATGCAGGAGGAAGTGGAGATGGATTGGCCATGCACTGAGAAGGCCGACTGAGGACATCACGCGTCAGGCCAGTCACTCGAGTGGAATCCCCATGGGAAGCGACGAGTTGGACGTCCGAGGGTGACATGGAGGAGGTCGTGCGAGGAGGAAATGAGAGGTTGTGGTCTGTCGTGGGACCAGGTTCAAAAGATCTCAGAGAACAGAGGTCACTGGAGGCGTGCTACTGAAGCCCTATGTTCCACTAGGAACCCAAGGGACTAATAATAGTAATAATAATAATGATAGCTGACAAGTAGAGTTGCTGACTAAAACACTGGGTGTGGAGACATCGGTTCCCTCAAGGTTACAGACATATCTTGGTGGTGAGTGCTCACAAGTATCAAACCTACTTCCAGGACTTTATGTCGACTGTTTCCAATCAATTAACATTCCAAAGAGCCCACAGCTTAGGGAAGTAACACTCTGAACAGCTGAGTTGCTCGGAATCCGATTGACACTGGACATCAAACGGACATTCTCAATTCCTTCCCGATAATAAATAAACAAATAAGCTCAGTCCTCCTGAAATTTACTGAGGCTGTAGCCATCAAACACCTCAAAACTGATTTTTGTGCTCAAAAAGAGGCTATAATCAACTTATGTCCACCTTAGTATCGCTTCTTGACTTTTGTTTGATTACATCATCCTTGATCAGATTTAGATGCTTATCTCTTGAGTTTTATTTTGGTTGAGTCACCTTTTGTTCGTATCGGATTTTTCTTACTAATTAAGATTGACTCATAATAGTTTGTCTACTTATCGTATGACTGATTAGCTTACGCAATCTATGTATTTTAGTTGCTATCCATGTTGTCAGCATTACTGAAGAAACTTCCGTTGAATTATGTATACGTTTGTGACTATTTGTCAGTGTTTATTAATCTCCTTTGAATTCGCCGTCATGATTGTTCTTTACTTTTTGGCTATTCTTGTCCATCTTAACCACTAACCGATGTTCTGTTTTCTTTCAATCAATTAAAGTATGTTGAACGTTTTAGTTAAACTACATATTTTGATATTCAAGGTCGTAAATATAAGTGTAAAACTTGGGCACTGTAGTAGAGTGTAATTCCATATTAGATTTGTTTATTTGATGTATAGCGCACAGTGATACAGTATTATTTACTTGATTACGTTTTGAGCATAAATTATCGCTCATAATCATATCAGGTAGTAAATAGTTAACAAGACGTAACCAAAATAAAATAGATCGATTTGTCCTGCTCCTATTGTTGTTCTTGCTCTTTACAAATACCCAGAAGTGAACTTAAAGTTGGTCTGAAATATCAAAGTCGAGAAACTGTTATAATGACAAGAGTGAAATTAGCTAAAGAAACTATTGGAAAACAGAATGGAAGAGACGGTTGCAACACCTCAGCTGAGGATGTCTTTGATAGTACTGCTTCTAAACTTTCTATGGTTTCAAACTGTTGACAGTCATTTCCTATGATCATTATGTAACCATGCAACCAATAGATTGTATGGAGCGTCTTCACTAGCCAGTGTTAAGGAGGGATGTTTGACCTCAGTTTCAACCTAGCTGACCTCAAACATCATGATTTATTATTATTTAGTGATACTAGTTATTTCCCGTTTTTCTTCTGGATAGAATCGACCGATCTCTGTTAACACGTAGAATCCTAAGAAGATACCTCGATATTGCCTAATTATTGATTATTTCGTAATTTGCTTGATTGTGGCTAGCAGTGGAATGCAGAACGGGCTTTTCGTCCTATTTTAGACTCAGCAGGTGGATGTACCTGCACTCCAGTGAGTAATGTTGTTCCCACAGAGACTCGAGCCAGGCACTTATCGCTTCAAACACCAAGGCTTTATCCTTTATGCATCCTCATAAGAGCCCACATGTCAACAGATGTCAACCACTTGGATCCAGTAGCCTAGTGGATAATGCCTTGGAGCTATAGGTGTTGAATTCAAGTCCCGGCTGGAACAGCGTCACTCTCTGAGGTGCAAGTACATCCAGCCGACGAGCCTGGGATAGGACGAAACGTGCATCCTCAGCTCCACTGCTAGCCACCAATAAGCAAATTATGACATAATCTCTGCAACAGTTGATTGAGAATCTTGGATTATTGCTTATCCAGATAGACTTCTATGAATGAATAAATTGGAAAATATTACTTGTATAACTTTGTGGAAAAGTGTTTCAACTCAGTATTGAGCAGGTTATTTCCCAGTATCTGAGAGAACATTACTATTTATCCAATTTTCTTTAATATAAGTTAATACTTCAGTCTTATGGGAAATTATCACAGTATCTGTTCCAGGTAACAGTAGTTAAACAAATGTAATGGAAAAAATTAGCCATAATGTTTCTCAACTGAGAACTTTGTTAATAGCCAGACATTGACTATAATAGAAAAGATGCAGAATAGTTTCATCAGTTAGCTGTGACCGCATAAAACAGGTTGTTGTTATTGCTGTAGTTATTTTAGTGTTTTGCAAGGAGTTCCAGTATCCAATTGCAAACTATCATTAGAACATCAATGATTCAAAAAGAAATCTATTGGATAAAACCTTAAATCAACATGATCTTGAGTTCTTTCCAACAAAAAACACCAATCAGTTAGGACGAAGATCATCCAGTAATGTAGTCGGATACCTCTCTGTGAACATCGGAAGCAAAATGTCATTCAGTCAAGTTCAAAACACATCTATACACTTAACCAGGGTTCAGTCATTTTGGACACAATCAAGGAGCTTACTGTTAAATATTGATGACCAATAATTTGGCTTCACTTCCTCATGAAACATCAATGCAATGATGACAATTTCTAGCATGACATTGAAACTTCTGTAAGTGAAAACATTAGATATGTGTACAACTCAATCTTGACAGGCATATCCTAAGGTGGTATTATTCTCTACCACTTCAATATTTTTGCCTTTCATCCAATATTGTTTAGTAAAATAGTATGCATAGAACTGATAAGACGAAATACATTTGGTCACTGTAATAATTTTTTTAAAACCCTTATTTTGTACCCCTTCCCCTCACTCCCTGTGTCACCTGTTGTCCATTTAAAATAGACGATGAAATGTCCCATGTTATTAGTTGCACGAAATCCAAAGGTACTATAAAAGGGAGCAAACTGAGGACGGGTTGCTTCGTTTTCATGATGAGAAACAATATCTTCCAAAGTGTTGTAACCGAAAAAGAATCATTTTTTATGAAGCGTTTTTGTCTCTTCGCGTTTCCGTTCTTAGAGTCTTTGAAGGTCACCCTGAAGGAGTATGAGAAACAGACGTAAACACACTACGTTGTGCAAGATTCACATTTGCAAGGCGACCAAAGAGCTTACGTTAAGTTTGTCTGCTCTACGCTAGTGACGCTTGATAACTTAAGATGATCTATAAAGAAGGAGAACTGAAGGGATTGTCAACTGAGCGCCTACATGTAAGCATGCAAAAATGCACTCATGCACAACAATACAAAAATTACTAGTTAGCAAAGCATTAGGGTGAATATAGTTTACACCTCATCAACGTATAATAAGGTGAAAATTGCATATTTTTCCATTATGAACTGATTTTTAAACTCCAATCCACTCCGAAAAATGTTACAACTATTGTGTTTCGCTAGTTTTATTGTTTTTATTCCTTTCGCTTAGTTGGTGATTATTTTTTCTCTTGTTTTATTGTCTTACTGCAGTCCTTGACAAGAAGTATAATTGAATTTTGAGGGAGTCGTGGAGATTTGGAAATATTTCAAGTTGTTATTTATCGTAGACTGATATCAGTTGGAGGAACAAGGGAAACCTGGGACCACTGGACATCTGTTTCATCCTAGTATGAGAAGTCGTGACCGGTAAGTGCAAAGCCTGATGGTCGTGAGGACGGTTACTCAACGATGACATTGGGTGGCGGTTGCGCTATATCGTGAGCTAACAGAAGTTGGAAATATGGACGATTGGATTCTGACCCACTGGCCCAATGGTAATGTGCTGGCCACGGAACCTGGAGGTCGCGGGTTTGATCCCTGGTGGGGTCGTGGGTGCTCACTGCTGAGTAGTCCCATACTAGGACTAAACAGTTGGCTGTCCAGTCCTCCTAGGTTTCCATCGTTCCTCCAACTGATGTCGGTCTACGACGAAGAAGTATAATTCACTGTGTGAAAAATATTTGGATGGAAAATACTTTCTAGAAAGAACCCACCTTTCAAACACTAAATTTTAATCAGTGATAAAATAATAATTTATACAATTATTACAGTAATTAGTGTAGTGACATTTTAACAAGAGTTTTACAGTTCCGTCGTCCAGATCTAAATGATAAGTCGTTTTCTATGGTCTACTCTATTTCGAAAAAGAAATTCACTAATTGGAATAAGTATGTGGTCACTGGGGTGAGGGGACCTGTGTGTTTGTGCCACAGCACAAGACTGTCAATCGTCCTAGTTTTATAAGGTTTAGATGTGTGAAACGTTATCCAGAAAACCAATGTATAATTATCTTAATTTTGACCATCTGAGATAGCCGTGGCTTGGCAGACTAGTATTTATACTGGGTAATGATTGAAAGTGAAATGAAAATTTAGACCACGGCAGGATTCGAACCTGAGACCACTGGGTTTCCCGCCCAGTACCCTAACAAATTTTCATCTCACCTCCAATCATCACCCAGTATAAATAATAGTCTGACAAAGCATTGCTATATCAGATAGTTAAAATGACAATCAGTATGATGCTCCTCCTCTCTAACTGGGTTAGATTTAGAATGAGACGAGAACTCCTGACTGGGTAGCCAGTGTGAGTATTATCAAGCGATGGTAGCTCATCACGAATTCACGTGTTAGTCGGGCAAAACTCTTGGAGATTGGAGTGCAATAAAAATCTAGTCAGCAGTTAGACTAAGTAGCTCAGTTGGTAAAACACAGGGCCGGTGACCTGGTGGTCGGTGGTTTGGATCGTACCGCCACTAAGGTTTTTCTCCCAATTTCAGTCATCACCGAGTATAAGTATAACTATTCTCTTAAGTGACTGGCATATCGGCCTATCGTTCATAATCTTCACCGAATCCCAACAAGCATGAAAGCGAGGGTGAGAATGGCTTTCTGCAAATTTTCTCTAACCAATAACATCTATCAAAGTGAACAGCGATGCTGTGCCTCCTACCAAGGTGGTTACATTGTAAAATGATCGACAGAAATCGATCAACACTCAAGAATAAGTAATTCGAGATTGGTTGCTTTCCAGTGACCGATCAATGTACACACGTGAAATTCTTTGTTGGAGATTCCGGGAAAAATGATCTAAAATCGGTATTACAAGCATTGTACAGTATATTCACTAAGCTCAGCTGTAATTCTGACGAATCTTATGGTACTGCATAAATGAGGGAGTTAACAAAATTTTATTTTGATCTTTTTGACCAGCAGAGGAATCGAGGACGTGAGTTTTGACCTATTTGGCACTCGTCAGCTGGATGTGCCTGCATCCCAGTGGGCGATGTTGTTCTCACTGAGGCTTGAGCTCAGCACTCACTGCTTCAAACTCCAGGGCGTTATCTACTAAGCCGATGAGACAAGACAGCCACCTATTGTGCAACGGGTATCAGTTGTTGTTTCCCATGGTTACAGCAGACTGGACCACTTGAAATCATTGTTAGGAGAGGACGAAAGGCTCATTCTGGATTCCTCTGCTAGTCACCAAGATCAATGTAACATCATGAATATCTCTCAGTATCGAGGATCCGCATAGGGGCCCATCTGATAACAGAGATGTTGAGCGATTCAGCTCTTTATAGCAACGGGAAATTACACGTATCATACACAGGACTGGATTAATCAGTCTCTAATAGCATACGAATTCCTTTATTTCGAGCGTTACTCGACTTTGATTAGGTTTGATTGAGTTCAGAAAGAGATAAAAATTCACATTCTCAAATGTTACTGTTTAACACTACCAAGTATTGAATAAACTTCTTTTCACCAGCAACTTTAGCACTTCAAAAGGAGATGAAAGTTTAAAGGCTTTGAATGAGAGATAGTTAAAGACAAAAACAAGTTAAAACACCTACATGCATAACTAAAATATTTTTATTATGAACAATATTTTCATAAACTATACAAAATTCTTAGCATATACAGGTACTGAATCAACCACAACAATAAAAACAATTTACAACTTTTTCAAAAACATGAGAAATAATTGTTGTCAATATGCATATGTCCTGATTAGATTCTTAAGAGATGGATGACAGTAATCTCAAATAATCGTTGTACCATTCAGGATGACGAAGTTGAGTAATGTGTTTGTTTATAACAATTTCTCTTTCGCACAGGATGTGATCTAACTAAGATATGGTAGAATCTTTGTATTTAGTCGTATGTGCGCAACATCATGTTTAACAGAGAACCGCTAATGCAAAAGGTCGCTTATCAGCTGATAAAGTAACTTCTGTCAGCGGTTTGTATTCATCAAGATGTCTATTCACAGGAAGAGTTAGAGGTATACCTCTAGTTCTTTTTACAGTCTTCAAATACCTATGTATCACAGTATATTTTTTTCCAGGAGATTAAGGAGAAATAGGGCAAGGTAGGCTAAATATGGGGACTCAGGGAAGTTCAAAATTTGAGGTTTATTAATGCCAGAAACTCTCACCTTTCTTCTGTAGTTGCTTACTCTAAAGATTTCTCCAACATCAGGAAGATATCAGAAGGCCAAGATATATATATATATACATGTAAATCAAAATAGAGCACATTTGACACTTTTTGGAATGTAGAATCTCCAGTGAGACTTGTGCAGTGGAAGTGAAGCCATTTGCAAAAGTCTGAAGCTAAAATTAATACTGGGTAATGATTGAAGATGAAGTAAAAATCTAGTTCGTGGCAGGATTCGAACCACTGGTTTCCCGGTCGCTGACCTGGTGATGTACCAACTGAGCTGCTGATCATATCAGATTTCATTTCATCTTCAATAACCTCTCATTATCAATGATACAAATCTTCCAAACCAAAGCTGTCTCGTATAGTCAGGCTGATAACTGAAATTAATAGTTTTATCAGATGTTCCTTGTATTATCCCGTCGTTGATTTGACCGAATTGATCAGTCTTTAATGGCATATGGGCTGCTGTGCGGATGCCTTCATATTACCTATATTTCGGCTAGCAGAGGAATCCTGGGCGTGAGTTTTGTCCAATTTAGGACTCGTCAGCTGGATGTGCTAGCTCCCTAGTGAGCTATGTTGTTTCCACTAAGACTCAAAACTGGCACTCATTGCTTCAAGCGTCAGTGGGTTATTCACTAGGCCACCATCGGCTCATCAGCTCATATACCAATAGAGATAAACCTATTCAGCCCAATCAATGGTGACATAATACAAACAACATCATATACAACTATACGCATCACATATGAAGTAGCTATTGTGATTGGGTGTCCTACTGGATAACGCTATGGCGTATGAAGCGATCGGTACCGAGTTTGAGTTTTTGTGGGAACAACATCGCTAACTAGAAGGCAGGTACATCCAGCCGATGGTTCCGAAATAGTCTAGTGTACTAAATAAATAAGCATTAAACCATCGTATGAGAGTCATCGTGAGAGAGAAATCCATTTCATAGAAAACAATTTGACGGAGAAGTGACTGGTGTAGAAACTTTCAATTCGTCAACATGCTTAGGAAAATTAATTTCAACTGAAGAAGGTAAGTTATATGGGAAAGAAAAGACTAGGAATGTGGAGGGAACAACATTTTGGCAACTACTAGATTCGGTAATGAATGAAATGGAACAATTCCTCTTGCATACAATTTACTGATGTCTTTCAGAAAAATAAGGATACACCAACAAGCTTGGATTTCAGGACTTAGTGAGTGTTCTGATTAGCTTATCCATCAAAAGAGATCTTGAGATGGAATCGAGGGCTGAAAACTGATCAAGAAAGTTGAATCTTGTATACTTGACGCCTCCACTGAGACTGTACACAGTATTATAATGTAAAGCAGAGGCGGCATCTACAATACTGTTTCTGCGTTCATATCAGAACTAATTTGAATCACAAAAACTTCTCAAATGGACGTTCAAACATGAAGAAGTGACTTCAGTTGGTATAAAATTCAAATTCCCTTCAGAAGACACAAAGTTTGGTACTCAAACTATCTTAATATCCTTTTAGGTAGTACGTAAAATATTATTGTAAGATTATTTATTAGAAATGTTCTTTGGTGGTTGGAACAAGGCATTTTCGCATAGTTTTCGAATAACAATACTTTCCAGTTTCATTCGGTCCTAAGTTGTCGGTGGGGTTTTTTGACTGGGCGACATTTGAAAGTATCTTTCCAGTTGAATTAAAAAACCAACCTTCTTCTCGGTTGGTAACACAAAGTGAAAAAATACCCACGGGTTGGCAAATATTAGCATTGAAATTAAGTACAGTACACCAGGCTGTTTTTCACCAGTAGGATACTCCGGCTTGAAGTATATCGTTATTTGAATAGCTCCTATGCACACTTTTCTTGTGTTGGTAACTGAAAGTTCTTTCGTGCAGTTAGTCATATACTTCAGTGACTTAAGTTACATAGTGGATCAAGTTGATGAATTTCGGGTAAACTGAGACCAGTATCAAGTCCAGTGTGACATCTGAATGCGTTGTGAATTCGACAAGATTCCCATGGCCAAGAGTCTTTGAAAAGACTCAGTCACAAAGATTAAAGTCACTGAATATTATCGACAAACTATCAGTAAGTGTGAAAGCTGAAAGTTCTGTGAGTATATCAAGCAAACTAGATTGTTTGAAGTGACTTCGGCCAGGTATCGCATACATATTTGTGGTATAAGTGAAGCAGTATTTGTCCAAATATTTGACTAGTCAGTTCACATTGATGCAGAGGATGTAGCGGAGAAAATTTGTTGCTGAGAATGTAAATGTTGAGATTTTTTCATTCTCAGAGCTTGCGTTCCAGCTGGTAGTTGATATAATCATTGGATATCCACCTTCTGATACCAGTGAAGATGGTTAAAACTCCATTATAATTTCCTCGTAGAGCCTGATGGATCCTGATGGAATAATTTGAAACCTTTTGTAAGAGATGAAACTATCAAGGCATACTTGAAAAGAGCAACAACTGAAGCTTTACTTATTGTTCTGACTTTTTCCAAGCTTCTCAAAGGTAAAATTTGAGCATGATATATCAGTATAATGACTGATGTGACTAAATGTCTTGCATTGATACAAAACCTCGATTGTGATAAACATCAGAATACGGAAGAGCTTGCAAGTAATCCAACCTTCCTAACAGAGAACTGCAATTTATGCTCAGAACTTTAGGCATAATCATTTGAAGTAAACTTTTACACTTTACAGCACAATGCCATCTGCCTTTGTGTTTCTCCCTCACCTTACTTGATGAAGAGATGCAGACCGACCGGAAACTTTATTGAAAAGGGTGTAAATATAAAATACATTTGGAGGATATAATTGAATAAATGAGACAATGAAAACTCACTACAGTAATGATGAATAGAGGCTAGCGGTGGAGTCCAGGATACCCACTTTGCCCTATTTGCGACTCGTCACCTGGATGTAACCGTCTCCTACTGACTGATGTTATTCCCACCGGGATTTGGACTCGGGACCGATTGCTTCAAACGCCAGAGCGTTACCCACCACACCATATCCAGCTGACGAGTCCCAAATGGGACGAAATGCGCATTCTAGATTCTGCTGCTAGCCACTATCTATCATTACTATGATTTAAAAAACGGGTAATATCGAGGCATCTGCACAGGAGCCTATACATTATTTGGAGACCGATCATTTCGGTCCAATCAACGACGGTATAATACAAATAATAATACTAATAAAAACTAAGGTTGAGTCAAAATCAGTATTTTATGCGTAAAATTCAGTAGTCAAAAAACTCCAGAAGGTTGTTATGTATCCGAACTTTCAGTATTTATCCGTCAGTGATTCACTAGCTCTGACGAATTGGTTTGTTATCGGTGGATTCTTTTAGGTGTTGTATCAGTGACTGCGTAGGTTTTCCTGTTGACTGTTTCTCTGCACAGTCTCTGAACTTGTAGTAGTTTAGCACTTTGTTTGTTGGTTGATAGATTGGATCTACGTCCATGCATCTATTCATTACTGACTGACCTGAATTCTAAGATTCTACGAATTCGTTGGTAATCTTTGTGTTTCATCTGTCTAAGATCTCTACATTTTCAAAATTGAATTCATGTTCATCATTGTCCGTATGCATTGAAATGAGTAATGAAATGTTGTGACGTTCAGTATCCGGCTGACGTTAATTTAGATGAAGGTGAAGAGATCGATCACTTTGTCAAATGTAGTGCTGATCGCAGTCGTTGCAGTCTATTTTTTGTAAATAATAAATGGCTTATCTTTTTTGACTGATCCGTCTGTGATATACCGTATGTGTTCTTATCACCTAACAATTAACCAGCTTTACTAAACCTGGTGCACTCTAGTACCCACGTATCCAGTAAATTACCTGACGTGTAAGTACTGCTAATGAGAGGGAAATTTTAAAGACTGAGTTATTTCGGAACATGTTTGTGTGACCAATACATTTGAAAAGAATAAATGTGAGGGTGATTTTTAAGGGAAAAAGTTTACTCAACTTATGTGGCTAATATGGCTGAGCTGGGAACTCTGCAAATGTGCGCATTAATCAGGACAAAAGCAGTGTAAAATGTTGTCAAAACCTTCTCAGATGCCTACTCATTAAAGTAAAACTTATAACACCTTAAGTATCGACAGGCGAGCTAAGGGTTTATTTAGTTAATCCAGTTCATCTATTTATTTTGGCCTAGTTGTATTTTGGTGCCAGGAAAGTGCATTACGGATTATCCTTCTCCCTAAGAAGGTTGGCAGGACCCCGGCAACCTTCGGCCCTAGGAGACAACTATGAGGCGGATACACAACATCTTTCCAGAGTGGTGATAGCTTAGGTAATGTGTGGGTCTCCGAAGGCATTGGAGCAATGCACACCAACCGAAAAATCAAACTTTACATCTAGAAGCGATCCTTATCACAGTGATAGGAAGACCCAAAGTCCCCGTCTACATTCCCCGACTGATCCTTAATTTATAGGGGGGGGGGGGGGGTTATGTAAGGTGGAAATTGGTAGGAAAAGAACCACAGAACGATCCAAGTGGCATTGTTCAGGACCAACTGCATCCTATTCCAGCGTGTTTCTTATGTTCTGCCATGAGAGAAATTAAGAACATTGGCATGGTAAAATTGTCGAAAGCAAACACATGCGAAAAATGAGGCAGATACAGAAAAAAATGTGATGGACAATACACGTCCTCTGATTTGTACATCATGGTTTGAAGAGGATTTGTCGTAATCTCTGATACATTTTGTATGTATGATAGGGCGATATGTTTTCTGATTGTCGAGAACTTGTAGTTGATAACGGACTGAATTGGCATCTGCTTATGAATTTGCGTAGGCAGTCATTCTTCTTTTGGACAGACATCAAGTAGTTTTCTTTGTTTCTGCATGAGGTTATTGTACTGCAGGGTGTTCTTGTCTTTTTCAATAAATTCCGTAGATAAAAAAATTTATGCGTCGTTGGATTGTTGCTACTGTTGTTGAGCACTTCATCAGAGAACAGAACACGATAAAAATTGTCTATTTAGTCTGCATACAATGATATCTGCTTGGTGGCTCGTAGAGAAGTCCAGAACATGCGTTTTTTCCTGTTTTAAACTTGTCAGCTGGATATACTTGCATCGCAGTGAATGATGTTGTTCTCACTGAGACTCATGCCTACTATCCAGTGTTTTGAGCACCATAGCGTTATCCACTGGCCTCTCATACGCCAATAGCCTAGTGGGTAATACTTTGGTCTTCGAAGTGATGGATACTAGACTACAGTCTCAGCTGGAACTATATCGCTCACAAAGTGCAGGCACATCCAACTAACGAGTCCGAAACAGGATGAGATGCGCCTCTTGCATTCCACTGCTAGCCACCAAGCAGACATTAACATAATCAGTAATCAGGTAGTATTGAGGCATTCATATAGGAGTCCGTCTCCCAACAGAGATTAGGCAACTGAACAGAGTATAGCGACGGGCAATTACCAGCATTAAACAACAAATAATCTGTATATATTCATAAGAATCTAGATATATTTCACTACCGGCTATGAGGCAGAAATAGCAGAGAAGATGTTTCAAGTTTAACCATCCACTACTCATATTCAAGTGATGATGAGTGCATACAGACAGAATTTATTGATCATTAAAAACACTGTGCATTTTCATGATTCTGATTTGCCGATAAATACATATATATATATTTCAAAGACACCTTGATAGCTTTTGCTAATTTTTCATAGTTGTAAGGAATTATTTCTTCTAGTCGATTTGATTGAATTTATTGTTTATCAGTGCAAAGGATATCATTATGACATCGTCAACTTTTCATCTGTCCCCTTCTGCACCAATTACGAAATTCTATAAAGATAAAGCCAGTAAAGAAATTCGAGAGAATCCAGCACATGTATATGCACATTTAACTAGTATAAAAAGATGGTTAAGTTCGATGCCACATCTTACTTGTGCTGATGGTAAGTTCATCTATTTATCAGGTATTGTATGTATAAGATGCACTTGTTACTGATGCATAAATAATCACTTATCTAACCAATCAAATTGTAGAATTCTGATCCCGGTTTATTTTATCCTGTTGATCAGTTGTAAATGTTGACACTCTATATTTGAATAAATCTCAGTGGAATCTAATCAGAGGTAAAGAAATTCAACCCACTATAACAAGGCAAAATTACTAGTGTTGAAAACAACACAAGAGGTGGGTCACGTGCCCCAGTTGGCCTAGTAGATAACGTCTCAGTGTTTGTAGCGATGGGTGTTGGGTTTGAGTGTCAGTGGAGATAACATCACCCAGTGGGTTGCAGGTACATCCAGCTAAAGAGTCCTGAATGGCATGAAATGCTCGTCCTGGATTACACGGCTAGCCATCAAATAGACTACAATAGTATCTGCCAAACTTAATCCGACCAACTTTTCATACTGGGATTGACTAACTGGCCGTGGATGACTACTTTGACCCATGTATCTGAACTCACAGTCGTTGCAAGGGATTTGGTAGACCAAATCATTCTACCCAACTGGACCAATAGGATTTTTCAACCTACAAAGCTGGTTTATTTTTGAAACACGCTAGGATTGTATTAAAACATACTTTCCTAGTTTATTTCCAGTTTAGTTTGGTGGTTTATGGGGATTTATTGATTTTATGATGGACTAACACCAGTTGGAGGAGCACTGGACAGCTGATTTGTCCAAGTATGGGACTCCTCAGCAGTGCAGGGATATGACAGCGCACGGCCACGGATCAAACCCAGGACCTTCAGATTTCGTGGGCAGCATGTTACCTTTGAGCCTTTCTGCCGGAATCCAGTTGTCCATATTTCTTACTACTGTTAGTTCACGACATAGAACGAACATCACCCAGTATCATCGTTGAGTATTTGACCTCATAGTCATCAGGTTTTCCCCACTGATCACGACTTCTCATTGGAAATTCGGGAATCACTTATCAAAGCTAGTCACCAATAGGCACTCAGTGGCTCAATAGTTACGTGATGGCCACAGAAATTGAAGATCCTGTGTGAACATTGCTGAGGAGTCTCATACTGTGACGAAACAACTGTCCAGTGTTCCTAGGTTTAGAATGACATCAGTCCATGATGAATACCAGCTTGAAAGAAATTAGACATATCAAGAATATCTTGCGTCTCAATAATTATCCAGCAAAATCTATAAATAAATTCATAGGAAATCAAAAGAAAAATATTAGCAGAAATATTAGTAGTAATACAAATAATACTAATAGTAATTCTACTTTAATAGTATTGATGGTGACAGAGTTGAGAGAGAATTCAAAGCCTCTGCTGTGTTATCATACAAGGAAGGCACCTCAAGAGCATTACAAAGAATTGTCAATAAGGCTGGCTAGGATTAAAGTGGCATTCCAACCAACTAACTCACTTAGAAACAAGCTTTGTAGGTTAAAAGATCCTCTATTGGTGCAATCAGGCAAAAGAATCTGGTTTACCAGATTCCTTGTAATGATTGTGAGGTCAAATACATAAGTGAAAGTATTCGACCAGCCAGGATCAATTAGAATAACATGGAATAAAAACTTGCAATTCCATTCCAGTCTGTTTATTAGGAATGTGACACGGTGAAACAGTATCATTCACTGGATAACGTTTTGGACACAATTTATTGTCAATATTCATATCAGGTAACCAACTCCACAACTTCCAGACAGAGTTCATATATTCTTAATTTTTTCTCCTTCTCTGGGATGACAGGGGTAGTAGAATAATCCAATATATCTGGGACAGGTGCAGCGTCATTTCGATTGTATGTATTTGGTGTTGATTCGATAAACAAAGATTCAGTCGGTTATCAATCTCTCCCTCCACCCAACTAAGTTAGTTTTCAAAACTATCACCCTATCCTACCCTACTGTGTGATTGTGTGTCATCGCATGCAGAGCTATAGCCGAGTTTTTCTCCAGATTTCTTATCTTATTAGGATCTACTGATCTTGATTTATCTAAGTTTTTTTGTTCTGTTATTCTAATCGACCCTGGTCGACTGGTTTGACCTATGTACTTAATCTCACAATCATTACAAGGAATCTGGTAAACCAGATTCTTTTGCCTGATTGCACCAATAGAGGATCTTTTAACCTACAAAGCTTGTTTCTAAGTGAGTTAGTTGGTTGGAATGCCACTTTAATCCTAGCCAGCCTTATTGACAATTCTTTGTAATGCTCCTGAGGTGCCTTCCTTGTATGATAACACAGCAGAGGCTTTGAATTCTCTCTCAACTCTGTCACCATCAATACTATTAAAGTAGAATTACTATTAGTATTATTTGTATTACTACTAATATTTCTGCCAATATTTTTCTTTTGATTTCTTGTGAATTTATTAATAGATTTTGATGGATAATTATTGAGACGCAAGATATTCTTGATATATCTGATTTCTTGTAGTAGATTTTCCGGTCTACTAGTATGCTATTTCTCCCTTTCACTTAGGCATTTAACTAAGCCCATTTTAACTGAAATATAGGGGGGGGGGGGGAGGAGCATTAGAAATCTAAGTAGCAGTTTGAATGGGTGGGTTTTCTATAGACACTGGTCTTTAAAATTCCTTCCTGTGTTCGTTTAATCTTGCAATCCAACATTGCTAGCTCACTTTCATCACTTTATAATTCACAGATGAATTGAATTGCATTTACTACTGAATTTATATGTGCCAAGAACCTATTGATGTGTTCCGATTTCAGTACCGTAAACGTATCATCTACATATCGGAACCATATCTTTGGAGTAGGAGTAAATGTTTAAAGGGCCATCTGTTCCCAACTATGCATAAATATGTCTGGGACAATAAGGGATATTGTTGATCCCATGACAACACCAGTTTGTTAATATATTTTATTTTGAAACTTAAAAGCTGTAGATGTTAGGTATAATCGTACTCCTAGTATGATTTCCTCGATCGACACTATAAATCGATGCATAAACTCATTGTCATCCTTAAGCCCATTTCTAACTAGCTCTAGAGTCATGTCAATCGATATACTCGCGTAAACGCCGGTTATGTTAAAACTAACCATTTTCTCATTGTCATCTAAGTGTATGTCATATAATCTATGCTTTAAGTTAGTAAGTCAGGATTTTAAGTGATTTCTTATTGAACCTAGCACGATTGCTAAATATTTAGACAACTTATAGGTTGAACTGTTTCTAAAATCTATTATATGGACAATAAATTATGTCCGAGACACTATCCAGTAAAATGCACACTAAAATGAAATTACATTCTACCACAGAGCTCGAGTTCGACTCAAATTAGCTTACTTTGAGGTTTATAGTGATTTGATATGTTTCCATGATGGATTGGCATCATTTTAGATATTAGTTATTTCGTTACAGTCGTTATCGTAGCCTAAAATTTCTTAACGCTGATTTATGACATCATATTAATGAAACCTTGTTACTAAATGGATCCGTTGTAATAATGTCTAGTAAATTACTAATCTAGTAGACAACAATATACTTACTGTAGAAGTAATAGGTGTTGCGTTCGAATCTCATTGGAGTCTGGACACATGCAGTTTATGAATCTTAAATAATATAAAACTAACCCACTACCGATGAGTTTCATTTTATAAAAGGTTTATACTTGTTACAGTCACTTTAGTTAACGACAACAATGATAATAATCAACTTTTAACGGAGTCAAACAGTCTTTGATTATGTGAATGCTGACCTTGAGTGGTTCATGATATGATCATATTTGGAGTGCTATTTGTGTTTTCAAGGTTTTTATCTTTCCCTTGGAGATTCAACAGTTTCAACATGAAAATCTAAAGACATATAGACAGAATAAACAGATAACCAATATTATGTTGAATAACATAGCTATCAGTCGATTATTCAGATTGTCTGCTTCGCTAGTTAGATCAGATACGATAGATTGAATGATCAGCTCGTTATAACTTTGGACTAATAAGCTGAATCTATCTAGTTAAATCATTGATGAGTTTGATCTCACACACAAAAAATAAATGTCAACTCTGTAGAATACACCGATCTGAGAAGTGATTTATGACAAAATCTCTGTGAGTGGTTTCTGATCGCCGATGGTTATTCAGTAGTATGTTTCGTTAATTCGCTTTAGTTTTGTGATCATAACTGTATGATTTAAATCCGTAAATTTATTAGCACTACAACTAAGTAGTTAAAAAAATAGTCAATTGTTAGAAATATTGACGTGGACGGTCTAGTTCTAGATTTTTCATTCAGGAGAGATATTCACTTTTGTGTTCACTATTTTATAAGAGATGCTTGAAATGAATGTTATATCATTTGAAAGGGAATTTCTATGTACCAGCCGGAAACAGAAAGGCCTGTTTTTTTTTACACCGAGTAATAGAACCTTTCTGGTCTCACATCACCTAAAAATGCATCTGAATCATGTAAAAACTTTAAGAAAAAGATAGGACATCCTCACTGATTTGTAGTTCATTGACGGCATTCTATGGATTCCACAGCATGCCTTAACATAAGTAGTACTGGAGTATCACAGTGCACTGATCAACAGTTCAGAAATGTCTAATGAACTGTAAAATGGAAATGTTATAGGTTACAGTATCGTTATTGGTTTCCTTTAACAGCAACGTGTTTAGTTGTACACTGCAGAAATCTATTCCTGATCATTGTCAGAGAATTTACTCATATCGCTGATCTATTGCCTCTGTATAATAGAACGTTAGGCTTATGATTAACAGAATAAATTTCCTATCAGTATGAACTACGTTTTATTGTTATTATTTCCAGAAATTGTATTAATCACTAACTTTCTTTGAAGTATTCAATGTCTAATTCATTATACAGGCCTATCAAAGCAAAAAATGCATCTTTTACTCTAAGAAATTAATAGTTTTCTGCACTTGAGTGCAAAAAACATACTTTGTGTATACTTTCTCTTTTTCATAAACAGTCTACGAACACAATTTTTTTCATCTTATTGCAAGAAAAACTAACATTTTGTAAAAACAGCTTAGTAGTGTAAAATAAAATGAGTTAAGTTACATAAAAAGGAAAAAAATTATTGAATTGTCATCTTATGGTCACCTTGATCAAAATGATTGCATAGAGAATATTGGATTTATACTGCTTGATGATCGAAGGTAAAATGAAAATTTGGACCACGGTCGGATTCGAACCACCGACCACTGCTTTTCTAGCCCGATGCTCTATTATGAGGTCTGACTACTGACCAGATTTTCATTTGACTTCAGTTACAAAGGGCTATCTCAGACAGCCGAATGATAATCAGTAGGATGCTCCACCTCTCTAATTCAGTTAGATTTCGACTGTGATAAGAAGTCTAGACTAGGCAGCCAGTATGAATACGATTAAGCGGTAGGAAAGCGTTACAAATATGCATGTTAGTCGGGCGAAACCCTTGGTGATTGGAGTGAAATAAAACTGTGATCAGCAGTCGGACCTCGTTTTTCAGTTAGTAGGGCATCGGGCCGGAAAATGAGTGGTCATTGGTTTGAATCCGGCCGACGTCCAAATTTTCATTTCACCTTCAATCATCACCAAGTATAAATACTAGTCTAAGAAATGACACACTTCTTAGACAGTCAAATGATAATACTGGATTTCACATATTCAGAAGAAATAAAAATATAGAGCACTGTTTCTGATTATATTTGTTGAATTTCTGGACCAAATATGGAAATTCTCCCCAAACCAAGATTACAACGTTTAATGGCTGACACAGAAGTGTTATGATCTGACGAAATGTACAAATGAACAACTTGAGTACTTAGAAACTGATCGGGGGTGATCTGTAGATTTCACTAGCCAGATGACAGTAGTCTAAACACTGAAAAGCCGTTTCATTCATTATCAAAACAGTTGGGTATTAGAAGCTACTCAGATTTAGGAAATATCAATGTGGACGGTGAAAATTTATAAATCATATGTGAATTCATTGTCGTACTTATGGTTTATCGATCTATGCAAGTCAGCTAACCAGACTCAAATGATTTCAAGTAATTCAGCTATATGAGCAGAATTTGTCCGGGCACACCACTGATGAGTTCGGCTCGAAATGAGCGAAACGGCCATTCGGTGTTTAGACGATTGTGATCTAGCTGCCTTGCGTAATCTTCCGATCAGCCTTGGTGGGTTCTAAATACTCAGTTTGTTATGCAGTAAGATGAATGAACCATCATGACAGAGGCAATTGAACATGTCGTTCAAATGCTAACGAACCAACCAAGGACCCATTACCAAACAAATATGCAGAAGAAAGTTGAGGTGGATTGGATTTGATATACATTGAGGAGACCATTTAGGGACATCACACGTCAGGCAAGGCCCTCGGGTGGAATACAACTGGGTGACGACGGGTTGTGTGTGCGACTATGATGTGGAGGAGATGGTGTGAGGAAGAAATGAAAGGTTATGGAAAGTGGTGGGGTCAGGTTTAGAAGACTAAATAGAAGAGAGTGAACTGGTGACGTCGAACTGAAGCTCCATGTCCCACTAGGAACACAAGGGATAAATAATAATAATAATAGCTAGGAATTGACAAGCAAGACAGTTACCATTTTGTCACTAGGTGATATGATTCATTGACTTTCAGTGCGAAAGACGACATACAGACAGATAAAATCAACGTAAAACTTTGCACAAGTGCATCGTTTTAAGTTGCCACGCTTGACAATAGTATCCAAAGAACAGGTGAATAGAAACAGAGTAATATCAAAGTAGACAAGGTTGTGTGGCAGAATAAGCGATTTGAAGATAGAGCTTAAAGCAAGCAATCAAATTTTATAGGGCGTAAAAGAGTTAACACATCTGATCAATGTAACTAATTTCAGCCATGTCATCAAGAGTCCTCAACCTCTGTATCCTGTCGTCTAGGGGACCCCAGTCAAGTAGTTCACATCTCACCACACGCCTCAGGCCCACAGTCATGAGCTTCATGGACCACTGTCACGTCTTCGTCGAGCCATCCTGAACCATCTTTCAACCTAACCCAACTTCCTCTAGCATGGCACGTTGAAGTAGGTGGCGGCTCGGTATGGGCAGTACATATTTAAAGCATCTCAGTTGACGAAAGTTCACAACCTTATCAGTTGACTTGCTTGTCTTGTCTATGTCACTTCGCCTGCTCATGCAGTGCGGAAACGTGTTGGACGTAAACCTGAAATGGATAAGCTTATAGGTAGCTAAAATGCCACTGGCACAAAATATCTCATACAGTTTCTGATATCTACTTTAAAGTGCAGCTTAAATGTACACTTAGAAATGTAGCTCAGGATAGGTCCCATTGCTTAATTTTTTGTCTCACTTCTCAGTTGATTGTTCATCCTTCTTCTTGCACATATTTCCTTTGAATACGATGTTAAATTGAATCAGCACCCTTCTATGCTGACCCAGTTTATTTTGTATTTATAACTTACTTGCTTATGGAAAATCATATATGAGTTAGCGAAACATACTTTATTTATAGGGAGATATTTCAAAAACGACGCTAAAATGAGTTTTTTTCTATCGAGTTAACACATTGAAGAGATTCTAATTATTGAGGTAGTTTAATTAAATAATTTGGTTGGTTGTGACTAGCAGAAGAATCCAGGACGTGCATTTCGTCCTATTTGTCACTCGTCAGCTGCATGTACCTGCACCTCAATGTCGTTCCCACCGAGACTTGAGCCTTGTACCCATCCCTTCAAACCCCAAGGCGTTATCCACTATGCCACAGAGGAGAGATAGTCACTTCTTGTACAACGGATAGTAGTTATTACTATTTATTGACACACTTTTTATATTCTCCGTTGTCGAACAATTCGATCCAATAAAACAACAAAGAATTACAAGTAGGTAAATAAATAGTAAGATTAATTAAACGTCACAAAACGAGCTAATTTTATCTTCATGTTAGATGAACAGAAGATAAAGTTGATTTGATTGAGTAAATAAGTCGCTTAGAATTCTGTATTCTGTCAGGTAATAATTTTCATATTTTCTTTTATCTCTATTACCGAAAATTGTCTAGATACCATAAATATCAGGCAGGTTAGATTTAATAACGAATAAGGATTTAATGTGTTATTATTGATTAGCGATAGTTTATTGATTGTTTACATGAGATTTATTGATTTCCTTTATCTGAAATCTTTTACTCAGTAACGATATACGTAGAACAGAATAGCTAATTAATAAAAAGTGTGATTAATTCAGCTAAATTGTCTGTCATCAGTAAAATAAGGTAATTAACTTGTTTATCGTATAAGTAGTTTCCGCTGTTAACTTTATTATTGTTATCATTCCTTTGGGTTCCTAGTGGAACATAGGGCTTCAGTAGCACACCTCCATTGCGCTGTCTTCTCTGCAGTTTTTTCAAACTGGCTCCACGACTTCCCACAACCTCTCATTTCTTCCTCACAGGATCTCCTCCATGTCACTATCGCCTCGGACGCCCAACTCATCGTTTCCCATCTAGGTTCAACTCAACGGCCTGGCGTGGTGTGTGATGTCCCCAGTCGACCTTCTCAGTCTATGCCCAATCCATCTCCACTTCCTTCAATTGCATATTTGTTGGGTGATAGGTTGTTGGTTAGTTCGTAGCCAGTGTTCCTTGTTGCTGATTGTTTCTGGCCATCTGATGTTCAGTAACGAGCCGGTGTAGGCAGTTGTTGATGAATGTCTGTAGTTTGTTGGAAGTGCTTTTCTTCACGCGCCAAGTTTCTCAACCATATAGCAGCATTGTAAACTTTTTGAACTAAATTAACTGGCTTCTTTTGATGTGTCTATTGCTTTAGGGTTCAGATATCCTGAAAACATCAGCAATAGCATTATGATAGTGAGTTTTATGTCTAGGCTAGAAGTTGAATTAAGGAATTCATGGATTGAACAGATAAGGAGGTCAGTTTTAGTTAGTATTGTTAGTTAATCTTAAAACTAGTGGTCACATTTAGTCTCTATGCAGAGTAAAGAGGAAATGATCTGCCGAAAGTACTGTATAAGAAAGATTCTGGGCCTAATAAATTCAGGGGAACAGAAAATCTAGAAGTCTAAACAGGTTCCAGACCTGGAAAAGAGCGCACTGATCGAATATTCACTCTTCGATGTGTTTTGGAATAAAGGTATACTTACCAGCCTCCACAATTGTCCATATTTCTTAACCTGAAGGTGACATTCAGCTATGTCGACTAAGAAGTGTTGTAATAGTTTCTGACAACTAAAGGCGTCCACGAATGATGCTCATTGACACTATTCCTGTTCACTTTTGTTATAGATGGGCTAATGGAAATAATCATAAGTGTCTACAGATTTAGAGGGTTCCAACGACTACCAGTAAGGTAGCTGGGTAACTTAGAGCGGGCATGTAACACTGACCTGTTGGGCGAAGATGCAGACAAAAAGGACGCTTTTCTGAAATTTGAGTACGTCTAGTATGTGTTTTGTACCTGCCAAGTGTAAGACTATGCCCAACGATTAAGCAGCGGCTACTCCCAGTTTGGCAACAAGAAGTGGAACGATTTAATGCGTTGATCACTTCGATTGCATCGGCGCGCTGCTTCAACACAGACGGACTTTTTACTTACGAAATCTCAGCTTGTGTATGAAAGGCCCGTTTGGCATGGTGCCATTTAGACATATAATTATTTATTTTGCTCAGCAGCCCATGGAATATTGCTATATAGTTGTGAAACATGGCAAGTAAAGTTAGAGGACATTAAAAAGTTTATCTATAACCCATTGAACTTCGTAACATTGAATGTTTGTTGTGTAACTAATTCGTTCGTAACCTCGAAGTCACAAGATACAAGTGGTAAGGACATTGATGGGTTTGTAAGTGTTAAATGACTCAGATAACTAAAAAGTTTGCTAAGAAGGTCTATTTACCATCTGCCAAGATTAGAAATGTTATCCAGAAATGAAATGAGTAGAAATTACATTGAGAAAAGATAAGAATATTCGCTCTATCTACAACTTTATTCAAAATACACAGTCAATTTAGGTAGACAGTCATATTAGCAATTAGATTCATAATAGGTAGTTAGTGACATGCTCATCATCAATTAGTTTGCTTTCAAAAACAGAAGTTAATTAGTCAGTTCATTTGTAATACTTTCTTCATCTCACAACAGACAAGCTAAATACGGTATTGTAGAGATTTTATATTCAGTAGTAGATGCATAAAGTTTCATGTACTTTCACCTTGTCTCTCCTGATGACCGACACACAGAAAGCTTTAAGTGAAGAGGATGTTGGTCATGTGATAAAATAACTCCTGTCAGATGTTTACATGAGTTAATATGTTTGTGCAGAATAGTTTTAAGTAGAAGGTTTAGAGGTAGACCATTAGTTTTGGTGACAATCTTCAAAGTTCTACGCAATATCGTATAGTGTTTTTTCAGCAACTCAGGAAAGAATAAAGGAGAACAATAGAGGTGAACAGGCAAGGTGTCCAAGTTCATAAAAAACAACAGAAGAGTTTGCAAAAATTATTATCTGCACCTAATACTTTCTCTGTCACTGGATACTGACTTGTGTCAGTTTTTAACTCAGAATGTTGAATGTAACTTACCTGTTCCTTTTTATAACTTTGTCATGAGAGTAGGTTTTTCACCTCTATCTTCATTTTTATCTGATGTCGTTGCTTAACAGAAAGACAACTAAGTCATACTCTGATTTCCTATGAAAGTGATCAATAAACTATTGTACTTCCAGTTTCAGATACAACCATACAATTCTGAGAAGCAACAAATACTCAAATTATGAAGTATTGTGACCTACAGCTTGGTGAAAAGATCCTAATTCCAGAAATATCACTGAAATCTTAAACCACATTTTACAACATATAGGTCTCTTGCTTCAGATTTCTTTCCCCTGAAGAAAAGTTAACGCATGAAAAAAGAAACAAGTTGAAAGGCAATAATCTATAGGATTTCTTCAGCCAACGGTAACCAATGCAGGTCAACTTCTGTTAGCGTCCATACTCTATCCATCAAGTTTTTAGTATGGCTAACAAACTGAGGAGCATTAAATTCGAGTACCAAGGCGATCATACAGTTCTCGGGTCTATTTTAAATAGTTCTATTCGTTTTTCAAAATCTTTCAGCAATCCAGAATCGGTGTCTTGTCACATTTGTTACGTGTTCCAGTTGTCGATTAGACAGACGAAGCTTCAGTTAACGACCTCTCTCTCCGCCAGGTCAAATCATTTTTAAAATTATCACTCTCTCGTATCCAATTGCATGGTTGTGGCTGGGTTATTTTCTTGATTTGTTATGTTACTGGGGATCTACACTTCTATGTTTCAATAGATTTCTATGTCGTGCTACCTTGACTAACCCCAGTAGGCCAGTTTGACCTGTTTATTTGACCACACAATATTTGGTGGACCAAGTATATAGGTCAACGCAGCCGATCGGCGTCAGTCAGAATAATAGAGCATAGAAATCCAGCCAACGTAAAGATAATAGACTCCACTAGGATAAGTAAGTTAGAGACAAATTTGGCTATCTCTCTGCACGGACTGACCCATAATCCCACTATAGAATGGGATAGGGTAGCAATTCTAAAACCAAACGTAGCTAAGTGGAAGGAGAGGTTGATGAGAGAATCTTTGTTCATTTAATCCACATTTAACATGTGAAACAGGAATGAATCATCACTTATTGTAGATATTTGAAAGAATAAAACAATGGAAAACTTTTGGACCATACAGAGGGGGCTTTAAAGTCATATGATTACTTTGAGATGAATATTAGCAATAAATTAAGCTGGAGACGTCATCCAGTATGTTTTACGGTGTCACTGGGTGGTATATGAAATAATAAAGTGCCCAAGTTTGGCTCTTACGTTAATGGTTGACCACACTATTCGTCAGGATCTTGTAGCCGACTAAGTTCATCTTCATATATATATATATATATATATATATATATATATATATATATATATATATATCCTATCTCATGCAACAGTCTTCCTTAGAATTGGTTTCAGTTCTTACCTAGTTTGCTGATAGAAAGCAAACTGTTTCAGTATAAAAGGAGCTTTGATGTGGTGAAGAAGGCAACACCATCTGGAACTCCATTGAACCTGTCTGTTGGAATACAGGTTTGCTAAGTTAGTTTGATGTCTTAAGAAATCTATTTGTAGATGCATAAAGTTACAGGCATTTGATAACTAGTAACTTAGAAGCATCTGTCTTGCATAATCAAATCACCGAGTAATAGATGCATGCATCAGGCATACATGACTAGGTAAATCAGATTGATGGAGTTGTAAATGACCATTGACTGAATATAAATTATGTATACCAAGCCACTGGCTACTTAACACTCCTGTGTAATATGAGGTGAAAGCAAACAGGAAAACACTTTAATGTGGTCACTGCGGCGTATGACAGTAATCCATGAGTTCACTGAATTAAGATCTTAGATGCATAGCAATATTTTAGCTTTATACTTTCAATCCATAAGACAAGCAAGTTGATATTTAGAGACTTTATGTGACACAGCTGATAAACGTCTTTAGCGATGTAGACGCATAAATACTTTCTCTTGATCTAAATATCGAACTTCGAGTTATTTCGTACCTGTTATTCATTGTGTTTCATCTGTTACCTTGTGGTCTTGGTTGATGTACTTACCTTTATTTCTTTTGTAATCCCTCCTTTTGATATCTTTTTCGTGTGTTTATGCGAGTTCGGTAATGTGGATAGGTGTAAAACAGTACTATATATTACCTGATTGAGTAGTTTCCTTATCATGGTGTTTATATTTCCCAAGAAACTAAAGAAAAAACAATCTTTTTAACGACGTTCCACTAGTCAATGCTAATAGCTTTATCAAACCGGGTTTCACAACATAACTGATATTTCAGTTGAAGTTCTTTGGCATGGATAAATCTACTTTTCCGATTGGCTGAAAAAGATAAGGAGCATATCTTAAATAGTAATTTTGAAAGATGTAGGTTAAAAATTTAGATTTGTGTGTACACATATGTAAGTGCATCATTTATGTCGTTTTGGGGGAGTAGGTTGAAATCAGATCAAACTATGTTCTATTCCTTCATTCTTGTTTGGAAAAATCTACTCTATTGTATGTGAAAAGACTCCACTATGAGGGTTCCCATATGATTTTTAAAGCTTTTTGAATCGTCCCAGCTTTATGCCAGTCCATCTACTTACATAAAATTGTGATACATAGAGATATGCCTGAAATGGTGTTAAGCTTTTGAACTCTACTGGATTTCTCGAAAGCAGAGTCAAAGCCCTTCGAAGATCATTTTCTTGGACTGTGATTTCATGAGAAATTTGTTCTAAGTGTACCGCGTATCATTCTGAACAATTTAGTTTATGAACACAATCAGACTGGGAATCATAAGAAAATGTTATCCTTCATTTGAGCTAAAGAGCTCTGTAGTGTGTTTGATACTCTGTAGGAACATTTTAAGATCAGATGGTCAGAAAGAATAAGTGACAAGAAACTCTGGCTGGCTGTCCACGAATCAACCAACAACCCATCGACCAACAAACATGCAGAAGAAAGTGGAAATGGATTGGATGTGACATACATTGAGAAGATGATTTGGGGACGTCACGCGCCAGGCCCGGTCAGGTCGTCGAGTGGACGCCAGATGGGAAACGACGATTTGTGCGTGCAAGGGTGACATGGAGGAGATCATGTGAGGAAGAAATGAAAGCTCGTGGGCAATGGTGGAGCCAGGTTTAGAAGACTATATAGGAGAGATTGAAATGGCGACGTGCTACTGAAGCCCTTTGTCCCACAAGGAATCAGAAGGATAAATACTAAAAGTATAATAATAGGAAGGTTTTAAGAATGAAGCTTACCAGCCAACTTTTCATTCTGAGTATTTCGCTCACATATCTTAGTTACTTCACTTTCTAACATAGATGTAGTAGGAACCTTTATCAAATCTGCAAATACAATTTTCCATCTGTAATTCACACACACACACATTGATCACACTTGGCATGCTACATTTACTCATAATCCTTTTCTCAGTCACCTAGTAACTCAGAGTCATCCATACATAAGGAATTTGTCTAAGTTGTCAATCATATTTACACTTAGATGATGTAAATCCAAATATACAAATACCGAGGTTGGTGAATATCATTTATTCACAACCCAAATGATCTCAAGCTGAGTATTTTTACTTCACATTACAGTCTCTTAACGGTATATAACTGACATATGATTATCAAGTGAGTTTTAGATTTCACATGAAAAAATGTTGATCAGCTTGGAACTGTATCGTAACTGTAATTTGTTTAAATGTTCAAGTGATTCACACTAGGTGACTTTAAAGGTCACGCCGGTAACAATGAAAATCATATTCTGAAAAACAGCTGAACTTTTTTAAACTTGAAGACTTGTTAACAAATTCATTATTCCGTTTTGAGATTTGTGCGGATTTATTGATTTCAGCTTGGTATTCATCATGGACTAACATCAGTTCCAGAAAAATTTTAGACACGAGAGCACTGGATAGCTGTTTCTTCCTAGTATGGGACTCCTCAGCGATGCGCACCCATGGTTCCGTACCACCAGGGATCGAACCCGGGACCCTGAGATTTCACGGCCAGCAATTGCCATTGAGCCACTAGGTTAGAATCCAGTGGTCCACATTTCTTACTTCTATCACTTCACAATGTGGTACTACCTCCATCCGATGCCGTCCTTGAGCAGTCGTCCTGATGTTCTACTTTGTTGATCCCACTGGTCACGACTTCTCATTGGAAGTCCGAAAATCACTTCTCGAAGCTAGTCACCAATGAGTAGTAGATTAGTTCAGTTTTGAGGTTTATGGGGATTTATTGATTTCCTAGCGGAATCATGGGTGCACACTGCTGGGAGGTCCCTTACTAAGAGGGAACAGCTGTTTAGTGCTCCCCGGCTTCCAGTGTTTCTCCAACTGATATCAGTCCATGGTGTATACCAATCTGAAATTCTTCGCTAGCATTTGTGATACGACAAAATCCTTGACTATTATCTAGATTATAGTCAGTGTCGTTTCTAACATACCTCTGATGGTCAACCTTTGGGGAGAGCAATTATAAACACTGTCCTAATAACTACTGTCTCTTCGTTACCCCACTCCCTTGTGTTCTACCAACTGAACTATGACCTGCTGACCATATACCAATTTCACTTCAATAACCAAGGATTTTACCGGACTTCCATGTGAGTTCTTGATATGCAACTTTTCGTTCATTGTATGTACACTTGCTGCCAAGCCAAGTCTTATCATCCCAATCCAAATCGAGCTGGATTAGAGTGGAGTGAAGCATGAATCTGTTTATCAGTTTGACTATTTGAGACAGCCGTTGTTTGACAGTTGGGTTATGTGCGTTATTTGGTAGAGTATTAGGCCAGTAACCTATTATTATTATTGTTGTTATCATTATTATTTGTCCCTTGGGTTCCTAGTGGAACATAGGGCTTCAGTATCATGTCTCCATTCCAATCTGTTCTCTGCTGTCTTTTCAACCTGGCTCCACGACTTCCCACAACCTCTCATTTCTTCCTCACAGGATCTCCTCCATGTCACTATCGCCTCGGACGCCCAACTCGTCGTTTCCCATCTAGGTTCAACTCAACGGCCTGGCGTGGTGTGTGATGTCCCCAGTCGACCTTCTCAGTCTATGCCCAATCCATCTCCACTTCCTTCAATTGCATATTTGTTGGGTGATAGGTTGTTGGTTAGTTCGTAGCCAGTGTTCCTTGTTGCTGATTGTTTCTGGCCATCTGATGTTCAGTAACGAGCCGGTGTAGGCAGTTGTTGATGAATGTCTGTAGTTTGTTGGAAATGTCTTTAGTAACGCGTCATGTCTCTGAACCATCACATAGAAGCACTGACATGACATTGGTGTTGAAAATCCGGATGTTGTTCACGCTTTATGCTGATTGCAGATCTCTACACTGGTTTCAGGTTAATGAACGCCTGTCTTGTTTTTCAGATCCTGGTTTGACGTCCTCGTCTGTGCCTGTGCCACCTGTAGTTGAAACAGTGCTGCATAGATAGGTGAAAGAGACTACTTCCTTTAAGTTTCTCCCGTTGATTATTGACTCTCCAGTTGATAGTTTGGAGAGTCCACTTCCATTCCACCTGCTTTCGCAGATTCGTAGTCTAGCACTTCCATGCTATACCTTCTCATCTCCTTTTCAATCTGGGCAGCCTTGTCAGCTAGGCTCAAACATAGTGCGGACATTGCATATCCTCATGTTTACTTGCACTTTTGTCGAGAGGAGACACATCGGCCAATCGGCTTCCCGAAGGCTTTCACCAACCAGCGTCATTTCGTCTCCCCGATATTACGGCGAAGAATAGTTTTGTTTTTATGTTTTGTATTTTGTCTGTGTTTTGAAGTTTCTGTATCGGTTGTATTGGTTTTGCGGGGTAGAGTTGGTAGCCCTATACCCAACCTTCCCTCTTTACCCGGGCTTAGGACCGGCTAGTAACTAGTAAACTAGTTAACCAGGAGAGGTTAGGCCAGTAGCCTAAAGGCCGCTAATTGGGATCTTGACATAATTCAGATTTTCATTTCATCTTTAATCATAACCCATCATCAAAAATACAAGTCTGTCAACCAGCGGCTATCTCATATAGGCACACTGATACAATATGTTTGTTTCTTAGTGTATCGTTTAAGGTTACTACTTCCCAGAAAATCTTTCACTTCAAGCGTTCATCCAAGTATATTGTTTTGTATAGGTGTAAAATTTTTTCGCTAAGTGACATAAGGTAAACTATTCAAGAGAAAATACTTTAAATGTACAAGCCCAATTCAATATCTGTTCATTTATATTTCAAAAATGCATACTGGTAGTTGAGCTATAGAGAAGACCCATACTAACTATTTACGGACTGTACACATTTTGGAGGCTAATATAGAGAAGGTGTCAAAATTATATATTTCTTCTTTGAATTCAACATTCTTGATAATGTTAATGACGGGTCATGGCTAGCAGGGGAATCCAGGATGAGCATTTCGTCCTATTTGGGACTCGTCAGCTGGATGCACGTGTACGTGAATGTACGTGTATTGTAAGTGCAGATTTGTTAATTTTTTGTCTTAAATTCTTTGTTTTTCTTTCAGATGACCGAATATTTCTTGCATTTCTGCGTCAATCAAAATTTACTCATGCTGAATCACAAATTCGTTTAGATAATTTTATCACACTGCGTACATCTCCTGAAAGTTCTGTCACTAACTGGTTTGATCTTTCGTCATTAACCAATTCTATGCTTGAAGATTACTTCAGAATGGGGTTAGTATTCTCCCTAAAAGATTTTTTTTCATGATTGTTAGTAGTTTATAACTGACGCTTCATAGTAGTCGAAGAGATATGCAAGAAGAAACCATGATTTGAAGAACAAGTTGACAACTTCATGATGACACTGTCGCCAATGGTGTGGAACGATAAATAATAGCACACTATGGAATCATCAATATTTAAAACACGAAATCAGCTATTCCCTATGTCGCAAGTCATTTGTTTGATCCCTAGGGATATCGTTTCCAAGTATCCTAGAAAATTCAGCAAAATTTATTTGCCAAAATAACTGGGCCATTTGTTGATGCTTTCAATGGAGCCAATTATAATTTATCAATAGTTGTTATTTCTGATCGACTTGATTGACATCTGTTGGTATACTGACACCTATGTGTATGTCTAGATATTGCCTGAAGACTCACTTTATTTGGTAGTGGTTAGCATTGGAATGCAGAGCATATACTTCGTCCCATATGAAACTCATCAGCTGAATGCAATTACATTCTAGTAGGTGATGTTATCAGCACTGAGAGTCAAACCCAGCATAGGAGCCCATATGCCAACATAAGTTGATCAATTTCATCCTGTATAACACTGCGAAATTACGATTATCAATAAATAACAACTAAAACCTGTTGGATAAGAGGTGTCTGTACTGCCTCAGTGACTTAGTTGGTAATGGTGCAGCGTTTGAAGTCATGAGTGTTGCGTTCATGTCACAGAAAATAACACTGCGACGAAGACTAACTAAAAATCAATCAATTTTCCTCAATAACCTGTCAAAAGAATAACAGTACCATTTTCCTTAATAAACTTACCTTGAAGTGGATTTCCTGAGGTTATGCTGAGAAGTCGTAATCTATAGAGTCATCTTGGTCAATGACATAATATGATGGTTACGCTTAATCACAAATCGACAGAAATTGGTGAAAGTGGAGCGTTGAATCTCAACCTAGTCAACACTGAACTTGACTATGGACATCATCTCTTACGAGGTCGTAGGTATGCACTACTAAAGAATCTTGAAATAGAACAAAGCAGTTGTTCAGTACTTTCATAATTCCACCTGTCCTCTAGCTGATGTAATTCTGTGATGAAAGTTTCTCTGGAATTAATAAGTCCTCCGTAAACCAGTCAGATTTAAGCAGATATTCCTTAAGTTCAGAGGTCTAATGGGATTAATCCATTTCGAAGCCATATTTATCAGTCAATCCCCACAAATCTTTAAACCGAAATACTATCCAGAAGGTCTAAAGACAAACTGTGAAGTGTGAGATTAACCAAGTTAGGTGAAATGAAAAATACCCACTTATGGCATTGGATGACGTCCGAGCTATTTCGTGAATTACAGGAAGCAGGAAAATGTAAACAACTAGTTCCCAACCTAGGAGTTAAATAGTAGCATGCTGCCTAAAAGACTTGAAAGTTCTGCTTTCTATCTCTTTCCGGGCCATAAGTGCAAGGTGCTGAGAAGTACCTTACTAGAACGAGAAATCTCTTCAGCGTTCGCATATTTTCAATAATTCTTCAACTGATTTCAATTCATGGCGAATACCTCCGCCTAATATTTCTTCACTTTGTTTTAGATGATAAACTGAGCGTAGTTTTATGACTGTTTTCATTACACCTGTCCTTATGAATGCGCATTAATCGAGATTCTGATATTTATGATATGACAGATAATTCAGTTTTCGAACTTTTCAAAGGTTTTTCAACCCATGAAATACCGCAGTGGTAATCACCATAAAAAATTTCCTTGTAGTTATCCCCTTGAGACTTCAACTAAATGTAGAGAAGACAGAGGTGATGAAGATACCCAGTAACAACAACAACAACAACAACAAGAAGCACCAATAACCATCAGCGGAGAAGTCTGAATGAAGTTGTCTCTTTCACCTACCTACCTATATACCTACCTACCTGCCTATCTAGGCAGCATCGTTTCAACTACGGGTGGCGGCAGTGGCACAGATGAGCATGTCAAAGTCAGGATCGGAAAGACAACAAGACGGGTCTTCAGTAGTCTGAAATCATTGTGGAGATCTACTGTACTGCAGTGCACTCCACTCCACTCAGCATAAAGCGTGAACAGGATCCAGATTTTCAATAGCAATTTCGGTCAAGTTAGTGCTTCTATGTGATGGTTGAGAGAGTTGGCGCGTTATGAAAAGTGCTTCCAACAAACTGCGGACATATGTCATCAACAGCTGCCGCCTATGCTCAAATGCTTGATATTGAAGATCAGATGAGATGGTCAGAAAGAATAAGCAGCAAGGAACCCTGGCTGACTGGCTGGCTGGCAACGAATCAACCGAGAGTCCATCACCCAACAAACATGCAGAAGAAGAAAGTGGAGATGGATTGGATTGGGCATACAGTGAAAAGACGGTTTGGGGACATCAGGCGTCAGGCCAGGTCAGGTCGTCGAGTGGAACGTGTATTGGGAACGACTATTTGGGTGTCCGAAGTGAGGGTGACATGAATGACATGGTGTGTGAGGAAGAAATGAGAGCTTGTTGGTATTGGTGAAGTGAGGTTGAAAAGAGTGGAGAGAAGAGATTGAAATGGCGATGTGCTACTGAAGCCTTATTTTCCATTAGAAACTCAAGAGGAAAATGGATAACAATAATAATGATAATAATAATAATAACCCCTATGGTATTCTCATTTATTCTGTTAACTTGACACGACGGAACGAGTACACTTCCTTAAATTCATTCTAAAAACATTATTGAGAGCTGTTTCAATCACAGGAGATTATCTCTGACTGTCTACATATTGTAGTGGGTGCTACTGATATGAATGTTCATCAGTAGTATATGTTGAGAGGTCAGAAGAAGTCATAGGCAGTTACGAGTGACAGGTAAATATTCTGTCCAGAGAAATGCCAAAGATGACGTAGGCATAACAAGAACAAGATGAAATAGAAAAAGAGGAAATGAAACATATTGTGCAGATGTATACTTCAATAGAAGCTCTGCTCGACACAGGTTTCGTGCTTGTTGGCACTTGTCAGCAAGGCATATCTGAAACTTCAACAGAACTGATGATCTCTGTGAGATTCGACACCATGTCACCACTAAGATACTAAAACCATGATTGACCTCCTGTAGGAATGGATTACCTATATTAATTGATCACTATTGAGCGATCCATCTCATATTGTTTCCAACCAACTAACATCCATCAAAGTGCATCACGATGGTAAGCCTCCTAGCTTGGTGACCACATTACAGAAATGATCGATGGAGTTCTGTCAGCCCTCAGGACTGGACAACACGTGATTGGTTGCTCTCCAATCATCAATTAGTTTATAGAACACAAAGTCTAGTCCTGATTGTCCGTATGTATTTTAGGGGACCTGATTCATTTGTATATACATCTTAATTACCTGACAACAAGGTACCATAATTTACAAAATTCAGACGATCGTTTTCAAGTATAAAAACAAATGAGATAATGTTCAGTTATGGATATCTCTCGACATGCAGTTATTTCCAAACTATATGTTTATACATGAGTGGCTGAGGGACCAATCGAAAGCTATCAAACCGAGCTAAACAGGAAAGTTATCAATAAAGTCAAAGAAAAAGTGACCTTTAAAATGAATAAAATGATACAAGACCGATAACACTTATCTGAGATACACGTTTTTCACTTTTTGGCTAATATGACAAGAAGTATACAAAGAGAGAAGAGATTTCTACAAAACTTTTGGTGCTGTTCTCATTTATGTTCGGTCGTCTGTTATAGACTTCTGAAAAGATCAACAGATCTACTCATTCAAGACTGTTATTATGAGACTGATGAGAATCATATTCAGGTAGTACAAATTCTTCTATCGTGTAAACCGTCATTCCACGGTCTTATCTTCGTTTGTAGTCAATAAAGTTAGCTTAGTAAAACACAGGAAATAATTTAATGGGGAAATTACTTTTGGCTTTAATTTTTAAACTTTGAATCGTTTGAAAATCCGGTTAATATGTCGATTAATCCTCCAAATGAACTTACCATTACAATGTAATATAATCTGCAGAACATTTCAACCCCGCATTTCCTAAAATTGTTCTTTACCTAGTGTTCACTGTCCAATTGGATTTCTTCCGGATGGGACATTTCTATTCATGGTTCGAGTTGGTAAGTGCAGTAATAATATTCCTTGCTTGCAGTTAAAATTCGTTTGAGGTGTCTTTTCTGAGGGGGTTGTTTTCCTGTCAAAGTAGTTTTCATCTTGTCATGTCAGTTAGAAAATCCTTGAACTGCTAGAAGCACCGGACAACTGTTCCTTCCAGTGTTCAGAAAACTTAGTAGTGCTCATATGTTGTATGTTGAGAAAAATAAGATTGATTGGATGGAGACCTTGATATTACCTTTAGTCGAATCTTCATACGATTTGAACTATGGTACCTAGACATGGAATCCAGAATAGCGTTCCGTACTAAATAATAATTTATATTTACTACAAAACTGAGAAACTTAGGGAATAACACTATAGACTTTGAACTGATAGATGTTGAGTTCAAGTTACAGTGTGAATGAAAACAGAAAGACATAGGAACATCTATCCAACAGACATCAGAAGGAACGAACCTCATCTTTTGGTTCTCATTGCCACCCATCATCAAGCAAACAATACGGAAGAAATGTGATATCTGCTGAATATATACTATTGAGAGATATGCGTAGCTGAATGAAACTGATGCTGATATACAGGTTTCACCGTCGGGTTAGAATGATCCAGACACATGACTACAGTAAATCATTATCTGAGGTCAAAATCACGTGCAGTATACACAGAAATAATCTAGCTCTTATATACTTAAACGAACCCCCTGACAAAAGCATAACTGAAGTCCTGAAAGTCGGGAAAGAAGCAGGACCAGATGGAATCCCGCCAGAAGCACTGAAAACAGACTCAGAGACATCAGCAGCGGACATGCTCACATCACTATTGCAGAGGATTTGGAAGGAAAGAAAGGTACCTGCCCATTGATTGGGAAAAAGGCTGCGGTGTCAGACTGTCGAAGAAGGGTGGGCGACCTTAGTCTTCGCAAGAACTAGCATGGAATCGTGCTCCGTCTCTGTTCACCCCAAGCAAAATATTAAACCGCATCATCCTATAGAGCCTAAAACACTCTCTGGATTCAAAATTACTATCGGAACAGGCTGCTGACTTCAGGAATCACAGATCACGTGTAGATCAGATTGAAACGCTACACTACGCGTCATCATAGAACAGAGAGTAGAATGGCAGTCAACTGGATCATTATCTCAACTTCATCGATCTTGAAAAGCCTTCTGACAGCGTCGACCAAGAGGTAATTTGGCAGGTAGTTGCTTCAACAATACTGTTTTAGTACCACAAACCTTTATCACCCTCATTCAAACAGCAGCTATGTGCTGTATGATGCTACATGGCAAGTGATTCACAATCGAAAGCTCGGCTTAAGTGATGTATTTGAACTAAAGATAGAAGTGAGACAAGGTTGCCACACACTATCACCAATGATCTTCCTGAATGCGGTAGACTCTCCTCAACTGGATCGTGCAACAGACACCTGTGAGGCGCGAGAGGATAGACTTACGCTGTTTGATCTATGAAAAGAAGCTGGAAGATTTGGATTTCGCCGATGACGATTTATGTCTAATGTATTATGTCGTACAAACTCGAAAATCTACAGGCGAAAACCAACAATTTGACAGGAGACGGGAATTCCTTCAAGTGAACGAAGAGAAGACAGAGGTGATGAAGATACCCAGTAACAACAACAACAACAACAACAAGAAGCACCAATAACCATCAGCGGAGAAGTCTGAATGAAGTTGTCTCTTTCACCTACCTACCTATATACCTACCTACCTGCCTATCTAGGCAGCATCGTTTCAACTACGGGTGGCGGCAGTGGCACAGATGAGCATGTCAAAGTCAGGATCGGAAAGACAACAAGACGGGTCTTCAGTAGTCTGAAATCATTGTGGAGATCTACTGTACTGCAGTGCACTCCACTCCACTCAGCATAAAGCGTGAACAGGATCCAGATTTTCAATAGCAATTTCGGTCAAGTTAGTGCTTCTATGTGATGGTTGAGAGAGTTGGCGCGTTATGAAAAGTGCTTCCAACAAACTGCGGACATATGTCATCAACAGCTGCCGCCTATGCTCAAATGCTTGATATTGAAGATCAGATGAGATGGTCAGAAAGAATAAGCAGCAAGGAACCCTGGCTGACTGGCTGGCTGGCAACGAATCAACCGAGAGTCCATCACCCAACAAACATGCAGAAGAAGAAAGTGGAGATGGATTGGATTGGGCATACAGTGAAAAGACGGTTTGGGGACATCAGGCGTCAGGCCAGGTCAGGTCGTCGAGTGGAACGTGTATTGGGAACGACTATTTGGGTGTCCGAAGTGAGGGTGACATGAATGACATGGTGTGTGAGGAAGAAATGAGAGCTTGTTGGTATTGGTGAAGTGAGGTTGAAAAGAGTGGAGAGAAGAGATTGAAATGGCGATGTGCTACTGAAGCCCTATGTCCCACTAGGAACCTAAAGGTAAAACTATAATACATATATTTAAACTCCTTAAACCTGCCTAATTGTATCTGTGGAATGAATAAATGAACTGGAAATCATCATTGAATGAAGCTTTCAATATCACCATACCTCATAGTTAAACATTTGTGTTATAAACTTCATGTAGTTTAGACACGATACTGTTTGGAGACAGTTGGCCGTAATTTTAGATTGGACTTACGGTTAGGGATTACTTATGTCTGACTGAATTGCATTTAAGCATACTGGTCCCTGGATGATGATGGATTTAGTTATTGATACCACGAAGATTTCATCACAAAATTATTAAGTTGTAAGAAAAGTTAATGTGAGTCAGGAAATTTACAAATAATTCTGCAAACTCCTCTACGATTTCTATGCAGAAACAGTTGATTACGCATTTGATCAGAAGCGAACTTAATGTTTCAAATGGGAATGGTTTTAGGTTAGAATTCATCATGGACTGACATAATTCGGAGAAACATTGGAAATCTGGGAGTATTGGAGAACTGTTCCACCCTATTGTGGGACTCCTCAACAGTGCGCAACCATCACCCGCACCACCGGTAATCAAACCCACATCCTTCACGTTCCTTCGCCAGCACTTTTTTATTGAGCCATTGGGTCAGAATCCAATAGTCCATTTCCCTACTTCCATCAGTTAACGATGAAGTGCTACTGGATGGGTGTTAGCGAATCTCCAGACGACACGAAATAAGTAATCTACAAGTTTAATGAAAATTCATCACGATTCAACTTTAGCTTGAGAATCCTTTAACAACAAACAGTAATGGACATATTTACTTTACTTAGTTTAGAATAGTTCAATATTCCTCAGGTATACTTGTGATGGATATGTTAATATCATAAATCGACAGAAGTAGAAAATAGTAGGTCATTGGATTCCAAACCAATATCTGAGTGGCAAAGTAATCAATGAGAAACCTGACTGTTTCGGGCTTGATCTTTTGAAAAGTTACGAATGCTCACTGATAAGGAGTCGGAAAGTATGGTAAGGGAGCTGTTTTAGGTCTCTAGTTTTTCAGTAGTTCCCCAACACGTGTCAATGAGCGACGAAATTACTCTGAAAACTGGTTATGGTCCAGCTCCCCCTGTTAATCAATATTTATTAAATAAAGATAAAGGTGGATGTGTCCGCAGACAGCATACTTGCTAGCACTTATCACGATATACCATTAGCCTTCAAATTTCACCACGACTTGATCATCAGAGAAGAAAAAACAGATGAAAAGCATGTCACTTGGTTATTCCGTATGTCAGTGAATTTATCACAATTCATAAGGGTAATCGAACAAGTGATACCCCAAGTAATGATGCGATAGAATCAAACGGCATTTCGTTTACTCTGACGTAACAAAGTAGATATGACTCGTTGCTGAGGATTGACAAGTCGTACGACCAAGTTCCTATTTCAACTATCTCGCAAAGTTCATTCTGCGTGGCTATATTTTCTTACGATGCCTAAGAACAACGTCAGAATATTTTGAGGACATTCTGCATAAATTAGTTTGATTACTCTTAAGCTTCAGTATTACAGTCAAAACTAGTTAAATTACATAATGGCTTTTCATGTATAGAACATTTTAATACCCAAGACATTATAGATTGGTAGTGAATCACGAAGGAAATGACCAAGTAGAATCTTTATAAAATATTGACATCGGTGGAATGAAGGAAAATACAATGAAGGCACTTTCTAGACGAATTGTTTAAGGAATTTTTTCCTTCAGACTCTAGACGTTCTACTGAACATTAATAAACACTTTCTATTTGAATGACTTGGTAAAATATGATAGGCGGTTTTGCCTGCTCAGGTGCTATCTCTAACGCGAGTAACACAAACGAAGTGCGAAAAGGGGATGAATTTAAAGGTCACTCTAGAAACTAATGAAACAGACAATCACGTTTCTCCGTTCTATGAAAAATTGTCTTCCCAGCAAAATAACACAGCCTGATTGGTTATTTTGGCAGTTGTTAGGGTGGCCTTTAAAGTTGCCCAGAAAAAGGAGACCTGAATAGTTCTTGTCAAGGTTCTTAAAGCTCTAAATGGAGACGTTGGTGGGTGTGTATTCTGTCTCCTTTGAAATTGTATGGGTGATTAGACCGAAGGCCAATATAAAGAGTAAAGCGGTAACTGAATTCTATTAGATTGGGAAACTGTTTATTTTTACCTGTGCACAGTTATTGTCGTGATGTTTTGGTAGGGTTTACTTTGTCTGGTAAACTCAGCAGTGAGATCATATAAGCAGTTTTATTCTTCTAATGACTTATTATTTCCCACTATTGATTGATTTGAACGAATGCTTCGATATAACTGCTGATTTCTTCTTGGTATTAAGGAAGGATAGTGGCCAGCAATGGAATCCAAAGCGCGTGTTTCGTCCTATTTGGGGCTCGTCAGCTGGATACACCTACATATGCAAAAGTCCACTGATCATTTCGGTGCGAACCAACCATTAAATGGAAGCATCAGGTCTTAATACCAGACACTGCCCTTTGCACAAAAAGTGGTTATCACAACTTAGTAACCAAGTTAGTAACACTTCAGCATTTGAAGCCGTGAGGGCTGATCTTAATCTTGTTGAGAACATCATCACTTACTAGGAAACAGATGCATTCATGTTAATTGGAGGCATGTCTACTGTATTATACTTCCAGCTACTCTTCATCCTCAACGTTACTTTATTTCTATCTGAAATACTGACTGGTTCGGCGTTCTCAATAAGGTACTGAATCTTGGTTCATCTTTATCCCATGATCCCACTAGAACATATGCACATTCATACGAAACTTAATACTCTGTCTTAGTCTCGAATAAATTTCATTCGTTTCTCCGATTTGTTTAGTTGTACCAACATGAGAAAACTGAACTACACAGCATTCGATTTCATTGTTATCAGTTACTTGGTCTTTGTGAATGAAGCAGTGGTAAAATAATTAAAGATCTTATCAAAACACAAAGGTGTGTACACAGCGAAGCCCTATTCATAAATTTAAGAGTTACCATGTGTTTTATAATTATACACCAAGTTAAGGGAAGGTTCTTGGATCATATAAGTAAGGTGTCTTCTCGAATTCCTAGATCCTCTGGAGGTACAAGATGTAGGTTTTTGACACATCAGTATTATTCATTCTGAAATATATTGGTGTAATCCCAGTTACATGACTCACAGATAATATCACTGATGGCCATGCTTAAGGAAATATTGTCTTTTATTCTTTATGAAAGAATATAGTACATTGTAGAACTACGTCATCTTGGTGGTGTTGTGTCCTCTGAGTTAGAGGAGTGAATCATGAAGCTTTCGTTTTCTTTATAGACAACATCATCAGCACTAACCTGGATATATGACTTCAGAATGAATTCAGTCTTGGTGATTTTTTTTGGAATGACAGTGAAGGACTCATGACTGAGGGCATGGTTACGGTTAGGGTTAGTGAGAAAACATGAACGCCAAGTACTTCCACTCGCGCTAATATTCTTCAACACTTTAGAGTTGCACTGTGTTTTACTGATCAAGTAAAAGCACCTGATCACAACAGACGGAAACAACATCAAAATTTGACCTGGGACTATTGTATGACGGTTCTAGTTGATATGAGCGAGTCAAGTAACAAAGCAATAAGATGAAAGATAGGGAAATAAAGAAGAAAGCAGTCAGAAGCAGTGGAAACTCATGAAAAGAGAGTAAGGAGAGATAGGACGAAACTGAAGTTCATCATGAGAGCTAAGATGAAGATAATCTGTCTATGCATCTAGACCATTACGATCGATTCAAGGCCATATCACCTAGAGATTCTACTTGAAGTACAGCATGAGGATGAGTCTTCACAATTCAAGTTGAATTAAAGCAACGTTATATCACAATTTGACTGTGGCTGAAGAAGCTGAACTAGTGTTTCACATTCCACTAACATGACATGACAAGATGAAACAAAATGAATATGAGACCTTGAACAGAAGAGCATCAACTTAAGTTGTTACGCTTCACAGCATCATGCAAAGAAAAAGTCGGTAGACATAGAGTGATAGCGAAGTAGGCAAAAGTGTATGTCAAGAGGGAGAATTCAAAAAAAAACTGCATGTTTTTAAAAATCTTCAAATCTTAAAAGACACTTAAAATTGAATACATTCACACCCTTTTCCCGGGTTCGAATCCTAGTAGGAACAACGTCGCTAACTGGTAGGTAGGTACACCTGGCTGACGAGTCCGAAAAAGGACGAAACTCGGGTTCTGGATTTCGCTGCTAGCCATTATCCACAGTCAATATAATGTCAGTAGTCTCCAACTATTCATACTTGTTTTTTATCTCGTAGATCCTAACCAAACAGTTGACAGCTCCCTATACAAAGTAGACCAAAAATGACGGAATGATTACATACTCCATAGGATACATGATAGCTCTTGGCACGATTCCATGGATGCTTATTGACTCATATTATTAATCAGTCTTAGAAGGAGATAAAATAGTTGTTTAGAACATGCTCTTTATTTACACTTTTCCTTTACTCCAAACTCATCAATAATACAAGGTTATGCTGAAAAAATTGTTAAAAACATTTCACTAAATCGGAACATAAATAAACATCATTTATTATAGTTTGTTTAAGTGATTATAATAAAATTATCTCATGATTAACATCATCATATGATATGGTGAATGTTCTATTCAATTATTGATAGATAAACTGACTGGTTTTCTTTATGAGATCACATGAAACAACTTTATAAGAAAATAAATCTAATTATTATTATTATTATTATTATTATTATTATTATTATTATTATTATTATTATTATTAGTCCCTTTGGTTCCTAGTGGAACATAGGGCTTCAGTAGCACGCCTCCAATGACCTCTGTTCTCTGAGATCTTTTGAACCTGGTCCCACGACAGCCCAGAAGCTCTCATTTCCTCCTCACACGACCTCCTCCATGTCACCCTTGGACGTCCAACTCGTCGCTTCCCATGGGGATTCCACTCGAGGGCCTGACGCGTGATGTCCTCAGTCGGCCTTCTCAGTGCATGGCCAATCCATCTCCACTTCCTCCTGTATATTCGTTGAGTGATAGGTTCTTGGTTGGTTCGTTCCCAGAGTTCCTTGTTGCTTATTCTTTCTGGCCATCTGATCTTCAGCAGCGAGCGTAAGCAGTTGTTGATGAATGTCTGTAGTTTATTGGAAATGCCTTTCGTGACGCGCCAAGTCTCTCAACCGTACAAAAGCACTGACTTGACGTTGGTGTTGAAAATCCAGATCTTGTTCCGCATGCTGAGTGGAGTGCAGAAGATCTCCACACTGGTTTCAGGTTAATGAACGCCTGTCTTGTTTTTCCGATTCTGACTTTGACATCCTCGTCTGTGCCTGTGGCGCCTGTAGTTGAAACAGTGCTTCCTAGATAGGTGAAGGAGGTTACTTCCTTCAAGTTTCTCCCGTTAACGGTGATTGGAGTTTGTTGTTGTTGTTGATGGTGGTGGTGCGGTATCTTCATCACTTCTGTCTTCTCTATATTCACCTGAAGTCCCGTCTTAGCTGCCTCTTCTATCAACTTGTTAGTTTTTGCCTGCAGATCTTCAAGTTTATGTGACATTAGGCATAAGTCATCGGCGAAATCCAAGTCTTCTAGGTTCTTTTCCGTCGTCCAGTGTATCCCCCTCTTCTCGCTGCCTACTGTTTGCTGCATGATCCAGTCCACTACAACACAATCAGGAATATCATGGGGGATAGTAGGCAACCTTGTTTCACTCCTATCTTCACTTCAAAGGCATCACTGAGCTTCCCATTGTGGATTACTTGGCATGTGGCATCTTCATATAGTTGTTGAATGAGGCGGATAAAGGTTTGCGGTACTCCGTAGTATTGAAGCAGTTTCCAAATTACCTCTCTCCTTATAAGAAAATAAATCTAATAAATAATCACAAAAAATATAAGGGAAACAATAAAAATTTTTTCTAGTTACTTCTTCCCTTGTAAAAGTAGTAGGCTGAGTTCTGTATCATGTTAGACAAAGCTTTCCCGTGTAAATTTTAAAGTAAAACTTAAGTGTGTGTTTACATGTGCGGATTGATTCAAACTTCAGTATCAAAATAAAATATTCATTTTGTCTATCTAATATTTAACAGATGCTTTACCAACTGAGTATCGGATCAGAAACCCGGTGGTCACTGTTTCAAATCTAATCGTGATCAAAAATTTCATTTCATTTTCAATTATCACCCAGTATAAAATAAAATCTAATAGTGTGTTAGATATTAGTATTATTTTTCCCTTGGGTTCCTAGTGGAGCACAGAACTTCAGTAACACGCCTATATTGCACTCTCTTTTCTCTCGTCTTCAAAACCTCACACCACGACTGCCCACAAGCTTTCATTTCTTCCTCACACACCATCACCTGCATGCCAACCTCGACTCAGACGCTCAACTCGTCATTTCCCATTCGTATTCCACTCGACAGCCTGGCGTGGCGCTTGATGTTCCCAGTCGGCCTTCTCAATGTATACCCAATCCATCTCCACTTTCTGCTTCTGCATATTTATTGGGTGATAGGTTCCTGATTGGTTTGTTATCAGGACAGAGTTACTTGTTCCTTATTCTTTCTGGTCATTTGATCTTCAGTATCGAGTGAGCGTAGGCGGCAGCTGTTGATGAATGTTTGTAATTTGTTGGAAGTGCTTTCTGTGACCCGCCAAGTTTCTGAACCATAAAGCAGCACTAACTTGACATTGGCGTTGAAAATTCGGATGTTGTTCTTTGTGCTGAGTGCAGTAGATCTCCACACTGATTTCAGATTAATGAAGGAAAGTCTGTCTTGTTTTTTTGATCCTGGTTTTAACATGAGTGTCAGATATGTTTTCTATAAAATCTGGTTAGGTTCTCTTTCGATAAGCTATTCGTATCAGTGAATGATGTGGTTGACACATAGTTTATACATATAAATCCTACTGATGGAATTTTCAAAACTGAGCCATTTCGCTTGAAGGTGCACAGTGTTTCTCAAAGATTTGACCTCAGCTTATTGAGCATTGCTATTATAAGATTGATTAAAAAGACTGTAACAACCTTGGTTTAGCGAGAAGTCACTGGTCATTTAGCGAACCGAAATTTTTTCTGCTGAAAACGCTACCCTTTTAACCATGTAATGATGTTGTCTGAATCAAATTCGTGATATAACTTTCGAACTAAGCAGATTTATATCCTAATTTGAGCACTTGATATTCAGTGTCTAGAAAGTATGACTGAAAACTTTAGTCAAAAGGTGTTTGTTTAAATCTCTGACAGAATATAAGTTTGGACTGGGTTACAAACTTGTTTGTTGAAAAGTAGGTGGAGTAGTCAGGGGCATAATCACCAATTATCTATAGATGTTTTAAGGTAATATTTACTCTGAAAACATCATTGACTAGGTACAGTCATTGCTAAACACTCAACAGAATGGTATTATTTACCATTCAGTGGCTAGTTAAACGTCAGTTGGTTGCCGGATAGTGGATGTATGTTTCCACTACTTCCCTTTGCAGTTAAGGTTAACTATGCACATAGTTTTCAAAGCAGCTACTGTCTTGTAAATCAATCAACTTTTCAATATTCCCACTTGGTTTACATCGTAGATTGGAATGGCTAGAGAATTATGAAAATAAGAAAGCCCCAGACAAGTACTACAGTATATATTTTCACTACCCATATTCCCTAAGGACCCATGAAGTTCAGATTTTGTGATGACCACCTTGCTATTCAAACACTAAGTTGAAATCCAACGATCGATATATTTCATGCAATACATGGGTTCCAATTAGTCAGATTATGAATAGAGTTGCCTTATTATTCCCAGAGGATCTCTGAGTAAAATTTAATCTTAATATAGGAGAAAAATTTGGGCACTGTGGTAGAATAAAGTTTCATATTAAATTATTTATTCAGTATAGCACACAGTGATCCTGTATAACGTGATCCTGCATGACGTTTCGAGCACAATTTATCGCTCATATGCACATCAAAGTATTCATACAACTTTCACACTTCTTTTATATAGTCCAGTAGTTCTTCACCTTTTTATTTTAATGGTAGCAATATTTTTCGGACATCTAAAATAGGTGATGAGTTATTCCTGTTACATGTGTTAGGCAAGTTGATTCAATGAATAAAGATTCTGTGATCAATCGCAGCCTCCACTTACCTATATTGGATTGTGGGATTGTCGCCTCATTCGACCCCACAGTGTTGGGTTGCCCTCTGTGAGCCAAACTGTCTTTGCGTACAACTCTCATTATGTCTCTAAAGAAAATCTTCAGCACTAACCTCAATGATCTGTCACGATTTCTGTATCAGTGATTCACTAGCTTGCCCTGACGAAGTGGTTTGTGATTGGTAGTTTCCTTTGATCATTGTGTTATTGATTTCATAAGTTTCCCTACTGACTGTCTATGTGTTTGACCTTTAAACTTGTAGTTGTTTATCATTTTTCTTATCGGTTGGTAGATTGGATCTACGTCTATACATCTACTGATTACTGACTGATTTGAATGCTATGATCCTAGGAATTCTTTGGTATTCTTTGTGTTTATTCTGTTCAAGGTCTATAAGTTTTCAAAACCAAACTCATATTCGCAGTTCTCTGCTTGTCATAATGTTTAATCACCAATCATACAAATCGAAGGTTAAGAGGTGGCTCACTTTGTCTAATGCAGCCCTGGTAGCAGTTGATTTTGCAAGTAATACTTGCTTTGTCTTCTTGAGGAGTTGCATCCTTTGGTTTGCTTAATATGGTTCAAAGGGGAATTTGTTAGTTTGTGAGCCACATCAATTCTCAATAGCCTCAGTAGTCTTGTCGTGATCTCTGATATGTTCTTTATGTATGGTAAAATGATCCATTTGTTGAATTCTGTCGATGACTTTGTACTGAATGATGAACTGGATCGGCATATTTGGATGAAGTTACGTGGGAAACTGTTCTTCCTTAGGACAAACATAAAGGAATTTTTTCGTTGATCCATGAAGTCCTTTTATTGCAATGTGTTCCTGCTCTTTTCAAAAAAGTCTACAGGGAACTAGTTTTGTGCGTTGTTAGGTTATTGCTATTGTGACTGAGGTTTTCATCAGTGTGTGTGAGCTTCTTGTGCACTTGTCTCTCATTTCTTATTCATGGTTCTATTGGTTAAAGCATCCAGGAACAGCAACTCCTTGGCCTTTGCGAATTGGATGTCCTTGAAGTAGGGTCACTCAAGGTCATTTCAGAGCCATTCAAGGTCAGAGACATTTTATGATACTGCCTATGTATTTTTCACTTCAAATGTAAGCAAAACGCCCCTATTATGATTGGTTTTTATGTACACTAAATTATTTACTGTGTTCAGTTGGAATATACGGATATATGCACTCAGTAGTTGAGTGTTAGTAGGGATCTTATCTTCTGTATGGTTGGTGAATGCGCTTGGGAAGAGCTTTCAATATATGCAACATTTTTAGATTGTTTATATATTCTGGGTCTAAGTGATAAGCAATCTGACTCATTCTTTCAAATAATAAACATCTTTTCTCTTTCTAGGACGTTGGAATAACAACATTTTATCTGCTGATAATGTACTGCGATTAGTTTTTGCTCAGCTTGATCGTATTCTAGAAGATCCAAGAGTTCAGATAGCTGGTCTACGTGTTTTCATTGATTTTACGGGTGCTTCACCATCTCTTTTGGACACAATTAATCCTAAGAAGACAATGAAAGATTTTAGTAAAATATTACAGGTAGGATTCTGTTTATTGTAAATATTTGTATTGCAAGATGTGGATGTTCAGAGTGACTTATTTATTGGGTTTAGATATTAGTTGGTAAAATTTTCAGTGTTATGTTTCACAAGGAAGTAAAGCTTCGATTTACTGACAATGATAGCATTATATTGAAGGGATTGCCAACTAAAACTTCAACTCAGAGAACAACTCACTCTGATAAGATTCCGTTTGTGATAGGGGAGAAGGCTTAGCAGTAAAACGAAGTAAATTGTGTTGTTTTTCCTTTCGAACTGACATTATTGATGTGAAATTTAGAATAAAAGGAATTTTAGTTAATTTGAATGACCAGTCATCATGACCTTGGATGTCAATGAGATACCATCAACCATCGATGGAACAAAGTGGATGGTCAACCTATCAACTGAAGAATCATGCTCAAATGAAATGTAACCACCTGAGAAAGGGAGAAAATTCAGCGTAGTAATAAAAGTCAGCTGAAAACCTATGATACTATTCTTAGCACAAAGTAACATTAGGCTCGATAGATAAGACAACTACTGAACAAGTTCGATCACAAAATGTGTTGGCAATAAACAGTTGAAGAAGGTGTTTGCAAGGAATTTGTTGGTTGGCTACCCACGAAACTTTATCAGAAGATGCCTATCCCGTGCATCATTAACTACAAAGACATCGATAGAAATCAGAAATCACGACAAGATTGTTGAGACCACTTGGAATTGGTGTGCATCATAAACCAACAAATTCCCTCTAAACATTATTATGTGGACCAAAGGATGCAACAACCAAAGAAGACAAACCGAACATCATTTACAGAATCAACTGCAATTACTATAGTCAACACTATATTAGACAAAGTGGCCGCCCTCTTCGCCTTCGTCTACATGAACACCAACTGGCTATTAAACGCCACGACATTTCGTCACTCATTTCAATGCACGTGGATAACAACCATGGACATGAATTCAATTTTAACAATGTAGAAATTTTGGATGGAGGGAGGAAACACAAGGAGTATCACAGAATTCCTAGAATCTTGGCAGTCAGGTCAGTCAGCAATCAACAGATGTATAGACATAGACCCGATCTATCAACCAATGAGGAAGATGATAAATGACAGAAAGGTCAGGGGTCAAGCAGAGGAACAGCCAACAGGAAAGTCTATGCAATCAGTGACACAACAATCGAAGGAAACAACCCATCACACACCATATCGTCAGAGCAAGCCACTAAATCACTGACAAGGAGATATCGATAGCTCACTTCATACTCAAGTTAGTGCTGATGATGTTGTCTAGAAAGACGGTGAAAGCTCCGCGATTAAACAACCCAGCTCAGAGAACACAATGCAGCCATGATCTTCCACCTGAGCTACAAATATTCTTCATTATTTCAGAAACGAAGGCCTTTATGATGTTGCCATATCAAGAAGGGTCATCAGAAACCGTTAGTAGGATTCTGAATAAGACTGGGATTAGAGTGACATTCAAGCGCAAAATAATCACTCAGCTAAAAAGTTTTCAGTTTAGGGATTCTATTAGCCCAATTAGACAAACTAATTTAATTTACTAAATATTTGAGTGTGAGGTCAAGTATGTATGTCAGATTAGTAAAATGGGATCAGTCAACTTGGCAGATCATAGGGAATTATGGAGGAAAATTCAGCTATAGTTATGCTTGCGATAACACAACCACACAAAAGGTTAGGAGAGACTGACAGTCTTGAATGTTAATTTACTTAGGTGGATAGGGATTTTGGTCACTGAATCCTTGCTCACTGATCCACCGAATGGGTCGACAGTTGGTCAGTTAAGTAGTATCACTAGCCCTAGCAAAATGGGTTTGGTTCATTGCCTACTACATGAATGTGTACAACATGGCTGAGTGCGTTTTTTCTACTTATAATGAAATCAGAGAGTGAAAAAGCATTAGAACTATAAAGAAATTAGAGCAGGATATTGTATGATTACTGTGATATGAATATGAGCAATGAATTTCACTTGGAAGGTTATCTAGTAAGTAATTCCAAATCACAGTGTGTTATATCAAAAAAAGTAATCTAATATGGAAGAACTTGTATGTTATTGAAAGTTTTCAACAGTTGCCATGTTATTATAACTTCACAATATTCTCCAATTATTCCTTCATATAATATGGGACTCCAACACCACTTATGTATAGGGATTATTAAAGATTTATTAATAATATTGTCTTGTTTGGTGATGAAAATTAGAAATGATAACTATCATATCACTGACATTCATATTTTACAACAAGTCATTCTTCGTTCTTTACAGGAAGCTTATCCATTTCGAATGAAGGGGATTATTTATTACAATGAACCAGCTTTAATGGATGTACTGTTTAAACTGCTGTCGATATGGCTAAAACCGAAAGTGAAAGATCGGGTAGGATGTCGTTAAGTGTTTGTACATATAAACTATTTCTTTGGTGTTGAAGTTTATATGGATTCGAGTGTATGCTCATAAATATATACTTAATTCATGTTGTAGAAACCTTTGATGAAGCGATTCCTTTCCTTTAATTGAGACTAAGAAAGCTATGTAAGAAGTGGAAAGAAACGATATGAGAAAGTGGAGTCTGTGTACTTTATAGAATTTTGAGCTTTTCTGCAAGCTATTGTAATGAAGTAGGTTAGCTAGTGAACTCTGAGCACCTGTGTGAATAGTACTCAACTACTCATTTCATTCAGTAGTATAAGTAGATAAGCTTTTTGGAATTTGGTCGTCAAGGTATTCCAGTTCATAAGTTGATACTGATAAGCTCTGTAAACTTAAAAAGTGTTTGAATCAAGGCTGAAACATTTTTTAATGATGAAGCGATTGTAGGTATTCTTTGGAGTTAAGATTCAAGAAGTTTGAAATCGAGTAGCAAAACTTTTTGTTGTTACATGAATATTCTTTCCTGTTAAAAAATAACGAGCTGGTATAGCCAAAAAAAAGAGGAAAAATACACATTCACATTCACCTGTGAAGTAGAATTTAGTATCTTCATCACTTAAAAACAATCCAGTGACATTTTTAATCAATATAACCATGATCTACATCAAAGCAACTTGATCCCACAAAATACCCAGTAATAATAATGATAATAATGATGGCTTTATTCTGTAAGGTATATCAGGAATACTCTAAAGAATTGTCAGTATGTCGTATAGCATCAGTTGGACAGAGACAGTGTACATGTATATATAGCAAAATGAAAATAAGTAGAAATTACATGGAGAAAAGATAAGAATATTCGCTCTATCTACAACTTTATTCAAAATACACAGTCAATTTAGGTAGACAGTCATATTGGCAATTAGATTCATAATAGGTAGTTAGTGACATGCTCATCATCAATTAGTTTGCTTTCAAAAACAGAAGTTAATTAGTCAGTTCATTTGTAATACTTTCTTCATCCCACAACAGACAAGCTAAATACGGTATTGTAGAGATTTTATATTCAGTGGTAGATGCATAAAGTTTCATGTACTTTCTCCTTGTCTCTCCTGATGACCGACACACAGAAAGCTTTAAGTGAAGAGGATGTTGGTCATGTGATAAAATAACTCCTGTCAGATGTTTACATGAGTTAATATGTTTGTGCAGAATAGTTTTAAGTAGAAGGTTTAGAGGTAGACCACTAGTTCTGGTGACAATCTTCAAAGTTATACGCAATATCGTATAGTGTTTTTTTCAGCAACCCAGGAAAGAATAAAGGAGAACAATAGAGGTGAACAGGCAAGATGCAGGAGTTTATAAAACTTAAAGGAAGAGGATAAGTTATACCAGATACTCACAGCTTCCTAGTATAGAAAGTTATTTGGAAAATTCTCCTAGAAATTAGTAAGATATGGCAGAACCAGAAAAAGTACAAAGAAAAATACACCGAGGTAAATCACACCTGTAACATTCTCTAATGCGCAACTGTCAATGAAACAGGAATCATGAGAACTAAGCAGTTTGCATAGATTACGTTCATGTCTGGAACTAAAGTTTGTATTCTGACACATTGAAGAATTAAGCACGAGACCATTCAAGGAGGATTATCGTCTTGCAGTAGACAGGAAATTATTTAGTTGAAAAGGAGAAAGGTATGAAAACTGTCAGGTCATCAGCATATTCGATAAAATTGACACTAACTGAAGATGGTAAGTCATGCAGAAAGAAAGAGAAAATACAGGGTGGAAGGATGGCTCTTTGAGTAACACCAGTCACAGTAAGCAATGTAGTGGAGCGCTTCCCTCTCAGGACAGCATATTGTTTCCTTTCAAGGAAATTGGAATACAGCCAGTTGATTATCCAGGATTAAGTATGAGTCCTGTCTAGCTTGTTGAGTAAAAGAGGTCTGCAAAGGTACACCTGACATACTTGGGATTACTGGCAATATTGTGACAAAAGACAGAGGTGTCATCTAAAGTGCTACTTCTTTTATAAGTAAGTTGATTAGGGTCCCTAAAAGCCTCCAATGAGGGCTCAAACACGGGTATTACTAGCTTCTCTATTATTTTCAAGAAAGGAGAAGTAACTGCAATCGGATGGAATTCCAAATATGCTGCTTGAGTCCCTGACTTATGGGAACTGTCTAAATATCTTTCCATGCAGCTGGTATGGTGTTTTCTGAAAACGATCTGTTAACCATGTTAGTTAATGGATAACATAAACTATTAGCACACTTCGTGAATACGAAGCTTGACATACCATCCTGCTGTCGGAAATAATCATACACTGATGACATTCATCTAAAGTTAAGACTAAGCATTCTACTTTCAGTCATTGAGTTACACATCAGAACACTATTCTATCTATTCATAATTGCAGGGGATAGTTGAGAACAATCGCTAACCTTCGCATACAACAAGTATGATCAATAACGATTTCATTATCATGTATGTGGCCATTAAATTAGTCAAACCAATCCCAATGCACTCACCAAAATGACCCAGAATGCCCGATTTACCCTCCGACTCATTCACTGAACAGTACAGTAACGATTTATTTTAAATCATTCAACTAGGAAAGTCAACTTGTTCTGATTACCGGATTGATGACCAGTTTTGTTTAACTAACTGGGATCTGAAAGCAACTTATATATATATATATATATATATATATATATATATATATATATATATATATATATATATATATATATATATATATATATATACGGCGTGCAGTTACAATGAACCAAATCGGTTAAAAATAGGGTCATTCTCATTTTTAGCTATAAATTTGTCAGATATTTGCTTCGGTGTAAATGTTTCTCCTGAACCACAGATTGGTTTAAACTCTGATGCCAATCAGATTTTTATTTCACCTTCATTCATCACCAAATATCAATAATCTCACTATAATGTGTGCACCGAAAAGAAATTCAAGCTTCTAATTATTCCTATCAGCTCCTAATTCTTTAACTTATTGTTTCTTTTAGTAACTACAAATGACCTTGATGTTCAATGATTAATCATACTACATTTTATTCATTAGGCGGTAAATTGTTTTTTAAATTTACGTAGTTGAATGTAAACATTAGTAGTAAACGATGTGGTAAGATGAATGTTTCCACATGATTACATACTTAACTGAGATATTTCACAATGGAACCATATCATAATTACTGATAATACTGAGTGATTACAAACTAATTAATTAATAAATAACATGCTTAATATGTATGTATATCTATCTGTATGACGTAAACATTTACACACCAAGAAATCTGTTGTTTGCATAAATCGTGATTATAAAGGAATACTTAGTCTCATAAGTGAAAGGGAAACAAAGGTGAATGGAAAGGGTTAAACAATTAGGAAAGAGAAAACAGATGAAAATCCTATCAAGGTCATTCTTATTAATTCCATAAAGTTTATCGGTTACTAACAGAACTATTCATATGAATTTGTGTGTGTACGTGTGTGTGCCTGCCTGTCATTTCAAATGGTGATGTAAACATTGAGGCTGATGATTTACAATCTGGTGGCTAGCAGCGTTTTATCCTATTTGGAAGTCATCACCTAGTGATTGGAGTGTAAACGCTATAAACTTGTCATATTGGAAAGTGTTAATGTGAGTTTTGAATACTCAGGCGAACATTTATATGACTACTTTGAGGTTAGCTTGTTTCAGACACCGATAAACAGGCGCTATAGGTGATGTTCAGCATTGAACATATGAATCTGCAATAGTCTAGTATACTTCCTGTATGAATTTTGAAAAAGCAACAATAAAACGTGGTTTATCTGAAACGTGTGATGCATTGGTGGAACACATTTCGAACAATCATCTGACGTATTCCATGTAATTATGTCTGAAATGCAGTTGTATGACCAGATTATTTGAAATGCATTACTTTAATACATCACATATTTCAGATGAACTCCGCCTTCTTCGAGTGGAACCTGCATGGGAAACGATGAGTTGGGTGACATGAAGGAGATGGTGTGTGAGGAAGAAATGAAAGGTTATGGGCAGTGGTGAAGCCAGGTCCAAAGGATTTCAGAGAACAGACTGAACTGGTGATGTACTACTGAAGCACTGTGTTTCACTACGAACCCAAAGGATAAATAATAAGACTGAATCCGGGCTTGTATACTGTCGTTCGGTTGATCAACCAGAGAATTAAAAGAGAATAACGCGTTTCTTAATATCTGAATTTTGATTACAAATGAGTCGTGGAAAAAGGTCCAAGTTCAGGCAGTGAAGTTTAGAGAACTTTGGTCACTGGAAAACATCATAAGAGGTTTAGAGTCACTTTCGGAATTGCAGAAGAAGACAAATGTCAGTGCACGCTGCCTCATTTAGCATTAAAGGAAAATGGTCACTGGGGAAGTTAGATGCTTAGATAATGAAAAGTGACCGGTTTACTTCAGTTTATATTAAGATCAATACCATTCGTCTACATAAGACAACTAAGACAATAATTTGGTTGGTTGAGGCTAGCAAAAGAGTCCAGGACGCGCGTTTCGTCCTATTTGGGACTCGTCACCCGGACGTACCTGCACCCAAGTTAGTGATGTTGCTCCCACTGAGACTCAAACCTCGCACCCATCACTTCAAACACCAAAGCATTTTCCACTATATCGCAGAGGAACGATGGGTTTGGAGTGGTGGGTACGAGGTTCAATTCTGAGTGGGAACAACATCACTGACTGGGGTGCAGGTACGTCCGGCTGACGAGTCCTAAATAGGACGAAACGTGCGTCCTGGACTCTTTTGCTAACCACAACGAACCAAATCATCACAATTAAGATTTCGGGCAATATCGAGGCATCCGCATACGAGCCCATCTGCCAATAGAGATCGATCAATTCGATCCGATAACACAACGGCGAATAAGAAGTATATCAATAAATAGTAATGACTAAGACAATGTTTGATTGATTTGAAGGCTATTTACAAATTGTAAAGTTCAATTTGACATTTCTCATAGTTGAGTAGATTTTCGGCCAACAAGTCATGCACTCAAGAAGGAACATTGGTGACAACCACCCAACGAATATTTCAAATTCTTCGTCCCATTCAAGATATGCTGATTTATTCAAATCCTCTAGCCAGATTCAAATGATCTTAAAACTTCGGCACTGCAAAGTGAGTTTTCTTAGGTACACCATTGATGAACTCGGTCAGAAACTGGCGAAATGACCATCTAGTGTTTAGGTCCCTGTGACTTGATATGAAAAACTACAGATCAGTGGAAGTACTTGTTATCTGTTAATGTAGTCCAGGAGTACATATCAGCTGCTGTTTCTGCTGTGGCTATTTACTTCAGGTTAATAAAGGCCTGCCTTGCTACCTTCCCAATCCTGCCTTTGACATCCTCGTCTGTGCCACTGCAGCCGTCTGTAGTTGAGACAATGCTGCCCAAATAGGTAGGTAGGCGAAAGATACTACTTCCTTTGGATTTCTCCCGTTGATGGTGATTGCTGTTGTTGCATGGATATCTTCATCACCTCTGTCTTCTCTACGTTCACCTGAAAGAAGTCCCGTTTTCGCTGCTTCACCTCGCCTCGCCTCCTCTGTCAACTCGTTAGTTTTCGCTTGTAGATCTTCGAGTTTGTGCAGCATTAGATGTAAGTCATCATCTCTGGAATCCAAATCTTCTAAGGTCTTTTCATCAGTCCAGTCAGCGTATGGCCATCTTCTCTCTCCTCATGGTTGTCTGTTGCATGATGCAGTGCACGACAACCAGGAAGATCATCGGTGATAGTAGTCGGCAATCTTTTCTTACTTCCATCTTCCTTTCAAGTGCGTCACTGAGTTTTCCTGTGTGAATCACTTGGCATGTGACTTTTTCATATAGCTATTCAATGAGGTTGATAAAGATTTGTGGCACTAAAACCATAGTGATGAAGCAGCTGCCTGCCAAATTAATTCTCGGTCGACGCTATCGAAAGCTTTTTCAAAGTGCAGGAAGTTGAGATTAAGATCCCGCTGACTGGCATTCCATCCTCTGTTAGTTGGTTGGAGGCAATTGGCAAGACGCCCTGGACCTGGGTTTCGTGCTCGTTGGCACTCGTCAGGAAGAGGTATGTGCAACCTCGATGGAACATCTATCAATGTGCACTGCAATGCTAAGCCTCCTAGCTTGGTGGCCGCATTGCAAATATGATTGATAGGATTCGGTCTGTACTCAGGACTAGAGAGCATGAAATCGGTTGCACTCCTGTGATCAATCATTAAATTCTATGCTCTGTTCTATGATGATGCGCAACGCTGTGATTTGGTCCGCACATGATTTGTTCTACCTGAAGCCAGCCAGCCTGCTCCGCTAGTAACTTTGAATCCATAGCATCCTTTAGTCTCTCCAGGATGATGCGGCTCAATGTTTTGCTTGGGGTGGACAGCAGCATGATCCTGCGCTAGTTCTTGTAAAGACTTAGATCTCCTTTCTTTGGAAGTTTGACAAGGTAGCCCTTATTCCAATCAATAAACAGGTACTCTTCCTTCCTTCCGAACCTTCTGCAATATTGGTGTGAGCACGTCCTCTGTCTCCTTCTAAAAGAAATAAATTAGCTATAACAGATATTGTTTAGCCATCCTGACCAACCGACTAGGTCCAATCAACATCAAAACTAAAGCATGAATGCCGATGAAGAAACACAATTCATATAGAGTGAGATTTTCAAGAGGATAATTTATGATTTTATGTGGTTAACTTCCTAGTTTCTTTTTAATCATGCAAAACGTTTTGGGCTTGAAGTGAATATGTAATCTGATGAACAATCGCATTTCATGGCCTAGTCTGTATGCTAAAAGTCGCTTTTTTTTGAGTTCGGTTACGACTGAGGTTTTCGTTCACATCAAATCATCATCCTTTTGTAGGAGAATTTATAGTGGTTAGTACAACTTTAAATCTACTTTTCTGTTTAATGTAATTCTACTCATCAACCTCTAACCCCTTTTTATATCTTGTCTCTGTTACATTTCATGGATAGTTCATACGAGTGAAGGATAATATAAAGAAAGCCTATGATAAAATACCGGGACTTCAAGCTGCACTCCCAAGAGAATATGGTGGACAAAACAGAAGTATAGAAGATATACTGAGTAAGTTAGCTGAATCACTCAGTATTAATTATTATTCAGTTTGAGGTGTATTGGATGTTATTTTGAAGGTTAAATTCATCATGAACTGAAATCAGTTGTAGAACCTTTGAAAACCTGGAAGTACTGGAAAGAAATAAGAAAATAAGGGGTCATGTGTGTACACTTCTGAAGAGTTCCATACAAGAATGAAACAGCTGTCTAGTACCTCCAGGTTTTTAATGGTTTCACTAACTGATTTCAGTTCGTAATGAATACAGCCCTATTAATGACTACGCTGAATTTTTGAGCAGGTTGTCATCATGGATTTACATCAGTCCAAAATCCTATGAGCAACCCATAAACATTTTATCTTGGTTCGAGACCTCTAAATAGTGTTCTGTATCAAAAGATATGGGATATAGTCCTTGAAATAGTTCTCAAAGACCTATACTTCCTTAAATTCAAACAACAAAATAGAAGAGGGTGACCATAGTTTAACATCAGCAGTCAAAAAACTGAATGCTAAACAATCTGGCTGAATTCCACGGTTAGTATTTCTGATTAGAATTTCATTAGCTATCAAACTGATGTCAGACTGTGATGAAAATGTTTTTCTAAGTAGAAACACAATCATAAACCACTCCATGGAATTATAATTGTGCTGTTTTGCGGAACCTTATCAATTTTTAAAGACATAATGATGTAATCCGACACGGAAATTCCAGTACACAATACATAGACCAGTATCCTTCAGTCTTTTTCAATGTTAATCTGCTTATGCGCATTTTGTAAATCTCTTTCTTCACCTGTTGTTGTGACGAATGAAGACCTAAACTGGGAAATGTACATCCTTTAGTTTACCTCTTCAGTCTGACAAGCCCCTTTTCCAAATAAATGTGATAATCTCATGAATACCAATGTACATTTTCCAATTATCATGACTATAAGGACTTGTCTTCCACTCGGTTTTATCCAAAAACTGTTATGCACTTCGATTAATAATGAGGTGTGAGATGACAACTGATAATATTTTTTTAAGTAGTGGTTGAATGGTCTACTTCTTCTGACAGTTGCTTTATTATATCACAATATGAACCAACAGGATTCTCTATCATAGCACACAAGGAAACGGAACATAAACACAGTGCTGCAAATTAAGAGGTTCAGCATAGGTTAGTTAGCTTGCTGTTCTTATTCCGAATGACTATGATGACACGTGGAATTCGACGATAATTTAGTACTGAACCTGTTTCGACTTAGTACCTGAGAATTAGCTACTAGTTCTTTTTCAATACCTACAGGTATTTTAACTATCATTTACGAGGGATACAACACTAGCTAGAAAGTATGCGGTCCAACTGATGAGTCCGAAATATGATAAAACATGCGTGCTGAATTCAACTGCTAGCCGCCAATCACACTACAAATCCTTTGTAGTTTGTTACACTTGCTCGGAAATGATGGATCTCATTGAAAATGTTATGTAATGATTTAATTTGAAGGTAGTATTACGCTTTTTCTAGTTGAATACGGTACTACGTTGGTTACTGCGATAATTGCATCTAAAGACTTCAGATGCTATGTATCAGTGCCACTATGACTTTCCTCTCAGCAACAAATCTCGGTGATGATTGGAGATGAAGAGAAAATTTGGACAGCCGCCAGATTTGAACCAGCGACTACAGGGTTACCGAATTGATGCTCTACCCTCTTTAATTCAGTTGGATTTCGATTATGATGAGAAGTCCTGACTAGGCAGCCAGTGTGAATACGATCAAGCGGTAGTAACGCGTCACGAATTCACTTAGCAGTCGAGCAAAACCACTTGATAATTGAAGGTGAAATGGAAATCTGGTCAGCTGTCGGACCTTGTAGCTCCGCTGATAGAACATCGGGCCGAAAAGCTGGTGGTTCAATTTCGACTGCGGTCCAAATTTCATTTCACCTTCAATCATCAGCCAGTATAAATGCTAGTCTGCCAAAGTACGGTTATCTCAAATAATCAAATGATAAACAAATTCCGAGATGTTCAATATACTACTTCCAAGTAATACAGCTTAGTGACTAGCGACATTTTTATCTTATCAAAGGCATTGGACACCATAAACCTTACTGACTGAAACATTTAACCCGATGATGGTGAGGATTTCAAAGGCAGATAACTAAGCTTAAATGCCAAACAGTGGAGACAATCAGAATTTATTGCCCCAAAAAAGTTGATTTTGTAGCTCTTTTCTCCTAATCACTTTGTACTGAAACCTGAAAGCCATCTAACATTCAAGCTTCATATCAGGTGATATAAATAATCAAAAGGTGTTCGTCTGACGACGAACCAACCAAGAACCCATCGCCCAACAAATATACAGAAGAAGAAAGTGGAGATGGATTGGATTTGAGATACACTGAGAAGACCATTTGAGGACATCACGCGCCAGGCCAGGTCAGGCCATCAATTGGAAGCCAAATGGAAAAGACGAATTGAGCGTACAATGGTGACATGAAGGAGATGGTGTGGGCAAGAAATGAAAGCCTATGGGTAGTAGTGGTGACTGTAGAGAAGACAGTTCAATGGAGACCTGTTACTGAAGCCCTATGTTCCACTAGGAACTTAAGGGACAAATAATAATAATAGTAACAATAATAATAAAAGGTGTTCGTCATTAGGATTACTGACTAATGGTGTTTTGTATGTATAGTGGTTGTGACCTTTGGGAATCATAAAGGCTGGTCCACAAATAAAAACAAAGGAATAATTTAGCTTTTATTTCATATCATTTAGAAATTAAAAGAAAAACAGATTGTGTTTCTATTGTTTGTTTCTTCACAAGTTCAATAGTATGGCAAAATACACATGGTGATCGTAGTAGGCTTGTCAATAGGAATTATTCGGCTATAGATTTTCCTGTGCACGGCCGGAGGCTGAAAGTTAATCGAGGAAATATAGTAATTAAGTGAGACTGAAGGCGATTCAATATCTTATCTTATTAGATGAATCAATAATTTAGCCGAGTAGTCAGCTTTTAGCAGTAATTAGATAAAATCCAGGTCAAATCCTTGTTGATAGATAGACAGAACCAACGTAGAACTTCACGTACACGTGTGTAACAGCTCAATTTGCCACACTTTACAGTAGTATACAAAGAACACATGAATAGGAAAGACTGACATCAAAGTAGTCAAAGGTGTGTGTCCGGGGGGGGGGGGGGGTTGAATATTAACGTTCGTCAGAACATGCAAGTTGTAGAAGGTATCAAGGAGTGAATACATCTACGCCACTGTGATCGATTTTCAAACATTTCCTGCAGCCTCGGTAACTCCAGTCAAGTAGTCTACACCTACTTACATAATTCAGACCAACATTCAAAGACTTCTCGCACTGTTGCCACGTTTTGGTTTGGCCACCATGAACCCTCTTCCAAAGTAATCCAACTTCTTCAAGCATTCTATATCGACGTAGACGGTGGGTTGGCATAGGCAGCACATGTCCAAGCCCCCTCAGTTGATAAAGGTTCACAACCTCATCGACTGACTTGTCTTCCTTGCCTAGTACCCTTCGCCCAGTTGAGGTGGCGCAGTCATTTCTAGACAGCTTACCCCACCCTAACCCTGGTGGGGTAGTGGGTACGCAGGACCTTCAGGTTCCGTGGCCAGCATATTATCATTGAGCCACTGGATTTTATAGTCCACCCCGGAATACACCCATAGGTGGAATACAGAATACGTCAATCAGCTTTGTTGCTACATTATTTCTATCGAGTAACATTACTTATTCAACACTTAGATGTATGACACTAAGAGGTAACTATTCATCAATACACTCTTTGCACAGTGCAACTAAGCAAGAAGTTAACAGCTATGCAGACAGCTCAGGAGTAACAAATGTATCTGAGGTACCGGGTGTGCAACTAAAAACCTCTGGCTTACGATAAGTGTCCACAAACGCAGAACTTCAATACAGTAATTCTCAGTTTTAAAGTTCAACTACCAAATATTGAAGATGAATTTCTAATGAAGAAATCATATGGGATAGAAATGTGAAATCCCATCGTGGATTCTTTGGTAGGTGTAAATGTTCAGAAGACGTACTGTGATCTCATCGAAATCATCATTAGTGTCGACACTAAGAGTACGAAACCTGTAAGATATCTGCTACTAAGTGACATGAATAGTTATAGACTGCTTAGATCAATAAACAGTATTTGGCAACTAGACCAAGGCTATCTAGACAGTGATCAGGAGTTGGGCTCATCAGTAGTGTACTAGAATACCCTCAGGTTAGAGAACCGAATTGTGTACATTGTCCCGATTTCGGCTGTTTAAATGGATTAGGCCTGAAACAAGTGAAATGGTCATCTGAATTCGCTTAAAATGGCTGACCAGCATTGCAAATAGACATTAGTGGTTCATGAATAATTATGTCAGTCAGTAGCATATATCATGTGGCATCTAAATAGACTACTCAGTGACATAAATCGTTAAAAGCAACTCATTTTCGTCTTCGTAGGTAGATTAGTGTAGGCTGATATCCGAAGGTTGTTCCAATTGTTCACTATCAAGCATGCTGAAGTAGCCAAACTAGCAGTCTTCTCTCGACTTCCGAACAAGAGTTTCAACGCTTCAAATAGACCTTTACAAACTGCTGCCAACAATACCTCAGCACAAAATCAAACGGCCACAGCTTCTTAACAAAACAGCACAGAGAACAACTCAAACAATTGAGATGCAACAACGATTTGATAATAACGCTTCTAGACAAGGGTGCGGGTGTGGTCATACTAAACAGAAGTGTCTATATTAACAAAATGTTGGCTCTGCTCTCGCATGAAAATAAATTTTATAAACCTGGTAACGAGAAAAATAACACGGGACTGATTGAACAACAACTTATCGATGTTCTGAAAAGGTTATAAAATTATCAGCTAATAACCAATGAACTCTACGAAAGCATCAAACCAATAGGCTCCACAATTACATGACTTTACGGATTACCGAAACTTCACAAGGCCGGTCTACCCCTTCGTCCGAGTCTAGACATGTCTGAATTTCCTTACTACTCAGTCGCGAAATGGCTAGCCGGAATCCTAGAACCTGTAAGAAGAAGAATAGCCATCCATTCTCTAAGTGACACTCTTGAATTTATTGATTGTGTAAGAGATGAAGACGTATCTAACAAATGTATGATATCACTTGATATCGAGTCACTTCTCACCAATGTTCCACTTGCCCAAACTATCTCGTTCTTATGCAGATACATAGGAGATAATAACATAAATGTTGGAATACCGACCTACCGCCTTAAGGAATTGTTACTCAGATGCACACTCAACTTTCAGTTCACATTTAACGGCGTGATTTGCAGACAGGAAGATGGAATCGCCATGGGATCCCCACTAGGTCCACTACTAGCAGACTGCTTTATGGCCAGTTTGGGGAACGGACCCTTAAAATCAACGATTGAAGGTTTTCATCTGTACGAAAAGGTACATGGACGATACTTTTATTATCTGTGATCAATATTATTTGAATCATGTTCTATAAATATTCAATAACTGCCACTCAGCAATCAGACTCACCCTTGAGGTCAAAAATCGATCAGAAATTCACTTTCTTGATGTAGTGCTGACAAGAACAGCCCATGAAATGTTAAGCGGGTCAATACAAAGAAAACCAATATGGAATGGTCAATTGACGAACTTAAATAGCTGGGTCACTTTGAATCGTAAGCGAAATTTGATCATATCTCTTGTCACTCGTATTAGACGAATCCGCAGTCCCGAGGTGTTAGAAGAGGAAATTTTTGTTCTAAAGAACATCCTAATTGAAAATGGATCCCCACCACGCTTCATCCTTCACCTCACTACCTTTTAACTTGATGTGCTGATATGAGATGTGGCAACTCGGACCGTTACACAGTAATGTCTGGTCCTATGTTGATAATGATGATGATGATGATACCTCACAAAGAGAACCTCACCATCGTGCCAAAAGAAACACTCTGTATGAATTTAAACTTCAAAATTGATTCTGCCACTGACACTCTAAAAAGGAGGGTATCAAGCGCTGTAAGGAGAACATTCTTTGCATCAACGCTGAGACTAGTATTCTCTTATCACCCAACGATTTGTAATAACTCAAACGAGAAACTTTCACATCTGACCACTTCTATGTGCATATGTCAATTCACCTACTCATGTGGAGCCAGGCATATAGGTCGTTCGATGCGACTGTTTTGGAAAAGGGATGAAGAACACTATCCTGCATGGTTACAAAGACGTAACAATGGAGCGATAGGGATTGCTATAGTTGAACACATCGTGAACACGAATCACGCCATATCAAGAAGCTCCTAGTTCAAAGTCATGTATCAGGTAAACCTTCCAAAGGCTGAACATCTTCGTATTCTCCGCAACGCCATCTATATATGGAGAAACTTGAAGTGTGTACGCAAAAGAAGATTGTTCAACCCTTTCTCCTTTCATGGTCTTAGTTTTCAGTCTTTGAAGTCTCCTGTTCGCTGAAATACTGGTTCATTCTTCAAATCATTATAAGTATATTTCACACATACTCAAATAAACTCGAAAAAATTCAGCTCGTACAGCTGAAATGTACAGATCAACTGAATCTGAATATCACACATGGATAAACCACTTCTCTATAAATTATTTGATCATCATGTAAACTATTTCCTAGTTTCATGGTCACCAAAAGTATTTCTCTCAGTTGAATAGGAAGTTTTTCAGCTGTTTCGAAAAGTAAGGTATCTGTTTGCCGTCCAACGAAATCTGCAGATCTGTATGAGTAGTATCTGATCATAATCTTCAGAAAATCGTTTCCAACATCTCAGTTTTGCTGCTATTAAACTATTCACTAGGCTATAGGAACCATCAACGTATACTATACAGTTTTCTCATCCAATTCCACATACTCCATTATTTTACACTACCTGTTGATCATTATTGATTTTTTTTTCAGGAGAACAAAATGCGGACTTTAAAGACTACCTATCCAAAGGTGAAACTTTATGGAGAGGAATGTCTGTGGATGAAAGAAAACGACCTGAATCAGCTAAACGACTGATGAATGAATATAAAGATGTAGATGATCGAACAATGGGTACAAGTGGGACATTTATTAGATTACCAGTAAATGATTGAATAACTGTCATTTCGAATTCAGTGTTATTTTATACAACAGAAAAAAAAATTATTTATTTTTACATCAGCATGTAAATTTTGTATAATTTAATTGAGAATAACAATTGCATATGATTATATACACGCATATTTCTCGGTTGTAATCAGAAGTTTATGAAATACGATTTGAATATTACTTATTGATTGATCTGTATTGATTTTAGCTGGTCAACGGATGACTCGCTAGCAAATCTTTTAAAAAAATATAAATTATTAGAACTGCGTGGTATTACGCTGCTGTCCACCTCAAGCTAAATATTAGGCCACATCATCCTGGAAAGATTAAAGGATGCTCTGAATTCAAAACTACAACCGGAACAGTCTGCCTGGTTTCAGGAAGAACAAATCATATGCGGATCAAATTGTAACGCTATGCATCATCATAGAACAAAGCACAAATTGGCAGCCATCTCTCTACCTCAAATTTATCGACTTTGAAAAGGCATTCGACACCGTCAACCGAAAAGTAATTTGGCACGCAGCTGCTTTACCACTACGGCTTTAGTGACACAAATCTTTATCAACCTCGTTCATCAGCTATATGAAAAGGCCACATGCCAAGTGATCCACAATGGAAAGCTCGGTTACGCGTTTGAAGTGAAGACAGGAGTAAGACAAGATTGCCGCCTACTATCACCGATGATCTTCCTGATTGCGGTCGACTGGATCATGCAGCAAACCGTGAGCAGCGAGAAGAGAGGTATATGCTGGCTCGGCCGATGAAAAGAGGCTAGGAGATGTACAGGCAAAATCCAACAGGTTGACAGAAGAGACAAGGTAGTGAAGACGCAACTTCAAGTGAACGTAGAGAAGACAGAGGTGATGAAGATACCCAACCGACAACAGCATCAACAACAAGCACCAATCACCATTAACGGGAGAAACCTAAAGGAAGTTATCTCTTACACACACGTAGGCAGGGCTGCATCGTTTCAACTACAGATGGTGGTAGCACAGACGAGGATGTCAAAACCAGGATCGGAAAGACAGCAAGACAGGCTGTCATTAATCTGAAAACAGTGTGGAGATCTACTACACTGCAGTCAGCATGAAGCGTGAACAACATCCGGACTTTCAACACCAATTCAGTCAAGTCAGTGCTTCTATATGGTTGAGAAGCTTGGCGTCTCACGAAAATCACTTCCAACAAACCCCACACATTCATCAACAGCTGCCTACGCTCACTAGGTACTGATGATCAAATGGCCAGAATAACAAGAATGAGCAATAGGGAATTCTCTCTGGAGATGAACCAACCAAGAATCTATCACGCAACAAATGTGCAGAGGAAGAAAGTGGAGATGGATTGCAATGGGCATACATTGAGAAGGTTGATTGGGGACATCACGCGCCAAGCCATGTCACACTGCTGAGTGGAATCCAAAGGGGAACCGACGAGTTGGGTGTCTGAGTCGAGGGTGACATGGAGGAGATGGTGTGTGAGGAAGAAATGAAGGATTGTGGACAGTCGTGGTGTGAGGTTTTGAAGACTGGAGAGAAGAGAGTGTAATGGAGGTGTGCTACTGAAGCCGTATGTTCCACCAGGAACCCAAGGGAAAAATAATAAAATTAGATTATAGACATCTAGACTGTAGATATAGCGAATGTTCTGGAAGAAGTTGAGCACCTAGTCTGATATTAATAAATAAAATAATTAGATATATTATTGGTGTGCTTAATTTATAAGGTATTAGACGGTTTAACGATAATTGGTGCCGAAAATTGACATTAGCTACCGAAACAATAAGAACCAAAGAGACGATCGATAGCTGCTTCTTTGATGTAGTAGTCGGGCATGTATATCAGAATGACTCAACGAGATATACTGGTGGAACGCTTGTACCCTCGAAGTTCTACCACACTAGAAACGCTTATTGGATGGTAGTAAGACGAGAAGTCAGTGTTGAAATGCAAACTACTACACTATGATAGTTTGAGGGAGAGGTCGTACTGCTGCTAACTGGACGAGGTGCAACAGTAGTAAGGTGTTTCCCTAGGATAACCAGCAGTGCCATGCTGACGTCGCCTTCCCAAAGAGGAGGGGGTGGCGCTATAAAAGTGGCCCTAAAAATAACATACTCCAATAATGCCCCATGGTCTGCTGATGCCAGAGGTATGGGTTCTCTCTATCCGCTGTTCGAACAACCAAGCCTCTAAACAACACCCCGAAAAAGGCCATGTATGACAGCCATCAAGCAGATGTTTTCATTTCTTCTGCCTTTAATGGATATGGTTGAGTCATACAGTGAAACAGAGTGAACTGCAGTACAGTTCACTCAACACTTAATTTGCAATTAGATATCATGACTGAGCCATAGTTCATGCAAGTGGGCAAAAACAAAACGAGTCTTTTGTGTGTATGTGAAGAATTCGTCAAGGCTGATCCGACTTCTCAGGTAAGTGAAGTATTTGACGCATTCAATCATTTAACTCCCTACTAGTAATCACGGCACCACTTCAGACCAGTCATGAAGCAATAATTCACATTTGGGTGGCGAGAGACGCATTCCAAACATCTTCAAACTGTCACTCAGTCTCCACAAAGCCTAATCTTAACAGTGTCTTCATCTAACAGGACTATGTCGTTCGGGAACTCTAGATTTAACAAGGATTCTCCAATGCTAAAATTAACTCCTATGAATTCAGATGACAAGAGTGAAACCTCCAAAGGTGTGTCTGCGATAAAATTAAGTAGGAATGGAGAAGTGAGTATCTTTGACGGACAAAACTTGATGTACACTGCCCACCTGAATACTGAGGATAGGCTCCAACACGTCAACGGGTGTTTGAGTACAGGGTCATCAACAAGGTAATTTACTTAATCGGTACCCAATTCAGTGAGAGACACTACCATAGAATCTTGCGGTTGGCCGAGTAGAATGCCACACTAAAGTCAAGAAATACAGCCGGTGTCAGTAAGTGTGTTAGTGTTCCAGAACTAGGCGGTGTGAATATTCAATCAATACACCTGCGGCTGGGTCTAAACCCTGTTTGATTTTCTTAAGCTTCATGTTCCCGAGCTCCATTGAGATGCCTGGTAATTAAGGAACTTAGAATCGAAGACACTATTTTCGTCAAACTGATTGCACTGTGGTTATTACAAGGGGATTTGCCCTCTTCCTTGAACATTGGGATAATTAGTGGTTGGGGCCAGTTAGAGGGGATCATATCTGACTCCCAAACACCAGCTAATTGGGTCAATAATTCACTACTGCCATCCTTGAGTACCCCTGGAACTAGTCCATCTGCTTTTCCTCGTTTCAAGCTACCTAAAGCTTTCTCGATTTCTACAGGTGTTGAGGGTCCTATCTCAATATTCCTTTATGGGTCGGACCGGTTAGCTGACAATGAAATAATAGCTGGAGGCCAGTTGAACTATTCCTCGAAGTGTTTCGCCCATCGTCCCAGTCATCTCCCCTGCGACTGAATCACAGACATATCCTGCCTATCTACCGTCTCACCAACCATTGACCTTTTCACTTCAGTTCCCTTAATAAGTCTAAATAACTGTCCACTGTTACCTATCATCACTGGGTTTTCCATCTCCTTCGCTGCCCACCATTGTTTAAAGTCATTGGTTAGACATTACGTTTGTCTATATTTGAGCTGCATTCGCTCCTCATTGTTTGAAGCTTGCAGGGACGGGCTTCGGATGCGTCCATTACTTCAGAAGCTGCTACTGATATCCACTTGCTCTTTTTAATCCTTTACTGAGCGTCGGTTATAGCAGACTAGAGATAGCGACAGGCTTCTTCTGGATTAGTGATATTGTTCTATACTGATACATGTCCAGACGGTTTCCCATTAAAGTAGCCTTAGTTTTCCCAATGATTTTGCTGCTGTAGTTTTCCCATGTCCATTTAGGCGCACAAATACGCTTGACTGCTGTCAGAACACATGTTTCAGGAAGAGTGGGAATCTTCTACTGAACATCCCCAGACTTAACTGATAGCAATATGGTATTTTCGCGTCCACAGCCGAGTTGAGATCAGTGGATGCCACACCAGATACTGTCTCTCTTTATATCTGAAGTTCGTGTTGGTTGCAGCAGGCGATTGCAGGTATCTGTTCATCCTTCGCTCATAAGAAGAAACAAGGATCATAATGAATAAATGAGAGCATCGAGGCATCTTATACACTTAGGAAGTGTTTGTCAAGAAAACTGTAGATGTTAGACGTAACAAAACTTCAGCTGATGTTTACAACACCTCGGGTGCTAGAAATATACATAAATACACTGGTTGATATACTCTTTCGAGACTACACAAACGGTGGTTATTTTCGTAGTGCATACAAGGATCGCCAGAGTTATTTTCCCAGGATAAAAAGCAGGCTGTTAGTTCTGTTTCGGAACATTTAAAATGATTTTTTTCCAAACAGTAACTTTGAGGTTGTTGAAGGAATTTATCTGAATCTCCCAGTTGCCGTTTTGAAGCTATGGTTCATCGGTTTAGGGAGATGACTTTCAAGCAGTGAATAACAAGGTTGCTAAATGCATCTCTTTATTATTACGTCGTAAAAAGATAGCAGAATTAAAGGAAAGAAAATAAGCGGTGGTTCGGAACGTTAAAGATTAGCATCATGGAAAGAGAAGAGATCTAACTAGTTTATTTCATATGCAAAACTAGAGAATACAAAGGTAGTGAACATATACAATCTTGAGCAAGTTTCTATCTATTCTGTCGATAATTTTCGGATATGAAGTTGTCGAGATTGCGTGATCAGTGTCAAGAATGCGGTCAATTATTGGACTGCTGTCACTAAGTCACAAACGACCCCTTATACTCTTTCTTCTATTCTAATAACTTCCTATGTAATATCAACTCTAATAAGTGAAGTAAGTACTTCACTAGTTTGCACAACTTCTTGTCAACAATCTAACTTTTATTCAGCTGTAGTTGTTATTCACTAAACATGGTAATTTTAATTGCATTTAATTGATGACAAATTATCTTGTTTGCTAATATATCCTCTGAACAAAAAGAATCTATCGTAAAACAATGAACACTTCGACTGAAGAAAACTACATACAACAGCGATTGTACAGCTTTGAAATTGCCACTATTCAACGTGCTTTTTGTTTTTATCTTGATGGGAATTCTTCATACATTTATTAAATTCACCCAGAAATAGCTTCTGAGGCGATAAAACTGGCTTATATGCAAACTGCATTTATTTTAAGATAGTATTCTTCAAAAATGAGGTCGTGGGTGTGTACTGCTGACAAGCTGGATACTAGGATGAAAGAGCTGGTCAGTGCCCACAAGTTTTAAACGATTGTCCACTTGATATCATTTAGTAACGTATACTATTCTCGATTAAGTTTATTCAATGCAAAAGACAGTGAAATAATATAGCTTAGCAACAGCTATATCAAATAACCTTATTCGATACAGAATTTATAGTCTACCAAAATTCTAATAGGTCAACATGATACAACACTCAAATATAGTGAACAGCAATTCTAGTAGTAAACAACTTTTCTAATGGTGCTAAATGATGGTTGCACGCAGGAAAATACACGATTATATTATCATTCCCTTGGGTTCCTGGTGGAACATACGGCTTCAGTAGCACACCTCCATTACACTCTCTTCTCTCCAGTCTTCAAAACCTCACACCACGACTGTCCACAATCCTTCATTTCTTCCTCACACACCATCTCCTCCATGTCACCCTCGACTCAGACACCCAACTCGTCGGTTCCCCTTTGGATTCCACTCAGCAGTGTGACATGGCTTGGCGCGTGATGTCCCCAATCAACCTTCTCAATGTATGCCCATTGCAATCCATCTCCACTTTCTTCCTCTGCACATTTGTTGCGTGATAGATTCTTGGTTGGTTCATCTCCAGAGAGAATTCCCTATTGCTCATTCTTGTTATTCTGGCCATTTGATCATCAGTACCTAGTGAGCGTAGGCAGCTGTTGATGAATGTGTGGGGTTTGTTGGAAGTGATTTTCGTGAGACGCCAAGCTTCTCAACCATATAGAAGCACTGACTTGACTGAATTGGTGTTGAAAGTCCGGATGTTGTTCACGCTTCATGCTGACTGCAGTGTAGTAGATCTCCACACTGTTTTCAGATTAATGACAGCCTGTCTTGCTGTCTTTCCGATCCTGGTTTTGACATCCTCGTCTGTGCTACCACCATCTGTAGTTGAAACGATGCAGCCCTGCCTACGTGTGTGTAAGAGATAACTTCCTTTAGGTTTCTCCCGTTAATGGTGATTGGTGCTTGTTGTTGATGCTGTTGTCGGTTGGGTATCTTCATCACCTCTGTCTTCTCTACGTTCACTTGAAGTTGCGTCTTCACTACCTTGTCTCTTCTGTCAACCTGTTGGATTTTGCCTGTACATCTCCTAGCCTCTTTTCATCGGCCGAGCCAGCATATACCTCTCTTCTCGCTGCTCACGGTTTGCTGCATGATCCAGTCGACCGCAATCAGGAAGATCATCGGTGATAGTAGGCGGCAATCTTGTCTTACTCCTGTCTTCACTTCAAACGCGTAACCGAGCTTTCCATTGTGGATCACTTGGCATGTGGCCTTTTCATATAGCTGATGAACGAGGTTGATAAAGATTTGTGTCACTAAAGCCGTAGTGGTAAAGCAGCTGCGTGCCAAATTACTTTTCGGTTGACGGTGTCGAATGCCTTTTCAAAGTCGATAAATTTGAGGTAGAGAGTTGACTGTCATTGTATACTGAAATACACGATTATAAGTGTTTTATTCAGTTTGCAGCTTTCCTGTTTGGGTTTATAAACGCATACAAACTAGAGTTTAGAATTCATTAACACTCTGAATCCTATTAGGTTTTCCTATTATATTATTCGAAGGGATTTCAGCTATTCACTTCACTGTGTGTATGTGCATAAAAGTGTGTGCGTACATATTAACCATGACGCCAATAAGTTAATTTCAAGTAGCCATACAAGTTATTCATATTATCGTCAACACCATTAATTATCAGAAATATCATCAACTCGAAAAACTAATATTAACAGCACTGAGCAAAATGAAGACAGAATGTATTCGAATTAGTAAGCTTTACAAGACGAAGAGATAAAAGCAGCATATAGAGGCTCTGGAAGCTAAGACGACGAAGTATTTATTCTGTACACACGCACACACACACCACCACCATCCGTACACATATACGCAAACAGACTAAACATACAACACATGTAATTCTGAAAACCCTTCTCTAAACACATATACATAGAGTGCAATTCATGGATAAATTAGTGTATCCAGTAAATTCGACAACGACAAAATCATCATAATAATAATGCTGTCCAAAATAAAGCTGGTATGTGTGTGTTTTCGCTAGCTTTCTCCACTATTACTCGTATGGAAGGGAAAAAAAATGAATGAAAAGCGTTTGGCATAATATTAGAAGCAGAATATGAGCAACACTAATTGAAACAATGCCAAAGCATTACAACACAAGGAAAGACAAAGATACACATACATTGTTAGAATAGAGAATTGATAGATGATTGAAAAATCAGCCCTCCATTGTCTGCGATATACTAATCTACTTTTTGAGTTATACACACACATAAGAATTTTTTAAGAAAGGGAATCAGCTAATTTTCTACACTAAAAAAAGAGTAAATGTCTATGAAGTTTCATAGGTGACAAGAAGAAGATGAAAAAAGGAGAAGAAAAGCTAGAAAAGATGTTTCTATGCATGTGTTTATGCATAAATATTTATTTATTTTTGTCTATCGTTTACACATGGCTGATGAACAATACTTTTCATTATACATAGATTACAATTTCTTGAAAAAGATAATGTAAAATGAAAAATACCATGGTATTAAAATGTCATAGTGGTGTGTGTACACAAGGCAGAGGAGAACAAGGTGGAGAAGGACAATACCAATAGAAAACTAATCATGACTTACTATTATTCATTGAAATCGGAAGATAATACACAGACTATAATGATATATGCCTGTATCCACACATATAAAACTACAAAGTTAATCAGTTAACTGGTTGAATAACAAAGAAAGCAGACAGAATTCATAACAGTAGTACTATCATTACTAGCTGAGTACTCATTACATCCAGTTGAATAAGACTCATAATACTTTCTATATGAGTAACAGCATACTCATACGTGTATACATGTTGTTTCTCTATTCCCCCTCCCTTTCTCTGTTGTGATTTGTTTACCACTAATATGAAGTTGACACAGGAACATACAGAGGGAATAATGAATTGCGTAATGCTCCCTTATTTCTTTCTATTCAAGTAACTTGTACAAACAGTTTGTTTTCATTACCTTACAAAAAATATTATGAGTCTTATTCAACTGGATGTAATGAGTACTGTTATAAATTCTCTTTGCTTTCTTTGTTATTCAACCAGTTAACTGATTAACTTTATAGTTTTATATGTGTTGATACAGGCATATATCATTATAGTCTGTGTATTATCTTCTGATTTCAATGAATAATAGTAAGTCAGGATTAGTTTTCATCAGTGAAAAGAAATGAGAACAACAAAAATGAATAAACAAATAAAAATATACAAACGAATAAAATTTTCACCCTTTGTCTTTTTATACCTAATACAAACCATAATACCGGGTTGTAAAAATGATAAATCAACCAATCAATAAAAGTGAGATGAGAAAGAGAAACAGGCACATAGTACAAATGAGTAAAACTTTCTTGTTTATTTAATATCTGAATATGGAGTAAAGAAGAAAGACACGAAAACAAAAACAAAATATAACTAAAATTATTGAATGAGAAAAAGACAACCAACTAATTAATTCATTGAATAAGAATATGGTGAATATTTGTAAAGTTAAAACAAAATGGAAAATGCCACACACTCTAATTTATTAAAGCAAGATTGTTTTTACATGGGAATATACCCAACTAATTGATGTATGAAAAAAGAAGGGAATGAAATAAATAGGAAGAAAAAGATGAAATGAAAAATCTTCATCAGTTGCTCAAGATTATGATGATGAAACGGAGCAAAATGATGGTAATCATAGATAAACGGTTACAAAACAGTTTTCTTTGAATATTTCAACTCATTCGCGAACAACTGAAAAGTATCAACTTTTAGTGGTGATTGAATCCTCGGAATTAGTTGAACTTTGTTGACGATCGATGTAGAGTTTAAGAAGACGTTTCTGTGAAAAAGGCAAACGGTGAGAAGAAACACTGATTATTAGATAAATATAATATAATACTATCTATCTATCTATCTATCTATCTATCTATCTATCTATCTATCTATCTATCTATCTATCTATCTATCTATCTATCTATCTATCTATCTATCTATCTATCTATCTATCTATCTATCTATCTATCTATCTATCTATCTATCTATCTATCTATCTATCTATCTATCTATCTATCTATCTATCTATCTATCTATCTATCTATCTATCTATCTATCTATCTATCTATCTATCTATCTATCTATCTATCTATCTATCTATCTATCTATCTATCTATCTATCTATCTATCTATCTATCTATCTATCTATCTATCTATCTATCTATCTATCTATCTATCTATCTATCTATCTATCTATCTATCTATCTATCTATCTATCTATCTATCTATCTATCTATCTATCTATCTATCTATCTATCTATCTATCTATCTATCTATCTATCTATCTATCTATCTATCTATCTATCTATCTATCTATCTATCTATCTATCTATCTATCTATCTATCTATCTATCTATCTATCTATCTATCTATCTATCTATCTATCTATCTATCTATCTATCTATCTATCTATCTATCTATCTATCTATCTATCTATCTATCTATCTATCTATCTATCTATCTATCTATCTATCTATCTATCTATCTATCTATCTATCTATCTATCTATCTATCTATCTATCTATCTATCTATCTATCTATCTATCTATCTATCTATCTATCTATCTATCTATCTATCTATCTATCTATCTATCTATCTATCTATCTATCTATCTATCTATCTATCTATCTATCTATCTATCTATCTATCTATCTATCTATCTATCTATCTATCTATCTATCTATCTATCTATCTATCTATCTATCTATCTATCTATCTATCTATCTATGAAATATAATTTATCATTGCGTTCATGTTAACGATTACTACATACATGAATACAATTCCAAGTACTTACTGGCATCAGTTAGAGAATCATTAGAAAAACGAGAGTACTGGACAGTTGTTTGGAGTGTGACTCTTAAACGCTTCGCAAGTAAGATGCCTACACCAGGGCTGAAGACAGTGACTGGATGGTAGCCATTCACTAGATGTAAGGGCTGGTAGCCTTTGGTTCGATCGCATATTTGTTTTTTTTTTCTAGATATTATATCAATCTGTGATGAAAACTATTTAGAAACCAATTTAATTCATAAATCACCCAGCTAGGAAATATAGTATTCACGAATTAGTCGTAAGTCATAATTTACTGTTTTACTATGACCATAGGTACGAGAAATGGTTTATTGATTCATTGAGTTAAGTATCAAGAAATAAATGCTGTGATTAATCGGTTCAGTTTTTTTTCATCTAGTATTCAGTGGTGTAGTAAAAACTTGACAATTTGCAACTTTACGAAAACTATCTTGACTTGTTGGTGGTTAACACTATGGATTTGTGTAAAAATGTATAGTGCGAAATAGTCGTGGAGAGACAGAAAGACTGATCAACGCAAAACCTGGCATAGAAATGTATCAGTTCAACTTGATATACTTTACAGCAACATGGGAAGAAGAATTGTGTCTACTTCGCTCAGGGCTTCAACCACTGGGTCATGAGTACGAAGACCGCTCCATCTACCGGGGTTAAAGCAGCCAAGTAGTATCACTATCTCTCATATATTAGGTGTGGCTCATTGCCTACTGCACGAATATGCTTGCGTTTGCTAAGTGGATCTCGACTAGCAAAGATAAAAATAGATAAAGTTTGGTGAAAGTATTCAAGGTTCTGAGGATGAAAAAGGTGCATACATCTGCATCGTTTTCACCAATATGAACTATCGATTTTCGTTATCTCAAGGACGCCAGTCAAGCAGTCTACATTAATTTTGAAAATGTGCGGGTGATCGACAGTTTCCAACTGCCCACACAGTAGAAGGCTATTTTTTCTTTAGGTACCTAAAAGGAGAAAAGATATGTGTGACTACAGAGTCCATCGGACATCTGCTTGAGTCCTGCCACACATACCCTTCTAGGGATTGTTGCTGTGAGACTTGATTGTTCTAAGAGCAGATACACAAATCGCATACCAACGGCACCGGTAAACCACAGGGCAGGGGGGAATGTTATTTAGGGGTCCAGTCTTTTATAAGCTCACCCCTTCTCATAGGCAATGCAGTATAGGCGTGTTACTGCTGGTCATCCAACGGTAATATCATACTGCTGTCACATCTCATCCAGCTAACAACAGTACGACTTCGCCCTCAGACCCCCATCATAGTGTAGTAATTAACACCACAATGGTAAACGTCTTTCATCTTCCCACTATCCAGAAGACGTTTCTGGTTCAAACAAACAATCAGAGTAGCCACTAATTAATGTCACGTCTTGGTCTAGCTGTGTCACTTATTCTGGTAGTGACATCCCTGAAGGCACCGCTAGAGAACGAGGGTCTAAATTTTCCAGGGATTACATAAAGGACGGACTAGATAACGCAGCATTAATTACTATTCTAGAGATTACCATCATTATTATTATTTCCCTGAAGTTTCTAGCAGAACATACGGCTTCAGTAGCACACCTCCATTACACTCTCTTCTCTCCAGTCTTCAAAACCTCACACCATGACTGCCTACAAGCTTTCATTTCTTCCCCACACACCATCTCCTCCATGTCACCCTCGACTCAGACACCAAACTCATCGTTTCCCATTTGAATTCCACTCGACAGCCTGACCTGGCCTGGCTCATGATGTCCTCAATCGGCCCAGTCCAATCCATCTCCACTTTCTTCTTCTGCATATTTGTTAGGTGATAGGTTCTTGCCTCGTTGGTTCGTCGCCTTCTCATCTCATCATCGAGTGTAGGCAGCTGTTGATGAATGTGTGGGGTTTGTTGGAAGTTATTTTCGTGAGACGCCAAATTTCTGAGTCGTATAGCAGCGCTGACTTGACATTGGCGTTGAAAATCAGGATGCTGTTCGCGCTTAATGCTGACTGCAGTGTAGATCTTCACACTGTTTTCAGATTAATGACAGCCTGTCTTGCTGTCTTTCCGATCTTGGTTTTGACGTCCTCGTCTGTGCCGCTGCTGCCGCCTGTAGTTGAAACGATGCTGCCTACAGATAACCATAACATTTTCACTACTGTTTTTCGATGGGTAGACTCTGATCAACACTAAGTTTTTTTTGAGAGCTATCAACATTATTTCATCAAACAGAGTCAATATATATTTTTCAGATGAATAGGGATTTTTAATTTAGAAGTAGTATTCATCATGAACTGATATCAGTTGGGGAACCATTGAAAATCTGGGAGCACTGGACAGCTGTTTCGTCCAAGTATGGGACTCCTCAGCAGTACGCACCCACGACCCAGCTAGCAGTCGAACTCAAGACCTTCAGGTCCCACGGCGAACGCGTTAACCACTCAGCCACTGGGCCGTGACCTGTGGGATCAACCAGTCGGAAGTGAAGTGGATGCTAACTGAAGACCTTGGGTGACAGTCACGCTATGTCGTGAATTGACAGAAGTTGGAAATTGTGAACCACTGGAAACCGACCCAGTGGCTGAATGGTTAACGCGTTCGCCGTGGAACCTGAAGGTCGTGAGTTCGACCGCTAGCCGGGTCGTGGGTGCGTACTGCTGAGGAGTCCCATACTAGGACGAAACAGCTGTCCAGTGCTCCCAGAGTCAATATATGTTGATTAAAAAAAGAGAGAATAGTACAACACAATTCATAGATTCTAGTTAGAGAAACGCTAAAATCTCAAAATGTACTTTCTTCATTTTTGACGTTTAAGATATCAAGAATTTGTTAGCATAATCGCATAAATTTACTCGATAACAACTTATTCCTTTTTGCTTAAATAAAAAGAGACAAGCTAAAATTGGCAAAATTCAATCCTATGATAAAGAGCATACTCGGTTGACTGAGATATATACAAAAAACAGTATTGATCAAGTGGAGAAAGACAGAAAATCGATAAAAGTTATACTATTCGTTAATGAAAAGAAGAATTTCTTTAAAATATGACTCTTCAGTATATGAGAATGATAAAAAGGAGTCAAAACACGTTCCATTACCCTTCAGTTTCTATTTATATCAAAACTTTCATATTTATTAGTAGATTAACTGGTAAACTGCTTGTGCTTCAAGTTTCATACCATCTGTACATCACTCTGTTGAAGGCTTTGGATTCAAATACCAGTGGGTGTGTTACAGCCTATGATGAGCTGCGTATATCGAGTGGTATCTGTCAAGGATGTCAAATGTCTTCATCCCTATTCAATCTTATCATAGACGTACTTCTAGTGGTTTCCCTCTTGTCATCTGAATTCACAAGGATTGGTCTTATCAAAGGAGACTCTTTGGTATGTTAACGACATAGTCCTATTAGGTTAGAACCCCGAGAAGATGGAGAGTCTTATGGACACCTTGATTGGCAAGTTTAGAATGTTTGCGATGCGTTTCTCGTCACCCAAATGCAAATTGTTGCTCCAGGACTGATCTTCAGTGATGCCCTGGCTAACAGTAAGCAGTGAAATGGTCGGGTGTGTAGAGCACCACTTACCTAGGAAGTCGGATCAAACATGGTTGGTTAGTGGCCGACAAAATCACTGCATAAATACGAAAGATTACCTTGATCTCCACCTACTTACACCACTTATGGTGCAGTCGTGATATCCAATTTCCAATTGTATTGAGTGTACTGTGCTACAGTTTGCTCTGTTCTACTGTATGACTGTGAAACATGGCCATTAAAGCTAGAGGACATAAGAAAGCTTCAGATACTTGACGTCCCTTGCTTTCGTAGCATAGACAGTTTGTCGTAGTGTCACTATGTCAGTAACGCAGAAGTCAGGTATAGATTTTAAAGCGGAAGAAGAAATTAAGTTGATGAGGCCGTGAACGTTCATCAACTGAGGTAGCCAATATATGGATTACGCATGCTTAATCACCTTCTGACTCGTTGTACCAAAGGTAGCTGAAATGGGTTTAGTCCGGATAAAGGCTCAAGTCAACTAGATTAAAACATCGCATCACTACATGAAACCTTTGACTGTTACTCTGAGTCATGCAGAGAAATACAGACTAGTCATTGGGTTAAGGTTCACGTGACAATGAGTGGTGGCGATATCGCTCGGAATGGATGTCTATAGCAAAGATGTATCCACATACTATCTCAATCTTAATCACTATACGGAATTCAGCATTTTCTCATTTTTCTTCCTTTTCGAGTGTTTTTAACTAGTTTATCTTTTTTTTCTTCATTTTTCGTCTTAGTGCATTTATCTCAGTTGATGTGCTGATATACGGTGTGGTATTATGAACCGTTGCGCAGTGATGCCTGGGATGATGATATCAGTAGGGGTGTGGTCCATAGGTTTAAGTAATCGACTTTAAACCAGAGCATCACAGGTTAGAACTAAGTTCAACCTACCGGGGTCGGAGCAGTCTAGTAATATCACTAGAGCGCAAAGAATAGATGTAGTTGATTATCTAGTGTACTAACATACACGTGATTATTGAATTGCAATTTCTTTTAATAACCATTGAATTGCCTTGAAGTATGGCTTGTGACTTCTCAAGAATCTTTAAATGATTTTAGCAATAATACTTAAATATAACTGCAAGCCATTGAATTCCACAATCTCCAGTATTTCATTGAAAAGCGAAATGGTGTAGAATAAAAACCACTTCAAACTTGGACTTCTATACACATAGAAAAGAGTATGAATGTATCACCTTGAATAGTTGTCTCAAAAATACCATAAAACTTACTTTGCCTGCATTCAACTCTGTAAGATATCCCCAAATATCATCTCCAAGTTTCATAGCTATTGCAACTAGACAAAATACACTTGCTTTACGAATAGCACTCTCTTCATGATTACAGGCCTAAACAACAATAACAACAACAATGTTGATCATTCATATCAAATGATAGGCAAACAATAAAAATTGAAAAGTGTAAAGAGTGGATTCTTCTTCTAATTTGAAGAATACTTACAGTGAAACCAACTTATGATAAGCGGATATCAACATGTTAGTCAACTAAGCAGTTCATAAAGTTGATGAAGAAATATATGCTATTTCTGGACTTTCAATGAGATGATTAATTATTGATAATTATTGTCAACTGTAATGTTTGTTTTTTTTGAAGTAAAATTATCGGCATACTACTTTTTTTTGGCATTCTTTTGTATATATTTTTCATATTATATGATTATTACAGTTAATAGTGTAATAGGAGACGGGAATTTAACGCCTGAACTCCATTCTCTAAACGTTGACATACAAACGAAACAGCAACAACAACAACAACGAAAGGGTACACCACATACATGGCTATGCAATACACTTGCTGAACCGAGACTAAATGATATGGCATGATAATCGCAAACTACCTTGCGTAGGGTGGAAATCAAGCTTAAAGGCACTATGATTGCAAATCGATTGCGTAATCCAATGTATCCCAGTTTTATTCTCAAGACTATTGAAAAATTCAGTCAATCAATGGAATTATATTATGTAATTTTATAACCAACTATACTCAAAACAATACACTTCAGGAATATACATTCGATACCTGCTAAAGTCAAAGGTCCCTAACGCTTGATAGGACAAGATATGAATTGATCACATCCCGATTTTCAATAGATATTCAATACATATAGACAGAACACAAGATTCACGTTAAAACTAATCAGAAATCTTCTGTATGGGATTATAATTTCATTACAACTTTCTGATATTTTCAATGTGAACAAATGCAAGCTACTTACAAGTAGTCTATACAACGTGACAACAAATTATGTCCATTAGAACAAACGTACACCTTAGGAAATAATGCTAGATGAAGAAGAATTGAGTTTAAAAGAAGGTTAAAAGTGGAAAGGATACAGTATGGCATAGATCAATGTGTAACCTTTGCACAGTTTAACACTAAACTGTTTGTATCACAACTGAACAGCCCCCATTACAAACTTTCGTTATTTCAATTCTTCGTTCTAATGGAACCATCTCCATTTCTGCATTATATTGTACGGTAAGGTTGTCCATATGTTTGTAGGAAGTCATAAGTGCCACAAACCTTTCATCATTTAACTTCAAAGTTTTGGGAAAAGGTACATGAACATCCGTGCAAGTACCAGGTGAAATCAACAGAAAGGCCTGGAAATAGCCAAAGCCATTGTAAATATATATATCTAATAGTCTTTATCTAATAACCAAGGAATCAAGCTATCATAATAAGTTCACTGACACATATATAACCAAGTTATATCAGTCTCTCTCTATCGACGAAATAATGAATAAAAGCAATAATATACGGCTTGTATATTTATATATAAAAAAAAGGATACTTACAGTAATGAGTCCAGGAATTAATGAGTTAATAAATTCATAAATTAATTCAGCTGATGAGTTCTGTATGACTTGCATTTGCATTTTAATCGCTGGTAAATTAATTTGTAACTGTGAATCATTTATCAAAGGAGTAAGAACATTTAAACAAAGTTCTTGAGGGAGATTTTGAGCTACAGTATTGGCACATTCTTCTGCTGCTCGAACAACCTTGATAGAATATATATATATATGTTTAGATAACGGATAGTAAAAGAATATTCTGGAGAAAAAAAATTGTTTTTTTTAAAACAATTCTACATTCATTCAATTACTCAAAACGAAAAAAATGTACAAAAATCAAATGACCTTTGCTTGCAATTACCTGCTGTCTATTGATCAGCATCTATGGCGTATATAGGTTACACTTTAACGGATACTTTTCGACCCAGTATAATAATCAATAGGAAACTTTACAAGCATATGACTGAGTGACAAAATCAACGTAGAATCTTGTACATAGATGCATAGGCTCAAGTTGCTACACTTTACAATAGTACAAAAAGAATAGGTGGATCGAAAAGAAGTGACATCAAATGTAGATAAAGTAATATGAGAAAGTAAAGCAATTTGAAGATAAAAGTTTGTGTTAATATTCAAACTTTGGCAGATGTCTAAAAGTGAATGCATCTGGGACGTTGTGACCGATTTCTAACCATATCACCAAGAGTCCTCCAATCAGGGAATGTCTCAAGGACTGTAACCAAACAGTCTACATTTTCTCACACTACTCAACCCAATAGTCAGGGAATTCATCGACTGGTGACTAGTCACCCTTAACCCTATTCCATCCTAATCCAACTCCCCCCTAGTATGGAACGTTGATGTAGGCACAGGCTCAGCATCCGCACTACATGTCCAAGTCAACTCAGTTGATTATCGTTCACAACCTAGTCAATCGACTTGTCTAGTGCCTTTCGCCTGACCTCAACATTTCTCACACGATAATCCTGCCAAATGTGAGCAATGTTGCGAAGAAATCTATGGTCAAAAACAGGTAACTGTCTCATATTTTCTTCTTTTAACGCCCATGTCTCACAGCCGTACAACGGGAGAGAACGGAACAAAGTGCAGTATACTTGCTCTTTGATAGGTAGTAACATATCTCGCCGGCGCCACAGTTGACGCAAGTTGAGAAATGTTAAACGGGATTTCTGTATCCAAGCTGAGATTTCGTCAGCAACCACCACGTTCGGCGGCTGATACAACTCAACAATTAAATGAAGTGGTTGACACATTTCATCACTTCACTCCCTATCATTTATTAAGCTAGCAGTTGTTGCACAGTAGTCCTGAAGCATCATCTTAGATTTGACGGGTAACAGCAAAATGCATCCCAAACATAGACAGATTTCTGCTCAAGGCGTTTAGAAGACTGCATTTCGTTAGCGTCTTCACCTACGAGGACATTACCGTCTGTATATTCCAAGTCAACTAAGTGACCTCTTAGGAGTAGGTCAATCCTATGAAGTCAGATGTACCTAAGGTTATGTCCATTAGTATGTTTTCGAGTAAGTTAAATAAGAGCGGTGACAGTGGACATCTCTGCCGGAGACCACTAGTTGTTATCAACTCACTTGACAACTCTCCATAAGCCCAAGCATCAAGAACGCCATCACTCACTAGTATGCAGGTGAATACAGTTAACGAGTTCCACATAAGACGAAATGTGCATTCTGGATTCCTCTGCTAATCACGATCAAGCAAATAGCATTAAAAAAATGAATTATGCTTCTTCTAAAAATATTTCCCGTATATCTTTTTCTTGATTCTAGTCGTCAGTAAATAAAGCTTGGTAAAGGATAGGCGAAATGAAATGTAAGGATGATGATATAAACTGAGAACGATAATCCAAATCCCAGTCACTCCCAAACTACTGACTCCCGCTCAAGTGTCCGACAAAGAACAAGTGAAGATATATCTCCTCATCAGGTTAAGCATTCGCCTCTAGAACTATTGCTCAAGAGTTGATATGCCGCTCAACCTATCCTGACCACGAACAATTCAGTCAATGAGAATACCTTCTCAACAAACGTCATATTTCAGATTTGTATTCATCATGAACTGACATGAGTCAAAGGAACATTGGAGATCAGGGCCAACCAAGGAGAACAAGAAGACAGTTACTCAAAGACAGCATTGGATAAAGGTCACGCTATATCGTGGACTGACAGAGTAGGAAATACGAACCGTTGGATTTCGACCCAGTGACCTAATAATAACACGCTGGTCGCGAAACCTGAAGGTCCTGGGTTCAATCCCGAATGGGGCAGGGGCGTGCACTGCTGAGGAGTCTCGTACCGGGATGAAATAGATGTCCAGTGCTTCCAGGTTTTCAATGTTCCTCCAACTGACGTCAGTCAATGATGAATACCAACCTGAAGTCAACAGATCCCCCACAAACCTCCGAATTGAAATATCGTATTGATAATTGCCTTATACAAAAGCCAGTATCACGTTTAGTGGCATAAATTCAACGTGTACACATACAGTTATGAAAATTACATCCCATAAATCTCGATAAAATAGTGCATTAGATAAAAGACAACCATAATAAAGAATATCCTTTTCAATAAATTCTATTCAGATTCTTCAGTTTTTAAAACCAAAAAATTCATCGTTATTCAACTTAATCTTACCGTCGGATCTAATCGAAGTGCACTCGTTAACTATGTGCATACAAATGCAGCAGACACTAATGCAGACGTATTGTAAGAGGGCTAACAATACTGTCTGGTTGCCTTGCAAAATCTCAGTATACAGAACAGGGTTCGAACTCGTGACCTGTTGGACCCAGGAGCTACAGTTTCACTTTTGGCTTAAATACATAGCAGAATGCAAGTTCAGGGTTATAAGTAGGTTATTGCTAAATCTGTCAGTGACAGGATGAGATATATGTATATCAAAAGTGGTGGTACATTTAGAACTGTGGACTACATGACTAGGGTCACCAAAAACAATAAGATTCAATGGTTAAGGGCTCTTGGTAAAATGGCTAAAAATCAGTAGCAGTGGCACAAATGTATTGAGTCCTTGACGTCTTCTAAAGCTTGAATATTTGCACTACCCTTTATCCTCACATAACTTTTATGTACTTTGATATCACTCCTTTTCTATCTATATGTTCTTTGTTTACTATTGTGAAATAAGGCAACTTGAACTGATGAAACTGTGTGCGAGCTTTTACGTTATTTTGTCTGTCTGTTATGATATGAAAGGTTGCTGATTCGAATCTCACCGTGACCCAGATTTCAATTTCACCTTCAGTCATTATCCAGCATCAATACATATTTGACAAACAATGGTTATCTCATATAGTCAAACTGATAAGTATTTAAATGTTTTTCAAAAAATGTCTAGGCTAAATTCATCGTTCATATCGCTGCAAAAGCTTCAAAGAGGAGACTTGGAATAGTAATAAAACAGTGAGCATAAAAAGGTAGGCGGATAAAGGTTTGACAAGTTGAAGGCAGAGGAATAGTCATAAACAAGAGTAAGCTGTGAACAATATAAACCTAGGCAATGTTTGCCGAGTGCACAATATACTCTTAGGCAAAAAATGATGGAAAGTATTTGTTTTTCACGATGAAGAACAACAGCATCAACAACAAGCACCAATCACCATTAACGGGAGAAACCTAAAGGAAGTTAACTCTTTCACCTACCTACCCACACAGACAGGATCGTCTCAACTACAGACGAGGATATTCAAACCAGGGTAAGAAAAGCAAGACAGATCCTCCTCCATTAATCTGAAATCAGTGTGGAGATCTACTACACTACAGTCAGCATGAAGCGTGAACAACATCCTGATTTTCAACACCAATTCAGTCAAGTCAGTGCTCCTATATGGTTGAGAAACTTGGCGTCTCACGAAAATCACTTGCAACAAACCCCACACATTCACCAACAGCTGCCTACGCTCACTAGGTGCTGATGATCAAATGGTCAGAATAACAAGAATGAGCAATAAGGAATTCTCTCTGGAGATGAACCAACCAAGAATCTATCACGCAACAAATGTGCAGAGGAAGAAAGTGGAGATGGATTGGAATGGGCATACATTGAGAAGGTCGATTGGGACATCATGCGCCAAGCCATGTCACACTGCTGAGTGGAATCCAAAGGCGAAACGACGAGTTAGGTGTCTGAGTGGAGGGTGACATGGAGGAGATGGTGTGTGTGGAAGAAATGAAGGATTGTGGACAGTGGTTGTGCGAGGTTTTGAAGACTGGAGAGAAGAGAGTGTAATGGAGGTATGCTACTGAAGCCGTATGTTCTACTAGGAACCCAAGGGAATAATAATAATACAATAAAGAAAACAATAGTTTGATATTCTCTAAGATATGGGTTTTTTTACTGATTGTGTGTTTCATCATCTGGCCTAGTGACACCATTAGCATGAACTTCATAAAAAGGTAATGCATTTTCAAATGATATACAAATATTTGATTTTAATGTCTTTTTCATTATCTTAAATATTGCCCAGTTGTGAGATGATGAAGAGATTTCTATTATATTTTCACCTTTATTTGAATCTGTTACGCTGAAAAAGAATCTTTTTTTTAGAGGGGAACTATACTATTCGTTATTGTACACATTGTATTCAATTATTGATTTGTTTAACCAATTAACAATTGGTTGATAGATAATTGTTTTCTTCGGAAGTCGATGGTAGATTGAGATTTATATTCATGCGTTCTGTTGATTGACTTTTCATTGAAATGTTATGCATCTATGTCCGATTAATATACTGGGATTATGAAAAATATTCCTTTATTAATAATCAAGGTAAATAAAACGAATAACCTAAATAATCGTTTAATTATTTGAATAAACTTTACTTTTGATGATGATTAAAGCTCAAAGAAAACCAGACCATTGCCAAAAAAGAAAAGGTGATTACTATGAAGATATTTAGTTTTGGGAATTTTATATTGTAGACTAAACAGTTTAAAGATTTATGTTCACTATCAAGATCCCAATGCCAGCGACATTCATGTGTATGTTCCTTATTCAACAACTATATGTAGACGCTTCATGCAAAGTAAATGACAATAGGAAGCTCAGTGATGCCTTTCAAGTGAAGACAGAAGTAAAACAAGGCTGCCGTCTACTATCACCCATGATCCTCTTGATTGTGGTCGACTGGATCATGCAACAAACTGTGAGGAGAGAGAAGGGGGTATAACGCAAGCTGGACCGATGAAAACATCTTCGAAGATTTGGATTTTACCGACGGCTTGCATCTAAATGTCACACAAACTCGAAGACCTACAGGCAGAAACTAACAAGTTGACAGAAAAAGTAGGGCAGTGAAGAAGGGACTTCAAGTGAATGTAGAAAAGACAGAAGTGATGAAAACCAACCAACACCACCACCATCAACGGGGGAACTTAAAAGAAGTAGCCTCTTTCACCTATCTAGGAAGCACTGTTTCAACTACAGGCGGCACAGACTATGAAGTCAAAGCCAGCCAGGATCGGAAAAGCAAGACAGACGTTCATTAACCTGAAATCAGTGTTGAGATCTTCTGCACTCAGCATAAAGAACAAGATCCGGATTTCCAACAACAACGTCAAGTCAGTGCTTCTGAATGGCTCAGAGACTTGGCGCGTTACTAACAGCATTTCCAACAAACTACAAACATCCGTCAACAACTGCCTACGCTTGTTAGTGAAGATCAGATGGTTAGAAAGAATAAGCAACAAGCAACTCTGGCAACCAACCAGCCAACCAGGAAGCCATCGCTCAACAAATATGCAGAAGGAAGTGGAGATGGATTGGGCATACACTAAGAAGAGTATTCGGGGATATCACGCGCCAGGCCGTTGAGTGGAATCTAGATGGCAGACGATGAGTTGGGCGTCCGAGATGAGGGTGACATGGAGGAGATGGTGTGTGAGGAAGATAGGAGCTTGTGGGCTGTCGTGGAGCCAGGTTCAAAAGTTTACAGAGAATAGAGTGCACCGGAGACGTGCTACTGAAGCTCTATGTTCTACTAGGAACCCAAGGGATAAATAATGTATAATAAATAATAATCCTGTGAAGTTAAGTATATAGGTCATAGCAATAGATAGCTGTTTCGTCCTAGTATACGACTCTTCGGTAGTACGCACCCACAACTCCACCAGGGATGGGACTTAAGACCTTCTGCTGATGAATACTACCTTACAAATAAATTTCCCAAAAATCTCAAGCTACATTACTGTATAGTGCTTATTCGTGACACGTTTGAAGATGGACGAACTACGTTGAGAAATGACAAAAGTAGGAAACTGTGAATCACTGAACTCCGATCAAGTGGTTGAATGGTTAACGCGTACGCTGCCAGACCTGAAGATCCTGGAGTTTGATTGCTGGCGGAGTCATGGATGCATACCGATGAAGGGACCCATGGTACGATGAAACAGGTGCTCACTGCTCCCAGTTTTTTAATGATTCCTAAAGTGATGTTAGTAGGTGGTGAATACTACCCAGAAAATAAAATCCCCATAAACCTCAAACTACAATAGAATGAATTGTTGAAAGTAGACTGGTGTATATTTCTCATCATCCATCACATTTTTAAAAGAAAACTAAATAAGATAATAGGAGTTACTTCCTTTTATAGGATTTAAGCATTCCGAAGGGAGACAAGTAATCATAGTGGAGACAATTTTGTATTGAAATGAATCGGTTGGAAAATAAAATAACGTCAAAGGAAGGAGTCGTGATTAATTCCCATTTTCAGAATTAATTTTATGCAAATGTTAAGTCATAGTAAAACAAAATATGCGTATCTTTCATTTCTTACTGTTGAAGTCAAATAACAACAAAAATCATAATGAAACATCGCATTTTTGATTTTATGATGTGCGTCTGTCTGAATTCAGAAACTGCCTATACAATTAAAGGATACTACAAACAGGGATGGTGTACAATGAAGCAATCCTCTTCACAGTGAATTTGATCAATGGTCTGTTTCCTATTTCTGGTTTTCAAACGATTTATACCAATCTTGCTAGGTGTCCCTTGGGTTCCTAGTGAAACATAGGGCAGGTTTCTTTCCACATCTCCTTCAAAAAATTCCAGTCTTCATCCACATGGGTCTCTTCAGGGATGCTGCTCGATATCTCTCATTTTGTCTTGATGGCTGACGTGAAGATGTCGTTTGTAGTTTCGTCCTTCAGTTCAGTTTGTGTTCTGGGTGTTCAACTTGAACTGTGGTCTATCATCCCCAACTTCCTTGAAGGCTCTCAACTTGATTTTGAAGTCAGGTAGATAGTGAGTGGTGTGAACCTACATCTGCTCCCCTTCTTCACCTGATCTTATGTCCAGTGGTGGGTTGGCTGCCTCTCCACTTTCTTCACATTGAGATGAAGTCGATCTGATTTCTAGTGTGTCAGGTGTCTGGTGAAATCCATGTCACTTTGTGAATATCCTTGTATTTGTACACACTGCCTCCAATCACCAAATCGTTGAATGGGCAGAATACTGCAAACAGTTCTCCATTCTCGTTCATTTCACTGAGAGCTTCTCGACTCATGATTACTTCTCTTCCTGTGTTGTCCGCTCCCAGTTTGGCATTCATGTCACCCCACCCATTAGAATGAGTTTTGATGTCGCCAACTGGGATGTTGTCTTGTCTAGTGCTGATTGCAGTTGTCTGAGAGTTCCTCCTTCTTCTCTTCATCTGCATTATTTGTAGGTGCATAGCGTAGCATTGAATGATTGTGACTCTCCTTCCATTTGACTTGAACCTTGCTGTTATGATCCTGGAGGAGACTGGTTCCCACTGCATGAGAGGGAGGCTTCGATGCTCTTGGGAGGGGGACATCATGATAGCCACTCCAAAACTCAGTGTGCTCGTAGTCGGCGTTAGGGTGACAATATCGGAGTAGATTATTGACTCTCCAGTTGACAGTTTCGAGAGTCCACTTCCATTCCACCTGCTTTCGCAGATTCACAGCCTAGCACTTCAATACTATACCTTCTCATCTCCTTTGCAATCGGGGCAGCCTCGCCAGTTAGGTTCAAACATGGTGCGGACATTCCATGTCCCGATGTTTACTTTCGCTTTCATCGAGAGAAGACACACCAGCCAATCGGCTTACCGAAGGCTTTCATCAACTGGAGTCATTTCGTCTTCCTGATTTCGGCAAGGAATAAGTTTGTTTTTATTGATTATATTTTGTCTGTGCTTTAAAGTTTCTGTAGCGGTTTGATTGGTTTTCTTGGTTAGGGTTGGTAGCCCTATATGCCCAACCTCCCCTCTTTATCGGGGTTTATGAAAGGCTAGTAACTAGTGAAGTAGTTTAGGAAGTGCAACAGCCTAAGTCCATACATTATGACATCAGATCGTACACTGCATTAGTGACTCAGTAAAGGAACCTACAGTGGAATAATCCATGTAACCTGCAATTGTGGATCTCTTTACAGATTATAAGCAATTGGAAAGTACATTAATCTCAGCATTGCAGATAAATTATTAGTACCCAACTAAGTTAACATGGTATATTAACCTATGAGTCTATAAAAGGTAATCTTGGAAATAAAAATCGAAACGAAAAGCAGTCAAAAAGACCACATAAAAAGACAACGCAGAAATCAGTAAAACATGAAAATAATTAAATCCATAAAGTTATTTTAGCTTTTGATTTCCTATATTCATTGTAATGCTGAACATAAGTTAATTGAAATGAGTACACCAATATTGACCTGATATTAATTGGTTGAATCACTTAAAAGAAACTGATTTAAACACTGAAGATTAAGAGGGGACAATAATCAGCAATATCGATCATACAAGAATGATTAGTTTGGATAGAACAAAATTTTAATGACGGACAATCACGTTCGGGTATGAAGTAACCAATCAGGATCGAGTGTATTAAGGACTATGTAACTACTGTGGATTTATAAATCCGTTTTACATGAGAAATGAAGATATCCAGATTTTCCAAAAGCTTATCATCACTGAAACCATAAACATTGTCTGCATTGTCACTCATCCATCCATATGAACTCATAACTTATGCCCTCCAGATAGGGATAAAAGTCTTATAAACCGTTCAAAGACGACTCTATATGTACTCAACGTTGTTTGTGAGCTCTTTAGTTAACGGATCAACAAAGAGCTTTTTGTTAATAATATACTGATGAAGGTAACCCATTCCAGATAACAGCATGTACGACTTTTAAGCACCTGTGTATATTTAAGTACCCGACGCTATCCGTTTCCTTTATAATTGGCAGGATAGACTCTTCTGATTTATCATTTATCTACTCAAAATACCCCTTCTTTATATTTCGTTCGTACAAACCTAGAATCCGTCATTTATGTGTAACCTTCACAATCTTGTTTAAGTCATCTTTATTGATTGTATTCACGTTTCCGAACAAACGATTTTACATACTCTACCAAGCTTCCCATCTATTCTGCACAATAAGATTAGGAAAGAAAAGATAAATGTGCATTGAAATCGGAATGGACTTAGTATAAGGCAAGAAAATATTCAGGGTCTGAATGACACTATTATTATTTATTATTTTTCCACTGGGTACCTAGTGGAACATAGAGCTTCAGTAGCACACCTACATTACACTCTCTTCTCTCCAGTCTTCAAAACCTCGCACAACGACTGTCCACAATCCTTCATTTCTTCCTCATACACCATCTCCTCCATGTCACCCCTGACTCAGACACCCAACTCATCGTTTCCCCTTTGAATTCCACTCGATAGCCTGACCTGGCTTGGCGCGTGATGTCCCCAATCAACCTTCTCAATGTACGCCCATTCCAATCTATCTCCACTTTCTTCCTCTGCATATTTGTTGGATGATAGATTCTTGGTTGGTTCATCGCCAGAAAGAGTTCCTTGTTGCTTATTCATATACGCTAGAGCTGAAATATTTATACAGATAGTATATCAAGAAGACTCTTCATACGGGATAAAAAGAACTAAAATGAACTATAATATAGTGCAATATATAGTTAAAAATAAACAAAAATAATCTTATACTTACAGATTTTTCATTATCCCGACAAGCTTCAAGAACTTTAATGACGAACAGATATGCAAAATCATGAAATAGTTCAGGTTTAGCGCGTACCAATTCTTGGAGTACACGGAGAGCTAGGGCTCTTGTATCATGCTTAATAAAAAGAAAAAAGAAACTTTATATGAATGATGAAAGGAAACAATGTCAGAAAAATATGAGTTACATTATGAAAAGTAAGAAAATTACTTTCTCCTATCACAGTACACTAAGCTCAGTTACTAAACTTTATTGTTTATCAGAAAAATTGCTTTTTAAAAAAACCCACTTATGTAATCTGTTTCAATAGTCTTAGTCAAAACAAGTTTATATAATTGTATCAGGTGAAAATATTTCATCGAGATAGGTAATAACTTCTATCTTAGGATATTCTATGTATTACTTGTAAAAGCTTATTTCTGTAAACATTTTTCAGGAATTGAAATATTCAAATATCTAATAGGCTATTTGTTCTCCCCCCGCAGAATAATAAAAGGTTGTGATAACAAATACTAAAGCAATGGATGATGAGACTTAGAGTTACAAATACCTTAAAGAGTGTTAAGAAGCACAGAACACATAAGTTGAGTAGAAGTTTAGCCTAATTGTCTCTAATCAATTAACACTAATCTCAAAAGTCAATGTAATAATGAGTCTTTTAGCTTACTGAATAAAATGATTCATAGAACTCAGCTATTAAATTAAGAATAAACAGCAAGGAAAATGGCTACTCTCTTCAATAACCAATCAGTACAGAAAAATGAGATTTACAATAGACTATCAGTTGATAGAATGAGTACAAGAAATTCACGGTAAGCATTAAACAGATACAAAAACAAACATCATTTCATAGTTACAAATATGATTGTGTTTGGAAAAAAAAGGGGTAATGATAAAGAAACACAATTATTGCCTGGAAAGTTAAAATTGAAGATTATAGAACCATAGAAATATGAAAACAAAAAATTCGGGATCATTGAGCAGTTGCTTCATCCTAGTACGAAAGTCCTCAGCAGTATGGATCCACGACCCATCAGGAATGGAACTCAGGACATCCAGGTCTCATTGTGTTGTGGTTCATCAGTCTATAGGTTTCGATTATCCCCACCAAGGTCTTCAGTTGGCAATCGCTTCATCTTCAAATGGTTAACTCTGCAGGTCATGGCTTCTCATTAGAACTTCTGGATATCCACCCTGAAGTATGTTGCTAATTAGCATTGATGTCAGTTCATGATGAATACTACTTTTCAAAAGATAGTAAACTTTAAACGATCACTTCTGTTGGAAATTATCCTATATAGAACAATATAGTCTACTCAGACTGTTTCCTAAATGAATCAAAACTCAAGCTTCATTAACTAGCAGAAATCAATCTATAAATATGACAACTCCTCGATTCGATTTTACGACTAACCTGGTGTGTTTGCAATAAACTATCAAGATAAATAAGTAACTTACACCATCATCACCCAATGTTTCGATTAGAATCAACAGAGTCGGCTTGAAATATTCATCCCAATTGGTGACAACACCATCACGTAGTAATTTGATCAACTTTAGCATACACGTTTTTCTTTGTTCATACCTTAAATGAAAATGGGAAGGAAAAAGTGAAATGATTAAGAGCCATTCCTTTTCAATAATAAGTAATTAAATTAAAAGAAATTAGTGGAAATTCAATAAACATGCACCGAAAACCTGTTAACAATGGGTGGTTAGATAAGCAGTTTCCCTGTGTGTTCATACATGCTTACATCATACCCAACGGAACAAAACATTGTGTGATCAACAACAAAATGTGAACCCATTCATCTGTCATTAAGGATAACGGAACACAGACAGACAGAAAAAATCAATGTAGAACCTCACACACAAGTGTATCGGTTCAAGTTGCCACACTTCACAGTAGTATACAAAGAACAGGTGGATAGAAAAAAACTGATATCAAAGTGGACAAAGTTGTGCGAAAGAATAAACAATTTACAGGTAACTGATAGTGCAAATATTCAAGCCTTAGAAGATGTGAGAAAGTGAATACATCGGCGCTACTGCGACCGATTTTCAGCCATATCAACAAGAGTCCTCAACTGCTAAGTCCTATCGTTTAGAGGACCCCAGCAAGGTAGTTTACATTTCCTCACATGAATCAGTACAACAGTTACGGACTGCATGGATTGATGCCACTTCGTGCTCTGGCCAACCCGAAATAATCTTAGAATGGGACCAGAACGAAACAGCTGCCCAGTGCTCAAAGGTTTCCAATGTCCCTTCAACTAATGTCAGCCCATGATGAGTACCAACTTGAAAGGTCTCTAAATCCTCACAAGCCCATATAGTCAACTGAACCAGTGCTCATTGGTGACTAGCTTCGAGAGGTGATCCCCGAAGTTCCAATGAGAAGTCGTGACCAGTGGGGCAAACCTGGTGGCTGTGAGGGCAAATACTCAACAACAACCCTGAGTGGCGGTCGTGCTATATCGTGAACTAACATAAGTTGGAAATATAGACCATTGGATTCCAACTCAATGACTCAATATTAACATGCTGGCCACGGAACCTGAAGATCCTCGGTTCGATACTTGATGGAGGGGTGGTCACGGGTGCGCACTGTTGAGGAGTCCCATACTAGTCGAGCAAAATACTTGTTCAGTGCTCCCAGATTTCCAACGTTCCTCCCTATTGATGGCAATCCATGGTGAATACCAACTTCCCCAGTTATGCATCCACAGTACATGTGCAAGTCATCTCAGTTGACTGAAGTTCACAATCTCATCAATCGACTAGCCTGTTTTTTGCCTTGCCCTGACTTCAACATTGTTCACACGCTGATTCTACCAAACGTAGGCAACACAATAAAGTTGGAAAACAGAATCGCAATTCCTACTTGAGAGCATATTATATAGTCAACATCCAGTTATGTATTCATTTGCTTCAGATAGTTTTTTGTTGTTGTGAGGAACAGAAAATTTTAAAATATTTTAGACAATGAAGCTACAAGAGTTTTCGCAAACAATTTAACATGACTTATAACTAATTGTGGAAAAGTAATGAAAATTGTGATACTGCTTGTAATTCTATCCGCACAATTAATTATCACTATTTTTAAAAATTCGATGAGTGAATGGAATCCAAAAGTTCAAGGACACATAATTATTTAAATACACACTGTAAAATCAATATTAAAAGAGTCAAATATGGAGTAAGTTTCGGTTTTAATTCAGTAGATAGAAAAACATTAAAGATAAATGATATAGCTTGCTTGTTGTTAGTTGGCAATACAATTTAAGGTAAGAATTTTTATCCTACTTGAAACTCGTCAAGCTAGATATACTCACACCTTCATTCGAGTAAGTGAGTGTTCCTGATGAAGGTAACGACATCGTTAAAATATAACAATGTATAATGTGGAAGGTAATAATCAAAATGAAAAAAAAAGGATATCACACTTTTAATGATAACTATTCATGGTGTTAATAACCTATAAGCGTGAGAAATGACCAATGAGACTGAAAGACATGAGAGATTTGCAGTTATTTCGTTGTAGTTGACTTTAGATTATAACCCTTGTGTAGCAGCACCATTTGCTTAGTGATTTCTTAAGTTACTTACAGAGTTTAAAGCAGGACTACAAGATGCCAGCAATTATTGAATAAACGTTTAAAAGGAAAGGATTTCAAAAAAGTCAGCACAGTATGCAACTCCCCCCCCCTCCTCCCATATCCTAAATATGTCACTGCATTTCAGTTATTTGTTCGCTCTTTAGTCACCTTCCTTTCTTGTTAAGATTTTCTTTATATCATACCATATTATTTGCTTTATAGTGATTAGCATTGAAATCTGGGAAGCGTGTTTCGTCTTATCTGCAAGTTGTCATCTGGATGTACCTGCATCCAAGTAAAAGATGGTGTTCCTAACTCATCACTTCTCTTTGCATACGCTGTTATCACATGGAATAATTCATAGCAGTAGAGTCGAAAATATAGTTGTCATCTTGCTGCGGTAGGTATCACTGTGTGGTCTTCCTAGCAAGCGTAAATAGTTGTCGAATGTTAAATAACGCAGATGTCTTGTCCATCTTTCTAGCTGTCACCACCCACCACTGGTTACGACCATTGAGAAGATTCTTGGTGAACTTAGTCTTGGGTTACTCTCTCTTCATAATGGTTGAATCCAGTTGGAATCAGTTTTCTAGCATCGGTCAGTTCGAATGACGTTGCGGAAATCGAATGATGTCTGTAGACTTACTGGTATAGGCTACCAAGTGTCTTTACCGTTGCTATGATTTTCAGGTAAATGCACAGCTATCTCTTCTCTAAATTCAGACTTGGCGTTTTCACCTTCCCATTGACCTTAGACAGGCTTCACTGTCGCCTGTTTCCTGAGACCAGTAAGGCGCAAACACAAATGAGTCCGTACTAGCGCGTGATTGGAGTCCAAACTGATTCTCCAGAAAAAGTGGTAATCCTCCAATAATTCTCTCCAACGATGACCAATCGCAATATGATCCATCTGTGTAAATCATCGGTTTGATGTCAGCGTACACTATGTGAGACAGTGTCGTTCCTTAGGCGTAAAGTTGGTGCTGACCAGAAACAAGTGATTGTCGGGACAAAATTGCAACCGATGATCACCATTGTGAGCTCGTTGGCATCGGATTCCGTAGATGCCTTTCCGATTGGCTTAACTTCCCTGCTTTGGCGTTAAAGTGACCTGTCATCATAACTACACCTGTGTTTTGCTTTCTGTAGGGAATTTGACAGCTTTTAACAAAATTCATCCTTAATTGTTTACGATTCTTTAACCAGGTTAATTTTAATTCCTTTTTATTTACTTGCTTCAGTATAACAACAAAGACCTGTAGAGCAATCAGAGATACTAAGCTACTAAAAAAAGTTCTGTGTTACTCATTTGTTTGTCTATATTTCACCACATAAATCTGAGCAAATAACACAAATTTCTTCATATGAATTTTACGAGAATATTTATTGAAAAAGGTAATTAACTGCCTGTCAATTACTTATTTGATGTTACAAGAAATCGAAGCGTTTTCTTCAATCACACAGAAGCAAATATAAGGTAGAACACATTGAATATCGAAAAGCGATGTGAATAGTTAAAACTCATAGTGTTTATAGAAGGTGATAGCAGAACTTTATACAAAAGGATAAGGAGTTACGCAAAAAATATGTTGTTTTTACCACTATTCAACACGTGTTTGATACATAGTTCCAGTTTGACAGTTTAGGTTTCCAATTTCGAAATTCGATACATCTATCACTGTTTGCTTGATGACACGTAGTCTACATTTATTTCCTATACTTGGATATGATTACTGGACCATAGACGTTTTGCATATTACAACGTGCACTAGATCCCATGAGGTTTAGATATTCAATACAAAATATACATAAAGTAACTCAACCCGATACATGTTTATGCATTAGGCTATAAGCCGCACCTGCAGTGTTGCTATATGGCTGTTGAAATCGAAGCGGGTGGATCGGGGGGGTTTGAACCCAAGATCTATTGCTCAAAAGTTGAATTCCTAGGCAAATGAGCCATATTTCCACACATATTTAATAAATGCTCCATCTTTCCAATGTTTTCATGGAAATGTTTAATCATATCCTACAGGACCCATCAACTGAATACAATTAATTTAAACGATAATAGTTTAGTTACACAGCTCGTGAGTAGTCAGTGTGAAACTTGTGAGATGTCGTGGATTCTTACCAAGACTATCTAAACAACACTAAAAAATGTGACACAGTCATATGAAACATTGAAATTCTCCAGTTTCTTGAATCTTCTACACTATGTTTGGTGGAATTCGATTTGCCCATAGACATATGCGCATAAATCTGTACTCTATTGGTAATCACCACCGAATACTACGGATAGGGGAGAAGCCAAGCGAAGACATGTTATTAAACTATTATGCTTTTCGTGTATTACTCAATGCATCATCAACACATAGGCTAATTAATGCATACACGATTCTGTAGAGTGACTGTGAATCATCTATAAGATACCGTTCAAATAATAAGGAAAAGAGTATTCACTTAGGAATACAGTGAAGTTATTGATGAATTATCACTAATTTATTATCATTTAATATTTCAAGAGATAAATATTCATGAATTAATGATCCAATCGTTAGACTTTCACGGTGTAAAGTTTCAATAGTTTCCCAAGAAAAGACAAGGTTGATGAGTCCTAATCAGGAGGAAATGAACATCCTAGATCCCACTGCTAGCCAATATCCATCACTAATATCAAAAGTGGAAATATAGGTAATCTTGAGGCATCCATACAGGAGCCCACATACCAACAGAGACTAATCAATTCGGTCAAGCCAACGATGGGATAACAAAGCAACATCATAAAGACAAACTACATTTTCAATGAATATGGAACCAGTACTGAACAGTAGACAGATACTTCACTGGATATAATGGTGTTGTATTCTTTGATTTGGATGGTTTGATCGTGAAGCCTTTATTGTTACTCTAGACAACATCAATAGAGTATAACTTCAGACACGTTTTTATCATAATTATGAGAAACGAATTGAAAAACAATTACAAATCGATCAACAACGTTTTCTACAACATTCAATTCACAACTGAAGAGGAATCGGACAATAGACTTGCATTGTAACCACGGATTCAACGAAGTTACAAATTGAAGTATACAGGAAACTAACGAATACAGATCAAATTCTTGACTACGGCAGCGAAAATCCAACAATGCATAAAATTATTGTTCAGAAGAGTGATGACAAACTCTTATACATCAACCTTACAGAGAAAAGAAGAATATTTGATGACCACTTTTCAGAAGAACGGTTACCCACTCAGATATTTGTCGCGCTCTCCGTCAATTAAAATATCGCCCTTGGAAAGCAACAAATGGAACGTCCTAAGTTAATATTAAGAATGCATTCAAGACTGCAAATCGATCATTAAAGCCTTTTAGAATCGCTGGAGTCCACAAACCTAAACAATATCTTCAATCTATGTTATATAGACCAGAAAATACAATAGCGAAGGAAGACAAACCAAACGTTATCTACAAAATAAACTGTCGTAACTGCGAAAAACACTGCATAGAAGAGTGGTAGCTCTGTTCACGTCCTTCTATGTGAAAATTAACTGGCATCAAAGCCTCATGATATACCTTTTTCTTTATATCAATGGATAAAGAGAGTTAAGGACATGCGATCCACTAGGAAACTGTAGAAATCTTTGACAGAGGAAATATGGAGAATATCAGATTTTTAGAAGCATGGTACGCATATCAAGTAGAGATCAACAGACATATTGATATTGACCTAATCTAACAACCAACAAGAAGGTCAACATTCATGTCAGTAGGATAGTCAATCTAATTAAGCATGACGATATTGTAGCAGAAACAACCAATGACACCGAAGATTAGCAAGAAAACCTACTAAGTCATTTGCGGAGAATGTCTTTTAACTCACTTCTTTCTGAATTTTATGCTGATGATGTTGGCTGGAAGGGTAATGAATGCTTCACGACTAAACTATCTAGCTCAGAGAACACAATGCTATCAAAACTATCCTCCTGAGCTACAGATGTTCCCTATCACTGGTTGGTAAATACGAAACTAGCGATTAACACGTAGAAAGTGGAAAATTACAGTTTACACTCGAATGTATTTCCATGATTGCTTGCCTTCATAATACCTAACTAAAAGATACGCTATCGAATATGCTTAAATATTAGCCAGATATGAAAGATAAAGTAACGTATTGATTAGTATAACATGCTTGAGCCACCAGTAATGGAGTTGAACCTCAATAGCTTTGGCAAACTGATTGGATGATGTGTAAAAGTAACGACTGGTTGCTGATTCAGCAATGATCAAAGGAGAATATACTAGGGATAGAAAAATATGCAGTTGGCACCGATCAGTTGTGTAAAAAAAAAATCAAGAAACACCGTAACCACAAAAAGTCGATAGACACATGTTGTTTATTGAAGTGAAAATATATATATATATTGGCTATTGAAGACGAATACACATCCCACTAGATAACTGAAAGAATGTTTAGTTTGTGAGTTGATACTGTAAATAAAAGATTCTGTTAGTATTATTATGAAAAGTGTACTGTAACTTGAAAGCGAAAACTCTTATATAACACCAAAGAATGTAATGAAATCATAAAGTTTTTAGGTTAGATAAAGTATATACAACTAATAAACTTAAAAAAGATAACAATACAACCAAGAAACACGTGATGATGGCGTTGCCTAGTTGCGTGAATTAACAAGGGATACCTCATTATAATAAACATGATAACAATCATTATATTTCAAAGTAAATCTAACTCAAAATATATTACGCCACACCCTGGATTCTTTTCCAATGTGCAAAAAAGTACAGTGTACATTATTAACCAATAAACTGATAGAAGAAATGATTGTTGATATTAACAAAATTCTCGAATGTAGAAAACTACCTTCCAACTATTAACACTAACATAAATTTTAGAATGAGGCAGATTTCAGTATACGCGTGCAGGGTATTTTAAACCTAATCAGAATAAAATGAGACAAGGTATGAAATTGTCTATCGGATCTCATTTCACCGGTGATGAGTAGGCGTAAACTCTACTCACGTTAATCAAAGGTAAGGCTATATCATACTTGAAATGATGGGGAATATTTGTAGCTCAGGTGGATGGTCTTGGTTGTATTGTGTTTTCTGAGCTGGGTTGTTTAATCGTAAAGCTTTCATCGCCTTGCTAGACGACTTCATACTGAAGTTAGTGCTGATGATGTCGTCTAGCAAGGCGATGAAAGCTTCACGATTAAACAACCCAGATCAGAGAACACAATACAACCAAGGCTATATCATACTACTTATTTTGAATTAGAACACAGAATATTAGGTGTCAACAACTTGAAACTAAGGGCTTCAAATACACTCCTACTCTAAACGATGAACTCAGCATTTTAGAAAGCATAACGAACTACAAAAGCCTTCTATTTTAAGGACAGCTTTTCGAGAATTCAATGACCTGCGGAGTACTGTATGCCCCTATTATGACAAAACTAACCTTTGACCACTTCTCATATGTGTGTGGGGGTGAAATGATCACTTAAACGAACGTAATAACAAAGTGTAAACTTAAACTCGAATCAACTAAACAACCTGAAAGTGTTTATCAGGGAATCACAAAATGGAATTGGTTAGAAGTTTTGAAGTTCTATCTATTAAATGATACAGTCGAAAAGTCGAGAAGAACTCAGCGAACTTCTGTACATTAGTGTAGTTGACAACAGGACACACCCATTATGTGAGGGCTAATGATAATACTTGGCTACCCAAACCTAGGCAGGTGGAACGGGACTTGGATTAGTGACCTTAAACCAATGAGCCACAATTCTACAGGTGATACAGTCACATACATAAAACCAACTTGCATCACTTTCAACTCTTATCTATTTATCCAATTTCCCTTCGATTATACATCCTCTTCACTGACGATCGGTCACTTGTACTTAAAATTTTGTAGAGATGAGTAGTATGGAGGTATCAAATAGAAAATAAAATAAATTGATGGTTTCTTATTCAATATACACATATATTCCCTTCCCCAAGGCTCTAACTGATGACAACAGTGCAAAGAAATCTACATTGTATAGTTATTGTTTACTACTTGAAATAATAATCATTACAATAACTGATATTAAGGCTAAAAATGAGGTTACTCTTCAAAGCAAAACACACACACACACACGTGCACCAGCACACACACACACAAAAGCAAAATACCTTTTGTGCCAAAAAATACAGTAAATAAATAAATAAATAATACAATTTATATCAATAAGTATTAGAAAGAGTCACAACACCACACTCACGTGACATTATCGCTAAGTGGTGAATCATAAATGTCATTCATACAACATAAATAATAGTAATTGTAGTAATAAATAAGTAATGTTCTTGTTCAAAAGTTAGCCAACAACACATTGTCAACAGACTTAAATGATGTTTTTTAATGAATAACAAGCGATGGATAATGAACTTGTTGATATGAAAGAATCGATGTCTGACTGTGCTATATACATTTCATCATTGAGATACAAGTTATGATAAAAATTGGCACACATACTCAGTACATCCAGAAAACAAACACCCTAACAATCAGTTCAGTGGAAGCCATAGGCTGAAAGTCTTGGGCCTAGGTTTCATGGTTTTTGGCATTCATCAGTAAGACGTATCCGCAACCTCTATGAAACTGATGTCCCGCCTGCGATTCGAACCCGCATCAATCTGCCTGCTTTCACTAACTGTAAACTTGAGGTTACCAAAACCTTATCAATATGCAGAACGAAGTTCACAACATTTAAAAGGCGAATTTCATAAAATATTGTCAACAGACATTTTGTGGTGTTTAGGAAGAGTACCGGCCTTGCAAAACTATTCCGATACCAGGTAGGCACTAAATAAGGTGTCATGTTAAGTTATTAATTCACATCACAAACATAGCAAAGCAAAGAATAGGTCATGCAGACAGTCTGAGAAGTAGAGAAGCATAACCAAATTGTACTGAGTATGTTGGTACTGTTTTTGATTCTCAGATGGGTCTTATAACTACGATGTCATTAAATCTTGAGACCACTTAGAAACTCATCTAGCCAAGCAACAAATGATATGTAAGTTGCTGCGATCACATTCATAGTGATTGCCACTTTGACTTGTATTGATACTGACTGATTGTTAATTAAAGGTGAAATGAAAATTGAGACCGCCGTCGGATTCAGACCAGCGACTATCAGGCCTTCGGTCAAGTGATATCCGATTGTCTATTAAGGGTCGCGTGTACTACACAACACTCAACTCTGTTCTACTGTATACCTGAGAAAAATAACCATTCAACGAGGAAGACATCACAAGGCTGCACGTCTTTCACCACCATTGAATTCGTAGTATACACGCCATATTCCGTGATGTAACCACGTGAGTAACACACAAGTTAGGTGTACAGTTTTACGAAGAAGAGGTAAATCAGTTGAAGATGTTGTGAACCTTCATTAACTGAGATAGCTGGTTCCGACACGTATTAAGTATACCTAGTCACCGATCGCCTAGTCACACAATATTGGCCAAAGTAGATTCACACTGAAATACGACCGAGGCGGTCGCACTAAAAAATACCATCAATACATGAACTCTTTGATTGTTGGTTTCAGCCATGTGGGACACGATAACAAAAACCAGTGGTTGGAGACTCTAGGTGATCATATGGCTCACAACGATGTCAATCGAGCAGATGCATGCACACATTATCCTCATCTTCACGACACTATATTGAATCTCACCATTTTCCCATTCTTCCTTTCTACCTCTCTCTCTCTCAGTACTTTATATTTCTTTTAACGGAATATCCTTTTCTTCATCTTACACTTTACTGCCTTTTTACTTGATGTACTGATATGAGATGAGGTGTGACAACTCAGACCGTTACGCAGTAATGCTTCCTCCTATGTTGATAGATGATGATGACGGTCAAGTGCTTCACAGACTGAGCTACCGGGCCAGAAACACGGTGGTCGCTGGTTTAAATTCTGTCGTGGCCCAAACTTTTATTTCACTATCAATCATCACCACGTGTCAATATTCGTGTTATTCTGCAAACCAATCAATCTAGTTTATTAAAATTATATCACATAGTAAGTGATTGACTATTAACCGTGATCAAGAATGTGGACACTATGCCTCAAAGTTCACTATGCTTGAAGTTGTCGCAAGATGTGAGCAATCCTATAGATATAATATTGACTGAACATGCAGAAAATTCTATAAAACTTTCATAATTCAACTTATGGTCCCCCATCACAAAGCCAAGAAATGTTTCATTGAGGTTAGACAACAAATGGATTACAATGCATCAACAGGTAAACTATCTGGTCCAGAATATAGCTAAAGGTCAGTATCGTTAGTTACTTGGAAAACTGACTACTTTCGGTTACTGACAAAAATGTATTTTTTTATTATACAGAACTAGGTTAATGGTAACAACATATATAACTATTTTTATATCTGCTCAATACAATGGACGTAATACCCGAAAGGATCACATGCTAATAATACCAAAACTGATTTAAAAACCATGTAGTTCCACGTGGTAATGACATACATCAGCACACACATACACACTTTATAGAACAGTTTGATGGGTCTATGACCAAGCATCAATTGTCAAACATGCATCCTCAATGGAGACAAGATAAACAAGCCGTTCGACTCAGATCTGAACCTGCAATGATGAAAAGTGGCTGGACCTGACAGTATTACTCTACTATACCCCTGTAAGACATGATGGCTGATGGTAAAAAACCAAATGAGAATACAAATTTTTTTATCGAACACATCTTTGTAGCAGTGGTCACAAGTGTAAGAACCATCATGAGAGCTATATTGAGGTGATGCATGATGTATTAGGCAAAGAAGACAAGTCAGTCGATGAGACTTACAGCCTTCACCAACTTGTGTAGCACATGCCGATCAATGATGCGTGATATTCAATGAAGTAAGCTTAGAAGTAGTACTCATCATGAACTGACATCAGTTGGCGAACCATTGAAAATCTGAGAGCACTGGACAGCTGTTTCGTCCTAGTATGGGACTCCTCAGCGGTACGTACCCACGACCGGCTAGGGGTGAATACTACTTCTAAATTAAAAAATCCCCATTCATCTCAGAAGTAAGCTTAGGTTGCAAGAAAGCTGAAGGTGACTAGATGTGACATTGATGTGTTTCTTGGTCAAAGACATACAGACTGTCTGGTTGGAGTTGTTGAAATGACAGAAATCAATGATTGAATACTCCTGATGTCGCACAGCTCAAAACTGGTTAAATATGTGTAGTTTTTATCGACTATGTGAGATTTGAGCATTTTTTTAAAGTAAACTTCACTGTTTTATTACCTTTTTTCTCATACACATTGCATACTTTCTCGTGCTTCTATGAAGTGTAGTGAGGTAGAAGTCACATATTTACGTGTAAGTTTCTACATTGGCTTGGCCCTGTGTCATGTATGCTGTGTGTATTGAATCGAAGACAAATGCCGTTAAAACATAAATTCACTTGCCTCATCCACCAAGATAATGATGAGGTAACAAATATTTGAGTCCTGCACAAGTAGCAAATGTTGTCAATATATATAACTGAGCATTCCTTATTCATCATAATTACTATAGGTGTCACTGAGTATCACACACTTTTCAGATCTTCCTTGCAAGCTAACAATCAACAAAAATTATGGTACAAATCACCACAACCGATGAAAAGAGTAAACAAGGACCAATAGTGTCAACTTCATAAAATCAATAACTAAAAGGATGACTTTAAAAACCACCGTAGCAACTGATAAGACAGCCAATTACATTCCTTTATTTTATGAAAAAGTACTTTTTCAGGCGAAATACCGAAGAGTGGATGATTGATCACTTTAGCAGTTACTAGGGTGGCTTTCAAAGTCAATATAACTATATAAAAAAAAAGCTAAAATAATCAAGTCAATTATAATGTAAAATATATTGAAGCATCCCCGCATAGGAGCCCGTATACTAGGAAAGGTTCAAAAAACAACAGAGTTACAAGTACCAACTAATACTACAACAACAACAACAACAACAACAACAACTACTACTACTACTACTACTACTACTACTAATAATAATAATAATAATAATAATAATAATAAACCCATTTATTCATGAAACACGAGAATAAAATATACATCAGCGCGGAAATATTTCTTTTCAATGACTTCAGTTGTAATAATAAGCGGTAAATTGTCAGATAAATGCAGTAAAACGTTATTCAGTAAATATACATATAATACAGTCGGTCTTGATGGTTGGATTTGTTCACGCTCCTTCCCTATCACATGACCCAGTTTCTATTTTTTTCCACATGAACAAATCTCACTAACAACACCAATTGAATCAGATGGATATTAAGTGAGCAACCAGTTTAATGCCTTTTTATCTATCATTTTATTGATTATAAATACAGATGTACAGCTTGATAATGAAGTTATTCAAAGAAACATTTTTCAACGCACTGTTTGGGGTTTTGCGCATATATAGCTAATGTTTCAGCTATGCATAGAACTTCGGAGTAGTTCAATTCAACTTTGTAAATCCCCTTCAAGGATGAATCTCGAGGAAATGAATGATCTAATTCCATTAGATGTTCATATATGGATGAAGTTGTTGCTTTTTTCGCTCATTATTTAGTAAGCCATACTGGGTAATGTTCAGTAAGACGTTTTCACACGTCCAATATAGTCAGCTCCACAGGAGTATGTGAATTTGTAGATACACACATATATGGACATAAGTGGTAGCCCATTCTTAATGTATTAAACCAAATGACGACTGAAGAATATCAATCACAATCTAGCAGAATAAAAGGTACTGTTGATACGCTTCAACTCACGACTCTTCAACACTTCAGCTTTGATATCCTTTTTTGAATTTTAAATTCATGATTAAACGTTTCTTAGGATGAGTGGCTATTCGTTTTTTGCATCATATGGACACTGGCTTAACAACCTTGTAGTACACTGATCTCACAATTTACGGGTTATAAATACAACTGAACAACTTGACAATAAAGTTATTGAAAAGGAATATCTCTTCATTGACATATATATATATATATATATATATATATATATATATATATAAATCTTATTCTTCTTATTCATAAATAATAATTGCTTAAAAATCATTGGTAAATAAGTGAAAAAGGTGAATAAATTGTTCAGTCATCAAACAAATAGTGGAAAGAAAATCAATCTATATCATAATATTATGAAACTAAAAAAAACAGTAATATTAAGCGGAAATAAACCAATTTTAAAAAAAGTTGGAAAAATTGGAAACCATAATAACCAACTTAGACCAAAACTTCTCATCATCCAAAGGCAAATTGTTGCTCCGGGATTGGTCTTCAACAGTACCACAGCTAATAATAGAGAGTGTAGTGGTTGAGTGGGTCGACCATTTCACTAACCTAGGAAGTCCTGATGGCTTAGTGGCAGGTAATATCTCTCCACGAATACAAAAAGGCTTGCATTGCTTTTGCCAATTGACGCCATCTGTGGAACCGCCGCGATATCCGATTGTCTATTAAGGGTCGCGTGTACTACACAACACTCAACTCTGTTCTACTGTATACCTGAGAGAAATAACCATTCAACGAGGAAGACATCACAAGGCTGCACGTCTTTCACCACCATTGAATTCGTAGTATACACGCCATATTCCGTGATGTAACCACGTGAGTAACACACAAGTTAGGTGTACAGTTTTACGAAGAAGAGGTAAATCAGTTGAAGATGTTGTGAACCTTCATTAACTGAGATAGCTGGTTCCGACACGTATTAAGTATACCTAGTCACCGATCGCCTAGTCACACAATATTGGCCAAAGTAGATTCACACTGAAAAACGACCGAGGCGGTCGCACTAAAAGATACCATCAATATATGAACTCTTTGACTGTTGGTTTCAGCCATGTGGGGCACGATAACAGAAACCAGTGGTTGGAGACTCTATGTGATCATATGGCTCACAACGATGTCAATCGAGCAGATGCATGCACACATTATCCTCATCTTCACGACACTATATTGAATCTCACCATTTTCCCATTCTTCCTTTCTACCTCTCTCTCTCTCTCTCTCTCAGTACTTTATATTTCTTTTACCGGAATATCCCTTTCTTCATCTTACACTTTACTGCCTTTTTACTTGATGTACTGATATGAGATGAAGTGTGACAACTCGGACCGTTACGCAGTAATGCTTCGTCTTATGTTGATTTGAATGAATGATCAAAAATAGAGAAAGTAACATAGAGTGCAAACGCATATAGGTAGGTTAGTTATCATGATGAACTGACATCAACTGGAGGAACATTAGAAACCTGAGAGCACTGAGTAGGTGTTTCGTCGCACTAGTATGGGACTCTTCATCAGTGGGCACCGATGACCGCACTGGGGATGAAACCCAGGATCTCCTGGTTCCATTGCCAGCCACTGGCTGTAATTAACTTTTCGTTGATATGAACTTATCATCACACTGTATGACTGAGGAGAGCAAAGATTTTCTCGACTCACGAACAACACAAAACTAGACACTGGCAAACATTTGGAGTTTGTTCACAGTTAAACTCATGAGGTGTACAATTGGTCGGTACCTTCTGTCCACCAACTTAGCTGAATGCTTTCTAGTTTGCTCTAAAGTTGGAGTGTTGATTAGTGGCGACGGATTCGAATGGTCAGCTACTTTCGAACACTGTTTTGATGTCAATAAAGTAAGTAGTCGAAAAACTTAATGCGACCCAGACCAAATACATATATAGGTCACTGTGATGTACAAGTGTCAGAGTAAAATAATAGTGAGGAACTTGGCAGTAAAGTGGTGATCCAAGATTTTTTTTAGTCAATATCAACACGGTACCTGACATTATTAAATAAATTGTTCCAGCTTTTAAATCTTATATCAACCAGTATGGAGATCTACTGCACTCAGCATAAAGAACAAGATCCGAATTTTCAACACCAATGTCAGGTCAGTGCTTTTACAATATGGTTGAGAGACTTGGTGCGTTACGAAAATCACTTCCAACAAACTGCAGACATACATCATCAACCACTACCACCCACGTTGACTCGATACTGAAGATCAGATGGCCAGAATAATAAGAACAAGCAACGAGGAACTCACTCTAGCCTGGCAACGAACCAACTAACAACCTATCGCCCAACAAACATGAAGAAGAAAGAGGAGATGGATGGGATTGGACATACACTCAGAAGACCGTTTGAGGATATCACATAACACGTCAGGTCAGGTCACGCCCTCAAGTGGAACCCAAATGAGAAACGACTAGTTGCCTGTTCGAGGTGAGGCTGACATGGAGGAGATCATATGAGGAAAGAATGAAAGCTTGTGGTCAGTGATGGAGGCAGGTTAAAAAAGGATTGCAGAGAAGAGAGTGAAGTGGCGACGTGCTTCTGAAGCCCTATGTTCCACTAGGAACCCAAGAGACAAATAATAATAAACGGGAAAGCATCGAGATAGAGAAATGGAGGAGAGAGCAAGTATTCAAAGATAGTAGACCATAATGGAAAGAGAACAAGAAGGGATGACACTTTACAAAAATTTGGTATGACGATTAAGATGAAGATAATGTGTGCCATTGAGATCGATTTCTGAGAAGGAGAAAAAGGTAGTCTTAGTGTAGATCGAAACGTTTCTTTAGTCTGAGAAAAGGAAAAGTGGGATGCCAATAGAGAAACCAGTAATGGGGTAATCTTAGCATCGCCGAAAAGATATCAATCTTGTAGATACTATCAAAAACACTCCCAAGAACCACCGAGAACAAATAGTGCGATGTTTCACTGTTCAATTTCCAGGGGTAAACATATTCAAAATTCTAGAAATCATACACTACTGAAAAAAATAAATGTAGAATAGAGCGGGTGACAATTGATACAGGCGTTTTCTTTTTTAATAGAAGATGAAATAAGATGTCAGTTGGTCTATGCGTTTCTAAGCACATGATAACAAAGTGATTTTCATTGACATGTAAGACTAAATGAAATAAAATTGGTAAAAAGATCCTATTCTTGAAGGTGATTTAACTAGTCTATCATAAATACGGGCAATTCATTGCTTTCCAAAATCCATTCATTGTATTCCAGTGTAGTATGTCTGAAACGAACAAATCCAGCATCTGCTCAGTGTGTAGTACCAAAGTTTCGTAATTTTGAAAAGTCATAAAATAAAACATGTTTAGTGAAGTCACTTTTTTCGGTGATTTTCATTCTCAGGCTGTAGTACAATCATGTATAAATAATAGTCATTTCATATGGTAACAGAGAGAAAAAGTATTTTTGAACGAAATTCAGTTATGATTATGAATCAAGGGATATAAAAAAGAATTGCGTAATGCTTGAAAAACAGCAATGAGAAGAAGACTAATCAAGATAGAAGTAATAATAAGTTACTAAACTAAATGATGTAATATAGTTGATGGGACTGATGAATGTAATGAGTAATCAGAATTATAGTAGTCGAAGAACAAAAGGAAAAGATTTTGAGAGCGAAATGTTCTTATAGGTCATGACCACTGGAACTCAAGTGATTGGAAATATTTATTTTGAACGCAGAGTTCAGGTTTCCGAAGTATGAAGAAATTTCAGGCGATTGTACAGCTTAAGAATGATACCATTGAGAAGAGTGACTCTTTACTCCATGTCTTTTGTTTTAAAACAGCAACTGTATTCAAGGTACAACGGTTCAAACAGTTACATCAACTTCGTACTGTGAATCTGCTCATGACCACCAAAAAGACAAGATATAAACCTAGATGTCACATAACATCCCTATAATACATAGACATCTAGCATGTTACTTTACATGCCAGATGGTGGTGCTGTGGCTCAGTGGTTTAAGGAAATTAATATGAGTCACAGGTTCGAAACCCGCTCTGTTTATCGAGGTTCGGGCAACCAGGTAGTATCATATGCTCTTACACAATAAGTGTATGGCTTAGTGCCTATAGTAGGGATGTGCACGAGGCGGCTGAATGCGTTCCATGTCACTTTAGCCAACAGTACTAACTGAAGTCGGTTGATCAAGAAGTACAATGCAGCAAATAACAAAAATCTATGAACAGTAAACTTTACGTCATCACCTTAAATAGCTCAACTGTGGACATATCGACTACAATAGCCAACAGTACAGCTACAAAATCAAAGAGTCATATCCAAAAATTACGGCAACTTGTCTCTAAGATATTCAGAAGTACAATGAACCTATAGAAGCATAATCTCTTGTACACAAAACACAAACAACTACTTGTAAAAGCTACACAGGAAGAATATTAAATGAAAGAGGAGCGAATTAAAAATGATAAACTATCTTACCGTTCATTATGATTCGACAATTCCTGTAATATTTCGGACATGATGTCTTCCGGAGGCATTTCTAAAAGCGTAAGCATAAAGGAAGCATGAAGTTTGAGTGAAAAACTATCATGGACACAAAAAGTGAAGCAGAAAAAAACAGAAAAACATGACAAACTAGGAATAAATATATATCATTACATCTAACATTCTCTCTTTATGATGAAGCCAATATAAAAACAACCATGAAATAAGATATATATGACATACACATACACATACATACACAACCACAGTAAACAAAAACTGAAGAGTAACCCAGAAAAAGGCGAGAGAGTAGACAAAGAGTATGAATAAACATCTATATGATAAAGCAAGCGTGCATCAACAATTACCACCAGCAAATGTGTGCTGATCACAGCAGAATAGGTAGATGTCAATGAAGACAAATAGCGGTGAAAAAAAATCTACATAGAAATTAACGGCACAATAAGAAATCATTCAGTATAGCATAACAACTACCATGTACACATATAAAAAGTGCTTGTATTCATTCTATACACCAGTATTTTCTTCATATAAGAGGGGTAAGCTTACCGCGTATCTTTTTTAAAGTCTGATAACCAATCACAGGTTTCTTTAATTTCGGCCCTAGTGATGTAGAGTAATGATGACGACAACGATGATGATGGTGATGAAGAGGATAGTGAAAAGGGGGACAACAGGATGATTTCAAAAAAAATATATACAATAGGATATAATAGAACAGTAGTATACATGAAAAGATGAGTAGAATAGTAAGTAATATTAAAACAGTTTCATATTAATAAACAGACATTGAGTATTATGATATAAATGATACGGTAGAATAAAATACACTAGATGAGTTGTGTTAGATTATCAATTGAATGAATTCATTTGTCAATTGTGACCTATTGTCAAAACGTGTCTATGCACAAAATGATTTACAACACCTTTAGAACCACTTTAAGATCAATCTTATGCAACATCGAACAGGAAAAAGGACAATGTCTTGATTTCCATAATTCAAGTGTCATTGATATAGTAGTAATTAAAATGGAACATTAATCCATATGAGATTTGTTTATTTGGTTTAAAACATACAGTGATACAGCACTATTTACTTGATAACGTTTCGAGCATAAATTACTCCTCTATTACCTTACAACACAAGGAAGGAACATCACAAACTTTACGCAAGATTCCCAACAAAGCTGGAATTAGGGTGATATTTAAACCTATAAACTCATTCGGAGATAAATTTTGTCGGTTGGTTAAAGGATCCGATAGAACCAATTAAGCTGAGTAATCTAATCTACCAAAAATTTCATGTAATGACTGTGAGGTCAAGTACATAGATCAAACTAGATGGTCGGGGTCAGTTATATCATCGTAGTCTAGGAGTTTAGCTAAGTATAGAAAGACAGACCTGAATAAGACCAATAATCTAGAAAAACACTCGGTTAGTACAGTGCACGCATTAACACACAACCACACAATAAGGTGGATGATAAAACCACTGTACTTAATTAGATGGAGAGACTGATTACTGAAATTTTGTTTATCGAATCAGCCGACACCCAACACAAGTAATAAGAATGACGCAACACCCATACCAGAGATATGGAAAATTTTACCACCAATAAGAACAAAGAATATAAGGTAATAGGACTATAAAAATCAGATGTCAAAAGTAGTTTGACAACACTGATATGATTATGGGCATGGATAATTAATGCTCGAAACGTCATCGAGTAAGTGTGACTGTATCACTGTGTGTTATAAATCAAATACACGAATTTAATATGGATCATTATTCTCCCTAGATTGATATCTTCATTCACAAACAAGAGGACAGATAAGCTGAACTAATATCTCATTAGTCTGTGATATTATCGAGAGAATGTGAACATCCCCAACAGAATAACTCATGTAAAGTCTTCATATAGTCACAGGAATTTGGGGATAGAGAGACAGTAGCACTATGATACGGTTCCTTGGAAATCTCTTCAGTGAAAAGTACTAACCCGAAATCCTAGATCTACGGAGTTGTAGATTATTAAGTTGGGTATGTGATCAAGACGCTCTTTTGAGTAACGAAAGGGAAGTTATTAAGTATTTAGGAACAGTTTGATAGACCATATAAATTATGATCAAGATTTGATGGTATAGTATGGCAGACATTGGGCGCTGAGTAAAAGGTTGACATTAGATATAGATTGTATTTGTGTAAGTCACAGAGGGGTTTGAAATCAAATAATTCCAACGTTTCACACGGACGTCGGATCCGAGCTTCTCCAGTCAAACATCCTTAATATTTTAATTTTGATTATTTCCCTGAAGAAGCTCGGACCAGACTTCCGTGCGAAACGTTGGAATTATTTGATTCTCAAACACGCTGTGACTTACACGAATACAATCTATATCTAATGTCAACTTGATAGACGACTATTTATCAAGATGAATCAAGGGGGAATAATATGCCTGCAGCGGTCATTTACAACTTCGTTTATCTAAAAACGAACATAGGCATCAAGATATGCAACTAAACCAGATATAGGTATACGTATTAGGCTATGACAAGGAACTGTGGAAATGAACCAACCAACAACCTATCGCCCAACAAACATGAAGAAGAAAGTGAAGATGGATGGGATTGGACATACACTCAGAAGACCGTTTGAGGATATCACACCACACGTCAGGTCACGCCCTCAAGTGGAACCAAAATGAGAAACGACTAGTTGCCTGTTAGAGGTGAGGCTGACATGGAGGAGATCATATGAGGAAAGAATGAAAGCTTGTGGTCAGTGATGGAGGCAGGTTGAAAAAGGATTGCAGAGAAGAGAGTGAAATGGCGACGTGCTTCTGAAGCCCTATGTTCCACTAGAAATCTAAGGGATAAATAAAGATATAGAAAAAAACTAGGCTATGAGCTTATATATGATGATACTTATCAGTTGTCCGAATCAAAGTGATTTGAACTCGACATCCACCCCACCCCTCGGAGATTGAAAGAAGAATTTGAAGCTTATGTGCTAAACTTCCATCTATTAACAGAATGCGCCATCTTGATGTAAAAATGAAGAGATAATGTGTAATAATAATGATCCACGTCACATGTTGCAATTTACTCATTTCCTTTATAAGTAGTGTTATCAAGACTGAGAAATGCTGAACAGTAAGTAATCCAATCAAAAATCACGCTGTCTAAAAGAACATTCTTTTCACAGTCATATGATAATAGGTGTTAGTTTTAAGGTATCATGTTAATTAGAATATTGTGTTAATGAAGGTATGATTTGAACAAAGTATTAATACGAAGGAGGGATTTAAGTAGACTTGTCATGGATCATATATATTAATTTATATTTATTGCTTAAAAACCTGTGAAGACGTGATTCAAAATCGATATGTATATCTGTAACTCGACTCATTTTCGTTATGCTTAAAGAAATATTTCATTCGTGTTTTTTTTTATTAAGGTGGTGTAACAACCTGATTCATAGTTATCATTTTAATAGGTTATATGTATTATACCCTGATTAATTGAAAAAAACTCAGTGACATCTGAATGAACAGATTAACTGTCAGTTGAGTACAACCTGTACTGACAGGCTGCTTAAACTTTGGCCTACCAATATAACTTTCCACTGGATATATTATATCAAATTCCTTCCTTTCAATTTATTTTAATCTCTCAAATATATTCTCCAAATGCATAATATACTCTTGTAGATTTTTAACATGTTCTAAACCAAACTTTTTTCGAAGTAATATTAAAAGTGAAGGAAAAACGTCATGTTAAGTGAAAGTGGACTTTTGAATGAACATACGCTAATCCAGAACAAACCGACTGTTTCACACTATTACCTTTAATGCTGTTGTTATCATTTATTATATACTGAGAATTTTATACTGTTTGAAGCATATTGTTTGGGATAAAACTGCTATTATTATTATTATTATTATTATTATTATTATTATTATTATTATTATTATTACTATCATTATTATTACGTGGAGTATTGACTCACTGGAGGCAATACCATATGCTTTGAATATGACTCCATCTACAGATGTATATGTGACGACACGGCAGTATCGGTGTTACTTATAACCTGATCCACAAACTATTTGTCTTCGATTGTTGAATTGGATTAACTTTATACTGGGTGTGTAGTTAATCATTAAAATACTGCTTTTTTTTAACAAACCATTCCATTAGTGAATAAACATCTAGATATTGGAAGTGTTTAACAAATGTTGACAAGATTCTGATCATGTTCAAACTACTACGAATCAGTCCAAAACAAACTCTCACTAGGTATTGTCTAGTTGGAATTCAAAATGAAATCATCCTTCAGAGAATAAGACAAGTAATGAAGGGTATAGACTTTGATTGTTAAGTAATTTAGCTGTATTGACGAGGAAAGTCAACAAGAACAGTCGTACTCAAATTCTAGTTGCTATTTGAAGTCATGCCAAATAACTGGTCATTTTTATGAATATAGATTATATCATCATAATAGCTAGTCTCTCTGCTAGATCGCCAAATCACAGCAACAACAAACACTGATCTCTGTTATCCAAAAATCTGTATACAACAAGCTCAGACGTTTGAATAAAATGTTAACCGAATAAAGGCTTTGTAGAAGATTCTGTTTTAGTTTAAATGAAGAATAGAATGATCAGTTTATAAACGATTTACAAATTGAACGATCCACGTTGATATTTCTTTACTGTGGTGTCGTTGAGTAGTATATATTTATTAAAGAAATGGAGAATTTTATGATCATTGACTATTGAACTTCATCAGACATCGATGACATCGGTGACTTAGTGACATAAATGTATTTGTCATTTAATCTAACTCTCACATTTTCATTTTTAAAAAAGAAAATTTTGAAAATCCAGTTACTTTTGATAACCAACTTAGGGTGACATTGGTGTCCAAAAGATATTTCTGAGTCTGAAAATGGGAATATTCTTCGATAAGCAGTCAACTTATTACGTTCTCACTGAGTCTACATATTATATATAGAGTAAAATGGATTGGTTAGCAGGGTATTAATAAATCGCAGTAATTTTGCACAGATATAAAAGTTCAGATAGCTTTTGACAACTGCCATCATTTGTGGCACAGGAGAGACACACAATAACTTGGGGAAAAATCGAAATGCTCTCGACAACCATACGTATATTCCTGCAAGATTATGCTATCTGTCTGTCTAAACCAAAAGCCAACCAAGCCGTTTGTATCCGTGCAAAGATTTCATCGGCCACTGAGCCATTAGAGCTGATCCGATTTCCGGGGTAAGTGAAATTTTTAACGCGTTGAACCACTCTACTCTCTATTGTTAGTCGGGGTACCTTGTCATACTGGTCATGCCGAAACACCAACTACCTCGGCATTACCATGCTAGGGGAAGAGAGTACAGGGTGGTCAGACCAAGACGTGGCACCAGCTGGTGAAAGCCCTCACTGTTCGACTGGGCTGCGTAGGTAAGTGGGGAATACATTATTGGAGTCCCAAAGACGATAGAAATTGGTAGTTGAGGACTCTTGGGGATATGGCTGAAGATCAGTTACAATGGTGCGGATGCATTCACTTCTTGACGTTTTCTAAACCTTTATTTTCAGATTCTATCACACTAATTTTTCTTCTCTGATATCAGTCCTTTTCAAAAATAAGTTACCACTCAGATAAATTATCTCATCATTTCTTGATTAACGATTACTGAACAGGTGGTAATCGGTGTTTGGTTTTGCAATTATGGAGAATATTTGTAACTCAGGAGGATGTTTTGATGGCATTATGTTCTCTGGGTTGGATGGTTTATTCGTGAAGCTTTCATTGACCTTCCGGCCAACAGCATCAACACAGGTGGCTTAGTAGCTTGTCCTGATGGTCTTGTATGTGATTGCTTGTTTCTCTCAAAGCTTTTTCATTGTCTCTATATTTGTTTCGATTGGTTGTCCTGTTGACATGAACTTTGAGCTTTTTGCTGTTCCTTATTGGTTGGTAGATCGGGTCAATGTCAATATGTCTGCTGATCGCTGACTGACCAAAAAATATAGCTTCTAAAAACTCTCTGGCATTCTACGTGTTTCCTCTATCCAGGATTTCTACATTTTCCTACTGAAATTCATGTCCTCAGCTACCCTAGTGCATTGATATGAGCGAAGATATGTCATGACGCTTCATTGCTAGTTCATGTTCACGTAGACGGATACGAAGAGGGCGACCACTCTGTTCGATATAGTGTTTTTCATAGTCTCAGAAGTTTATTTTGTAGATAAAAGTCAACTTGGCAAAGCAACTTCTGACTTAGTCCGAGGAATGTCTCCTGGAGAAAGGACTTCATTGTAATACAGGAGACGCCTCAGGACCAGAATTTTTCGCATCTCTAGTGTCACCACTGAAAACTTCAGGACTGAGACTCAACAGGAAATACGACAAATAATCGTACCTCTGACTAGGCAATAGCAAACCCGTACCCAACTAACCAGTGTAGAATAGATAGTTTTTAGGAAAATGAACATCCTTATATTCCTATCTTACAAAAGGCGCGCCACAGTAATCATGGATAAAAACGACTTCATCAAAAGAGCGGAAGAACTCCCCATGAATCGCAATGCATACCACCCAAGTGAGACAAATCCTACTCAAATATTCGACTCTCACATCACCAAGACCTTGAACAAACTCATCAAAACGGGACAGATTAAAACGCAAGAGCAACAGCGAATGAATTCCAATAGAACTGTTCTCCCACCTTTTTATGGAAGACCAAAAATACATAAACCAAACGTACCACTAAGACCAACTGTTTCACTCCCAGGAACCCTGACATACAGTCTTTCAAAAGAACTCTTCAGAAAACTAAAGCATCTGGTAGAAGAATGCGACCATTTTATTAACTCTTCGACACGATTTTTAGAAAAGATCAAGCATATTCATATTGATAACGACAAACCGATGGTGTCTTTCGATGTTACCACTCTAAACACTTCAACTGAACCGGAACTGGCTAGGGATGCAGTGACGTTTCTCCTCAAAAATGATACAAACCTCTCGGAATACACACAACTGCGATGTTGAGGTTGGATAGAATTAGTTACACCTTATAACATATTTTCATTTCAAGGGCAAAACTTTACGAAAAGACAACAGGAACACAAATGGGATCCCCTAGATCAGGACTATTTGCAGAAGCAGTGATCTAGAGACTGGAAACTGGTATCGCCGTTGATGAAATCAATATGTAGACGATACGTTCATCATCAATTAAAAGAAACGAATTGAAAAGCGCTTACAAATTAATCTACAACATTTTTGACGACATCAACCTTCCATTTTTAGATGTTCTGATCACTAGAACAAATTCGGGGAAATTGGAAACTGAAGTATACCGAAAGCCAACTCATACGGATCATATCGTCAACTACAGTAACAACAACCCAACAGCACACAAAATCAGTTTTATAAAAATATTGTTCGAAACAGCGAAGACACACTATAGCACAATAACCTTATGGAAAAAAGAGCAAAACTGCTGAATGCATGTTTTCCAGAAGAACGGTTATCCAAGAAAATTCATCAAAAGATGTTTTTGTAGCTTGTCATCAGCCAAGAAGTCAACAGAACCAACCAATAAGGCGATCAAGACAAGCTACTAAGCCACTTACTTGTAAAGAAAATCACTTCTTTCTGAGGTGGTTTGTTGTTTTAACAAAGATCAGACTCCTGAAATGGCCTAAAACGATTGAAGTGTACTCGTGAAATGTCCTACAATCGGCTATTGAAAGACGCACAAACGCTTATCTCATCATCAACCATCAGTTTCGCTACATTTACCATCTATGAATAATAATACGTATAGGCTAAATATAGTTTATTTGTCTACTCAGGAAATACAGAGACCATTCAGATGAAATGGTTGGTTTCTGTGCATGTGAATCCATGTCCACTGGTAATACTTTTCAACGACAACTAGTTTATAGGATGTTCTGGAAAACATCCTTCAATAATCCAAGCAGTGGTTTGTGTAGAACTTAGAGAAAATTAATATATACACATATTAGATACAGAAAACTGAGTTACCTGTCGCCTATAATGATTGAGGTTTATAACTGTTTTGGACATAAGGAAACATGTATGAAACCTGACAACAATCTTGTAAAAGGATATTAAAAAGCAATAAATTGATATAATTTTAAAGGCAACATTACTTACCATCGCCAGGATCATAGTTAATCAGAGAATTTATAGGAGCCTAGAAAAAACAAAACAAAAAAAACAATTACCCATATCCATGAATAAATCGGTCAAGATACATTAAGGCATGAATAATAATATAACTCAGATGACTGACCGGTTGACAAAATCAACGTAAAGCCTTGCACGCGGATGCATCTATTGCAACTCAGTAGAGGTATATATACTACGATACGAGTTATACTTAGAGTGTGAAGATTAACGATAATACCTGATTGGCCAGCAGAAAGATAAGGTTGGTTTTAAACAATGGCACGTCCACTGTTGTGCGGTTAAGTGTCCTAGCCAATGAACCAGTCGATATATCTCAAACTGAATGAATTCTATGAGAAAATTTATCTTGGTGCTTAACTAAATACAATCTCTAAACATGTTTTATGATATTCCGGAAAATATTTCATTAATAGTCAGTAGTATACACCTCATGAGGACGCTGAATTGTCATGTGGATCACAAAAAAGTAAACAAACGTGCATAAAGATATACTATGTAACTATCAGAAATGCAACATTAAACCAACCTTATTTGTACGTAAACCGTAAGTAGGTTGTAGTGATGGATCATTAGGAGCAACTGGTAATGAAGTATAACATTGATTTACATTAGACGGAACAATATAAGGAGTCTGTTGTGCTGTTGGAGGAGAATTCAGAAAGTTGTTTGGTTGCATTGTTCGCAGTACACCAGTATTACCATTGGTAGTATGTGCAAAATCATGCATATGTTCAACACGTGCTCCATATTGTAGAGGGGATGTATATCCTGGACTAGCAGAAGCTCTTCGTGCTGGACTAGTTACAGAGGTAGGGATACCAATAGAAAGCGATTGAAGACCATCTGCTGTTTCACGAATCATACGATTCATGCTTTCAGGACTTATTCGACCACTAGCATCTTGAGAACGTTGACCAGTACCAGGTGTAGGTGAAAGCATACGTTCTTGATCAACAGACCTACAAGACATTAATATATTACAACAAATATTACATATATGAAAATACTGGTTAGTATAGTCATAGTGAGAACACATAAATCATTAGCAAGTTAATTAAATCATGCTAAGGAGAAAGACAGAGAAAGTACATTTAAAAATCTACATGAACATACAATTTGTGATCGAAAATGTAAAGAGGAGCACACAAAAGAAGCCATACGTAGTTGGATTTAAGAATCAGTGAAATTCGATTTCAGAATATGGTATTGAATACTACGTGTAAACACCATCAAATAAGTGCTAGTATGTTTGAATTAAAGAAGAGAAGGAAAAAAGGAATAATAATAATGCGGATATTATCGCAACTTTACAAAATATATTCACCACGTAAGCCATAAATTATACTAGAGGACAGAATCAATAAAGAATGTGTTAATGCAGGCTAAAGTATTAGGACTTTCAAAAAACAACAACTGTGAAACACAGTAACATTCATAGAAAAAAATAATAAATAAGAAGAAACAGTTACAGCAGCTATTAGAATGTGGAAATGAAAAGGCATTGAAGATGAAATAGGATGTCATGTACTAAAAGTTGGAATTGATTTCAGATCCCAAGTAATAATACCATGAAAGATCTTCTTTGCTGCCAATTTGCATAAACTTGTTGATCACAACTTCTATATACAGTTTCGATTAGGATTACTGACATTATGTTAATAATATCGAAAATTTAATTAATATTGTCCGTTCACATCACTTTACACACTTTGCATAATACACTTTTTCTATCGAATCATTCACTATTCTCAATTTATTTGTCCTAATTTCAACGTGTTTACTCCACATAACTGAATGATTTCACTACGCTGTAAAACATCAGCTACTGACCACTTATCAGATGATTGTCTACAATTGTTCACTTTATCAATACTAACTGATTGACTACTGAAGAGTCCTATATTAGGACGAAACAGCTATCGACTGCTCCTAGGTTTTCATTCTAGATGAATCCACAAAAAACATGATTGAATATTATTTTAATTCTATATTATAACTGATGAAACAAGTGGAACTCACAAATCCATATCAGAAATAATGTAAAAAATTATTTTACTCAATTATTACCGTTATTCGTGATAACAATTACATAACTACCTTGCACAACTATTTACAACTAGATAATCGGCTCATAATAAACATAGTAACGTTCGCAATTATAAAATAAGCGTAGTTGACAATCTAATATACTAACTTCTAAACTCAGTTCATTTTTAAATCATTCGATTAAAAGTTCACAAGATATTGAGAGTATAACTCTCTCCGAGCAACTGAACAAACCTCATTATAGAAGGTAGTGGAAGGTGAAGATCAGCTGATCACTGATCATATTTGGGACTTATCACTGAAAACAATGAATAATTCGGAGACTTATATATGCCATCCTGCAGATTTCGGTAGTCAGATTAAAGTGATCCAAGCACTGTGACGCCGTTTCCTTTGATTGTAGTCATGATACTCAGAGATATACCTGGCACATTCGATTCAATGAATCTAGGTTAAATGATTTCGATGGAGTGGCATACCTTAAATATAACAACCAATTTACAAATTAATTACAAATTCTGAGGGTTCACATGTTGACTTTTTTTACAATTGAGTAATTCTCATTTGGCGAAGTGACTATTGAAAGTACAATTGTGTTACTAAGCCGATTTCATTAATCAGATCAGAGTGATCTAAACATATGACAGCTTATTTGAGCAATTGAAAAGCATGTTCCATTAGGAACCCAAGGGACAAATATTAAAACCAATATATTAATACGCTAACTCAAATCGATACGGATTAATGGACTGAGCAATGAACCACACTCCCTGTATGACAGCTTATGGAGCTACCTAGTTACCTAGGCTAGAACAGCTGGAGTACAATTTGAACCCAGAAACCATTAAGAGTTGAATGCTCAAATCAATGAATTTATAGGTGTAGAACCTACTCGGTTAATAATTTTAAATTCATACAGCCCATTTTATTTCTATTTTGGTCCGGGTGACCGGGTAACTGCTCACAAGCCTATTTCATCGAGACGTACTCAGTAACTACATGAACGGCTGTTCAGTAACCAATGAGCTACACCAATCGTGTGAAATATAATCATACTACGTGATTGCTCAAACCATAGTACGTGGAGTAGAGTTCGGATTCGTGATCCACTTGGTTAACAATTAATGCATTCTTGAATAGGTTAACTGGTTAAAGCGTATGATATGATATCTGTTGTATGGAAATCTTAAGACGATTAATGTGAAGACTGATATTTCTACAAACAGTAATAGCTAATTGGTTGTAAAAGTAATAAACTGAATAAAATCGATGATAATCACTAATCAACTGATTATATGAGTTTTTTTTGCTTTGAAAGAGATCATTTCATTCGATTTCTAGTGGTCTTGTTTCCCGGTGAAATGTTTTTCAGTGATTTTTTTTATGTAGCACCTTTTTCTGAGTAATTTGCCGTAATTTAATGATTAATTTTCTAAGAAGGAGTCAGTTGGTTGATTGAAAGTCGTATCTTACTGCAGAGAATCAGAATTCAGTTCATATTTCACAAAGAATCCTTCGCCCTTAGCCTTCATATTACTGATAAGATTTTACTGTTTATATACAAGAAGTGCTGATCACTTTTGGAGAACTGATGGAGCTTTGGCATTTTTTTTATTATTCTTCTCTCCTTTCGAATCTGAATGTAGTTTTTGCAAGTCAAGGATGTTATACAAAAAAACTCTGGTACATGGTCGTAATTAACTGTGAAGAAGATGAATGTGAGAGGATTGAAGCATGTGGTCTGTAACAAATTCGTATGCTTTTCCAACTCAAACCGCTAACATTTCTTCTCAATATCAGTAAACATACAGGCAGACCAGAGCTTAGAACAACTTATAATTACCCACAGCGTTCAGCCAGCAGTTGATAACTTGAACCGATGCATCACTCATGTTAGCAACGTTGAGGTCAGGAGAAGGGTACTAGGCAAGGGCAGGTAAATTAGTTGATGAAGTTGTGAACCTTAGTCGACTGAGGTGGCTTGGACACGTACTGAGGATACCAAGTCACCACCTACCATGTTAAGGAAAGCTGAATTAGATTAAAAGAGGTTTTATGATGATTTTTCTTTCTGTCTGTCTGCCAAACAATTTGGTGGACTGCTCAGTTTTATCGATATTTTCCAACTTGAGGCTACTTTCAATGTACTCATCATTTCATTTCGGAGTGAGTATATAAGATACAACATTATTATTATTATTATTGTTATTAAGAAAACGAAACAAAACACATTGAAAATTCATATAAAATTAACAATGATTCAATACACAGAGATCTTGATAACGAAAAATACTACTTTTCAGCATTAATTGCCACAAACTGAGGCTAGTGTAAAGATGGTTAAAGCCAGCCAGTGATGAATAGTTGAGTCATCTTTGTCAACTTTTACACGCACTGTTTAGCAATTAAAAACCGTGAGAGTTTAGCTCTGAAACAAACACTAAGTATCTCCTGAACGCAAATAACCAGTTAGCTATAGGTTAAAATACTACACAATTACTGATTAGAGTGACTTGAGGCAATCGAAAAACTACATGTTAACGGTGACTGTGCAATTAACAAAAAGATGATGTGAAAATTATTACTAACAAAAAATTGGAAAATAGGTTAGATTAGTTAGTAGATCGTTAAGTTGTATAGTGCGTAGAATCTGACTGTTAGTCACTATTGAGACGTGTCACAAAATGTCATCGTGTGTATGTGCACATGTGCGAGGGAGAAATCAACTTAGTGCACGACAGGCCAGGCACCGATAGAAAAATAAATAAACAAATTAAAGGGAGGTGACTGAAGGTGAAATGAAAATTTGGATCGCAGTAGGAGTACTAGGTCAGAAACCAGGTGGCCACTGGTTCGAATCCCACCGGGGTCCCCATTTTTATCATCATCATCATCACCCAGTATCACTATTAGTCTGTCAAACCACTGTTATCTCAGATAGTCTAAATGATAAAAGAGAGTAGACAATTTGAAGGATTGATGATAGAAACCATACTTTAGGTTTCTGAGCAGACGACGTTTACTGAATAACTTAGTGTATACAACGCCAAAAAAATATAGCTGAATGTTGATCACAACTCCAAACAGCACTTGACTTGAAATAGTCCACACACATGCACGCAAACATACAGTAAGTGTATACGGGTACAGATAAATAAAGGAGGTGATCTTTGTTACAACGTAACAAGCAATGCAATTTCAACAATTGTGAATAGGCATCATCAAAAAAATTTATTTAAGTGAAAGAGCTAACTCAAACTATCAGGAGAATACTGCAGTATGCTTACAATCATACAAACTCGATCAGAAATAAACACTTAACAAGAGAATGAGGAAGATGCATCTCATTGAAATAAAAACATATCATGATTCTGTATAAGAATAAAAAGATCTATTTGATGTAGCAACTGGATGTAAGTGATTCGAACGATGAAAGCATCTTATACTAGATAGACAATAAGCTTAAATTTTTTACTGCATGATGATTGAAGGTAAAATGAAAATTTCGACCGCAGCCGGATTCAAACCAGCGACTATCGTAACTTTCGAACTGCTTATAGACAAATCTGATATGCATATATGCTGTAGTCAACAAGCAAAGAAACCTAACATAATTTACAGTGAATCCATCACAATGTAAAAATTAGTTTGTTTTGGAAGGGGGGGGGGTAGGGAGTGGAAATAGGATTAGTAGGAAATTTAAGCGAAATCAAATTATCATAACAGGTGTGCCATTTTCAAGCTCATATCAGAATAATTTACATGCAAAGTGATGATGATTACGGATACATAGAACTAAAGACAGAAATAAATAATAATAATAATAATAATGAAACATGCAAATCATACAATGATCAGACTATTAGCTAATACACCAATTAAGGCATACATTCTCAAGATTAGTATTATGCAAGTACACCCACGCAAACATACAAACGCGATTATAAACACGGTGAAGAATTAAGTACATTCTTTTACATGATACACATATGAGTATACATATGACACAAGGAATAAAGTTGCACCAACCTAGTCATATAACTTCGATTCGTTAAAGGCAGAGAATATTTTCTCAATGATCCTGAACTGAAACAGTAGTAGTAGTAGCAGCAGCAGCAGTATAAGTAGTGATAGTAGTAAAATGAACAGATTAAAGCGGGAAAAAGATGAAATGCGCATATAAGATAGACATATCAATAAAAGTATGGTTTAGTTTACATGTATGAGTGTAGCTATAAATGACATGATATTGAGACAACAAACAAAGAACATGCATAACTTCTAAAGAAAGCAGGCTTTAACTAAGGTAAGCAATAGTTGATGACTTTTTTTTAAACACAAACACGATTTACAACTTTTGACAGTTGAGTTACATTTATTAGTAAATATACAGTTGCTGAATAGCAACACAATAAGCGTCCTACAAATTCTGACTCAGATAGAACTAGTTTCAATGCAGTATGATGTACAAAAGTATGTTGGGCAATTTCATGAAACTAATCCTCATGATATTACAGGGGTCTACATTCTATTAAAGAAGTAGAAAGTATTACACTATTAGAAATGGATCAAAACAATATTTTATTTTTTTAATAGGATCAGTATTTTCACTTACGATGACTTCCATGATGGAGGATTGTGATTCCCATCGCTAAAACTCATCAAACCACCTCCTGTAGCTGTTTTCTGGTAAGTTTTAAGTACTTCATGTGCACGATCTTGAGCTGTACGTGGAAGAGCTTGTAACAGATTTGAGAAACTTGAAGGATTTAAGTCAAACAACTTGATAACAACTCGAGAAGCCATCTGTAAGAAGAAAATACAGGAAAAACCGAAGTCAGAATCATATCAAAAAGAAGTCAAGATTAGAAAATGGCAATTTTAAGTAACGGATTCTCTCTTATTTCCTGGACTAGAAGTTTTTTTTGAAGATCTAGTGAATAAACGGATAGACTGAAACAATATAGGATCTAGGATGAAAATATACTCCACTAGTTCCATATTAGATTTGTTTATTTGATATAAAGGGCACAGTGATACAGTATTATTTATTATTACTCGACAGAACAAAGTGGGTAGTCAATCTCTCCTCGAAAGCCTTAAGCTCAGCTGAGATGAAAGTACTTGAAAAAGGACTAAACTTCAACATAACAGTAGATCATCTAAAACCAGAAGATGTCATACCTAGCATAGAAGTAGCATTAAGCTCGATGGATGTGACAACTGTTGAACAGGTTAGAGAGCAGTGTGCATTAGCACTAAAAAAACAAAGGAAGACACAGCGAAACTTAACGAAACTGGAAAATTCAGCTTTAAACAATCTACGAAAGGATAATAGTATAGTAATTGCTAAATCTGACAAAGGTAACTCAACAGTAGTTATGGACAAATCGGATTATCTTAAAAAAAATGTATGAACATATCCAAACAGGGCCATATGAAGAGATTAAGACACCTATAGATACTGTCATGAATAAAATTAAGAAATCTACAACAGATCTCATACGCCGACTGAAGCCATCTCTAGGTAAGTCCGAATGGTTTACTTTAATGCCAAAAACTAATAATCCTAGCAGAATTTACGGTACTATTAAGGTTCATAAAGCAGGTTATCCCATTAGGCCGATAGCTGACTTCCGGAACACACCAACATATGAGATATCAAAGTATTTAGCATCAGTATTACGTCCTGTTAGAGACCGTTCAAACTCTAGACTAGTAAATTCTTACGAGTTGAAACAAAAACTTAATGACCTGCACATAGAAGGTTAGTTAGTTAGTTTTGACATAACAAGTCTTTATACTAAAATCCCAATCAATATGGCACTGGAGGCAGTCAGAAATCAACTAGATACTGACTTACAACTTACTCAAAGAACCAAGGCATCGGTTGATGAAATCATGTTATAATCAGTTATAATCAAGTAAATAATACTATATCACTGTGCGCTTTATATCAAATAAACAAATTTAATATGGAATTACCACAGTGCTTAAGTTTTTCACTTATATACTCCACTAGGTTGTATTTCCACTTAAAAACATTACAAAACAAGGAAACCGATTATAATAATCATAGAAATGATAGAAATCAAGAAAAACAGAGTAAGAGGCAAAAACGAATCTTAGATGCACGGTGAAAGTCAGACTGTTACTTATAGAAATGTTATCCAAATGATGTATTTCCCAAGAAGACAAGTTAAGGGGACGGGGGGGAGTGAATTCGCTCTTCTATAAGTCGAAGGTAGAGATTTTGAAGAAAGATTCAAAAGACATAACAACACAAGAAGAATCAGCAGCAGACGCTTACTAAAAGTAGACAAAACTCTAAATCAATCTTCAAAAATGTTGTATGTAGTTGGCTTTATGTAGATTTTTCTCTTTGGCTCTCAACAATAAACACACTCGAATTGAAGAAATTAATAACTAACATCCATTCTCATTCTAAACCACTTCAGTAGACTTGTGGCTCATTGACTTTCAATCAATGTCTCACAGGTTCGAACTATCCTAGGTCTGCATATAATTCAAGCAACCAGATAGTATCATTAAGCCTCTCATACAACAGGTATGGTTCATTGTTTACTGCTCGGATGTGAACCAAGTGCATTTCCATTCGACGTTAGGTACTTCAAGACGAAATAGATTTATACACAGATTTGACAACCTGGTGGATAATCGACAACTGTAGTACCAACAATATTTCATTTTACCGATGGTGAACAATGGTGCACGGTTCATTTGATCTATTCGTCGTCCAAAGTTAGTTGAAGTAGGTTCAGTTTGAAAGAAACCTTAGATTTTTCGCCTGAGAATGTGGCAACGATTCTTCAAGTCATTGACAATTAGTTAGGTTATGTGGGCTACATAACTAAATTGGGTTTCTAGGGTGTTAAGAACCGATAGTTGAAGACGCACAATCATGAGATGTCGAAGTCGATCAGAATAGTGTAGTTCGGATGGCTGTTTATTCTCCTCAATCTACAACTTCTTTTCTGACTTCCCCGCGTTGGTTGTTGCAAAGTTTATGTGGATATATATATGGAAAAACGATAATTATGAGTATACTACACAAAAAGAACATATAACTAGAATAACTAACACGTCGAACATCAGCTGATTTCGGTTCACCAGACCAACTGATAATTTTGCCAATTGCATTAGTCATTTCATTAGTTGGATTTGCAATCACATCTGGACTCATCATTAGAATTAAGTCTTTCATATATTCTAACAAGCAGGTTTTAACACGAAAATTAGGCGCCTGTGCATTATCCATGATGAAATGACAACAATTAGCAAACTGTGAATTTAAAGGGAAATGAGACCTATAAAACAAAAGTAACAAGAAGAAAGATATAGTTGAATAAGGGTGAAAAGCTAACAAATATGAATGCTACCTTAAACATAAAATTCCCATTGACTTCAAAATATATTACTGTATAATGTTTATTATTGACATGCCTCAAAATGAATATCCAAAAGTTTTAATGAGTCGGAAGTGAAGCGGATGTCAACTTATAGACGCGTTATATCGCGAATCAATAGAAGTGGGAAACTGCAGACCATTGAAGTTCGACCCAGTGGTTGATTGATTAAGGCGTTTGTCGTGAAACCTGAAGATCCTGAGTTCGACCTCTGGCAAGGTCAAGGGTGCGGTATTGCTGAAAAGACTCATACTACGATGAAACAACCGTCTAATGCTCACAGGTTTCCAATGGTTCTCCAATTGACGTCAGTCCGTGATGAATGCCTAAAAGCCTCAAAATGTGAAAACACTATTCACGTCTGTCAACATATATTTCAATGACTCTTACTACAACGACTGAACCGACAAAAGGTACTTAGTAGCACGTTCAACATCATTGTACAGAAAAAGTAATACCATCAAAGCAATCCGCAGAAGATAAACTTGTCATCAGAAAAGAAACATATTTCTGACCTATGCTTTGTCACACAATGTTGGCCGAAGTAGGTCCAGGCTGGGAAAAGACCCGAGGTTACCAGACTAAAACATGGCACCAATGTATAAAGTCGTTGGCTGTTGTTTTGAGCCATGTGGGGCGATGTAGACTAGGTAGCTGAGATCCGCGGGACAAGAGGAACCAGTGGTTGCAGACTCTAGGGGATATGGCTCAGAACCGATATCAGTGGAGCAGATGTTTACACACATTATCCTCATCTTAACAACGCTATACCGAATCTCATCATTTTCTCATTCCTCTTTTCTTTCTTCTCGTACTTTATATTTCTTTTGACTGCATTCTCTTATCTTCATCTTTCACCTCACTGCCTTTTTACTTGATATAGTGATATGAGGTGTGGCAACTCGGACCGTTACGCAGTAATGCCTGGTCCTATGGTGATATTGACTGATACTGATCGATCTATGCTTTTTATCCGAAGAATTGGAATCAACGTTAATTTCGCCTTTATGACTTATGTCAATGCCTGAGTGATTTGTGAACATTCAACACCACCACAGAGCCTACCTACTTCTGATAAGTTCAGGTCAAAAGTTATTGGGTCTACAAAACCTATATCAAAAGCAAACCAACTCGACAACAAGTTTCAATCAAATCGATACAATTTAAGAACTATTATTAGAAAAGACAAATTAAGTCTGTGTATGTAGATGTACAACTTCACAATGAGAACTAAACAATGACAATGGTGATTTAGGTTAAATCAAGGTATGGTCTACATCTGAGTAGAATACCAAGACCGGTAACCCGCAGGCCAAATTCTCATTTCACCTTCAATCATTATCCGACATCAATAATGCAAGTCTTCCAAACCAGGATTATCTCAATCAGATAGTTAAACTTTAATATGTTTGTATTTTTTTTCTCCTGTATTAAATTATAGTATACCCAACCAAGTATGCAGATTATTGAGAGCTAAGGAGTTCAATTACAATTATTAAGTATATTCAATCTTGTTGCCTTCCACTTTCATATATTGTTTTAAATTAATTTTTCGGTCTGACAAGTTTATCTTGAGCACAACCATTTATTGAATTAAGCTATCTGAACATTCATGGGACTCAAGCTGAAATAATACAAACAACCTAGTAGGGTTATGTATGCACACTTCTGAAGAGTCGCATAACAGGACGGAAAGGCGGTCCAGCAGTCCCTTAGGTTATCCCAAGTGATGTCAGTCCGTGACGAACAACAGTTTGAAACCAATAAACTCCCCTCTAACTAACAAATTGAAATAAAAAAATAACTATTGAGAAAATCAAAGTACAATAAGGACTATACGCATTATTTTTCATCTTGTATATACCCACTGATTAATTGGGAGACTTTAAAAGTCACATGAGCACCTGCTGTAATAACCAATGAAGTTTCAGCATTCCGGCTAGAAATTGAATTAGTTATCTTACAAGTTGCTAAGGTGGCCTTTAAAATTGTTTGATTAGTTTTGCTGTGGCAGAGTCCGAAAATACGACAAAGTTATCATTTGATTTAGCTTGTCTTTGAAGGGGGGTTTATTTATAATAAACTATAACAGAAATTATTTTCAGATCTAGAGCATTTAAAGTATGTGAATGGAGAACGAAATGCAAAGAAATGGAGTGGAAAACGTTCCAATCCACTTTTTAAATGATTCAAGTTTTTTATACATTGAATGTAAATGGGGTACGAAAATTAGAAAATCAATTAATCGATCAGCTTAACAAAAGCTTATTGGTTAGTGAGTAATCACCTCTACCTCCCACCCCTTACTTCTATAGTTTTACGGATGATAAAAAGATAATAATACAGTTTATAATGTACTGAATAATAAACAGATTTATTATTAGGAGACATATAAATAAATGTGTTTCTGTTAGGAACTAATACAAAAGCTTCAAGACTAAATAAAAGGACGTTGAATCGACTGAGTCAATGCTTCTATCCAAGCCTAAGACTTATCAATCCACTTGGAAATATCAGGCTGGTATTCATCATGAACTAACATCATTTGGAGAAACATTGGAATCTTGTGAGCACTGGATAATTGTTTCGTCCTAATATGAATCTTCTCAGCAGTACGTATCCATGACCCACAAGGCGTCGAAACCAGGATCTTCAGATTCCGCGACCACCACCACCACTTGCATACTTGACAATGAATCAAATCTATTGCATTACTCAAGACCAAAGATCCCTAAATTTCCATCAGCGACACCAGCTGTCCAACTTCGAAAGCCCCAATATGAAAGTGCTAGTACGGTTTTAGGATACCAGGGTTTAGTAGGCTTTTTTGGCTTGGATCGTTAGTAGTGATCGAAGGGTGAGAAGCTGAAGAAAATGCTAAGTCGTTGGGTGACTGTGATAGACAAGCTCGATCACTACGTTAAGATAGATAGTGACAAAGAGTACAATCGATTTCGTGGGGATTATGATACCACCAAGCTAGTTTCAATCGAATCCGCATCGAGTATATAAGTAATTGACTCATAACTTTTCAATGTCGATATAGTGGATAGCGACTTCTTAACTTCAAAAAATCAATATAAACAGTCAAGAAGGAAATACATTGTGAAAGAAAATCTTTCTCTTAGTATTCAGTAATTGATGACATTATTCTCTAAGATGTATGCATGAAGCCATGAAGTGAGAATCAGCTAACTTCATTACCTTATAGTAACAGTAATACGAAGATGAATAATAGCGACAATACGAGGAGAAAAAAGTTCACAGCCTCCATAGTGCCACCATACTATAAAGAAGGTACATCAGAAACTCTACGTAGAACCCTCAACAAAGCTGGAATTAGGGTGGTATTTAAACCTACAAACTCACTCAGAGATAAACTTTGTCGGCTGGTTAAAGGATCCGATATAACCAATTAATCTATTAAATTCCATGTAATGACTGTGAGGTCAAGTATTAAGGTAAAACTAGCCAATCACAGTCAGTAACACTAGCCAAAGATAGGAATTTAACTAGGTATAGAATGACAGACCCGAATAAGATCGATAATTTAGAAAAACACTCGGTTATTACAATGCATGCATTGACACACAACCATACAATAGGGTGGATGGGATAAAACCACTTTACTAAACTCCAATATTATTATTATTATTCCCCTGGGAACATAGGGTTTCAGTAGCACGTCGCCATTTCACTCTCCTCTCTGCAGTCTTTTGGACCTGGCTCCACGACTGCCCACAATCCTTCATTTCTTCCTCACACACCATCTCCTCCATGTCGCCCTCGGCTCAGACGCCCAATGCGTCGTTTGCCCTTTGGATTCCACTCGACAGCCTGACCTGGCCTGGCGCGTGATGTCCCCAATTGGCCTCCTCAGTGTATGCCCATTCCAATCCATCTCCACTTTCTTCCTCTGCACATTTGTTGGATGATAGGTTCCTGGTTGGTTCGCTGCCAGACCAGAGTGAGTTCCTTGTTGCTTATTTATTCTGGCCATCTGATCTTCAGTATCGAGCCAGAGTAGACAGCTGTTGATGAATGTGTGGGGTTTGTTGGAAGTGCTTTTCGTGACGCACCAAGTTTCTCAACCATATAGCAGCACTGACTTCACAATGGCGTTGAAAATCCAGATTTTGTTCACGCTTTATGCTGAGTGCAGGTCTCCACAATGATTTCAGATTAAGGAAAGCCTATCTTGTTGTATTTCCGATCCTGGCTTTGACATCCTTATCTGTGCCGCCACCTATAGTTGAAACGATGCTGCCTGCTTAGGTAGGTGAAAGAGACAACTTCCTTTAGGTTTCTCACGTTAATGGTGCTTGCTGCTTGTTGTTGATGCTGTTGTTGGTTGGGTATCTTCATCATCTCTGTCTTCTCCACATTCACTTGAAGTCCCATCTTCACTGCCCTGCCTCTTCTGTCAACTTGCTAGTTTTCGCCTGTAGATCTTCGAGTTTGTGCGATAAGATATTATACATAAATCATCGGCGCAATCCAAATCTTCTAGGCTCTTTTCATCGGTCAAACAGCGCCCACCCATCTTCTCACTCCTCACGGTTTGCTGCATGATCCAGTCCAGTCGACCACAATTAGGAAGATCATCCGTGATAGTAGGCGACAGCCTTGTCTTACTCTTGTCTTCACTTCAAAGGCGTCACCGAGCTTTCCATTGTAGATCACTTGGCATGTGGCGTCTTCATATATTTAGGTGGAAAGATAGATTGATTACTAAAGCTTTGTTTATCGAATCAGCCGATACCGAACACATGTAATAGGAGTGACGTAACACCCATACCAGAGATATGCAAAATTTTACCATCAATAGAAACAAAAAACATGAGGTAATAGGACTACAAAAATCAGATGTGACCACATTGTTATGACTATGAGCAATGATCAAAACGTTGTGTGTGTGTGTGTTATAAATTAAACAAACGAATCTTTTAGTACATTAAACTTATTTGAAAACTTGTACATGAGCGATAACGAGTTAAAAAAGAGAAATATCACTTACCGAAGGACAAAAAGTGTCTCTTGTATAGCCTTTTGATGACTACTAAGTGCTTCATGACTTTGACGATATAACAAACGTATTAAAAGAGTATATAACCAGTCACGAAGTAAAGGATTATATTCTTTGATAAAGAATTGCAAAGTATCCATGAATAAACTGACAACCTTTTGATGAAAAGAAAAAGTGATAAATAAAAACAGTCATTATAGAATGTAAACAAATTGAGTATTGATGCATAGTGAATAAAGCCAACCAATAGATATCATTAGATTATCGATGGATGATCTGAGAAGTGCAACACTTTCACATACACATACACGGGCAAGAAAATCAAAAACATACACCAATATCATAAGAAACATGCATATATATGCTAAGACGCTGGATAAAGTATAGATACCAAAAAGGCTTTTAAAAAAACAACTCACTTTACTCTGTGAATCAGCAAACATTTTCGAAAAATCTCCGTCAAACAGCGAATATCTTCAGGGCTATCAAGGGAACAAGTTGAAAAAAAGTAATAGAAATTGTTTAAAACACATTTTTTTTCAAACAATTCTCACGGTACTACGGTTAAATACCATGGGTTATGGAAGAAGTGAATACAATAACAATAGGAGTAACAATCTGTGTTTTCCACCCACCTGATCGGTTTTTGAACAAAATACCTTCTATTTCTGCTTGCATCATCATCATTATCAACATAGGACCAGGCATTACTGCGTAACGGTCCAAGTTGCCACACCTCATATCAGCACATCAAGTAAAAAGGTAGTGAGGCGAAGGATGAAGATAAGTGAATGCAGTCAAAAGAAATATTAAGTACGAGAAGAAAGAAAAAAGGAATGAGAAAATCATGAGATTCGGCATAGCATCGTTAAGATCAGGATGATGTGTGTAAACATCTGCGCCACTGACTTCGGTTCTGAGCCATATCACCTAGGGTCTCCAACCACTGGTTCCTCTTATCCCGTGGACCCCAACCACCTAGCCTGCATCGCCCCACATGGCTCAAACCAACAGCCAACGACTTTATACATTGGTGCCATGTTTTAGTCTGGCAACCTCGGGCCTTTTTCCAGCCTGGACCCACCTCAGACAACATTGTGTGACGAGGCAATCGGTGACTAGACATACGTAGTACGTGTCCCAACCATCTCAGTCGATGAAGGTTCACAACCTCGTCAACTGATTTACCTCTACTCACTAAAACTCCACACCTGACTTCTGCATTACTCACGTGGAGACTACACGGAATATGGCCTATACTACGAAGGCAACGGTGGTCAAACACTTGAAGCCTTCTCAGATCTTCCACTTTCAATGGCCATGTTTCACAGCCATACAACAGAACAGAGTAGACTGCTGTGCAGTACACGCGACCCTTAATAGACAAACGAATATCACGGCGGCGCCATAGGTGGCGTAAATTGGCAAAAGCAAATCGAGCCTTTTGTATCCGTGCGGAAATCTCGTCGGCAACTAACCCACCGGAGTTGATCCTACTTCCCAGGCAGGTGAAGTGGTCAACACACTCTATTGTTAGCCGCAGCACCGCTGAAGACAAGTCCCGGAGCAAAAATTTGCATTTGGGTGGTGAAAATCGCATCCCAAACATTCTCGAATTCCCACTCAAAGTGTTCAGAAGACTATGCATCTTGTCAGCGTCTTCACCTAACAGGACTATGTCATCTGCATATTCTAGATCTAAAGAAAATTCACATGTGATTGGGTCAACGTCTGTGTAATTAGGTGACGACAGGGAAACCTCCATAAAAACATCTATGATAAAATTAAATAAGAATGGGGATAGTGGGCATCCTTGACGGACACCACTGCTTGCGAAACTGAATATTGTCATAACTCAACACATTCACTAAGTGATCATAAAAGCTTAGCCTAAAGAACTGCACAACATTACTGAATGGATTATTATTGTTATTATCATCATCGATGATGAACACCAACTGACTAAATGACCGAAACAAAAGTTTGACCATTAGTCTGCGATCTACACTATTACCTGTTATCTAGACTAAATTAGTAATTATCTATATTTATGTCTTTTATACTACCGAGAGCAGTTGACACTTCTTGGTCCAACACACTGTGCAAGGCTATTTCTTCTTAAAGTACCTAGAAAAGACATCCTCTTGACGTCTGTCAAACAACCTTTTGAGGAAGGTTGGTATGAGATTTGGTTGTTCTAACAACTGATGGATAAAACCCATACTGCCGGCATCAGAAGACAGTAGGGCAGGAAGCAGTGTGCTATTTTTATGGGCGAACTTTTCTAATCTCCCCTCTTCCCCACGAGGAAGGTAGCATCAGCGTGGCACTGCTGATAGTCAAGAGGAAACACCTTAATCTTGTCACACTCCACCTAGCCAGCACTATAACTTCACACACAGATCCCCATCATACTGTAGTAATTTACGCAACAAAGATAAGTGGTTTGTGTCTTACCACTGTCGAACAGATCTTCTTGGCATGCTAGAACTTCGAAGGAACAAGTATCCACCGCACCAAAGTAGCACCTATTGGTCAAGTTATCTATAATTATCAATAACTACCATTATTACATAAGAATAAGCAGTTAGAGTCGCTTGAAACTCAAAATATTAGTACAATATAAGCTGATGAGTTCAGATTAGAAGAGAATTGAACACATTTCGAAGAAACCTGAGCATGAATGTATGAATTATCTGATTGTTGGTGTGAGTCGTGTAGAAACATATATAGACTCCTCTGTTTAAGTCTAAGGGACAACCGAAATCGGTAAGTCTTGGTGGTATGGTAGAATCTATCTCACAGTTGCAAATGCCTCCGTATTATTTTCATCATAATTGCCTTACCACATTTCTCTATTGTTTTAGACATTCTTTCTATGACTCGCTACAAATTCCATATCTGATCCGATTGGATGATACAACTAAATGCAGATGGGTTGACTGGATGATTATGTATCACACTTGTTTACATTTAAACATCAGTAGACAGAGTTCAATTTCAATCTATTTCTCATTGGTTGAAAGTTGACTACTTAGACGAACGAATCATAGCTGGACTGTATGAAGGGGTTCTTATGAATCATATCGTCACCGATTTACAATGAGCAAGTATTCAGTACGTATATACAAACCAGAAAATAATAAAATAATAATTTTTCATATTAATGAATATACCTTAAAAAGGAATAGGTGTCATGATGGAAACATTTCACTATACTAAATAACTCACTTTAATGGATAACCAGAACGCATGTAATTCTGTAAATTTGTTAAACCATCCTTCTTATCAGACCATTGAACTGCTTGCAACTGGGAAATAATCTCTTTTAAATTCTGTTGTAATATGAAGGATAAAAATATCAACAAAAGACAATCAATATTTATGCAAAAAACATGAAAAAAATTATGAAAACAGGATGTAATTATTCAAATCACATTTGAAGTAAGTATATTTCAGTTAGATAATTATCAAAAAACCTATGTATGAAACAAATGAATGGATTCCATAATTCTACTTTATTCCTGGAAAAAGTACACTCTATTTAGTCGTTTGTGCTCAAGTTGATCAAGTCGTCAAAGTATACTGGATGTGGAACAAAGAGTGATTACTAGCTTCCCTAAATAATACAAGAAACACCTGTTAAGTATTACAGGTTAATAAAGAATTGTATTCCTCTACCATTGCATAGAATTTTATGTAGGAAACTGAACAATCCGCCTAACTCGTAACTCGAGAGATCTGTAATCTGTAAAGGCAATGCTATGGAACTTGGTATTGAATGATTATCAGTTAGTCAGTGGATATCACCACGAAACCAGATAACATTGCACAACAATCCAAGTTGTCACACCTCATATCAGCACACCAGGAAGATGAAAAATACAAAAACGGGGGGATGTAATTGAAACTCGTAGAAAATCATAGGAAGTGAGGAAGAGTGGCTGAAACAATAAGGATATGCCCTACAACAGTTACGATAAAGTGTGGATGTATTTGCACCATTGAGATAGATTCTAAATGGAATTGTAGAGGGCGTTACTCATCAGAATGATTATAAGTAGTATATATTGAGAGGACGGCTAAAATCGTAGGGAATTACCAGTAATGGGTAGAGATTTTGTCAAGAGAAACGCAAGAGACAATGTGGGCGTATTAAGAGCAAATCAAGATAGAAGCAGAAGAGGAAATGAAGCACATTATGCAAATGAATGTCTTAGTGCAAGGTGAACAATATTTGATGACTACTGTACAAGATGTCAAAAGTAAACATTCCTTCCTTCGTCTCCGTCTTGTCATTTTCTACAGTTCATCGAAGGCTACCGGTCATCGACTACGGTTATCCCTTGGATTTCAACACAGGAGTCAATATATATTTCTATACGACTAAGACCAACATTCAAAGACTTCAAGTATTGGTGCCGTTTCAGTCGGGTGACCTATAACCTTTTACCAACCTGAATCAAAATCAGCTGACTTTAAGTGTTTGGGTAGACGGTGACTAGGCGAGCGTAACACATGTCCCAGCCATCTGAGTCCTTGAAGATTCATAACATCATTAGGTGGTTCGTTATTTTTGCCTTCAACTATATCCGAACAACTATAGCAGAAGAAATACAGACTGACAGAAATAATCTGTCTACAACAACACTAAAAGTTCCATCTATTTCATAGTGGTAAAGGGGACTTCAGCTTCTTCACGTGATGCAGTGAGTAACGAGATCTTCACACAATAAAATTCAGTTCACATTTCTGCAAGTGAATTGCAGTACCCACTAACTGCTCTCCGTTTACTCTAACGACAAAAAGCAGTCCAAATAATAAACTTTTAACCTATAGGAGAACATGGGATAGACTATAATAGTGTACTAGTAAATACCGTTGCGAAATATCGAAACAGAACAACAGCATAAAATCAACAGATGTGAATACACTATCAATTTGAACTGGAGGAAGAAGGATAGGTCAGTTGATGAAGACGAATAAAAAGTTGTAATGATACTTGTAATTTCCCGTAGCTATACAGGGTTGAACTGCTCGGCCTCCGTTGGCAGATGAACTCCTTTAGGGATGCCTCGATACTGTGGGATATTCACGACGTTATATTAATATTGGGGACTAGCATAGGAGTCTAGGAGGCGCGTTCTGTTTAAGTGGCTTGGTGGACGACGCTCCGTCATTTGAAGCGAAAGGTACTGGGTTCGAGCCCCATTGGCAACACCACTCATTGGGGTGCAGGCACGTCCAGCTGACGAGTCCAAAATGGGACGAAACGCGCATCCTGGATTCAGCTGCTAGTCACCAAGATGAATAGAAAGTCGTTTAACATGCTATGTTAAAGCAGAACGGGTGCACCTGTACTACTCCATATTTCAACTGTATCACGGAATACCTTCAGCTTCTAAGACTAATAATAATAATTAATAACAATCTATACTATACTTCTAGTAATCCTTGATACCAATAATAACAATTATACTAATAAAAATACTCCCTAAAATGTTAGTTATAGAGGGGGATTAGTACTAGTTGGCACCGGAGTATTATATTTACTTCACAGCTATTGGCGATTACTTTCTGTCTTATACACTGTGTAAACCCAAATCAACACATAAAATAATTACATTCGTAGAAAAAGGAATCATATCTTTTAGTCGACTTTGTGACCAGCAACAGAATTCAGAACGTGGGCTTGGTCCTGTTTGGTACTCGTCAGATGGATGTATCTGGCCCCTAGTGAGTGTGATGTTAGTGCAAGTCTCAGTGGAGACACCATTTTTCACTGAGTTATCGGCACATCTACCTGATGAGTCCCAAACAGGACAAAATGCCCATCCTGAATACCCCTGGCAGCCATCAAGTAGACCAAAATATAATGAGCTTTCGGAGAATATCAAGGCATCTGCATAAGAGCCCACACTACCAATAGATGTTGAGCAATCAGACTCAGTATATCAACGGGAAATAACAAGTATCAATAAAGAAATCATATCCGTTTTGCAACATTACCGATTGACAAGACAACATATACACATGTGGACATAGACCTATCGACCAAGTGAAAAACAAAAATAATAAAAGTCAAACTTACAGTTGTCACTTTTGTTGAAGATGGACGACGATAACCAGGCGCTGAACGACCTGAACGTTCAGAACACTGTGATGATGTCTCACTGAAGTTATCATCTGAACCGTATGGAGCACGATTACTGCCAACTGAATAGTGTCGACCATATAGAGGCTAAAGTAGAAAGAAACGATTATTAAAGTGTAACACCGTAAGATAATTAAGTGTTAGCAAGTTTTTAAATCAATAAAAAACGAACAGAAATCATCGTTCACCGCTTATCTGAAGTTAGGATGAAATTAGACTAACGGTCAATAAGCCAAATGACTTGTGAGATCCTACTTATTCCCCTTTAACTGAATAATAACAGTATATGAAGAGAAGATAGAGAGACGAGAATGGGCTGCCAGAATCAATATAGAACCTCGTATACATATGCATCGGCTCAAGTTGTCACACTTCATGGTAATACACAAAGAACCGGTGGATCGAAAAAAATTTATATCAAAGAAGGTATAGTAGTGAGAGAATAAACAATCTGAAGGCTTTGTGACCTATTTTCAGTTACTTAACCAAGGGTCCTCAACCACTGGTTCCTTTAGTTTCGGGGATCCCAAAAAAGCAGTCTACATCCCATAAATGGCTCAGGTCAACAGTAAGAGACGTCATAAACTGGTGCTACCCTGAACCCTCTTTCAACTTAATCCAGCTTTCCCTTGCATAGCACACATCGAAGTAGATGGTGATTCGGCATGAGCAACACATTTCCAAGCCATCTCAGTCGACTAAGGTTTCCAACCTCGTCAATGGACTTACCTATCTTTCCTATTACCCTTCGCCTAACCTCAACATTACTCATACACTGTTTCCACTACACGTGATCAATACTAAGAAGACAAGAATGTAAAAGTATGTAAGGATAAATAGACAAAGGATTCGAGACATTAAGAATTTTCGAGTACATGTTTAAAAAAGATAGTAACGCGCTTCGATGACGAGGAAGAACAGAATGCTGTTTGTATTTTTAAACAAAGAGCCTTCCTATTAGTGGTAAATAGGAAGGCTCTTTGTTTAAAAAAGTGTTAATTCAACGAAATTTTTCAAATGATTCTCAGTTCAAGATGAAGATCAAAGAAAACGTAAAATCCTACGTTACAAAACACAGCTGAAAAGAGGAAGAAATGTACAGAGTGTTAGTCAAATTACTACTAATTTCAATTTCCAGTCACATCTGATCACTCTAAGACTTCAACAAACGCAGTGATACAACGATTACGTATACCAACACAATATAAAGCTATACTTCCTCTAACAATATGACTAGACCACTAAGCTATCCAGTAGTGGAGTCCTTGGTTGAAATCTGATTCAAACGTTTCACAGTTTAAACCAGTTAGGTAAAACACAGTTGACTACCATACAAAAGTTAATACTCATTGTAAGTGTACAGATTACGTTGCACCTTATTTTCATTTTTATTCATGTTTTTTTAAACATTCTGAAATGGCATTTCTCACTGATTTTTACTGTAGTTTGAATTGATCAGTCTGTTGATTTATTTGTTTGTATAGGCTTCTGTGACGAGTTTCAGATAGGACGAGACGTGAGTCCTGGATTCAAATGTTCGCCGTTACCACCAATCAAATTACTTAGAAATAAACGAATAATATCTTCATCTGAGCGTAGTATTCATTACAGACTGATATCACTTAGATAACCATTTAAAACCTGGCAGCACTGGGTAGCTATTTCATCCCAGTATGAGGCTTATCAGCAGTATGTACCCTGTGGGGTCAACTAGTTTGAAGTGAAGCGGATACCAGCTGAAGATCTTGGATGATAGTGACAGAAATAGGAAAACGTGGATTATTGAATTTAATTCCAGTGGATGAATGGTTAACATGTTTGCCCTGAAACCTGAAGGTACTGAGTTTGATCCCTGATGGGGTGAGGTCGTAGGTGCGTACTGCTGAGGAGTCTCATACTAGTGACTGCTAACTGCAATTAATACAATTATTACATAGAGGTATCTAAACATTAGCAACCCAATAACAATATGTCTAACAGTTGGAGTCATTATACAGTTGAACTACCTGTAAGATCAGCAGATTCATAGCTGACCTCTATTTCTGATCTCGAGGATACAATTATCAAAGACAAGAAAAGTAAGATGTTACACGACACGTGAAATCAGACTATCTCTCTCTCTATCTACATCTACAACCTTCTGAAGGCGTTTTATGAGACATGCCAATGTAGGCCGTTCGTTTACTGCATAACATAGCGTGCTGAATGGCTTTCTACAAAAGATAGGCATATTTGCCTAAGGAGCATACGTCAAACTTGTTTTTCGGTCTAGAAACCCATAAATGAATCGGTTCGATAAGATATACAAAAATCATATATATATATATATATATATATATATATATATATATATATATATATATATATATATATCACACTGTAGAACTCCTTCGACGACAACTCTCGTAGTAGTGTAGATATTCCTGTACTAATTCAATTTCAGATGCTACCTACAGCCAAATCACTACTCCATGAACATCAAGACAGATAGATAAATCGATGTAGAACCCCGCGCACAAGTACATCGGTTCAAGTCGCAACACTTCACAGTAGCATACAACGAACAACAAGTGGGTTGAAAAAGATGGAAATCAAAGTCGATGAAGGTGCATGGGACAAGGGAGAATTCGAAAATTAAGATGAATCAAAATATTCAAGGTTTATAAGACAATAAAGAGTGAGTACATCTGCACAATTGTGATCAATTTTCAGCTATATCATCATCTCGAAGACCCCAGGTCACGTAGTCCATACCTGCATACATAGCTGAGACCAACAATTAGAGACTTTATGTATTGGTTGTGCTGTGTTCTCTAGGCTGTGTGGTCAAGAAAGACAATGAAAGTTTCACGACTAAACCACCCAGTACACAGAACACAAGAAAACCAAGATCACCCATCTGAACTACAAATATCCTCCACCATTTCAACTTCATGCATTGGAGCTACATCTTGGTCTCACCACCGTGAGCCCTCTTCCCCAACCTTAGCCAACTTTGTCTAGCACTGCACTTTGAGGTAGGTGGTAGCTCAGTATGCGTGAACAAGCACGTTTTCCTTCAGTGATGACGTATGATCAATAAGTAACGCAGCTGTAACCAGATACGAGAATTTAGTCTTTACCTCATATTAGAAAATAAATCTACAGCAAGCTAGTGAATACAATGTTTTATATGGAAACACCGAAAAACTCATCATTCAGTGTTTCACTATTACAATTAGCAGTAACCCAAAGTAACAACTTCACATAAATGAAAGATTTCAATGAATGTTTGCCAATAAATACGGAGTGCACGAAGAATGATAACCCTTATCATCAATGAAAAGCCTGTTGAACGATATAGTTACACTGCAATCAGCTTTAAATGGCCAAAAGCAATCAGTAAGAACCCATTTACTTCACTTTTCTGCTTACTATTAAGCATGTTGTGAAAACCCTAGCGTCTTCTCAAGGCCAGAGTTAGGATTTTTAGACAGTCAAACCAAATGTATGGCTGTAATAAGTGAACTTCCGCAGGGCTGGAGAAAAATACGAGAATCAAAGTGAACAGCACTTTATGTAATATTTTCATTACGATGTTGAAAAAGACTAGGGTAACTCTCTTGAAGATAAACAGTTTCTGGCATGCTTTACACAACATAACTAACATATGAAACTGTAATTCATCGATTAAAGAATCTGATTTTCAACCAACGAGTAAGGAGTTTAAACACCTTATCGCCTGATGAGGTCAAGAATTGTACCATCAACTATTTGTAATAAATAGCTTATAATATGATGGACAAAACTGCATGTGGCTATCGAATCGCGTTATCACAATTACTATATACAGTTTCTCGCTTACAATCGTCAACCATTCAACGGAGACAGTTTCCCATACGAAAACATATGAACATAGTTCAAATTTCAATGGATTAGGACTCGAAAACGCATTGTACATAACTGTAAGAGTGATGGCTACTGACACAAAAGAAGGTAGGCAGAATTCATCTATAAATTGAAACTTATATGTAAGGAATGCTGATACTATCTGTTTGTACGAAATCTAAGTAGGTGGAGTAGGCTTCAAGGTCATGACCCATAGAAGGAAATTTTAACGCAGACAACAAAATCTACAGCTCAAACTGTAGACATTGTAATGTCATTGAATAAGTTAAAAGTTTGTGAAATATCGTGTATCGAAACCACATAACTTATATTTAGAAATCAAGCTGAAAAATTATTGACTAAAAGGAAGGCGAAAAATGATTACAACCAGTATAAAAATACTGTTTTTGCAGTAACCACATAAATCATAATATATGCAATGACGTAATCATTTATACGTTACAGAAATGGCATTGCCTAGTGGAGGTGTAGATCAGTGGTTAACGGAGTTGACTTTCAATCAATAGGTCACGGTTTCGAAAGTCGCACCAAAATATTGGGGTTTCGAACAGCCACGTATTATCATTAGCCCTCCTCACACAAACAAAAGATGAGGATCATTGCATGTTACACGAATATGTACAAGGTTGCTGATGTGACATGTCGCATTAAACACCAATGAAAACGGTACAGAATGATACACAGTGAAAGAAAAATGAAAAACTAACCCCATCTGGAATATCACCACAGTCACTAAGGGTGCCGAGCGATGCTGTGACAAAAGAAAAAGACAGAAAATTAATATACAAGTTTTACTAAGGGTCCTGTTTCAAAATACACTGACAAACAATATCACCACAGTATTAAGAGAAATACAGGGCAACCACTTGGACAGTTGTCGGCTGAATCCTCGGTGGCGAACCTAGATAACAATGTGCTTCACTCAACAACTGACAGTTTCTACCAATATAAAAGATATATGGATGTCACATTCATCATACGTGATTGAACTACAGATATGAGCACTGTAGCTAAAAAGTTCAATGATTCTCAACAATCGACCAACTTCAAATCAGAATCCGAGGAGAACCTTGAATTGCATTTCGTGAGTGTCATACTGAAAGGGGGACTAGATGGTTCTCTTCAACGATCAAATTATAAGAAGCCTACATACAAGGAACATCACTTGATTTTTCACAGCTCCATGTCTCCAACCACAAAAAAGAATATGATCAATTCTTCATCTTCAAGAATTAGAAGATTATTCACAAGTGACAAACTACCAAACATTATCATGCTAAATCGATACCCATCAACATTTATTCAGAAGAAAGTGAAATTAAAACACAATACGCAACACGTACTCACAGTTCCAAAGACCTTGCTTTCAAAACAGATACAACAACAGAGATCATCAAGAATCAACTGTCCAGATCACTGAAGAAGACATGCTTCTCTACAAAACCACACACCAACAGCTTCTACAATCTCCAACTCGTTCCAGAGTGCCTTAAGCACAAGTTGCCGCTTCCGGTCACCTCCATTTACTTCCTTCTGTGGACCTAGTTATTTATATACACTGCACAAACCACACAATTTACAAACCTACTCCTGAACACTATCCTACATCCTTGTCGAGGAGGGAATGTAAATCAATTAACAGTTCAATTCTTCAACATTTCGACAACTCTCGGACAGACAGTTCGACCATTGTCAATCATACAGTCAAATGGAATAGTTCAAAAGGAGTACGCCTTCAACACACCTACACACCTGAAGCACTCATTCATCATTTCAAACCTCATCTCTGTGTGTAGAAGAAGTATGTACAATCTCTTGTCTTACCATTATCCTAACACTCTCACTACTCTATGTCAATTTCATTATAATCAATTGCTTTGTCATTATTATCGCCTTCATTATGACTCTTGTCTCATTCTTCAACTTCTTTACATCCATCCATCTATCCATATCTGTTGTCAAGTGGATACTCAACACTCGTGTTTCTCACCTACCAACAATTTCCACCTTGTCAAACTACCTGTCTTCCACGTTATTTACCCTGTCTAAAAGATCATCACGCAACTACTCCCCATTCTTCACTCCGGTTTTATAGCATTAGCTTAATGATGCAATTACTGTTTGCAACTATTGTTTAATAATAGACTATTAGTATGTGTTTGTGATGTATATAAATATGATTGTACAGCTCTGGCAAATGATATCATCGAGTAGGGAAAATGATATCCGCTAAATTATCTCTTCTCTTCTCTATGAATTGCGAGTGTTGATCGAAGTCTATGGATCACTTTCTGAATGCGATCATTAGGTTAACTGCCGAAAGGTACTGGCGTTTCGTGTAGGATATTCAGTGTCTTGCTCAGTAACCAGGTACAGAATTACGTATTAGACTGTGAACTACCAAATCACCAAGGCTGTAGATACTAGGAATACGTAGACTAAGGTTATTAGTTTCATAGTGAAGTTAACAAACGGTTACAACGTGCAAAAAGATTAACAAAATCTTTATAAGAAGCTGAAGCCTTTTACAAACAATTGTCTCACTTCAAAGTTTCAAGAGGAAGCATGTGAACGAATGTGTAAATATCAGATTGGTTGAAGAGATGAAAATCAATTGGGCACTGAAATCTAGAGAGGCTTGGAAATAGGCAAGGTTAGTGTAAATGTATATAAACCATTTTACTTTGTATATATTTGTTGGCGTTATGGCACATTTATCCAGAAACTAAGCGATCAGCAAGGGGTGAAATCTGAAAGTTATTGTCCTAGCTTCTGCACATATAGTCATCAAAGAGTTATAACAAGTGATAACGGGGAGAATAAAACAAACTTAAGGTGTTAAAAATGCAGTAAAACGAAAACTAACGTCTTTGTTGTTTACGATAATTCATTTGTCCAATTCCACTAGGCTGTATATTATTATGCTGAAGTGAAGACACTGTATATCCGCTTGCTGTTGATCGCGTAGGTGATGGTTCACGACTTGCACCTTGACTTCGAGGAACACGTGAACTCATGCCTAAACGAATACGTTCTGTAGTGTTCAGTCCAACTCCACCGTTACGACTATTCATTGAATGAAGTGGAGTTTTCTGTGAATCAATCATCACATTGTTTGTTACTGCATTTCCAGAACCATATGCAAAATAAGCTAGACGTGAAGGAGAGACTTCACGACTAGTAGCTAAAAAAAAGATGAAGGGGGGAAAAAGGAAAGTGATGAAACTGAAGTAACTTATGGATCAATATACTTCAGTAAACGAAAAATCTTGAACAAAACATACTCATTAGTAAACCAAACAACTCAGGTAAATTATTACCATTAGAGGCCACCGATTTATTAATGTATCTGTAAGTGGTACTATCAGTAACAGTAGTAATAGCCGTTGCTGCTGCTGTAGATATTCCTGAAGTTGTTGTAGTATGGTCAGAAAAAGTTAACGAGATCATGTTAAGTGATTGTAAGTCATCGTTTATTTCTATAAAATTCTCTTCAGTATGCTGTAGTTCTCCTGATTCGAATCCTGGCAGTATTCTCAGTCCAGTTGGTACAGCGAAATTCGCTATCACACACTGGCCAAGCATACTTCGTTGTTTATGCAAGGTTTCCAAAGAAATGCCTAGCATTAAATGTATATTATGCGAAGAAAAACAAAAGATATCTCAATAAGAGATCATATTAAAAAAATTTAATTCAACAGATAGAACGTTCAGCAGTAAAACAAACTTGTCCTCCACAAATACTTCTTTAGAGTAACCTAACTTTATCGCTTTTATACAGTTACACTGAACAGGAAATTTAGATAGAGAAATTTATTCACAGGAGACCAAGCTAGAAAATTTGAAGAACAAAACTACAAATAATAGCTAGTAGATTTTGGAATAATGCAGTCTCGATTAACGTTGCTGTTGTCTTTCGTGGCTACATGAATTATTTGCATTCGATCAATTATAGACAAATTGGATGAAATGATATAAATGTGAAATTCGTAGAACATAGAATCTCGTACACATATGCATCGGCTAGTTTCAACACTTTACACTAGTAAAAAAAAGTGGGTAAAAAAGTGATGTCAATGAAGACAAATCAGTGTGACCACAAGCCAGCAATCATTTCGTGTCTTCTACTTTCAACAGTGATGTCTCACAGCTGTACAACAAGACAGAATGGACTGCAGCATAGCAAATTCGTCTTTCGATAGACAGTAAGATATCGCTCCGGTGCTACAGGTGACGCAAGCTGGCGAATGCCGAACGGGCCTTTTGTATCCCAGCTGAAACCTCATCAGCAACCAGCAAGCTCCTGGGAGGTTATCGGTGTCTCATCCTTTTCAGTTGTTTCACTAACCATCGTCTTCTTCTTGACGATATCCTTAATAAACCAAAACACTTGCCGAGTGTTATCCAACGCTGATGCCCTTTCCATCTAATCTTCGGATGTAGGTTACCAACTGTCTTTCCAGTTGTTTCTACAGCAGACTTAATATCAGGCAAGGCTTCATCAGGATGAGCATTGCTGCCATCTTCAGGTAAATGCTTATCTAACTCAACCCTTAATGCGTACTTAGCGCCCTCGTCTACATATCGAGCACAGATAGGGCTCACTGCCTCGTTTCCTGCAACCAGTAAGGCGCAAAATACACGAATCCGTACTAGTGCGTGATCGGAGTCCAAACTGGTACTTCATAAAGGGCTGCAATCCTCCGATGATCCTCTTCAAAGATGGCTTATAGCAATGTGACCTATATGTGTCCATCGTCGGTTCGATGTCGGTGGATGTCTCTCCTTATGCTTAAAGTTAGTGCTGATCATAAACAAGTGATCACTGTGGTCAGTTTGTTAGCATAGGATTCCGTAGATACCTCCAAAATGTCTTTCCGATTGGCTCAAATTCTCTACTTGAGCGTTTAAGTCACCTGCCATTATGACTAAATCTGAACGTTTTGCTCTCTGTAGTAAAGTTGACAGCTTCTCATAAAATTCATCCTTTGCATCATCCGAAGTACAGTCGGTGGGTGGGTAGGCGTAGATTACTAATAGGCATTCACTAATCTCAGGACCCTTCCTAGTCCTAACAGATCTATTCAGTCGAACAACACATAGACGGTTGTTTACTGGAATCCAGTCCAAACGCGCATTTTCTGCTCTACAACTCACATGGTATGTCTAAACGAGAGCTAGTCATTGTGTCTCCGAGTACTCTTAAGGTGAATTTTGTAGACTCACTGCTATAGCCGAATGACGTCAATTTAATAACCACACTCGGGTCCTGTATACGTGTCGCAAAGACACGGCATACATCAATGGTTAGAGATTCCAGAGTTTTGGTGAGCGATCCTTGCTGTCTCATGTGGTATAGAGTTCAGACGTTGAAAGCTTCTACATGAAACCAATGGAAACATCTTCAGAGACTAAGAATGAGGTTTCGATGGCTTTGGTCGTTGGCAATGGTTGAAAAGTAAGGAGCAAGAAGACTAGTATCAGTATCAGTAGGCGAAGGGGGAGACAGATTTGAGGAGGACAGGTTTTGTGTGATTGGATCTCGTGTACTACTGGAAGCATGTGGTAGTTTGACACTTCCCGGCTGCCCACACCATGGAAGGCTATTTCTTCTTAAGGTACTCAAAACAGAGAAAACGGTTTGGGTGACCTCATAGCCCATGGGACATCTGCTTGAGGCCTGTCACACATAATCTTGTATGGGATGTTGTTTAGAGTTTCAGTTGTTCTAACGCTGGATAGAGAGAACCCATACTGGCAGCAGTGTCAGACCGCGGAGAATGGTGGAGTGTGTTATTTTTATAGCCGACCTTTTCTAACTCCACCACATCGAAGCAGGGTGAACTTTAAAGTCATTCAATGAATGATATTAAAGGCCACCCTAGGAACTGCTGAAAGGACTAATCAGGCTTTGGTGTTACGGTCAAGAAAGTACTTTTCCACAAAATAAAGGAATCGACTATCTTACCAGTTGCTAGGGTGGCCTTTAAAGTCGCCCATAAAAAAAGACACCAGCTAAAAACAACAAAGACCAATCACTGCATCGATACATTACAGTGAAGTGCATATCATATGTTTATTAATCTAGGTGTTCCAGAAAAATTAGGCGTAAGCGAAGGGAATTTCGTTATCTTCTATTGAATGACGTGTGACTACTACTGGTAGACGAAATCACATGCTATCATCTGCATAATAATAAGTGATCAGCTGTTTATTTTGGCATGTACATAAATGTGTACACGTATAATGATGATCTTAACAAAGAATTTGTTCAATTTGTAAAATGTAAAAAAAAAGTAAAGATCATTAGTGAATTGAAACAAATTGCATTGTTTTTTTTATTGTAAGTTAATTAAAACAACTCACAATATACCGAAGAAATTAGGAAGTGATACAACTAAAACAATGAGAATTTATTACACCCCTAAACTGAATTAGACACAAAAAGTGCATAATTATAAATGATATTCATGGGGGGGGGGGGTTGTGTTATGTGATGATAACAAGTTAACCACAATATGGTCATCAATAAGGAAAGCTAAATACAATCAAGACTTGTTCAATGATAATTTCAGGTAAGAAAAGTAATATGAATTATGTAGACATCAGGTTTTATTCACACCAAATACTACAGGGAACTTTTTAAAATAACCGAAGTGATAAGTCACTGAATGGAATGTCGTGGATATATATATTTAAAAGAGAAAAGAAGAGATAATTCAGTGAAGAAAATTGTCTTCCTTCGATAATAAAAATTTTTAAAGTTGTATGATCATATTTATATCTATATAATAAACATATAACAGTCTATTCTTAAACAACAGTGCATCATTGCATTCCGTTTTCTCGATGTCTCACTGGAACGGAGACCAGATGGTTCTCTTCAACGATCAAATTACAAGAAGCCTATATGCAATCAACATCACTTGATTTTTCACAGCTCCATGTCTCCAACCACAAAAAATAATATGATCAATTCTTCATCTTCAAGAATTAGAAGATTATTCACAAGTGACAAACTACCAAACATTATCATGCTAAATCCATACCCATCAACATTTATTCAGAAGAAAGTGAAATTAAAACACAATACGCAACACGTACTCACAGTTCCAAAGACCTTGCTTTCAAAACCGATACAACAGCAGAGATCATCAAGAATCAACTGTCCAGATCACTGAAGAAGACATACTTCTCTACAAAACCACACACCAGCAGCTCCTACAATCTCCAACTCGTTCCAAAGTGCCTTAAGCACAAGTTGCCGCTTCCGGTCACCTCCATTTACTTCCTTCTGTGGACCTAGTTATTTATATACACTGCACAAACCACACACTTTACAAACCTACCCCTGAACACTATCCTACATCCTTGTCGAGGAGGGAATGTAAATCAATTAACAGTTCAATTCTTCAACATTTCGACAACTCCGGGACAGACAGTTCGACCATTGTCAAATGGAATAGTTCAAAAGGAGTACGCCTTCAACACACCTGCACACCTGAAGCACTCACTCACTCACTCACTCATTCATCATCTCAAACCTCATCTCTGTGTGTAGAAGAAGTATGTACAATCTCTTGTCTTACCATCATCCTAACACTCTCACTACTCTATGTCAATTTCATTATAATCAATTGCTTTGTCATTATTATCACCTTCATTATGACTCTTGTCTCATTCTTCAACTTCTCTACATCCATTCATCCATCCATCTATCCATATCTGTTGTCAAGTGGATACTCAACACTCGTCTTTCTCACCTACCAACAATTTCCACCTTATCAAACTACCTGCCTTCCACGTTATTTACCCTGTCTAAAAAATCATCACGCAACTACTTCCCATTCTTCATTCCGGTTTTATAGCATCAGCTTAATGATGCAATTACTGTTTGCAACTATTGTTTAATAATAGACTATTAGTATGTGTTTGTGATGTATATAAATATGATTGTACAGCTCTAGTAAATGATATCATCGAGTAGGGAAAATTATATTCGTTAAATTATCTCTTCTCTTCTCGATGGGCATGTTTCGTTATTTAAAAGAGAATACACTTACGTTGCGATTGAGAGACCAATTTTTTACCGGCCTGACGCGCTCGACCATCATAATTCGACACAACTGAGCCTTGACGCACATAACGACCGACTATGGAAAAGTGAGCAAAAGGTTATGCTATGATAGGCAGTGCAAGTTCGCCATAATAAATAGTAAGCCAATAGACAGAGATGCAAATCAACATGGAACTTCACATAGAAGTATCTCAGCTGAACTTGTTACACTTCACAACAGCATACAAATAAAAAATGAATCGAAAACGAATCAAATGAAATTTGATGAAAGTATATAAGAGGAGAGAACATAAGTGACTAATAGTTAGTAAAAATTTACAAGAATTCGAAGATGGCGAAGAGTGTACACACTTGTGCTATTGTGATCGCTTTTCAACCATACCTCAACGATCCTAACCAGGTAGCTTGAATCTCGCTATATGGCTCAGACCAACAGTCTAAGACTTCATCGACTGGAGTCATGTCTCCGTCTAACCATCACGAGCTTCCTTCCAACGTATTCTTTATTTCGGCTAAGATAACGCGTTGAGGTAGGCAGTGAGTGGAACGGCGTATGCAAAACATCAAGTCTCCTCAGGAGATGAAAGTCTACAGTCTGGTTGCCTTCCTTGCCTTGCACGATGATTCCACTATACATAAGACGATAGCCCAATATATAAAAATCAGGTTTGTATAGCAGAATTGAACTAACTGTTACGACACATCTAGAAGTCTTGTTGTTGTTGTGTGCAATGAATATCTCACTATTCGGTGTTCTTACTCTCTTCTCATCGTCTCCTTAATTCAGGATTATCTTCAAAATTACCTTTTTCGCTGTCATATTGTTATTGATTTCCGTCTACCCTTGTTCTCTGTCCAGTATGAAGGCATGGATCAATAATCCCCTATCGTTCCAACTTGTCTATTTTTGTCAACAGTTTTAGGTAGTTCGAGGGCGAGTTAGATTAGGGTAACAAAGCTGTTATTCTTAGAACTAATAACCTCCCTCTAGATTCCAAAATAGGCCAGAAATCACTGAATGCATTCAAAACCAATCAGAATTTTTCACTTAATCATATGACTATACATATGAATGCCTGATTGGATAAATCAGAGAAAACAATAATTTAAGACGCTTCAGAATAATGTGGAATATATCAAGGCTACCTGCACATACATAAATACAAGTGTCTTGTATATAACGAAAGATACTACAACTGAACAACTTGAGTGGTCAGAAACCAGTCAGGCTGATCTGTATTATTTCGCCAGCCAGATCAGAGTGATCTAAACACCGGACGGTCATCCCACTCGTTTGGGACCGAGTTCATCGGCGGTGTACCCGAACAAATCCAGCTTATAGAGCCAAATTAATTCAGATCACGTGAATATGGCTAGCTGACTTGCATGGACCGACATACCTGAAATAGAATGATCAATTTGCTCATGATTTACAAATTACACAGTTCATGTTGACAATTCTCAGAATCGCGTAGTTTTTCAGCTGCCCGACTATGGTGTCAACATGGTTTTCGCTGGAAACCACTTTCAGCTGAGATTACAAAACGGCCGTTCGGTGTTTAGATCGCTCTGATCTGGCTGGCGAAATAATACAGATCAGCCTGACTGGTTTCTAACCACTCAAGTTGTTCAGTTGTAGTATCTTGCGCTAGTTCATGATACTTCAGTGTCAGAAGTTACGCCTTGTAGTCTCGACTGAATAGTTTCCAGTGGAAACCTTGTTGACACTATAGTCAAACAGTTCAAAAACTACTCAGCTGTGAGAAATGCCAACGTGAACCATGCAATTTGTAAATCATTTTTAAATTGTCCTGTACGTACATGAATTTATCAATAAACTTCTGCTCATATTTCCGCCTTCTATCGTTTTCGCGAATTCGAGAAGCAGCAGTGATGAGAACTGATAGTTATTCTACAGGTAGTTCAGTTCAACTTAATGTAAATATCAACCACAGAACAAACACATCACTAGCATTTCTTTGAACAGTTTAAATTAATCATGAAGATACATAAGAATCGCTAAGCGGCTTACTGAAAAGTCATTTCACTACTACAGCTTTTGTTATCTCTTACGAACTTTATTAATGATGGATAGTGGTTAGGGGGGAGTCAAGAACGCTCGTTTAATCCCATTTTAGACTCGTCAGCTGGATGTAACTGCTTCTCAGTGATTCACCTTGTTTCTATTGGGACTCGAACTCGGGACATCTTTTCAAATGTCAAAGCGTTATCCACTAGACCACCGAGCCAGTATAGTCACTTGTTGTGAGACGGGTACAGGAAACATACAAGCAACAACATTCTTACAAACTTTATTATCGCTACAGTATAAGAATTTCGCCTTGATATGCTTTCAAGCAATTCATGCATTGCCGAAAAGATGACTACAAACAAAAAAGCTGAATTGGAGGCGGTAACCAGTAATACAACCATGGGATGCATATCATCATTTTTATGACTTACACAGGAAGGAAGGAAACACACTCAACTACCTTGGGCAGATCCGTGCAGTACGAAATGAGCCACACTTACTGTGTGAGGGTGAATGGTACTACCCGGCTCCCCTAACCTCAGTAGGTGGAGCAAGGTTTGGACCCGTGACCCGATGGTTGATAGTCATTTCCTTAAACCAGTGAGCCACAGCTCTTACAGACTACAATGTTGTTCAGTTTTAGGTTGGTGATGTGCTACCTAGATTAAAACACTATTAAAACTCTGAAATAAACCTAAAATATGCCATAATGACGATAAACAAAAATAATTTCACAGTGAATATCCAGATTAAAACGCTTAAACTCTTCAGGATGAGTCAAATATAACTCACGATTCATGAGTACATTTCAAAATATGCATGACCACCGCCTCAGATCTAAACATTATCTCATCACTAGTTTTGTTTAGCATGAACTTGTTGTGTATGAATCCAATTTGGAAAATAAACAAAAGTACTAGGTGTAAACACACTTCAAATTCTTGTAAAGAAAAAGAAAAATTAGGATTCTGTTCAGAATCAATATCTATCGAATCTACCTGTATTATAGTCATTCTGATTAGTGATTGGAGGACGACTGCGACTACTATTGATCAACGAACTGGTGCCTAACACAGGTCGAATTGGTCGTCGAGTGTTTTGTTGTGCTAAATTCGATTGACTACTTGATTGACTTCGAGATGATCCCGTGTCTCCAGGACTGGTGACTTCTGATAATCCTGCTGCGATTAAATCTTTTTCAATGAGTTTACGTTTTTGAACATCAAGATTTTGTAAAAATTTATTTGCATGTTCAGGAAATTTAGCAGCAAACAATGGAAATGCACTGAAAAATATGAAAGTGAGAAAGAAAGATTAATCATTAGGATGATGAAAACAAATGAAAGAAACAAAAATATTGTCGAAAAATAATGCAACGAAATATAAAGTACGAAAATAGAGAAAGGAAGAATGAGAAAATGGTGAGATTCGATATAGTGTTAAGATGAAGATAATGTGTATGGGGATACATCTCTGCCATTGACATCGGTCCTCAGCCATAACACCTAGAGTCAGTCTCCAACCACTGGTTCCTCTTATCCCACTGACCCCAACCACCTAGTCTGCATCGCCCCACATGGCTCAAACCAAAAGTCAACGACTTTATACATTAGGGCCATGTTTTAGTCTGGCAACCTCGGGCCTTTTTCCAGCCTGGACCCACCTCAGCCAACATTGTGTGACAAGGCAATAGGCGACTAGGTATATTTAACACGTGTACAAACCAGGTATCTCAGTCGATGAAGGTTCACAACCTCGTCAACTGATTTACCTCTACTCACTAAAACTCTACACCTGACTTCTGCATTACTCACGTGGAGACTCCACGGAATATGGCGTGTATACTACGAAGGCAACGGTCGTCAAACATTTGAAGCCTTCTCAGATCTTCCACTTTCAATGGCCATGTTTCACAGCCATACAACAGAACAGACCGGACTGCTGTGCAGTACACGCGACCCTTAGTAGACAATCGGATATCACGGCGGTGTCATAGGTGGCGTAAGTTGGCGAAAGCCAATCGAGCCTTTTGTATCCGTGCAGAGGTTTCATCGGCCGCTGAGCTAGTCACCAGGGCTGATCCTACTTCCCAGGTAAGTGAAGTGGTCAACACACTCAACCACTTCACTCTCTACTTTTAGCCGCAGCACCGCTGAAGACCAGTCCCGGAGCAAACATTTGCGTTTGGGTGGTGAAAATCGCATCCCAAACACAACAGGACTGTGTCATCTGCATACTCTGGGTTTAATGAAAATTCTCCGCCGATTAGGTCAACCTCTGTGTAATCAGGAGACGAGAGGGAAACCTTCATAAGAATATCTATGATGAAACTGAATGACAAAACAGACAGTGCGCACCGTTGACAGACACCACTCGATGAGCATAGCCCACTGGACATCTCACCATAGGCTCTAACACGCCGAGTACTCGAGGAGAGAGCCTTCAAAAGGGTGACGTACTTACTAGGCCCGCCTTTCAGTGAGAGATATTGCCATAAGACTCCTCGATCAACGGAGTCAAATGCCGCCTTCAGGTCGAGAAATACAGCTATTGTCGGGCGTCTGTAAGCATGCCTATGTTCCAGGACCTGGCGCAGTGTGAATATTTGGTCGATACATCCACGGCCAGGTCTAAAGCCTGCCTGGTTTTCTCGGGCTTGCTGTTCCCGAGCTCCACTCAGGCGTCGGAGAATTATAGAACTTAGGATCTTAGATACTATGTTCGTCAGGCTGATTCCTTTGTGGTTATCACAAGAGGACTTCTCGCCTTTGTTGAAGACTGGGATAATGAGTGACTTAGACCAGTCAGAGGGAATCGTATTTGATTCCCATATAAAGGCTAACACTTCCGTTAACCTGACTAAGAGCACTCTACCACCATTCTTGTATACCTCAGGAGTTAGTCTGTCTGGCCCTGCCGTCCTTCCTCGTTTCAAGTTACCTACTGCTTTCTCGACTTCTCCTAGTGTTGGGGGCCTATCTCCATGTCCCATTCAGGATCCGACTGGATAACGGGCAATGCAATCGTGGCTGGAGGCCAGTTAGACTGTTCCTCGAAGTGTTCTGTCCATCGTTCTAGTCGTCTCCCTTGCGAGTGAATCGCAGATCCTTCTTTCTCCGCTATAGCCTCACTAACCGCAGTGAACCTTTTCCCCGCAGCCTCCTTAATCAGTCTAAATAACCGTTTACTGTTACCAGTCGACACTGCCCTTCCCATCTCTTTAGCCTTCGCTGCCCACCACTGTTCGCAATCGTTGCGTAGACTTTTCACAACCTACTTTTAAGTTCCGCTCGCTCTTCATTGTACTCAGAGCCTGCAGGAATGCATTCACGTGCATCCAGTAGTTCGAAAGAAGCTGCTGATATCCAATGGCTCTTTTTAGCCACTATTTTGGAGTCGGCTACGGTCTTCAACGCTGCTTTTACAGCAGAATGGAAATGGTACCAAGCTTCTTCTGGATGAGTGATAGTCTTTTGTTCCGAAAACTGCCTAGACAACTTCTCACTGGAAACAGCTTTGGTGTTTTCGTTGACCAGCAGCACTCGTAGTGGTTTTGTTGCCAAATCTTTCCTACTTCCGTTGAGATGCAGGCATATACGCGCTCCGACCAACGCCCGGTCACTATCCAAACATGTACTCTACAAGGAGCGACAGTCTTCCACCGATCCTCTACAGCGATGACCAATAGCAATGTGGTCTATCTGTGTCCATCGCTGAGTTTAGCTAGGTGGACGCCACGCCAGACAGTGTCTTTCTTTGTGTCTGAAATTTGTGCTAGTCCTGTCTGGGTCCTGTATGCGTGTCTCACAAACACATCGCAAATCCATGGCCCGAGTTGCTAGTCTTTGCCAATGAAGCCTGTTGACCAATTTGACGGAGGGTACGGATATTCAACGCTCCAATATGTAATTTGGAATGTGGTTTAAGGAGACCAAGGATGCTGTCCTGTGAACTCAGATCGTTGTCAAAGGCTGCAGAACTAGGAGAAATTGAAGATGATGCAGCATCATTAATTAAGAGACGTGAAGGAAGATTAGAAGGTAATGATGGAGGAGGTGGATAGCAGTCAGAGGAAACTTGGGTGCTGACAGAGTTGTGAGGGCGGTTGACACTTCCCGGTTGCCCACACCGTGGAAGGCTATTTCTTCTTGAGGTACCTGAAAGAGATTTGTGTGACCGCAGAGCCCATCGGACATCTGCTTGAGGCCTGTCACACCCAGCCTTTTGAGTATGATTATTTTGAACTTTTGTATTTTTGGGGCCGGATGGTCGAAAGGAAACGACGAATGAACCAACACCGCCGGCCCGGCAGACCGTGGGGCATGGTGGAGTGTGTTATTTTTGGGGCCGACCTTTTCTAACCCCCCCTTCCACTGAGAAGGCAGCATCAGCATGGCACTGCTGGCCATTCAAGGGAAACCCCTTACAGCTGTCATACCCCATCCAGCTAGCAGCAGTACGACTTCGCCCTCAGATCCCACCATAGTGTAGTAATTTACACAACAACGGTAACTGCTTTTCGTCTAATCACTATCCAACAGACCTTTCTGGTATGGTTAGAACCTTGAGGGAACAAGTGTTCCACCAGCATAGCTCGTTGGGTCACTGTGATATGCAAGCCCGACCACCACGTCAAGGTGGTGCAATCAAAAAAGGGAGACTATATATATATATATATATATATATATATATATATATATGCAGAAAACTACATAGGATTACGAGAGATAAGTTCCCGTTGAATTTGACGAATACTTGTGATAATTAATTATGTATTTCCTCGAATCATTACCTTACTGTTAATCCTGGTTTTCAAATTTTCATCTATTTTGTGAATATTTAAATTATATTACGTCATTATCATTACTAAGGGAAGCGAATGTCTGACACATTTGATTCTATGCATTAAGTTATGTAATAATCTTGTTAAAATAATTAAAACAGAACTGAGATGGATGGAGTACTTAGCCTTGGGTATTTAAAGGCATTCAAGATGAAACGCTGTAATTAGGTTATCTGGTGACTAGTGTCCGTCAAGAAAATGAATCCGTAATCCAGAGAACAGCATACACAAATCATCGCACAGACAAACACTTCCATTGAGTAAAGAAAGGCAACTAATGCTGTATTTTGAATTACAGTAGGTCATCTGAGATCCCATTAAAGCATCTGTTCAATCGGAAACATAGACCATTGCATTCCAACCCAGTGGCTCAATGGTAACGTACTGCCTGCGGAAACAGAAAGTCCTGAGTTCAATTCCAAGTGGGGAAGGGTCATGAGTGCGTACTGTTGAGGAGTCCCATACTAGGACGAAATAGCTGTCCAGTTCTTCCAGGTTTTCGATGTTCTTCCAACTGATGCCAGTAAATGATGAATACCAACTTAAAATCAATAAATCCCTCCACAACCCCCCAAATTGAACTGTACAATAATCCCATGCAGCTAAGAGTCTGAATTTTACAAGAGTTTAAAATATGGATATAATATAATGCAGCACAAATTGGTCCAGCCTTTTATGTGACAGGCTATAAATCACGATTACCCTATACTACTACTCAGTTGTTCAAGCCGAAATAGGTAGAGCAGGAAGTGAACCCAGTACCTATTGCTTAGAAGTTGACAGTGCAAGCTGATGAGTCACACCTCGACTATCTGTAAACATCTGATACTAAGTCATTATACTACTCTATCATAAAGACGCTAAGAAAAACATTCGACAAAGACAAGAGTAAGTTTATGAGTACTCATTTTAATAATGAATTTCGCATTTCTTACCAGAGATGACCAGTTGGTGAATCAAAGCTGATGAGTAAACGCATACAGTGTTTATGGATAAAGTGTGTGAGATAAATTTAAGGTGTACATTTATCTAATATATCAGACATAATGATACTCTACCTGGTTATGCAGGTCACGGTATGTAGAGAGTGTGGCAAAGTGTGAGTTAATGAAAAGCTAAAAAAAAAGTGGATTTAGCCCGACAACTAAAAAAAATGGAAGAAATTCATCTCTATCAATTAGCTTTTTTTTCTAACTTACCGACGAGAAGACAAACGGGCTTCTTGATCTGCATCTGAAATGCCGCGTTTTAAAGCATCTTGTAGTGTAGTTAAATTTTTCTCAAGAACATTTAATGGCCAACATCGGAAAATAATTTCTAAAAATTCACAAATGCATCTAAAAAACAGGGAGGGGAAAAACAATTTGAAGAAATGTCTCTGTTAGTCTGCTTTATGAATCTATACAATACTTCATCATTGGCAGTATACCTTCAGACCAAAAGGATTCATAAAACTTAAGATTAACTGGCTGCAGAGACAAATAAAACAAACAGCAGGGGACCAATTATTATCAGAGGAAACATATATACTGTGACAACAACAGCTAAGAGTTTAGAGTGATGGTCACGCAGAAAAACGCTCTAAACCGTCCACAATTAGTGGACAGATAAGATAATTCAATGAAGCGAAGGAAATTTCACAATCATCCATATCCAGTTGGAAGTGTCAGTTTTGATGGCTTGAACACATCTTACGTATACTGTCTCAACTGGATTGTGTATCGTTTACAGTTCGTAGCACTGGGATTGGTCAGAAGAAGAGAGGAGTAGTTAGTCCATACATCGACTGACATTGTGAAGTGAAAGACTGGTATCCAAAAGAGTATGCAACTCGGTGGTTTCAAAAGATATCAGATAAGGCTGAGGAGAGAAACTAGTGGCGATCGTGCTGTGATAGTTAAAAGTATTGTGTTTCTAGAGAATGACAGCATGTGCTTCTATTCCAACTGGTCAGTTTTACTTCACATAGAACGCCAGAGTGGCATACCCCAATCTCCGTCACCTCTGGCGCCGTCGCCACGTTAGTCTGACAGTAAAAGGTCGGGTTTACAAAGCTTCGATGAACGCCATTCTAGTGTACGCCTGTAAAACCTGGTCTCTTCGAACTGAGGATATGTGACGGTCCTGTATATTCGATCATCGTTGTCTTCCTAAGATTGCCCTTATCCGGTGGCAACACTACATCGCTTGTTGTGAGACATGACAGCGTGTTTGAGCACGATAAAGATCATCATTCAATAAGTGAAGTCATCTGGAAACACCGGCTTCGATGGCTTCGACATGTGTTACACATGTCGTCCAAACGACTTCCATACCATCCATTGTTTGCTACCCCTGCGAAAGGATGGGAGAAGCGGAGGAGTGGTCAATGCATGACGTAGCGCCGTGAGATGAAGGATAGTTGTGTCGGGTTAGCATTTGTTGGTGCATCACGACTCCCTGGGTTGGTTCCGAGAGATCACGCAACTCAGTGGCGGTCATGCCGTTGCTTCCTTCTATATTCTGTTGCTAAAAGTAATGAATCTTTCGTTTAGAATATATCTAACTGGACCACCCTTCTAATCATTCTATTCTTATTGTGTTTTATTTTCATTCACTTCCCTCCACTTTGTGTCTTCATACTGTTGTTATGTGATTTTGTGTGGAGCATTTCTTGGTCCCCTTGTTGTAGCACATTTGTTTTCTAATAATAATATTAATAATCCTCATAATGTTGAGATAGTATTGTGTAGTGTATTTCTTGGTGTTATTTTGAAATGGTGTTAAAATAAACAAATTCGTTAATTCAATCGATAAAGGAAAACATGATGCTAATCGATTCGGCAAAATGTTTTCAATGGTTTATTCCCCCCCACCCCCACCCCTTCTTCTTAATTCTACTCCTGTGCAGTATTAATATCCATCCAAGTAAGGGTAGATTTTCGGTATTCAAATAGCCTAACGGTAATAAAAGAATCACCGTTTATCTGCAGTTAAAGTATACTATTTCATTGCTGTTTTCAGATGTGAAAGAAACCAATGAAACGGAATTAAAAAAACTTATATTTAGCAAATTTTTTTATACACGTTTTATCCAATTTTATCAAATGAGCCAAATATATGCAGGAATATTGAGTATACAATTTTGTAGAAGAGTTGTCAAGGTCGCTTCATTGTTATCAATAGTAATAGTGCTATTATCATTATTACCATTATTATTATTATTGGTATTCCGAGTCTCTAAGTTATGTGATTAACCATGATTTTGATTGTAAAACTGGGTATTTACACCCAAAGAAATAAATACAACGGTTAATTATATACCTCCGCCCTGCAAACCTAAAGGCGACTTGTAGGCACACACACACACACACACACACACACACAATAGCGGTTAGAGTGCTTAGAAGTAGCACACAGCTTTATACAGTGACCTGATTCTAAGTATTAGTTACTGCTAAATGCAAAGAAAAACCCCAACGTATATCGAATACGACTTCAGTTCACGATATGTAAACCATGTGCTAGAATTCGATTTTCAGTTGCATAAAACCAACATTCCAAAGTGTTTAGACTAAACGTTATACTGAAAATTACCTAAAATGAGGTGTGTTATGGATTACTTTCATTTCAGAATTGATCAACCAAGTGAAGGCATTTGTTGGTTATTCTTTTACGTCTTTGCTTTGATTTTTCTAATAATTAATCACTAGGAGATGATAAGATAATCACTATATTTTAATCGAAATGCTAGTTTCAGGGTTGTGTTGGTAACAGTTTTCTAACAGGTTCAACTTACTGAGCATAACAAAATGGATACTCAACAGCAAGCGAATAGATGGTCTCATACACGTGAAATATAATCAACAGATGATTGAAGGTGAAATGAAAATTTGAACCGCAGTAGCATTTGAACCAGCAACTTGGTGGTGCTCTATCAATTGAGATACGAGACCCAACTGGTGACCAGATATTTATTTCACCTTCAATCACCACGCATTATCAATGCAAGTCTGCTGAACTATGGCTATTTCAGATAGTCAAATTGATAATACAGATATATGGAAAAATAACTTACTTTCTGGTAACGTTGGATTTTGATAATAATGAAGAAGTAAGGATAGGAAGAAGTCGAGATGAACACGTGTTCTGTAGAAATGAAGGAAAGAGAGAACTATTTTCAAAGTAAAAAAATATTTATTAAAACTGCTTTTTAAATATTGACAATACATATTCATCAATGATGGGACAAAAACCAAAATGTGTATTTTCACCATGAATTGACACCGAACTAAGAAAGCATGGAAAAGTAGGAGGTGGTGAACAGCCGTTTCATCCGTCTCTTTGGAAACCTTGAAAAGTACATATCCCTGATCCTTCAAGGTTTCAAACTCATTATATGTGAATGCTAAGGTTCGATAATGAAAAAGTTGTATTGAGGTGATCAACCATAGACTTCCGGCTATGATATGTGGTATTTGCTGGAGGAGGGACATAAAAGACTTCATATTCATGAGTCTAAAACATGGAGTCAAACCATACAGTAATCGAATGTTAGTTCAAGATGATCTCGATAACCTGAACAGAGTGCGGTAAAAGCGCACATACCACTACTACTCATTGGTGACACTATGTTATATGATTCGAAGGCAGTCGGCAGTGATGAGAAAATCTCCATCTTTCCAAATGAGCTTAACAGTATACTGATTTTATGGTTTCTTGCTGACAAGAATGGATATAAGTAGTATATGTTGAGATGGTGGTAGAAATCATAGGGAATTACCAGTAATAGGTAAGGATTCTGCCCAGAAAAACGCAAAAGACAGTGCGGGCGTATTAAGAGCAAATCAAGATAGAAGCAGATGAGGAAATGGAGCATATTTTGTAAAAATGACGGTTTTAGTGCAAGGTGTACCATATTTAACGACTACTATCCCACTTGTTGACAATAAACACTCCTTGCTGCATACCTGTCTTTTGCTTCCTTCAGTAAATTCTCAAAGAAAACACAAGTAATTGATTCAGTTCTTTATTCCACTAGACAGACAGACTAAGCAAATAAGAAGAGAGTACACTGATTTATCGAATCGAGTTATTAAAATTCACAAAGGAATGAAAAAGGAGACAATCAAAAATACTCAAAAGTACTATCAAGAAACACGTGCATAGTGAATAAAGACAGACAGAAACATGTACCCAATGAGCTGATAAAACCGCAGATAGGATAAACAAAGCTCGTTTGGCATTCACCAACTTAAGACTCCTGTGGTGCTGGCGAGTGATCCGACTATCTATTGAAAGACGAATATTCTGCACTGTAATCCGTTCTGTCCTATGAGATATAGCCGTTAAAAGTAAACGACATAAAACGACTGCAGAGTTTCTATCACAAATGTTTTCGTAGCATCGCTCGCGTTTGATGGAATCATAGTGTGAGCAATGTTGAATTCAGGTGAAGGGTACTGAGCAAGATAGGCAATTCAGTCGATTGATCAGGTTGTGGACATTAGTCGACTGAGATGGCTTGTACATGTACTACTGATGCTTAGCCAGTGCCTACTTCGATGTCCCATGCTAGAAGGAGCTGGATTAGGTTGGAAGAGGGTTCAGAGTGGTCAAACCAAGATGTGTCAGCAGTCGATGAAGTCTCCTACTGTTTTTCTGAGTCGTGTGAACGGTAGCAGACTGCCTGGTTGCTGTCCCCGAAACGAAAGGGATCAGTGGTTGAGGACACTTGGTGAAAATCAGTTAAAATGGAGCAGATATATTCACACCTTGACATCTTATAAAGCATGAGTATTTGCAGTAACCTTTATCTTCAGATTGTTTATTTTCTCACACAACTTTGTCTACTTTAATATCACTCTGATTCTATCCACCTGTTTTTTGTGTAGTACTGTGAAGTGTGTGGCAACTTGAGTCAATTCATGTGTGTGCGAGGTTGTATGTTGATTTTGTCAGTGTCGGCCACTGAGCGTTCCTTTCAAAGATTCCTTTCCATATCTTTTTCAAAGAGTCCCTGTGTTCATCCACACAGGTTTCTTCAGGGATGCTGCTCGATATCTCCCATTTCGTCTTGATGGCTGACGTGAAGATGTCGTTTGTAGTTTCGTCCTTCAGTTCAGTTTGTGTTCTGGGTGTTCAACTTGAACTGCGGTCTATTATCCCCAACTTCCTTGAAGGCTCTCAACTTGATTTTGAAGTGAGGTTCCTTGCACTAGATAGTGAGTTGTGTGGACCACCTACATCTGCTCCTCTTCTTGATCTTGTGTCAAGTAGGCTGTCTGCGTCTCCACTTTCTTCACATTGACATGAAGTCGACCTGATTGATTTTCAGTGTGTCAGGTGTCTGGTGAAATCCATGTCACTTTGTGGATATTCTTGTGCTTGAACACACTGCCTCGCCTCCAATCACCAAATCGTTGAGTCGTCGATGCTCTCATGGACATCATGATAGCCACTCCAAAACTCAGTGTGCTCATGGTTGTCGTCTGGATGACAATATCGGAGTAGATTATTGACTCCCCTCCAGTTGACAGTTTGAAAAGTCCACTTCCATTCCACCTGCTCTCGCAGATTTACAGTTTAGAACTTCAATACTATAACTTCTCATCTCCTTTGCAATCTGAGCAGCCTTGTCAGCTAGGTTCAAACATAGTGCGGACATTCCATGTCCCCACCCTTACTTTGGCTTTCATCAAGAGAGGGGAGACACATCGGCCAATTTGTTTCCCGAAGGCTTTCACCAACCGGCGTCATTTCGTCTCTCCGATTCCAGCGAGGAATGAGTTTTTTTGTGTTTCTGTAGCGGTTGGATTGGTTTTACGAGGTAGGGTTGCTAGCGGTATGACAAACCTTCCCTCTTTACCCGGGCTTAGGACAGGCTAGTAACTAGTGAACTAGTTAGGCTGTAATAATTAGTGATTAATCCTCTTCATTCATTTTGTAATTGTATTCTCAACCTATTCGTTATCTGAATGTAGGAAATTACATTTTCATACTATATGTAGCATTTTAAAACCTGAGGCGTTCATTGTTCCTAATTGACACAGATTTTTTCACCATTCTTCTCCTTTCAATACTCAGTGGCCGACACTGACAAAATCAACATACAACCTCGCACACACATGAATTGACTCAAGTTGCCACACACTTCACAGTACTACACAAAAAACAGGTGGATAGAATCAGAGTGATATTAAAGTAGACAAAGTTGTGTGAGAAAATAAACAATCTGAAGATAAAGGTTACTGCAAATACTCATGCTTTATAAGATGTCAAGGTGTGAATATATCTGCTCCATTTTAACTGATTTTCACCAAGTGTCCTCAACCACTGATCCCTTTCGTTTCGGGGACAGCAACCAGGCAGTCTGCTACCGTTCACACGACTCAGAAAAACAGTAGGAGACTTCATCGACTGCTGACACATCTTGGTTTGACCACTCTGAACCCTCTTCCAACCTAATCCAGCTCCTTCTAGCATGGGACATCGAAGTAGGCACTGGCTAAGCATCAGTAGTACATGTACAAGCCATCTCAGTCGACTAATGTCCACAACCTGATCAATCGACTGAATTGCCTATCTTGCTCAGTACCCTTCACCTGAATTCAACATTGCTCACACTATGATTCCATCAAACGCGAGCGATGCTACGAAAACATTTGTGATAGAAACTCTGCAGTCGTTTTATGTCGTTTACTTTTAACAGCTATATCTCATAGGACAGAACGGATTACAGTGCAGAATATTCGTCTTTCAATAGATAGTCGGATCACTCGCCAGCACCACAGGAGTCTTAAGTTGGGAAATGCGAAAGGGGCCTTTTGAATCTCAGCTGAGATTTAGTCGATAATCAGCTCGTTTGGTGGACTGATGAAGCTTTCCAAGTAAGTGAGGTGGTCGATACAGTCCTTTAACAGGGACTATCTCTGGACCAGTCCTGGAACAACAGATTACATTTAGCAGGTAAGACATGCATGCCAAACATCTTCAGATTTCCGCTAAGTGTTTAGAAGACCCCGCATTTTGTTCGTATCTTCGACTAACAGGAACAGGTAGCATGTATGAGTGAAGGGAGAAAAACGTTCTGCGTACAAATTTTGTCTTTCCTTGTTCTTGGTATACAGACGAGATGGCATTTCAATATATATCATAATTTAGATTCATAATTAGTTCACTTCAGTTATTCAGGTTATTCTTGTGTCTCACAATCCATGAAGAAGTTATACGAAATATTATCAATACTTTAGACGTATATATCATTGTCCACAATTACATAACCTGGACAAATGTGATTTCTATACTCATGAATGCTTTCAGTCACTTTACCATCATAATAATTTTTATCACCACACAAAAATATTTAATCATGCATAATCCACTTAAAATTGGCAGGTCAACCCCTAAAAATGTCAGTTTCCGATTGGAATTCGATCGATTATTGTCTGACAAGATAGTGATTACGATTAGAGTGTTTGAAAAGACAAAAAGTTGTAGAATCAAATAAACGATAGGTAACCTGCCTTTTTTTCTTGGCGGAAACCAAACAAACACATCATAACATTAGATCTTAAGGTCAAAGTAACTCATTAGCATTTCATCAAACAAACCTCGATATATATATATATATATATATATATATATATATATATATATATATATATATACATGTTGAGAATGAGTATGTTATCATACAGTGCCACCCACAGAGTAATCAGAATTCGCAATCTATTGCACCATTGTTGATAGACTGGAATAGCGCAATCACACCTACAGATTTTTAGAATAATGCGAAACTCCCTGATCATTTCTGATCAGCTGGTAGACAGAAAAAATAAAATTATCGTAGTGTAATATATAACCACTCGAAACGATTGACCGCTTCGCTCCGAACAAAGTAAATGAAGTGATGAGGCTCATGTCTCCAGCCTCATGTCATTGAATAAACGCTGGGGTTATTTACTTTGAAATGGGATTTGAACAAATCCACCCTAATACATCTGAACAGTGATATACTGGTGATATTTGGGGGACTGTACAACTCGGCAGCTATGACAGCCAGATACTCAGATGATTAGGCAATTTTAACCAGATACCAACACCTCAGATAACACAGTAAGAGTCACCTTCTAGGAGAGCGTGTCTTTGAATAAGTTGAGTAAAAATGATAGGTGGGATTTTTCAGTGCCCCTCCATAAAGACGAAATTCAAAATTACATCACCGAACATTAAGGATGACCAATTTGTGAATCAAATGAATAGTAAGTACTTTTGATGGCAGAAAACAAAGTAAACAGCATTCAACCGGAGAATAAGAAAAATAATATAAACACTAAAAAGACTTTGATCAAACTATTGCTCTAGGCTGTGAATGGTCCAGTCTACACTTTGATTAATAATAACAATAATAGTGATGATAATAATAATATCGAATATCTGCTCAAACTTCATGACACCAGCTGGAAACCAAAAGCCTAAATTCCTGACCGATGACGCGAGCAGTAAGCAAAATCAGAAAATCTGGTATGCTGAATTTTCAAAGTGAATATCAGATTCTGTATCAATGGTCAAATTGTTCATATTGTATCTTGATGCAGGTTGACTACCATCTAGTGACTAATCATGTGGAAAGAAATACATGACATCGCTAACCCTGGTATTGAACGATAGGGCTGAGAATTTCGTGAGTAGAGTGAGTTTCATCTCGACTGTAGATAACCCTAGTCCAACGAAGATAAAACCTAGATCCTTACCGATTTACTTCAAACTATTTATCATGCAAATCAGTTCTTACTTCACTTGAGTCACGCTACACGATAATATTAGTGGTGCAGTTATAGACAGTCACGCTATTGTTTCTATTGTTTTACCAGGGTACAGTGTAACATAACTCAATTATGAATTTGGAAAGAAAAAAATGAAAGTACACTCCTCTACTACAAAAAATTTCACTCACCTCTAAAATAAATCGCATTGCAACTATCCCACTAGTTGCCATAACCTTGGCACTATTCGACATCAGGGCAATAATTGTCTGTAAGACACTTTCGGCGAAACGATCAAAACGATTACGAAGTTCTTGGGATAAAAAGCTGTTGACAAGATTTAAAGCAAGGCTAAATTTAGTCAACAAGAAACAAATGAAGCTGTTCTCTAGTAAAATAAAGCAAGTTGATAGTCTAAAGCATATTATTTAACATGCAGATTACTTAACATCATTAAACAGTACTAGCTGAAACATCGTCCCCGGAATGGCCGAGTATGACTGAGGGTGTGAAGCCTGCTCTTTCTGTCGAAGTGCTTTTATGCTGCTACATCTTTAGAGACTATGCCGCAAAAGGCTTGCTTACTGCCTTTGTGTAGCAGGGGTATGGATGACTTACCTAGGGGAGTTGCAAAACCCTAGTTTCAAGCCGGCGGCCCCAATGCGATCCAGTGTGCAGAAGAAATGAACAGCGTATGAACCTAATCTAGTTACTATCAACCACTGGAATGTAGATCCTAATGTTATGAATAAAACTCCAGGTCAAAAGCTTGGATATCGTTCCCTATGATAATCGTGTACTTTGACCAGTATATCAGCCCTCATACAAATCATGAAAAACTAAGTGATTATGCAGTTCAGAGTAGTCCAGGTTGATAAGTATTTATTTGTATAACAACAATAAGTGAAGCTGAAAAGTAATCTGGATCAAGTACTTACAAATTCGTGGATATTCTGCTTCAATGAATGAGCAACATCGGTTTGCTAAAAAGACTACAATTACATCGTTTATACAGCAGCTCCAGTCTTGTGTCACACGCCAAAGGAACCATTAGCGGAGCACCGTTTTATTGTGGTAGCAAATGCATCATACTTATGATAGCAAAAAGTGAAAGGCTTAGTTAGTTTCAAAAACCACCAAATATATAACATGTAACTAGAATTCATCACAAACTAAACAGGAATACATTTAACACTAGGGATTTTAACTAGACTATAAACCAAGTCATTCAACAAAAACACAGGAAATGATAGTCTTCAAAACTTACGCAACAGTTATACAAGCTTCACGTACAACGGAAGATCTTAAATCCCGTAGAGAAAGATCGACTGAAGTCTCCAGTGTTTTCAGTAGAGAAGTAAACTCATCATACTGCAGTGCACCATTTACGATAACGGCACGTAACATTTTTAGCTGCAGGAAAAAATGTGAATAAGCGATGAAAACAATGAGAAACAATCATACAGAGCAGAAAGATGGAGAGAGAGAGACTGTGAGCACTAATAAACTACAAAGTGTGATTTTCAACACAAGAAGATCAATTTACAATGGCCCTTACTGACCGATCTGGTGTTTCACTGTGGAATCGCACAATCCATGATCAGCTATAGTCTCTTAAGTATGAGTAACACGTATAACATCTTATCAATGAAATGAAATGGGTTGGAGGTGTTGCCCATTACAGTCGATTCCAGTACTTCAATGGCTAATCTGTTAAACGTCGCGGTTCCTTAAAGTACTAACTTGAACATCAAGAAAAGTAGTGTTGAATCGCAGAAAAAAACATAAGATTAGCAGGGAACTTGATGACAAGAAGAACTCAGAAAAAGAAAACCTATCAAATTACCGCTTCGACGCGTTTTTCCCATTCTTCAGGATTACCAGAAAGTGTATCTTTTATACGATTCATAATTTCACCAAGTTCTTTGGCCGAAGACACCTAAAACACATGAGACAATGCATACTAATAGCAACATTCTTACCGAAACTGACATTGACGGTACAAACGACTGTCGGAATACATCTTCATCCACAGCACCCGCTCCTACAAAAAAAAAAATCAGTGAATTAAGTTTAGTTAAAATAATATAACGACCATGTGTGTCGTTCCCAAAGAATAGTGAACAATAAAGAAAATGCATTAATGATGTATAGTAGCTAGCAGTGGAATCTAGGACTCGAGTTTTCGTCCCATTTGGGACTCATCAGCTTGGTGTACCTGCCTACCAGTGAGCAATTTTGTTCCCACTACGACTTAAACAACAACAACAATAATAATAATAAACAAAATGGATGGACAAAAAATTATGAATGAACAAAAAAAATCAATGGAATATGAGAATGAAGAAACATAAATCGATACCTGATGATGATCTAGATCGAGAATTTTCGACAGATAGGGTGTTATTTATCATATCACACTATCGAAAATCATCACCACCACCACCATTACGCTGATTACACACACATCAGTAGTAAAATGATTTCAACAAAGTGGAATGAAAGATTTTTAAAAAAGACAATAGATGTACAAACATAAGAAATACATTTTTATTTATTTATTTATAAATCATGCCAGTGAAACATGTGCATAAAGTAGTTGATGTGTTTATAATATCAGTAGTAAGAAAGTGACAAACATGCACAACAGTAAAATGTTATTGTGATAGAGGAAACTACCTTGTGTATCACCGGCGGAGCGTTTCCGCACAGATTTTCCACCTGAAGATGGTAGTATGTAAGATTAAATGCAAAGATGAAATTAATTGTTGAAGATTTTTACATCAAGGAATTCATTGCTCTGAATTACTTAATCAAGAATTATGAATTGCATGCATTGAAAACAGAAAGAGTAGAATTATAGTAATAGGAAAAAAATAACACAGATACATATGAAAAAGAATATTATGCATACCTGAGACTGAAGCGCTTTTGGATAAAGTTCCAAGTTTACGTTCAACGCCATCAGCAGCAGAGTTGGACATAGCAGTAGTCACAATAACGGTTATTAATCTGAATAATGGATATAAAAATTTAATGTGATATAATATTGGCAGATTGGTAAACTGGAAAATAGAATTTAGAAAATTAACCAACTGTCTACTCTTACATTTTCGTAAACTCCAAGCCTATTCCTATAAGATGGGTTAGTTATACAGGACGGTAAATTTCAAATCATTTACAAATTGCACTGTTTATGTTGATATCTCTTACAGTTGAGCAGTTTTTCAACTTTATTAACTGGTTACTCACAAATGACTATAAACCAGTGGGCTATGGGTTCGAACCCCGCTCCACCTACCGAAATTTGGGCAGCCAAGTATTACTAAACCTCACACGACAGATGTGACTCATTGCCTATTGCATGAATGTGCACAAGGCAGATGAGTGCATTTCGATTTTAGATTACTCAAGAGTAACCAATTTTATCTTGTTAACTCCTGAGTGCTGACTGAATTCTGTCGACCATATTGGAATATGGTCACCAAGCTAGGAGACTCACTTCTAAAGTTTACTTCAAGTGACATTAGTTGGTTGGAGGTAACCAGCAAGGAACCCTGAACCTAGGTTTCATACCTGTTGATACTCGTGGGAAAGGCGTACCCGCAGCCACACTACAAAATGATCAACTGAATTCGGTTAGCTTTTAGGACTACAGGAGGTCACTAGTGGATCGAATAGTACAATGGTAAGGTTACTAATAGCGCCACTGAGTGACGCCGGTTTTAATCTCTGATGGCGGACATTAGTGCCTTTGAGGTTGCAGATATACCCAGCTGATGAGTGTTAGTAAGCACTAAACCAGCTGCCAACCGCCTTCAACTAGCAAACACCAATCACAAATTTTCAACTACCTAACCGTGGTGTCAGCACGTTTTTTTTAGCTATCCAGCCAAGATCCCATAGTGTAATCTCTGATACAAATGTGTTGTGTCCAATCACGCTTATCTGCAGATTTCGGTAGTTACATAAGAGTGATCTAAGCGCCGCTCTTTTGGGGTTGAGCTCATCCAGAGTTTACCACAGTACTCAGATGACTTTGCTCTGGCTACTGAAATCTATAGGTCAGTTTCTCACTGCTCATGTTGTCCAGGTCTGCGGGGCAGCACCGATTGGTAAGTGGAAACTTTAGATAGCATACCCCAAAGTCTGTAGCAATGTCACCGATGCAATTACCCTTTTCAGGATAACAATGCAACTCAATTTCGCACATTTTTCTCATGTACTCGGCTATAAGCCCCACATGTGAAGGATTATGATATTACCCGGTTGCACAGGCCACAGTAGTCAGAGTGGGGTGAAAACCAGAAACGCATGGCTTGATAGTGCCTAAATCAATGAGCCATGGTGATAATTAGTGGATTCATTTGATGACCCATGAATCGCATATCTTTTTTCATTTTTTTTATTCCATCATTAAACTGACTGCTTCAACCTTTTCTACTTTCTGACGATATGTTATGTGAGGAACTGGTTCGACTGAGACTAATCAGTAACGTGAAGAAAGAAAAACAGTGCAATTATCTACCACTTCAAATGACATCAACTGTCAAATCCCTGTAGTTCAATGATCCAAGATAAAAAGCTTACAACTCAAAGCAAGCGTTTACGAGATTTACAGTTCAGAGTACACCAAAATGCGACCGCACAAAAGTCCCGGCATTACACCGAGTAACACCAACTATGTGACGGTTATTGGCAAGACATAGTTACCTAAACCTCGGTAGGTAGAGATGGGTTTGAGACAGACAGATAAGATGAAAATAGGACCAGATATTACTTCGTAATGGCCCAGGTTACCACATCTCATTTCGATGCATAAAGGGAAAAAGCACAAGGATGAAAAATAAAAAATAGAGAAGTTAGTGGCAAAAAGTAGCGATAAGAATGCGACAATAATGAAAGGTAACATGATTAGGATGAGGATAATGTGTGGATACGTCTGTGCCACTAGCATCGATTTTGAGCCACTTCGTCTAGAGTCTCTTACAACTGGTTTCTGTTGTCAGGTGGATCCCAACCATGAAGTTCATATTTCCCTACATGGGCTGGATTAACAGTCAAAGATTTCAAGCACTGATGTTATGTTTTAGTCTGACCAACCCTAACCTTCTTCCAGCCTGAATGTATTTCAGCTAACGTTGTGCAACGCAGTGAACAGTGACTAGGCTACGTAACATATGTCTCAGTCACTTGAGTCGATGAAGGTTTACAACCTCACAAACTGACTTTCCTCTCTTCCCTAAAACTACGTGACGTCTACATCACTGACGTGGTGACACCATGACACATGGCCTCTGCTATGAAGGCAGACGTGGTCGAATACCTGAAGCCTTCTCATACACTATATCTTGAAACGTCGTGTTTCGCGGTCAGAGCCGAATTCATAAAACTGCAACGCAGTACACACGACCCTTAATTGACAATCGGATAACACGGTGGAACTATAAACGCTTAAGTTGTTGAAAGCAAAGCGAGTCATTTGTATCCAAACTGAGATTTCGTTTTTCACTGACCTAATAGGGTTGATCCGACTTCCTAGGTAAGAGATGTCATCAATTCGGTCTCCACTGTTAGACAGGGCGCCAATAAAGACCAGTTCTGGAAAAACAATTTGTATTTAGGTGGCAAAAAACTCATTTTAACCATCCCCAAATCACCACTCAAGGGGTGTTGAAGACCGCATATTGTCATACAGACAAAATCAATGTAGAACCACGCACACAAGTTCATCGGTGCAAGTCGTCACACCTCCCAGTAGCACATAAAGAAAACGTGGATATCAGAAAACAAAGTTGTGTGACAGAATAAACAATTTGGAGATGAAGGTTAGTGAAAATAGTCAAGCCCTAGAAGACATCAAGGAGTGAATACATCTGTGCGACTGAGACCGATTTTCAACTGTCTCACACCACATACTCTTCAACCACTGGTCTCTGTTGCCAAGTGGACCCCAACCGGCTAGTTGGCATCTCCCCACATGGCTCGAACCAACAGTCAACGACATCATTCAATGATTCCATGTTTTATTGTGGCCGCCTAGAGCCTTTTACCAGCCTGAACCTACTTAAGCTAACATTGTGCAACGAGGCAGACGGTGACTAGGCATGAGTAAAACATGTCCTAGATACTTGAGTCGAAGGTTCATAACCGCATCAACCGACTTTTCTCTAAAATCCTACGCCAGGCAGAGGTTTTGGATAGAAGTGAAAGGGCGAAAACGAATGTCCAGCGCTTATTGCCGGATTGGTGGATACTGAAGGTTCAGTTGAGGTGGGGGTGGGGTGTAAAACCCTGATCCCAAACAGATGGTACTCATGGGCTCCAGGTTCCAGATGGAACGCATAGCATATGAACCTGTTTTGGTCACTATTTTGGTAACCATAAGAATACAGCTCCTGATGTTGCTCCACTGCCGTCTGGATTAGACTCAGTCAAAGACTTGGAAAGTGGTCCCCCAAAACAACCAGCTGGTTCAGTCTGGGAGCTCGGGCAGTATCTCAGCCGCCACATAAAATGTGAGATTACAATCACAATGAACTTTTCTGGAAACATTCAAACTTTCCGCACCACAAACACTATAACTATTTAGTGTTATTGAGCATCCTGGATTCCACTGCTAGCTACTGCCCATCATTACTATAACTATTTATTCAATTTACTGCTATTATTTGTTTTGGTTTTTACATACGAACTGCATTTTTCACTATTACCATTTTCGCCTTTGTCTTGATCTTCACTTCACTCAGCTGCTCTCTACTGCTTAGTTTTCTGGTCTGTCTGCACTATTCAGAGTCGCTAAACAGTTGCCCCCCCCCCCCCCATAAAACTGTCCTTTAATGCGAATCTGACAGCTATCCTGAAACCACTCATACAAGATCCCAGTGAAGTGTTTCAAATTAGCTCCCCATCCGTCAGGTGGAAAAAGAATTTTTATGTGCTTTTATTCAAGGGCTGTGTGGCATCGGCAGCCGGTCTCCCTGGTGCCCGTGTGGCACAAAATGCTCAAGCCGAAGCTGCAATACTCGGCTGGATCCCCATCAACAGTCATCTGTATACTGTTAGGTTAGAAGTTTCATCTCAACTAAGAAGTAACGATGTCTTTGTCATCTTTGTCTAAGAATCTGACGGATTGTAGCCCGGCTGCAACCAAGAATGAATTCCATCATCAACTGAGTGACCGCAACCAAGTACACTCGACGGAGGAGAGTCGTTTAGGTGCCCAATGGGGACTAGTCGGCCGCAGGTAGGATAATGAAAATCGTCATCTTCAACTCTGCGCGGATCACAATCTATTTCCAGCCGTCAACAACTTCCAGTACAGCCATCGCTGTTGTGCTACTTGGAGTTCTCCCTCTGCTACTCAAGTAGATAATATTGCAATCAGCTACCGATGGCCTGGGTACATACAGAAGTTCCGCTCCATATGGAGTATTTGTCTGGACTCTGATCACGCCTTAGCGTCTGCTAAGGGTAGTCATCAAAATCATCGTCCGAAACAGGTCGGTGCAACCAAATTAGTTGCACCTAACATTGCAGCCAAATACCTGTTCGCCCTAACCTCGCCTAGTTAACTAGTTCACTAGTTACTAGCCTGTCCTAAGCCCGGGTAAAGAGGGAAGGTTTGTCATACCGCTAGCAACCCTACCTCGTAAAACTAATCCAACCGCTACAGAAACTTCAAAGCACAAACAAAATATGAAACATAAAAATAAACTTATTCCTCGCTGGAATCGGAGAGACGAAATGACGCCGGTTGGTGAAAGCCTTCGGGAAACAAATTGGCCGATGTGTCTCCCCTCTCTTGATGAAAGCCAAAGTAAGGGTGGGGACATGGAATGTCCGCACTATGTTTGAACCTAGCTGACAAGGCTGCTCAGATTGCAAAGGAGATGAGAAGTTATAGTATTGAAGTTCTAAACTGTAAATCTGCGAGAGCAGGTGGAATGGAAGTGGACTCTCCAAACTGTCAACTGGAGGAGAGTCAATAATCTACTCCGATATTGTCATCCAGACGACAACCATGAGCACACTGAGTTTTGGAGTGGCTATCATGATGTCCCCCTCCCAAGAGTATCGAAGCCTCCCTCTCAAGCAGTGGGAACCAATCTCCTCCACGATCATAACATCAAGGTTCAACTCAAAAGGAAGGAAAGTCACAATCATTCAATACTACGCACCTACAAATAATGCAGATGAAGAGAAGAAGGAGAAATTCTACATACAACTGCAATCAGCACTAGACAAGACAACATCCAGTTGGCGACATCAAAACTCATTCTAATGGGCGACATGAATGCCAAACTGGGAGCGGACAACACAGGAAGAGAACTAACCATGGGTCGAGAAGCTCTCGGTGAGGTGATGAACGAGAATGGAGAATTGTTTGCAGAATTCTGCACATTCAACGATTTGGTGATTGGAGGCACAAGGATACCCACAAAGCGACATGGATTTCACCAGACACCTGACACACTGAAAATCAATCAGGTCGACTTCATGTCAATGTGAAGAAAGTGGAGACGCAGCCAGCCTACTTGACACAAGATCAAGAAGAGGAGCAGATGTAGGTGGTTCACACAACTCACTATCTAGTGCAAGGAATCTGACTTCAAAATCAAGTTGAGAGCCTTCAAGGAAGTTGGGGATAATAGACCGCAGTTCAAGTTGAACACCCAGAACACAAACTGAACTGAAGGACAAAACTACAAACGACATCTTCACGTCAGCCATCAAGACGAAATGGGAGATATCGAGCAGCATCCCTGAAGAAACCTGTGTGGATGAACACAGGGACTCTTTGAAAGAGATGTGGAAAGGAACCTGCGTAGCCGTATTACGAAGGAAAAGGAAACACGACTAGGAATGGATCTCGACGGACACATGAAAGCTGATAGAGCAGGGAGAGGAAGATGGTGATGGTGAAGCAGAAGATGAACCAGTGCAGTGCAAGGATGAACAACGAAAAGAGGAACTGAGTACAACGTATAAAACACTACACTGGACAAAGAAGTGAAGAAGAAGAAGAGTACGCACAAAGACAAAAGACACTTCTACGACACACTGGCAAGTGAAGCAGAACAGGCTGCAGGCTGGTAGGAGAGAGGGAGATCTGACAACATTATATCAAATAACCAGGTTGCTATCTGGTAGGGAAGAGATCAACACAGACGAAACCAATGAAAGATGATGGAGGAAATCTAATTACCAAAGCAGAGAAACAAAGGAAATGATGAACTGACCACTCCAAAAAGCTCTTGAGTCGACCACCACCTGCACCTAGTCCAGAAATACCACCTGCAGCCCAACCACAGAACTACAAGTGAACACAAGCCCTCCGAGGAAAGTCAAAGTCCTGAACGCCACAAATCTACTGAAATGCGTGAAGGCAGCACGACCAGATGGAATCCCGTCAGAAGCACTGAGAACGGACGCAGGGACAACAGAGGACATGCTCACACCACTATTGCAGAATGTCTGGAAGGAGGTAAAGGTACTTACTGGTTGATTGGAAGGGCTACCTTGCCAAACTCCCGAAGAAGGGAGACCTAAGTGTTTGCAAGAACTGGTGCGGAATCACTCCCCTGTCCACACCAAGTAAAACATTAAGCCGCATTATCCTGGAGAGACTGAAGGATGTGCTGGATTTAACACTACGACTGGCACAGGCTGGCTTCAGGAAGTACAAATCATGTGCGGACCAAACAGCAACGCAACGCTTTGCATCGTCATAGAACAGAGTATAGAATGCCGTTTAGTCAACTCTCTACCTCAACTTCATCGACTTTGAAAAGGCCTTTGACAGCGTCAACCGAGAAGTAATTTGGCAGTTGCTACAACACTATGGAATACCCCAAACCTTTATCAACCTCATTCAACAACTATATGAAGACGCCACATGCCAAGTAATTCACAATGGGAAGCTCAGTGATGCTTTTGAAGTGAAGACAGGAGTAAAACAAGGCTGCCTCTTGTCAGCTATGATCTTCCTGATTGTGATGGACTGCATCATGCAACAAAGAGTGATGAGCGAGAAGAGGGGCATACGCTGTTTGACCGATGAAAAGAGCTTAGAAGATTTGGATTTCGCCGATGACTTATGTTTAATGTCCCACAAACTTGAAGATCTACAGTCAAAATGCAAGAAGTTGACAGAAGAGGTGAGGCAGCGAAGACAGGACTTCAAGTGAATGTAGAGAAGACAGAGGTGATGAAGATACCCAACCAACAATACCAACAACAACAACAACAACAAGCTGCAATCACTGTGAACCGAAAAAACCTAAAGGAAGAAGTCTCTTTCACCTATCTAGGCATGGCAGCACCGTTTGAACTACAGGCAGCATAGGCACAGATGAGGAAGTCAAAGACAGGATCGCAAAAGCAAGACAGGTGTTCACTAGGCTGAAACCAGTGTGGAGATCTACTGCACTCAACTCAGCATAAAGCGTGAACAAGATCGGGATTTTCAACACCAACACCAACACCAAGTCAGTGCTTCTATATGATGGTTGAGAGACTTGGTGCGTTACGATTTCCGAGAAACCCCAGACATTCATCAACAACTGCCTACGCTCGTTACTGAAGCCCAGATGGCCAGAAAGAATCAGCAACAAGGAACTCTGGCTGGGGTCGAGCCAACCAAGAAGCTGTCGCTCGACAAATATGCAGAAGGAAGTGGAGATGAGTTGGGCATAAACTGAGAAGACCGACTGGGGACATCACGCGTCAGTCCAGGTGGTCGAGTGGAATCCCCATGGGAAGCGATGAGTTGGGCGTCTGAGTTGAGGGTGACATGGAGGAGATGGTGTGAGGAAGAAATGAGAGGTTGTGGGCTGTCGTGGAGGCAGGTTTAAAAGACTTCCGAGAACAGGGTGCACTGGAGACATGCTACTGAAGCCTTACGTTCCATTAGGAACCCAAAGGGACAAATAAATAAATAACTGATTCGAGCTAGATTTAAGGCTAGCTACTGATCCTCCGGTGTGGACCAAATTGCAACGCTTCGCATCATCATAGAACAGAGTATAGAATGCCGTTTAGTCAACTCTCTACCTCAACTTCATCGACTTTGAGAAGGCCTTTGACAGCGTCGACCGAGAAGTAATTTGGAAACTGCTTCACTACTACGGAATACCGCAAACCTTTATCAGCCTCATTCAACAACTATATGAAGATGCCACATGCCAAGTAATTCACAGTGGGAAGCTCAGTGATGCTTTTGAAGTGAAGACAGGAGTGAAACAAGGTTGCCTACTATCACCCATGATATTCCTGGTTGTGGTCGACTGGACTGGATCATGCAGCAAACAGTGGGGAGCGAGAAGAGGGGGATACGCTGGCTGGATTGCGGAAAAGAACCTAGAAGACTTGGATTTCGCCGATGACTTGTGCCTGATGTCACATAAACTTGAAGATCTACAGGCGAAAACTAACAAGTTGATAGAAGAGGCTGGGCAGCGAAGACGGGACTTCAAGTGAAATTAGAGAAGACAGAAGTGATGAAGATACCGCACCACCAACAACAACAAACTCCAGTCACCATCAACGGGAGAAACTTAAAGGAAGTAACCTCCTTCACCTATCTAGGAAGCAGTTTCAACTACAGGCGGGACGGACGAGGACGTCAAAGTCAGAATCGGAAAAGCAAGACAGGCCTTCATTAGACTGAAACCAGTGTGGAGATCTTCTGCACTCAGCATGTGGAACAAGATCCGGATTTTCAACACCAACGTCAAGTCAGTGCTTCTGTATGGTTCAGAGACTTGGCGCGTTACAAAAGGCATTTCCAATAAACTACAGACATTCAACAACAACTGCCTACGCTGGCTCGTTACTGAAGATCAGATGGCCAGAATAATAAGAATAAGCAACAAGGAGCTCTGGGAACGAACCAACCAAGAACCTATCACGCAACAAATATGCAGAAGGAAGTGGAGATGGATTGGGCACACACTGAGAAGGCCGAATGGAGACATCACGTGTCAGGCCCTCGAGTGGAATCTCCATGGGAAGCGACGAGTTGGACGTCCTAGGGTGACATGGAGGAGGTCGTGCGAGGAGGAAATGAGAGCTTCTGGGCTGTCGTGGAGCCAGGTTCAAGAGATTTCAGAGAACAGAGTGGAATGGAGACGTGCTACTGAAGCCCTATGTTCCATTAGGAACCCAAAGGACTAATAATAATAATAATAATACTGATCCTCCAGAAAGTGTAGTTGAGCAAGACCACATGAAAATAACAAGAAGGGCTGATTATGGCTTGGAAGAACGTTTCGTTAATAAAACTGGGTTTCTGAGAGCTCCCTGTAATTTCTTGACGGCCGTTGGGCCATTTTAGAGGATAGCGAGCACATTGGTTTGAGTAAGTCTCTTACGCGAGACAGTATACACAAGCACCGTGAGGCTAGGTGGTCAGGTGAGATGGAAGCAGCAACTGTATCTGGCAATAGTCCAAGGCTGTCCCAGCTCATCTGAGCGACTGGAAGCTAGAAACCTGGTATCAGTGAGACAGTCTTTAAGGTACGTGGTACCCCAATAAACAATCTTCAGGGACCTCTGGAAGGCTGAGCGGAGCACTTCAAAAACCAATTTATCTGGCTCACTGCTCCAGAATCTTCAGTTTTAGTGCATCGTGCCCCATGGCCAGCTAACACTGACCCACTTAACAAAGAGGAGGTCAATAAGGAACTCCAGGTTCTGAAATGCCACAAGGAACCCAGTCCAGACAATTTACCCCGGGCTCTTTCTAAAGTTGGAGGAACGACTCGTCAGGAAACTGACTAGATTGTTCGAGGTGTGGTAGACTGATTGTTCCATCACTCTGGAATGAGATCATCATTGTGCCCATCTTTAAAAAGGGTCTGTTTAATACATGTGATAATCATCGAGGTATCAGTCTGTTACCAGTCGCATCGAAAATATTGGCCGCTATCGTACTTCGCAGACTCTGCAAAATACATGACAATATGATTCGCGATGAGCAGGCTAGGTTTCGTTCAGGTCGTGGGTGCACTGATCACGTGTTTACCCTCCACTAAATGCTTGAACATCGTCAGATATATTGCACGCCAATAATGGCTGTTTATTAACAAGAGAGCTGACTTCGATTTGTTGTACAGTTGTACTCTGGAATCGTCTGTTAAAGGGGGAGGCATGCCTGAGAAATTTACTAACACCTAGAAAGCCCTATGTAATAACACATCAGGTACAGTGAGGGCATATAACCACCTATCTCTATTATTCCAAACTAGCAGCGGGGTTAGGTAGGGTTGCCCGGTTTCTTCATTCCTCTTTAACTTTACGATCGATGACATTTTTGAGACAGCTCTGAAGGAGGTGATTGATGGAGGTGTAGATCTACTACCCGGAGAACGGCTATTCGACCTTGAATGTACGGACGATATCATTTTACTGTGCGATAACACAGGCTACTCAAACCGCACTTATTCAGTGGAGGATGTGTCTGCGAGTATGGTATGTGCTTTGCACCACCGAAGTCCAAAGTAATTTTGCAAGATTGGTAGGCGCCTGTGCATGCACTCACCCTCGGTAGTGAGCCATGCAAAGTAGTTGAAAAGTTTGTGTATATGGGTAGTTGTGTGAGTGCTGGTAGAGGTGTAATGCAATTTCTAATCGCATATCAAAAGCCAGAGTGGCATACCCCAATCTCGGCTACCTTCGGCGCCATCGCCACGTTAGTCAGACCGTATAAAGTCGGATTTACAACGCTTCGGTGAACGTCGTTCTGGTGTACGACTGCGAAACCTGGCCTCTTCGAACTGAGGATGTGCGACGGCTCTGTATATTCATTGTCTTTCTACAACTGCTCGTATCCGGTGGCAACACCATGTAAGTAGTTCTGAAATACGAAAATGTGTGTTTGAGCATGATGGAGATCATCACTCAATAAGTGAAATTTGCAAACACCGGCTTCGGCGGTTTCCACGTGTTACGCATGTCATCCAAACGGTTTCTATAGCGTTCATTGTTTGCTACCCCTGTGAAAGGATGGAAGAATCAGAGGAGTGGTCAGCGTATGGCGTGGTACCACGGGATGAAGGATAGTTGTATCGAGTTGGTGCATCACAGCTCCCTCATCATCATCAATATCAACGGTCCGAGTTGCCACAGCTTATATCAGTACATCAAGTAAGAAGGCAGTGAGGCACAAGATGAAGATAAGAAAATCCAGTCAAAAGAAATATAAAGCACGAAACGAGAGAAAGGAAGAATGGGTTGGTTCCGAGAGATATCGCGACTCAGTGGCTTGAGATGTTATCAAATATGGCTAAGTATCGAAACCAGTGGCGGTCATCCTGTTGCTTCTTCTGTCTTCTGCTGCTGAGATGTAATGAATGTTTCGTTTCGACTGGTTCATCCTTCTAATCATTCTATTTTTATTGTTTTTCTTTCATCTACTTCCCCTCACTTTGTCTTCATATTGTTCTTGTATAATTTTGTGCGCCGCATTTCTTGGTACCCTTGTTGTACTACGTTTGTGTTCTAATAATATGATAAATAATAAAAACCTGACTGCGTTACTGTTATAGTGACACTGCGATACACGGTCTATGCTACGAAGGCAACGATGGTCAAACACCAGAAGGCTTCTCATGTACTCTACCCTTAATGGCCATGTTTCACAGCCATAGAGCGAACAGTAGCACAAAAGACTCAACCCTCAATAGGCAATCGGTAGTGCCATAGATGGCGTAAGTTGGAGAAAGTCGAGTGAGTCTTTTGTATTCATGCAGAGATTTCGTCGGCCACTGACTCACCACGGCTGGTCTGACTTCCCAGGTAAATGAAATGGTCAACACATTCAACCGCTTCGTTTTCCATTGTTAGATGGGGAATCACTGCAGATCAGTCCTGGAGCAACAACTTAAATTCAGGTGGCAAGTAACGCATCCCAAACATTCTTAAATTGAAACTCAAGGTGTTAGGAAGATTGCACCTTGTCAGCATCTTCACCTAAAAGAAATATATCATCTGTATGCTGTAGATCTACCAATGATTCTCCTATACGATCATTTCCTGTGAAATCAGACGACAAGAGGAAGACCTCTATGAAAACATACATGACGAAACTGAACAGGAATGGAGACGTACATAGCTCACCTGACAACTCACTATAAGCTGACACGCTCACGGGTGTTCGAGCGATGCACTTATTTGGTACCCCTTTTACTGACAGACACTGCCATAAGACCTCTCGATCGACAGAGTCAAACACCATCTTCAGGTGGAGAAATACAGCTAGTGTCGTGGGATAAGCATCTTGGGGTATTTACGGAATCCCATCCCATCAAACCGACAACGGTGATTATCTGTTGCAATTTTGCCCGACGATCACTTATCTCTGGTCAGCACTAACTTCAAGCATAACAAGAGACAGTCTCACATGGTGTCTATCAACAACAAAACAACAATGAACACATCATATTGTTATAAGCCAGCGTTGGAGAGGATCGGTAGAGGAATGTTGCTCTTTGTGGAGCACCTATTTGGACTCCAATCACGCGATCGTGCGGAGACATGCATGTCTGTGCCCTACTGGTGACAGGGAAACGACAACAATAAAGCCTATGTGCTCGATTGGAACATGAGAACGTCAAGTACGTATTTAAGGAAGAGTTAGCTAAGTATTTATCTGGGCGTGACAGTAATGCCCATCCTGAGGAAACCCGGTGTGATATTAAATCTCCTACAGAAACAGCAGTAACAATAGTTGGCAACCTACACCCGAACGCTAGCAAAAGTCATTGGATTTCTGCAATGTCATCCAAAACGACTGATGCGAGGATACTCATTCTAGTAGGCTGTGATTATTATGAAGAGCGAAAGCAACTTGAACATAAATTGATCAAGAGTCTTCGCAACGAACACCAGCAGTACGGGGTAGCGAGAGAGATGGATAAGTCATCACAGTTGAGTAACACTCGGGAACTATTTGGGTTTATTAAAGATACGGGCAAGAAGAAGAAAATAGTCAGTGAAAACATCGCCAGAAAGGATGGGACGCTGGCATTCTTTCGGGGTAAGTGCCAAGAACCTCTGAAGGATTAGATTCGTGGAGCTACTAGGTAGTGAATAGGAATCAGAGTTAACCTCATCATACTGGTCTGAATGACTAACAAAAACAATGTAGAACCTCGCAAATACGTGGATCAGCTCAAGTTGCCATACTTCACAGAGGTGCACAAAGAACAGGTGAATAGAAAAAGAGGATGAAGTGTGGGAGGAGAAATAATCTGAGGATATAGGTTAGTGCGAATATTCTAGCTTCAGGAAAGGTGAAGGAGTGCATACATTTGTGCCATTGTAACCGGTCACCAAGAAACCCTAACCACTAACCCCTATCGTCTCCTAGGACCTCGGCCACGGAGTCTGAATCTCTTAACACAACTCAGAGCAACAGTCGGAAACGATTAGTGTCACATATTGGTCCGGTCACCCTAAACCCTCTTCCAACATAATCTGGCTTCCCTAGCATGGCATATCGACGCAGGCACTGGCTCCTCATCCACAGTACATGTACAAGTCGTATCAGTCGACTGATGTCCACAAACTCATCAATCGACTAAATTGCCTGTCTTTCTCAGTACCCTTCAATTGACTTCAATATTGATTATGCGGCAATTTCACCATATGCGAGCAATGTTACAAAGACATCTGTGATCAGTACTCCGTAATCACGTGCGTCTTCTACTTTTAACGGCCATGTCTCAGCCATACAGCATGACAGAACAGACTGCAGTGCAATATATTTGTCCTTTGATAGATAGTCACATACCTCACCGGCGCCCCAGATGACTCAAGTTAGCAAAATGCCAAACGAGATTTCGGTATCCGAGCTGAGATTTCGTCGGCAATCAGCCCATTAAGTCGGCTGATGCATCTCCCCAAGTAAGTGAAGTGGTCGACACATTCCACCAATTCACTGCTTATCCTTAAACTGGGACTATCTTTAGACTAGTCCTGGAGTAGTAGATTACATTCGCAGATGAGAAACGCATGCCAAACATACTCAGCTTTCTGCTCATAGTGTTCAGAAGACATTGCATAATGTCAGCGTCTTCACCAAGCAGCATGGTAGTCTCTGCATACTTCAAATCAACCAGATGATCTCTAGCGGGTAGATGAATCCCTGTGAAGTCAAACGTACGTAAGGTTATGTAAATAACAGAGTTGAAGAGGAACGATGGTACTGAGTAGCCCTTCAGTGTAGTCTCAGAAACCTGGCGGGCTAACCATCGAGTGCACAAGTTCAGCGACATACAAATTCAGAGGAACGCTAGAGAAAATTATTTCGTCTACGGTCAAGTTAACATCCGAATTTGTACTAAGTGTTAAGAACATTGAGAGGTCAAGTACTCTGTGGTAATATATGGCTACAAAACAGATATCTATTAAACTAAGCACTTCATTGCCGAAGTTAGACCTGACGTATTAAAAACAGATGGTAAATCAGCCTCTGTTACAAGCTGCCAACTTTGCATAGTGGTTAAGCTTGAAATGGATCATTTAGCATATGCTGACTACAGTGTGTAATGTATCCAAAACCGTATTCTACTTCCAATTTACAATCGCATATAGCCTTATGTTCACCGACAGTCTTTTATAACTAAAACAAGTCTATTCTTTGTCTGAAGAGGCATCAGACTACATTTTTCTCTTGTTTTCTCTCTCGTGTTTTCGTGATGGTTAACACGACTATCACCAAGAAACTCAAGCATACTCCTATTTGCTTCCTTCCAACAACTTACCTACAACCTACTACAAATGCTTATTTCTGAAACCCTAGTATTCCCAGAAGGTTGACTAGAGATTGGTAATATCTAGACCAGATTTTTGAAGAAAGTTATTTCGCCAGTTGCACCCGCATAGTATGCGCATTGATGCATGGACTATTTATCCTTTTTACATAAGTTTTGAAGATGAAATCATTAACTTTGAAAATTAACGGTGAAATTAGACGAACCTACCGAAGCCAAAGCTATATCCAGTCAATAGGGAGAGGTAGTTGCATGCTTTGAAACTACCCACTTGTTTATCATGACACTGAACGAAATTCGTGTGAGACCTCTCCTCTAAAACAGCAATCCCAAAACGCAGTCCTTTTCGAATGATTGAAGTCAGTCTAGTTACCTACGAAATACGACTGTTAGCTTTTGATGTTAGAGCATTCATCAATCAGGCAATATGAAAACCCAGTATGCATAGTTCAAAAAAAATTGTTCTAAACAAGCTTGATAATAGATTTACATTTCTGCGACTCATATGAACAGTACGCCAGCTATTTTTGAATACCAGTACCTATTGCTCGTTAATTATATTTTTCATTTGTGGATACCCTTTCGGTTCATTATTATGTTTTTGTTCACTTTTATGTTGCGTGAATGAATTTAGACCTCACGATAAAAGCATTTTTGTTGAGTTAACAGCTGTCTCGAGTCTTATAACCTTTCCCAAGCCACCAGATTCATCCATTTGTAAGTGTCTTATAATTTATTGCAGGAATCTGAGTAGTCGCTTTATTAACCAAGTTGAAAGCTAATCGCACTTTTATTGGCGAATGATCTAGTTTCTCCCATAATGCATGGTTTCGAATTCATACCCAACTTACTGAACTCAAAAATTTCTTCTGATTACAAAGGATCCAAAAAACTCCATAAAGAAGGAATAGAATAAAAAAAAGACACTTGAAGCGATTCTGAAACATGAATTCTACACAATACATCAATTCTCATTAGGAGTGGATACAAGCAAAATAGAAAAATGGTGGAGCGACTGTTGGGTAGTTTCGAAAGCAAGATGCATCAATGCTTTTGCACGTGAGGTGTTCCATGCTCCACGAAATGCGACAATACTTCAAGAAGTGGTAGAAAGGAAGACTTAAAGCAGACAAACTTAGTAACTTTTACCCTTCATGTATATGTAAAACTTAGAGGAAAATTCCTAGGTAACTGCTTTGCAAAAGAAACCACCGCTATTTCAGTAATGTAATCATCTTTACAGAATATTTCATGACTAAAATGAGACAGAAGATTCAGTGTGCCAGAGCCCCAAATCAGCATCCCCATTGCTTAGGGAGTAAGTGGGCCCCAGATGTTCTCAATTTATAGACAGATCAAATGTAATACCATATTTCATCGCAGAAACAAATTTTACAGATTTGACTGTGTCTACACTGAATAAATTCGAGTGGTTTATAACAGCGTATAGATGCAAACAGCATTTTTCAAGCAAACATAGAAAATTAAATGCCAAAAAATATTTCATCTTCCTCCTTATTGCATTAAGAGCATAAATAATGCTTACTTTGGCTACTGAAAATCAATAACGTCCAAATGAGCGGGGAAGTTGAAAACGGTAGCCAATATGTTGTTTTTTGGATTCAGACAATTAACCATTGAACATATTCAATCCAGGATCCAATACTTTTTTACGAGGTTATATGAATGAACTGACTACCTCGCGCTCATTTCTAGGTGTTGCGGGATGGTTCTACGTCTTTTACAGATTCTAATACAAGCTTCAAACTTCTTGTTGTAGAATTAGTGAACGGCGGTTCCTGGGGTTCTACGTCTGTCTTATTGGAATACATTCTGAGTTTGGAATGGTCACAATTACCTTCCAGGCCCTGAAAAACCTGATTAGATAGAGATACGGTCATTAATTAATCTGGTCTCAAGGTAATATTACTGCACCTGATCTGGGGAAAGCTTCTAGGGTCCAGCCTATCGGTACCGTAGGACTCGAGGTGTGCGTCTAGCCTCCTTTTAAAAGTATCAAGGAATGGGACTTTAACAACTGCTGGAGGGAGTTCCACAGTTTACAGACCTTTATCGCAAGTGAGTTAGCACTGATCTTTGTGCGTGCCCTCTCATGCTCTATTCTTAATGATATATTTCATACAACATAGGTTACATGAATACAAACCAGTTTACAGGTTTGATCATTCTGGTAATGAGAAATGACTGTTATGTACATTGTTAAACTATACATTAGGTACCGTTATTCATGGCATATAAGAGGTGTGTTGAAGCAGGCTCAGTTCGAAATTAGGTTATTGTTTGAATCTTCCAACATTCTTGAAGGTGGTGTCGCATCACAGTCATGACCTTAGGGTTTGCGCGTTCGTCATAAGGTTCTGATAGCAAGGTGCACACTGACAAATGCGATCTCTAGGATTCTATTTGAATGCAGGACTGGTTAGGTAAACCTGAAAAGTGAATAAAAAAAGCGAGCAGCAGGCGGAATTTGAAATAGGAGCACAAGAATACGCAGGAGTAGATCGGCTATGATACATTTGGGTGAGTTCTTTGTACTGACTACAAAACTTACTCGGAGAAGTATCCAGAACCAACTGTTTAGAGGTAAGCTTAGGTGGAAAAAGATGAAGGTGCGCACGACGGTAATGAAAATTAGTCTGAACGGGTGACCCCTCAGGTCACGTTGCAGATTAAAGCTTACACGGGACACGTTGGGATAGAGGGGATTATGGGCAATATGATACATAGTGATCATATCCCCTCTGAGTACCGGGTGCAGCTGAGGAGCAACTAAGCGGTCTGGGTACGGTTTGTGCCGTAACCCAATCACTTTCCTTGTGGCGCTTCTCCGTACCCGTTCTAGGATGGCTATATCCTTTTTCAAGTATGGGGACATCAAGAGCGAGTGTGCAGTGCCTACACTGTGGTGAAAAGAGAAGGAGCTAGACACCCTAAAGTTCGCGGGAGGATTCCATAAGCCGTATTGCCTGCAAAGCGACAGTGGACTGAGGCTCCTAGCGTATCGTTTAGTGTAACTCCCAGATCTTATTCTGTGTTAGAGTGACAGATACTTATTTCACACAGAGAGTAACGGCAAGGACCGCCTTTATGTTTGTCCCCTATCATAATTCGACACTTCTTCGAGTTGAGAAAAAGCAGGTTTTCTGTAGTCCAATTAAGAATTTTTGTAAGGTCCTTGTAGCGTCACACACTTCCCCAAAATCAGTAGCCTAGGGTTTGATGACTTTCGACATTGATGCTGACCTTGATAGTTTAACTGGACTCGCTAAGCTGAAGGCACCCGGTCAAGCGTCCTCGCCATTTGGCACGCTGTCGTGTTACGTTGCATTGCTCGTATTCGACTCTCTAGCCAGTTAGTTGGAACGCATCGGTATTTTGGCATAACCATCCAAATATACTATTCCATCCGACTACGCTATCGTGTTCTTCCTTGGTCTCGTATTCGTGGGTATATAACAAGTTCGAATAATTAGTGATTGGTCTTTGTGTCTATCAAGTTCGCACCCAACCAATAACAAATATTGAATTGGTGAGCCTGTTCCATTTTATATTTGTTTATTGTTTTCATTTCGATAACATTTATGTATCCATTTACTACACTTTCTCATGTCCGACCACACTCCCAAGCTTATTCGTATTAAGCCGACTACGAACACGATCCAACTCGTGCCATATTGGCCAGACAATGCAGAAACATGGTTTCTGTATGCCGAGGCCGATTTTCGAGAACAGGTGTCTCAGATCCTCAATCTCGATTTCTTGCTGTCATACGGTCATTACCGCGAGAATTAAACAGGTATGTTACAGCAAACATGTTTAATCCTGAAGTAAGTGACCCTTATGCACTTCTAAAGGCCGCACTCTTGAAGAAAAGCGATCTCACAGATCGCCAACGTCTAGACGAATTGCTTCGTAACATCGAGCTAGGCAGCCACTCAGCTACTGAAGTCCTCGCACGCATGCGAGAAGTAATCGGTGCACGAACATTTGACGATGGTTTCTTCCGAGAACTATTTCTCTCGAAACTACCACAACCGGTGCAAACCGTGTTGGTGACACTCCAGTCAGTCCCACTCGACGACCTGGCAGCCTCAGCAGATAAAATACTGGAGATATCCAGCAGACCCGTCTCCAACGTATATTCTATCTGCGACAAACCAGAGCGCCAGGATTCAGAGGTGACCAAGTTGTGCAACTCTGTGAAACGGTTGCTACGATCTCGAAGTCCTAGATCACGTAGCACTTCACGGAAACGCACCTTGGCGCATCGCAGCAAGTCGTGTGGTAGCCCTAAAACGAAACCCAACAGGGTGGAAAACCCTGAATGGTGCTGGTTTCATAACACTTACGGGGATGAAGCCAGAAAATGTCGTAAACCATGCCGTTTTAAGAAGGACCCAAACTCGGGAAACGGTCACGCCGGCACGTGCTCACGGCAACCGTAGCCGGCGGAAAAAGCCGTTTGCTCTACGTCACCGACATTAAAACGAAAGTCCGCTACCTCGTCGACACCGGCGCAGAAGTTAGCGTTCTTCCAGCAACGACAAAGGAGCGTCATCTTGACCCATCCTTCAATCTTCAAGCAGCCAACGGCAAGGCAATCGCGACATTCGGGAGACGGTATGCCTACCTCAACTTAGGTTTACGCAAACCTATCCACTGGATTTTCCTCCTGGCAGACGTCTCTATGCCCATCATTGGCATAGATTTGCTAAACCATTACGATCTACTCGTAGATGCTCGCCGTCGACGACTGATAGATAACAGCACAAAGTTATCTATTGGCGGCACCACCTATGTAGGTCCGAGTTTAGCCATCGTTAGGACTAAACAATCAGACGACGCGTCCTACCAGGCAGTTCTGGAGAAATATCCAGAGTTACAGCAACCGAAGCACACTCTTCCGTGCATAACCAGCAATGTTATGCATCACGTCACAACCACAGGTCCACCTGTGGCATCCAAAGCGCGCCGTCTAGCCCCCGATAAGCTGCAAACGGCGAAAAATGAATTCGACCACATGCTCGACCTGGGCATTATCAGACCGTCGAACAATCCTTGGGCATCGCCATTGCACATGGTTCCCAAAAAGGATAGCAACGACTGGCGTCCAACCGGTGATTACCGAAGGCTCAACGCCAAAACAACTCCGGACTGCTACCCGATACATCAATACAAACCCTCGTACACTTTGCCTTTTTATATATATTTTTATATATATATATATATATATAAATCAATTTTTATTTAACATAAGATGAAATTTTATTTTTCGATATGTTGATATATAAATAATTCCCATTTTTACGCAACGTTTTCGTGGTATTAAAGACTTTTATTTATATTCCAGGTGCAACGAGCACTGGACGGAACGTCGAAAGGAACTGATGACCGCGACCGACTTCCAATTCGGTTTATTGTATTTTATTTAATCGCCACGACACCCTAGAATAAGGTTCAGACAACCAGGGGCCACCTCACGCAGTGAGCCCATCGGAAGAGTTTTACCAGTGGAGAAACCACTGGGTTTTTACTTCCGGCTGGTATCGTCTTAGGGTCCTCACGAACCCACTAGGGGGGGAGTGATCTGTAGCGTCATACACTTCCCCAAAATCAGTAGCCTAGGGTTTGACGACTTTCGACATTGATGCTGACCTTGATAGTTTAACTGGACTCGCTAAGCTGAAGGCACCCGGTCAAGCATCCTCGCCATTTGGCACGCTGTCGTGTTACGTTGCATTGCTCGTATTCGACTCTCTAGCCAGTTAGTTGGAACGCATCGGTATTTTGGCATAACCATCCAAATATACTATTCCATCCGACTACGCTATCGTGTTCTTCCTTGGTCTCGTATTCGTGGGTATATAACAAGTTCGAATAATTAGTGATTGGTCTTTGTGTCTATCAGGTTCGCACCAGGACAAATCCTAAATCCTCATGGAAGACACAAACATCCATTGGCCCCTATATTTCCCTCCAAATCGTCAGATCATCGACACATAATAGTGAATATGAGTTAAGGACCGCCGGTACGCCATTGATAAAAGCAAGAATAAGTGGCGGGCCCAGTAGAGAACCCTGAGGCACAGCATTCAGCATCGGGAACCAATTAGATAGAGATGAGCTAACTCTGACTGCACAACGGTGTACAGATAATCTCTAAGCCAAATTATTAATTTTCCGTGCACACAGGTGAGCTGCAGTTTCTCATCAAGGATATCATGGATTACCTTATCAAAGGCCTTGGAAAAGTCAGGTAAACAAATGTGGATAGGATATATTCTCCTCGACAGAGAATGTCAGGTGATTCCAAGCTATCAACAGGTTGGTCTTACATGGCCTTCCTGGTAGAAAGCCACGTTGGCAGTCGTTTAAGGTTGATTTCTTAAGTAAGTGATCACAAAATGAGCCATCTGCGACTCTCTCCATGACCTTCGCGGCTGAAGAGATCAGGGAGATCGGTTTGTAGTTGGAAGCAAGTAGTTTGTTTCCACCTTTATAAATTAGGACGACAGCCACCCGTCCCCCATCAGAGGGTAACCTGCCTTCCAGAAACGAACATTCGAAGGAGTTTGCTGGTGGGGTGCACAGAACTTCAGCGCACTCTTTGATTACTCTTGGGTGAGTCCCATCAATTCCTGGAGACTTATTCGGGTTCAGTTTGTTTAGTGTTTCCATGATTATTGAGGATTCAAACTGTACACAGGTGTCCGACAGATGCGTGATTTTACCTCCCGAATGACAGAAGTTGCCTTGGAATTCATGGGCTAGTGGGTTTTCTACCCCGGAGTTAGAATGGAGAATGTGTAGACTAATGGGTTCCTGTAAACTAAGTGAACCGTTACTCCTCTGTTTCATCAGCGAGTACGGTATCTCGTTATTCCCCTCCAGGGTTCTACATAGTTGTGTCTGGTGGTCTATTGTGTCATTTCTGGTTCTTGTTGTACAACCGTTACGGAGTCTTTATTATTTGGCCAGTCAAAAGGGCTATTAGTGCACCTCCATAGCTTCCATGATGACCGTTTACCCGTATTAGTTTTTGAGCGTGCTTGACCTAAGCCAAGAGGAGTAGAATTTGTTGGTTCTCCTTGGAATCAGAGGAGTGTTATCTCCTATCGTCTGCAGGATTGTGTTATTCAGCAGATCCCGTTTGGCGTGCAGATCCAGTAGGTCATCGCATTTTAGGCAATCGGAACCCTCTAGATCTTGCAGCACCTCAAAATCAGTTCTCTCGTAATCCCTGACTAGTTGGTTATCGGGAGCGGGTGGCTTAGATGAAGAAATATTGGAGAAGATAACTGCACGGTCACTGGAGCCAAGAGGGCCGAAAACATTCAAGTTGGTTAACCCAATGAACCGACTTGAGAAAATATAATCTAGTCGGGATGCCTTACCGTCAAACCTTCAGCGAGTACACTGGGAGACATGTTCGGTCAAGGGGTTTTCCAGTAACAATTCCCAAGTCTTTTAGAGCAGTAGACGAACTTTCTGTGGTAAAGAGTTGAGGAAAGTTAAAATTTCCCTCAATGAGGACTTGCGGGAGGCTCAGTTCCAGGGCTCCTCTAGTGGGTTGTATTAACATTTTATTCAACGTGGCATCTACTGCAGTGGGGCGGTATAAGACTCTGACTAAACACGGACCTCTACAGCGCTTAATGCCACGCCAGAGGACTTCTTTAGTGCCAGTTCTATGGGATTGAATCTCATGGACTTTTAGGGGGGTAGGTGTAAAGAGCGACGCCGCCTCCTGGGCTCTCCGGTCTGTTCTTTCAGAATAGGCTGAGCTGTTTTAAAAGAACTTCCTCGTCTTGTGAGCCGTGTTCCCTAGAAAGCCATCATGCTGGGGCCATGCTCATCAACTGACAGCCTTTACTCAGGTATCTTGGAGCGCAGGCCGCTTACGTTACTACAGATACAGTGAACAAGAGTATGGAAGGCCAGAGGTCCCAGAAACGGATTGGGTTGAGGTCGTGTTCTCAGCCTTTTAATGGCCGGCTTTGACATGTTTTTTGATAAGGTAATGGAACCAAAGTCTTCTGGATCCACTGATCCGTTTGGCCGAGTACTAGCACAGGGCTTTTCGATCTGGCACAATTTCGATAAACACTCTCTCATCGTCCAGCTTTTTTAACGTTAGATGCGAGTTGGCTAACGGTAAGCGCTTGAATCGCCTCCAAGTCGGACTTTGTCCCCTGGGTCTGCACCCACTTATCTTTATTTCTCTAGGGAACATGTTAGATACATTATACCAAGATTACAAGCTAGTTCTAACCGTGTCCGAAGAGTCACGGGTTACCTGGGGTAACCTGGGAGTACTAATAGTCGAGGGGTGAGCCGGCCTTGGAAGACAAATAATTTTTTCTGCCCTCACATCGATTTTGGGCTTGCTGACAATGTATCTCCACTGATTTATGTCGTGGATAAGTTCAGCAGTATCGATAGTCGAACATTCGGGAATCCCGTGTATGATTACTGAGCAACATAATTCTTGAGAGTGAATCTTCTTGCTGTTGCGAAGAGGTTCTCGCACTGATTAGCGTCTATCCGGCCTGACCTTGACGTCAGACAGTTTACGTTTCATCAACTGATGACCTTTCAGAAGGATGTGTTCAGACTGATGTGTACTATCGAGATTCACTCTTGAAGGTCTGGGAGAACCTTTGGGGGAGAACTTACTACGCGCTAGGCGTTGAAGAGATGGGCTGCAGGGAGAGGTTCCTAGCAGCTTGCAAACACCCTTCCATTGGCCAAGATCATGTCCTCCACGATCAGTCAGCAGGGAGAGTATGAGCGATCTAAGATTAAGGTCATGGTCTGTCTTTTGGGGCTTATTCCTCCCCGTGACTTCAGACTCGGATATCTGATTAGCCATTTGGGGGTGACTCGGAAAACCCGGGCTGCTGGCTGTGGGAGTTATCTTGAGGGTTGAACCAGGCTGGTGGTGAAATGCAGATGGCTTCCGCCATGAGTTACAGGTGGTAGGACCAGGATATGCTTTTTCAGAACGTTTTCACGTGAGTAAGAGGGAAAACAATCAACTTACGGTTCGGGTTCCCATTACACTGAGTAGTCGTTATTTTGTCAGTCTTATGATCGTTACCTAATATTCCATTTTTAACTGACTCGATCCGCCCATGTTTTTTCAGACCTTTCTTTCGGCGCTTATCGGACGTGAGATTCAGGTTCATCACTAAAGGGTTCTGTTCTGAAGGCATGCTAACAGGGAGACAGTCCGTGACAGTGGTGAATTCCTTCCTACCTCCACTAGTTCATGAGATAGTGGAGTTGGTTATTACCGGAGAGTAACCTATAATTAGCTGAGTGCTTTTCGTGGGCTGGTTCTTACAACTTGTGCATTGAGTTGGTAAGGAAGCTACAGGTCACTGGGAAAATTGGGTATCGTTTATGACTCCTGCCTGCATGGGAATAACAAGATAGCAGATGTTCTTGAAAAATAGGAGTAGATGGCGTGAATCTATTTACCAAAGATGAGTTAGAAGACAGTGCAAGCATATTAAAGTAAAAGCATGGTAGCGTAGTACCACAATTCCCAAGGTAGGTGGTAAATGGGGATGCAGTTGTGAGCCAGTGAGGTCAGTAGTACGCTGCTTGCTTCTAGCCCTCTTTCCAATGAGTCTGCTGGGGTGGATGTAACTGCTTCCCTTGGTAAAACATTCCATAAAGCACATGCTTTTGAAGAAACTGTTAACCCTCTACTGCGTCATTCAGACGGGTTTCTCCTGTATTGAACACCATGAAGGTCCTGTTGTTTTGCGAAAGTACACGCTTAAGCTTTTGGGACTAAAAGCTCCTCTTCTTGTTGAAAATGAAAGAACCATGCGTGTCTCTGCGTACCAAAGATATAGACAATCTATAGCGTTTTACAATAAGACCCTGAAGTGAGTTCAGAGTGACATCCGTATCAGTTCAGGGTCATCCTTGTATCCGGTCCAAGAAAATCCTTTCGCTACACTGCATCTTTCTGGTAAGTGAAGATTGGAGTTACCACCTAGCGGTCCTCAGTGGGATCGCTAACAGTTAATTTGAAATACGCTGACGCCTGGTTGGTCAGCATTTGCAGAGTTCCTGGTCCCCAGCAGTATCTTCAGGGATACCTGTGTGCCCCAGTGTAGCAGTATGGCTTTCAGTCGTCGAACAGAGTGGTGAGCTGGGACGGTGTAAGACAATTATGCGAAACGGAGTACTTCCGTCGGCTCGGGCGGAATTCGTACGCTGTTTCCTGAGATGAGGCCTCACACTGCCCTGAAACTCTTGGCAATTTATTTAGTTATACTCCCAAACACAGGTTTTTTCCTGAACTTGGAAAGCAACACCACAACACACCTGTGCTTGGCAAACCGTCGACGAAGCAGTCCAATGAACCACTTGCTTGAATGTGTTATATGTACTTTCCAAACAGATAGAGCCTTTAATGGCTTGTGCAACTGTGTGATATCAGCCGATTTGCTGGTTCCACGATAGCGGGGACTCTGGAGGGATATGCATGTACTGCAGACTAACTAGCCTCAGTTGACTATTGAAGTTTTATTTCTAGTTGATGAGGTAGGCTATCTGTTATCTCATCTATCACAGCTGCTTTTGTGCACAAGTAAGGGCAAATTGAAATTCATTACCAAATGAGCAGTTGGTGATCATCATGCACGTGTAACCGCCTAAATGGGGTATTGGCATACTTTGCCATGTCATGAGAATGTCTGTCCTATAACACAGACCCTCAGTTTCGCGTTCCGAGGTTTATCTCTTCTTCATTCCACACTTCCATTAAACATACCCTGTTTTCTAATACTGTGAGCCCCGAAGAAAGTTGCGGATCAACACAGTAGGTTCGCTTTGTGATTTCGAAATTCAGGAACAATAAACTGAACTTCACTTGAGCAAAGTGTGAGGTGACCCTTATGAGTCACGGTATTTGTCAAATGTGTAACCCCGGAGGATACGAATGCGGCTGTTTTTAGGAGTTCATGAAGTCTTGGTAATTCTTTGAACTTACTCCCCTGCCAAATGTAATCTAGGAAAACTACGGGAGCCAGGAAATACAAAAATTCCAATTCCAGCATATCTTAACCTACCTAAGCTTGGCTTTGGGGTCATTCATTCAGTGGTGCCAACGAATTCCCTCATCCACAATTCTTCAAACTTGCCTAGAAGGAGGGGCTAGCAAAAAGTGTGGGATCAGTAAGGCTTTAACGATAATAATAATAATAGGTTGTAATGCGATGTAAAGAAACCCAGACCCCATTTCACTTGAGCTGCACCTTCACAAGTAAAGGGCTTTTCATAGATGACCTTAGAATTCCCCTGCTGGGCGTTGGTGACCATGTTATTATCGGCTAACAGTTCATGTGTAAAACCAAACTAGTACGACTCTCCAGCAATTGTCGATGGAACTTCAGGTGACTGAACATTCATGTTCATGAAAGAGCGTTTGAGCGGACAGATCGGGAAGCTGACTTCCTTCTGCAGGATGTGAACGTATACTGGAGATTTGCACTTACCAAATTATTTGCATCACCTGTCAGGAATGGTAATGAACACATGCACGCGCTACTCGTGAGGAAGGGAGCATTTGCACGAAGGCACTGAAAGCCGATAAGCGATGACATGAAGCCGGGCTCGCAAGCATATTCCTGTACTATCCAAGACGATTATTCTGCTGTGCTAGGTCACTGTGACAGAGTAGAGAGGGAGTGTGTCAACTGATAGGGTTCAGCGGGGTGATCAGCAGTGATTCTGAGGCAGTGGAACTTATAGCTGACCAGCGTTTAAAACCGCTTCATCATCGAAAGCCCATCCCAGGGTTGCCACACACCCTACTAACCAAGTCAGACCCTCGGTCACTGACTTGAACTTTGAGGTTGTATAGCGCAAGGGGCTGCCACTCACAAAAGATACTTCTCAGGGGTGGGACAAAATCCAAGCGGTAGTTCTGTCGGTTGGAGCACCGATCTTGGCAGAATCCTCTAGCGAGTTATTTGGGGATCTTCTAATTCAAGAGGAGGTCCTTAATCCTCGGAAGCTAGATCACATAATGCCAGTCTTCAGTAGAGGTCAACGAATGAACCTGAAAAACGCAAACCGTTGGCACTCTCACCCATACCTTCCTAGTTTATAGAATACCTAATTTGTGATGGACTGAGGAATCATTTCATGACGATTGCTGCTTTGCGCAGCAACAGTACGGGTTTAGAAATGAGTACTACTGCACTTCTAACTTGCTCACGTCGGCCGACAGATGGGCTAGTATTGTAGACCAGCAAGAGACGGCTAATATCATTTATCCAGACTTTTCTAAATCGTTTGATAGCCTTAATAACAATTGCCTTATTGACAAGCCAAGGTAAGTAGCGATCAAACCGTGGTCCTTTGGCAGTCTTTCGTAATATCTTTGCAGCAGTTCATCAGGAGTTTGAGTTAGCTCTCCATGTCTGAATGGGCAGACCGTTCGGCTGGAGTTCCCCGGTTCCCAATATATGTGTGAACTGCCTCAACAGGTTTCTTTTTAAATCCTTCTTTCAGAGGCCGGGAAGATAGTTTTTCTTCACAGGAAGATCTAACTTGACCTCAAAACCGGTTAATAAACAATAGTTTTTCATTCAGCCATGTCCAACGAAGATATGTAAGCCTAGAATATGACTTACTACACGAATATATCCTCACTGGCATAGAACTGGAGTCGTCAAAGCTGTAGAAGGATTTGGATATTCAGTCACCTCAAGACTGTAACGGAAGTACTTTCCGTGCCAACTTTGTGCTAGTAATAAATTTTTGGGAAACCGGCCGTTCATGTTTCCACCGAATTTTCAACGGTATCTTAAGGCTTTCCATGGGGCTTGAGTGTATAGTCCTCCACTTTCGGTGTGGAAGGACAAATTAGGCGTGGAACGTATCCATGGACAGTCGATCAAATCGCTTTTAGGTCTTAGGCTTAAAATACGTGGGGAACAACTGGTCATGCGTGACCCACATCCTGCAGAATTTTGAAGACCAATGGAAGATTTCGAAGCGGTTCTCAGCATACCAAACACCCACACACACCTCTGCCTCCCTTTACACACAAACAAATCAGGCTCAGAACCACGGGTCTGAAGTCGGCAGCAACTTCAGACCCTTAAGAGTTGTGGTTCTCGGAGCACCCTGTTGCGGCGAATTCACTGAGTAGCACGTAACGAAGATACAAATCTCCAGAGTTCTCAAACCCAAACCCAAACAAACCAAATCTAAATTGAGTGGTTGCCAAACAATGAATGTACATTCATACAATAAGTGGACCCTGTGAAAATCGCTCTTACCAATAAAATATATGTACAAAACCTGGTTACAAACCTTCAGTTATGACAGCTGCTGCAGTTTCTATACAAACAGAAATACAACGGTGACGCAAATCGAAACAAGAGGTTCTACATGGTTGTACAAGCAAATTGAATGGGGTCAAACAAAATGAGTGGTCAGTACTTTTGAATACATTGCAAGAACAAAACCAAAACACACGCAGAACGGAACACCTCATTTGGGTCTCTTAAGCGCCGAAGTTGCTCTTGCTTGAGATGTGACAGTGCTGCTCGCCGTTGACGCAGGCCAGTAACGAATTCCGCATAGTCGTGGACAGCACAATGCTACAACCGTGGGAAACTGTGGAAGGACGATGCGGTCGAAACATCGTTGATAGTGTCAGCACTTTGCAAAGGCACCTAGAATTGGCGGGGACAACAAAGACAAGTCGCAGTCTGGTTGTGCTTTTATTCCATCAACTCGAGCTTTTCTGCTCTGCTCAACACCTTCGGCGAAAACGTATGTTGTGCTAAGACTATGTGTCCTCGTGCTCCACCATGCACCCGCCTTGTATTCCTGAGACCCATAAATATAGAATCCAGCAAAGTAGTTTGAAGTATCTACGACTAATAGCAGTATTGTAAAGGATAAAGCTGTTAATAAAATTAGGAAATGTGTGATTTGGGCATTTTTCGCAAGTTCCGAGCAACTCCCCTGACAGCAAATATTATTGGTTGACGTTTTGCATCACATATCTCTCTAAGCGAATGCAGAAACAAAGTCCTCCTTTTTAAGGAGAATGAATTGCTTCCTCTGTCATTCAAGAGGGTAGGAGAATATGACACATGTATTCATACGGCAAACAGATACATCACAGGCCTAAAACCACGGCTACGGACAAATGGGGGACCACGACCATCGGAAGTTGAAAATAAGTTTTCAAAATTTGCCGGTTGAAGTGAATACTGCTGCAGGCAAGACAAAACATAGCCGAGAAGAACAAACGTAATACAGCACCAAATTTACGCAGTCAGTGGCATGCAACAGAGGGGATCTACTCTAAATAAGATTACAGACCACTTTATCAGAAGGAGGATCACTAATCCTCCAGTCCTCCCTCTGGGTTCCTCCGTAGTACTAATATTAGAGCGGAATAGAAGACCCATTGCAAATTAAGTCATATGACCAAACGGACTACTCCCGTCTTTCACGCACAGATGATACCTTTGACGCTTTAATAGGATCAGACTAGCTCATCACTCTGCGTCTGGTTTCGGGATGATAGCGAGTAGAGTTACGTCCCAAATACAAGCCAAAAGTACCACGCTTAACTCACTCGGGACCATATGACGTTCAAGCAATGCCTTAGGGATAAATGAACACCCCTAGGGTTATCTCAGAGCGCCTCACCTGCAGGTCTAAGTGATTCGGTTACGGTAAAGTATCCGGTGTGTATAGATGACTTGATCACGTGTGGCAAGATGGCTAGCGAACATCTACGGGGTATTATAGAAATGCTGTGTCACCCAAGGGTCTTGTGCTTGAAACGTAGCCCTGCTAAGTTTCAGTTCTTCAGACACGAAGTTTGCTTCTTAGCACACTGTGTACCCGCCAGAGAAGTTCATTATGACTAGTCAAAGGCGCAAAAGCTGAAGACTACCCAAACTGTGTCACCCACCAAATTACACAACTTCCTGATATTAGTCTTGCGCTACTGACAAGCTGTTCAAAAGTTTCCACCCTCGACAGCACCACCGTTTGATGTACTGAAGAAGCCTGTACTTATAAATCCCTTTGACTCTTCACTCCGGAGGGTAAAAGGTTGTTCACATTCATCTCCAATTTTGGCATTCCCTGACGCACAACGTGAAGCTGGCCTTGTCGGTTTTGATGTGCTAGCCAGTGACATTATTATGAAAGCTGTCTTATGATAGAAAGTAAGGATGGAGTTGATAGGGTTATGGGTTATGACAGCCACACTCTAAGTGTGGGTCAAGCGGATTATCGTGCAACTAGGAGCGGGATTTTAGCCTTAATAAATCTTATCAAGTACACGAAACGTATTTATTCCCTCGGCGATTCCTGGTGCGGGCATAAGACAAGGTCCTTCCCTGGGTTGGACACTAAGGGTGCGAAAAGGCATATTATGAGATAGCAAGATTATTACTGGGATTTCCTGTTTCACTGCCAACGTGAGCCAAGGAGACAGCACGTTGATGGAGATGCTACGTGGTGCACGTCAGTCATGCATCATGGCCGCTGTCCATCTTGAAAGGAAGCTCAAACTTCTCTCTTCCAGCCAGAAGCCCATAACACATGCAACCGGTTTGGTCTTCAAGGCTCTGGAAGCAGGACCTGCACTTGCTGGTGAAAGAATGCGAGCAGGACGCCAGTGGCCCTTTCTGAAGAGGATGCCTCGAAGTGCGATCGGTTAGCGCGACGCTTGTGGTGCCCGTGAGAATTTATCAAATTGTCAGCTGCATACACTCTTACCAGTGTGTACCTGCATATTGCTGTCGCGTGCTTCCCTCTCATTCGGCTCCATTGACCGTTATGCTATCTTTGCATGAGCAGCAAGCACGGGTGTGATAGCCGAGTTGGTGCGTATACACTATTGACGGCTAAACCAAAACATGGATAGTGCAAACTTTTACGATTCGTGCTCCTTATACCCAGCCACTAAACTGCGACAATATTACGGTCGAGCCTTCCTTGAACCCATTCTAACCGGATGCTCAAACGATACTGTAGAAATTTACTTGGTTGGACCATTCTCCATCACGACTCAGGGAGCATTCATATATTGGTGGCTGTGGAACACTTCCTTCCGTGGAGAGAGGTGGTTGCCCTGACTCAGGTTGACGCTATAGCCATCGCTCTAACTCTGACCACTGGATCAGTTGGTGGAGCACTGCTTTTCAAATGCATTCAGATCGTGGTTCTGGCTTTGAGCATATGGTAGCTGGCAAACTATGGAGTGATGATGGTCTGAAAACCCTGTACAACAGCACATTGTTCACAAGGGAATTGATCGGCCACGCTAACCAACCAGACTCCAGGAGCATGCCTTCAGGACTTTGTAGAATAACAAGACCCTCAGGAGTGGGATAGTGACCTACCTCAGCGTCCTATGGGATACCTCTCCAATCGCGGTAAACCAACGGGGTAAGCAATCTTTTTCATGGCAGCTGAATGACAAGTTCGCCTATCATTAGATTCCACGCCTACAGCGCAAACAGACTGCGGTCTGTGAGCTTCCGAGCTCTCCACTACACTACAACAAAACAAGAACACAGTCCGCCAACAGGTTACATATACAGCTTGAACGAAAACATCTATCACAGGGAGCGTTGAAATACGCACCACTGCACGGGAAGATTTCCAAGTTTCACTGGAAGCGGATGGGACTGTCCACTGTAGTGGAGGTACCTAGTAGCGTCTTATGTGAGATCCAGGACAGAGCATCCGGCCGAAGCCTAGTCATGCACTACAACAAGCTTAATCCCCACCGATGTCCCGTGGCGAACTAATCTAGAAGATCAGGAGACCGAACCAGCACCGATGGCAAAATCTTCAATGAATAAGCACAGTGCGAGATAAGTTGATTGGAGATGGGACACTGTCACCTTCAAATTTAAATTGCATGTCTTTCTCTTTTCAGGCCGAAGCTGAGATAGGTGCGGATTGGGTGTTCAGAGAATAGACAAAGTTTGTCGACTACAAACCAACGTATCACTCTTTCCTCGTATATGAGCGGTCGTAGAAGGAGTTGGTTCTTACAAGTGAGAGTACTTGAGTGGTTGATCACCAGAGTACTTAGATCCCTCTCCTCTGGATCACGTGTCACCTGGAATCCCTCTGCCGCTACAGTATCCAGTTAGATGCTTGATTCCCAGTAGAAAGTCTTAAGTTCTTGGAACGTTTCATAGCCAATCATTTTGCTTCAAATTTTCGAGAAGAGGCACGTGATCATACGAGGAAATATCACTTCGATAGGAGGGGAAAAGTTGGTCTCCCGCAAAGGCCTGGAAGCAGCTAACGCCACCGTACGAATTTATATAAACCGTCGTATTTCACCATGTAGTATGCCACTGCAACACACCATCAGCATGATCACTAGGGAGAAGATATGCAACGGAAGCAAAGAAAACGTTTTCCAACAAAGCAACAGATTTCTAGGCACAACTTGCTATAGCGTGTCACATCATCAATAACGTTGTTCAAAACATCACCGTCAAATATGTTCCATTATCATTTTGACCATCTGAGATAACCTGTTTTTGCAAGCTAGCATTTATACTGAGTGATGATTGTAAGTGAAGTGAAAATTTAAGCCACGGTGGGATTCAACCAAGCTCCCTCCTCCTAATTCACTGACATTTGGATTGGGATGAGAAGTCCTGACTAAGCAGCCAATATGAATACAATCAAGCGGTAGTAACGTATCACGAATTCCCAAGGTAGTTAAGCAAAACCCGTAGACGCTGGTTTGAATCCGTCCTCAGTCCAAATTTCCATTTCACCTTCAATCATCGTGATTATTATTTGTCCCCAGGGTTCCTAGTCGAACATACAGCTTCAGTAGCACATCTCCATTCCACTACGTTCTCTGCAATCTTTTCAACCTCGCTCCACCACTGCCCACAGGCGCTCACTTCTTCCTCACACCATCTCCTCCATGTCACCCTCAGCTCCGACGCCCAGCTCGTCATTTCCCAATACGGGTTCTACTCGACGACCTGACCTGGCCTGCCACGTGATGTCCCCAATCGGTCTTCTCAATGTATGCACAATCCATTCCAATCCAATCCATCTCCACTTCCTTCCAGTGCATGTTTGTTGGGTGATAGGTTCTTGGTTAGTTCGACGACAGCCAACCAGAGTTCCTCCTTTCGCATTCTTATTATTTCGGCCATCTGATCTTCAGTAACGGGCCAGTGTAGGCAGTTGTTGATGAATGCCTGAAGTTTGTTGGAAGTGCTGTTCTTAACGCACCAAGTCTCTCAACCATCACATAGAAGCACTGACTTGACAAGATTGGTGTTGAAAATCCGCACCTTGTTCTTTGAGATGAGTAAAATGCAGTGTATCTGCACACTGGTTTCAGGTCGATGAACACCTGTCTTGCTGTCTTTCCGATCCTGGCCGGATTAGACATCTGCGCCTGTGTCGCCTGCAATTGAAACGATGTTGTCCTGCCTAGCTGGGTAGGTGAAGGAGGCTACTTCCTTTAAGTTTCTCCCGTTGATGGTGATTGGAGCTTGTTGTATAAATATGTATAAATATGTTCCAGTCTGTACATTGCGGCATATCTCTTAGAATAAGTGTGTTACAATGAGAATGGTTTCTATATACAATTTTCGTAGAGGTGACGGCTGTTATTTGTAGTTTGCCATATATTTTAGGCAAAACATGTATAATACGATGATCTCAGGTGAACAGCGGGTTCTCTTTCGAGTTTAAAATATACCGGCATCATCGACGAATACCAGGTCTACTGTTGCATCTTGATGTGCTGTGAAGTCGACATGGTTTTGAAAGCCAAGAGACTTTAGAAAGCCTTGGCCACAGAAGTTGAAATCGCCACATATTTTTGACAAGGTACCATAGAGTTGCAGGGGTGCGTGTTACAATCCCGTAACGTTTGATCAACCCTACTTAACTTGATGTGCTCTAGCACCTGCCTAACCAGTACTTTACCTAACGCGTAAGTACTGATAACAAAGCACAAATCAAAAGGACTGATACAGAATGTATTGAAGGAGCGATGTATTTAATTAAAGTAAATGTAATAATAATGAATGGGGGAAAAGTTTAATCAATTTATCTGGCTTGTAAGGCTGAACTAGGGACTCGGAGTACGAGCATGGTAACCAGTACAGTGGAGCGCAAAGCGGCGTCCAAGCCTGCTAGGATGCATGCTCGTTAAAACAAAACCTAAAACACCCTAAGCATCCGGAAATGAGGTAGAGGTTTATTTAGTTAATTTAATTTAGTCTACTTATTTTAGCCCTAGCTATATTTTGGTGCCTGGAAGGTGCACTACACACCCTTCACTTCCTGAGACATTAAGAGGCCATCAAGAGTGAAATCTTTAGGTCACTGTCTAGGCATCTGCTCACACAAATAAATGAATAAGTGATCTTATTCGCACATTAAAAAGTTAAACATGAAAGAAGCCAGTTCACAGGCTTCATCACGCTGATACATCTCAAAATATCTACAAGACTGCTAGTCCTGAGTGGTACAGGCGGAATATAATTAAACAACTAAAAGCAACCGAAGATCCCACTAGCTATGAAACGAACGTGGAAATATTACTTTACATCTTAAACAGAGTGTTAAAGTTTGGATAATATTAAATATTATCCTCATACAATGGGTTTAACATGAGAGATACCAGTTTAGTAGCACAGTCAAATTCATAATTTTTGAAAGTTTAGCAACTGGTATTTAATATTAAATAAGCCACATACAAAGCCATAAGTGAGCACAATCTTATTAAAATTTGCTGAAATTCATGAGACGGTCATGGATTTTCGTCTCCCTTTACACAGATAGGTTTCACTATCAATATCAAAAGCGCGCAGTGTTCAGAGTTGGCGTTATGACCAACCAACGTTTTCAGTCCATGCGCATAGTTTGCTATTTAGTAATATAACAGCCTATTCCTTAGAATGATCTTCAGTTTTTGGCTTTCCTGACCACAAAGGACTCATTTATACAATCCGGTTACCAGTAAAGTACCCACAGTTATATAACCAAGGTGCATGTCTATATCAGTGCACTCCCAGGTCACCATGTTACGTTTGGAGGTAATAGAAATCAATTCCATCAAGAATATTTGTTGTATTGGATTGATTTAGACGTTGAAGTGATCAATAGTCCAAATGGCAGTTTTACACGTAGACTTCGGGTACCTTTTGTATTAGCGTAAGCAGCATCATTCAAGAGATATTTGTTGTATATTAACCTTAATATGAAAAGATCACTTGATACAGAGTACCAGAAAATATGTAGTATGGAGCTACTGCAGGTAAGTCGCGTTCCGAGCCAATAGGTAAATTGATCGCTGGTTTAATCATCCGTGCAGTATGTCTCTGCTACTAATACTGTTGGAAAAGTTTAACCAGTTCATCGCAAATAAAAAATCGTGACCAATAGGTTAGGCAGTCGTAAGAATGGTCCAGAATTCGCGAAAAAGTGGGAGCAGAGTTGCGAGTTATGAGAAGGCTGCCATGGAGTCGAAGTTTGCTGAACAGACTTATATTTCCACTCATTAAGCTCTATACTTTAGGAAGCAAGCGATTAACATTCGTGTGAACCTATCCCGTTTTTTTCTTCACCACCAGAAATCAACTTCAAGAAGCAAAGCCTAGACCTCAAAATTCCAGACGAAATCTCCAGTTCTAGATGAATTTAATTAATTAATTTAGCAAGGAAGTGTGTGCCAGGATTAGCTAGAGGGGTATTATTTGAAACTGCTCTTGAAAATTTACAAAAACACGCCTTTTTGGTGCGAGAACGACCAGACTCATCAAAGAAGTGGTTAGGTATCTTCGAGTCTGCGTTAGTTAAATCTGAGTGATGAGCGGTCATCCTTTCTAAAGGTTGCTGAGCAGTAGATGCAATAACAGAATTTTCATAGTTTTCTGAATTCAGAACGACCGACAACTTGTCATCATCAATTTCTACGCCCATATGCTCTCGGTGCAAATAAGCGGTGGCGGGTGGTGGCATTCATAGGAATGGCAGGATCATCTGTAACTCCAATAATTTCTTCACTGGTACAGTTTTGCTTAACCATGATAAGGTGTTCAGATAAGGATGTCTATTGTGGCCACTTAGCGGGAACGTATAGTTTTATTTGCATTCAAATTCAGTACTTTCAAAACTATCACAAGTACTGTGACTTGGTCCCGAATGGGAACAGGCATTCAGTGACATTCCTCGACCCCTAAATTCACAATCCAAAACAATTTTGCATTAACCAGGCTTGTGTAGATTCATAACTGGGGTAGTGCGGTAGATCATTTGAAACTTGACTAATATAACCTTTCGGCACGTCTGTGCCAAGTATTTGATAGTAATTTTTTAATAAGTTCTGGTCTGCATATGGTCTTCTTTGAAGGTTGCTATGTGTACGTTCTGCTTCAGATTCGTTGCTCGACAAGCTGTGCTAATCGAACTTTCACGGTAATGGAGCTCGGTAATGGCCATCACGTAACACTGTACCTCGTTCAACCATAGTCAAGTCTTCTTTGTCTACGGAAGACATTTGTTTTCTACTCCGTGTCTGGTAATCTCGAAATTCGGATGCCGACATTGTCAATAACCCAGAGAGTTAGCAGAGGCAGCCTTGTTAAATTCCTTTCCAGGCCCGAACAAAAACCAACTACTGAAAGGGAGGTATATGGTTGGTTAGAACTTCCAATGAGCTTTTCAAGTATCTAATGTGCCTCTGAAACACTTGTCCCAATCAACAAACTAACTTGTTTGCACCCAATCCTCAGTAAAGATACGTCACGCAAATGTTGCCACTGCCGGAATTGCCCGTCTGAGGGTATTCTTGCCTCCATTATCGGCAAGTTTTCTATGGTATAGGCTTTCCTTACGCCTAACTTATAATCTTTTAATGAGCTAACTTCGAAGTCAACTGTAGTCGAGTCTTGAGACGCACTTTCATTGAATAATGTCACCTGTACTCGAGTGCTCGTTCCTTTGAGCTCAACTTGATCCACCAACTGGCGCAGAAGTAATGTATCACCTGAACCATTATCCAACAAAGCGTAGGTGACTAAACTCCCTTTAGGGCCAAACCTTAAGTATGTACCGCATTGTTCTCCTATGGCGCCGCCGTGATATTCGTTTGTCTATTAAGGGTCACGTGTACTGCACAGCAGTCTACTCTGTTCTACTATATAGCTGTGAAACATGGCCATTGAAAGTGGAGGATACAAAAAGGCTTCAGGTGTTTGACCACCATTGCCTTCGTAGTATAGGCCGAATTGCGTGGTGTCACCATGTGAGTAATGCAGAAGTTAGGTGTAGAGTTTTGGGGAGAAGAGGTAAGTCAGTTGACGAGGTTGTGAATCTTCATCGACTGAGATGGTTGGGACACGTACTACGTATGCCTAGTCACCGATTGCCTTGTCACACAATGTTGGCTGAGGTGGGTCCAGGCTGGAAAAAGGCCCGAGGTGGCCAGACTAAAACATGGCACCAATGTATGAAGTCTCTGACTGTTGGTTTAAGCCATGTAGGACGATGCAGACTAGGTGGTTGGGGTCCGCGGGACAAGAGGAACCAGTGGTTGGAGACCCTAGGTGATATGGCTCAGAACCGAAGTCAGTGGCGCAGATGTATACACACATTATCCTCATCTTAACAACGCTATGCCGAATCTCACTATTTTGTCACTCCTCTTTCCTTTCTTCTCATACTTTATATTTCTTTTGACTGCATTCACTTATCTTCATCCTTCACCTCACTACCTTTTTACTTGATGTGCTGATATGAGGTGTGGCAACTCGGACCGTTACGCAGTAATGCCTGGTCCTATGTTGATAATGATGATGATGATGATGGTGCGCAATTCGAGAGTAGTCTATTTCAACAGTTAACTGAGCTTCTCGGGATCAAGTGCATAAGAACCACTGCGTACCATCCTGCATCCAATGGTATTGTCGAAAGGTTCCATCGACAACTAAAAGCAGCACTGATGGCAGTAAAGACTGATGACAAGTGGAGTGACAAATTACCACTAGTACTCCTTGGTATACGTTCGAGTGTCAAGCAGGACATTGGCTGATGTACTGCTGAGTTAGTTTATGGAACTACTTTAAGATTGCTAGGAGAGTATTTTAACCCGGCAACAGACGTTCCACCGGACTTGACTAACTATGTACAACAACTACGGCGACACATGAGCACACTTCGACCTCAGTCCCCACGATACCGAGACAACCAAGTTTACGTACCTCAGTGCATCTCAAACTGCACTCACGTTTTCGTTCGACACGACGGCGTACGAAAACCCTTACAGCCCCCGTATGAATAACCTTTCAAGGTAGTTAGTAAATCAGACAAGATTGTCACGGTCGAACGCTCGGGTAGACGAGAAACGGTCAGCATTGACAGAATCAAACCAGTGTTTGTGGAACCAGGTGTCACGGATACCAAGTGTGAACCCGCAGTGAAGCAACCGGAAACACCGAAAACCACCGTCAAAACAGAAACAACGGCATCAGAATCACCCAATAGTAGCGACGGTAGCAGAACCACGAGATCCGGAAGAAGAGTCCGTTGACCACGACGTTACTTTCAGACAATTTACATTTCATAAAACCAATTCCCTAGTAACATTATTATCGTTTTTGCTCATTACCTTGTTAAAAACATGACCACACGATTTTGTCAGACTTTCCCGCATACACAGAACAGAAATTTTTTCTTCCGGGCACCACGGACTTCCGAGTCTCTTATTTCTTAACAATGTTCCAGGTAATACGATTTTGGTTGTTAATTTTTTTATCTCCGGATGTATTATTACTTTGGTAAAGTTATTTTAGTGTTTCGAATGTCATACACTCCATTTTTATGTAAACACTCTTCCAATCAGTTTTCATCCTGATAGTAGATATCCTTAACATTCCTCCTATGTTTTTAATATCTTCAAAATGAATTTGCCTTTCTCATAATATTTTACATCGAACACAGATATTCCCTCTTATATCTATATTCTGGGGAGGGACTTATGTAGCATTTTATTTCACTGTATTGTGTTGATGTATGTAACAACTCATTGAACATTTTTTGTTTAGTTGTACTGAAAAAGACTTTTTGCTCGCTCGTTGACTAATACAACCTCCTGATATGTACTTCGCGTTAACTCCTGATATTTACGCTGTCCGACGCAGGTGGATCAGCAGTGTCGGGAATTATAAATAGGCGATAGTGTATCTGGACACGTATATAAAATTTGGAGTCAGATTTCAGAGCTCGACATATCAACCTCTAGGTGTTGTCCGGCACTCGGCTACCAACAGACATGTCAATACACCTTATGAATTTACAAAAGTTGATTGGTGAGCCATCAAACTTATCAGTTCCAATCTGAGGAATACCCACGCATCCTAGAACAGAGGTTGCTCCACAGGCGCATAGTGTGTAACGGTTGATCGAGTGGTTAAGTGCGACGATTTCAAACGGCTCAAACTGAGTTCGATCCCCGCTGGCGCTGTCATAAGCCAAATAAGCTCATGCTTTTGACCCTTTCCCCTTAATCCTTCATAACTTATCTCTCTTCAACTTCATTTTCCTAAACCAAACTAATGCTACCTGCTATGGTGGCAAACACGTCTTGTAAAGTCATGCTGAGAGGAATGACAATGTTGTCTGTTGGATACTATAATATCAAAGCTATAGAGACAATATGGTGGTACAGAGTGTGCTGAGACAAGGTGAATTTATACTGTGAAACTTAAATATTATGGAAGTTAGGCATAACCGTACTTTTAACATGATATTTTTGTTCGCAGTGTATTCTCATGGTCATTAATGAGCCGCGTTCTAACTGCGTCAAGAGCCATACCAATCGGTATACTAGTATGCAAACTAACTACATCAAAACTAACTTTTTCATACAAACAAACAGGAGGAATTACCACGAGATCACCAATATTCTCTATCGCGGCTGGTATATTTATGGATAGTTGGGAACGGACGGGTGTCGAAACATTTAGTCCGGCTCCGTAAGTATGGTTTGAATATGTAGATGACACATTTACAGAGTTGAAATCGGAGCTCATACATAGTTTCTTCACATACATAAATTCAGTTGTAGAAAATGCTGAAGGGCAATCAGCGACGTTGAACTGCGGAATAAAACGAAAACAAGATGGGAGTTTAGACATCAGTGTGTACAGAAAACCTTCACACTCAAATCTTTGCCTAAACTTCAGATCGTCTCACCCTACGTTAGTAAAAGTTGGCTTAGTAAGATTTCTAAGTAACAAGGCCAGAAAACCAGTAAAATAGAAGATCTACGACAAGGAAGCGGCAAAATTTAGGACATTTACCAATCAACAATTACCCGCTGGAATAATTTTTAAGGCCCTTTGCAATTGTAGAGAAAATATGACTGGTATTACTAACACAGGTGTTAGTAATAATAGTAATGATAGTGGCAATACTGTGAAGAGAGAATTGCAAACCTCTACAGTATTACTATAACCTCGCCTGGATAACTAGTTCACTAGTTACTAGCCTGTCCTAAGCCCGGGTAAAGAGGGAAGGTTTGTCATACCGCTAGCAACCCTACCTCGTAAAACCAATCCAAGCGCTACAGAAACTTCAAAGCACAAACAAAATATGAAACATAAAAATAAACTTATTCCTCGCTGGAATCGGAGAGACGAAATGACGCCGGTTGGTGAAAGCCTTCGGGAAACAAATTGGCCGATGTGTCTCCCCTCTCTTGATGAAAGCCAAAGTAAGGGTGGGGACATGGAATGTCCGCACTATGTTTGAACCTAGCTGACAAGGCTGCTCAGATTGCAAAGGAGATGAGAAGTTATAGTATTGAAGTTCTAAACTGTAAATCTGCGAGAGCAGGTGGAATGGAAGTGGACTCTCCAAACTGTCAACTGGAGGAGAGTCAATAATCTACTCCGATATTGTCATCCAGACGACAACCATGAGCACACTGAGTTTTGGAGTGGCTATCATGATGTCCCCCTCCCAAGAGTATCGAAGCCTCCCTCTCAAGCAGTGGGAACCAATCTCCTCCACGATCATAACATCAAGGTTCAACTCAAAAGGAAGGAAAGTCACAATCATTCAATACTACGCACCTACAAATAATGCAGATGAAGAGAAGAAGGAGAAATTCTACATACAACTGCAATCAGCACTAGACAAGACAACATCCAGTTGGCGACATCAAAACTCATTCTAATGGGCGACATGAATGCCAAACTGGGAGCGGACAACACAGGAAGAGAACTAACCATGGGTCGAGAAGCTCTCGGTGAGGTGATGAACGAGAATGGAGAATTGTTTGCAGAATTCTGCACATTCAACGATTTGGTGATTGGAGGCACAAGGATACCCACAAAGCGACATGGATTTCACCAGACACCTGACACACTGAAAATCAATCAGGTCGACTTCATGTCAATGTGAAGAAAGTGGAGACGCAGCCAGCCTACTTGACACAAGATCAAGAAGAGGAGCAGATGTAGGTGGTTCACACAACTCACTATCTAGTGCAAGGAATCTGACTTCAAAATCAAGTTGAGAGCCTTCAAGGAAGTTGGGGATAATAGACCGCAGTTCAAGTTGAACACCCAGAACACAAACTGAACTGAAGGACGAAACTACAAACGACATCTTCACGTCAGCCATCAAGACGAAATGGGAGATATCGAGCAGCATCCCTGAAGAAACCTGTGTGAATGAACACAGGGACTCTTTGAAAGAGATGTGGAAAGGAACCTGCGTAGCCGTATTACGAAGGAAAAGGAAACACGACTAGGAATGGATCTCGACGGACACATGAAAGCTGATAGAGCAGGGAGAGGAAGATGGTGATGGTGAAGCAGAAGATGAACCAGTGCAGTGCAAGGATGAACAACGAAAAGAGGAACTGAGTACAACGTATAAAACACTACACTGGACAAAGAAGTGAAGAAGAAGAAGAGTACGCACAAAGACAAAAGACACTTCTACGACACACTGGCAAGTGAAGCAGAACAGGCTGCAGGCTGGTAGGAGAGAGGGAGATCTGACAACATTATATCAAATAACCAGGTTGCTATCTGGTAGGGAAGAGATCAACACAGACGAAACCAATGAAAGATGATGGAGGAAATCTAATTACCAAAGCAGAGAAACAAAGGAAATGATGAACTGACCACTCCAAAAAGCTCTTGAGTCGACCACCACCTGCACCTAGTCCAGAAATACCACCTGCAGCCCAACCACAGAACTACAAGTGAACACAAGCCCTCCGAGGAAAGTCAAAGTCCTGAACGCCACAAATCTACTGAAATGCGTGAAGGCAGCACGACCAGATGGAATCCCGTCAGAAGCACTGAGAACGGACGCAGGGACAACAGAGGACATGCTCACACCACTATTGCAGAATGTCTGGAAGGAGGTAAAGGTACTTACTGGTTGATTGGAAGGGCTACCTTGCCAAACTCCCGAAGAAGGGAGACCTAAGTGTTTGCAAGAACTGGTGCGGAATCACTCCCCTGTCCACACCAAGTAAAACATTAAGCCGCATTATCCTGGAGAGACTGAAGGATGTGCTGGATTTAACACTACGACTGGCACAGGCTGGCTTCAGGAAGTACAAATCATGTGCGGACCAAACAGCAACGCAACGCTTTGCATCGTCATAGAACAGAGTATAGAATGCCGTTTAGTCAACTCTCTACCTCAACTTCATCGACTTTGAAAAGGCCTTTGACAGCGTCAACCGAGAAGTAATTTGGCAGTTGCTACAACACTATGGAATACCCCAAACCTTTATCAACCTCATTCAACAACTATATGAAGACGCCACATGCCAAGTAATTCACAATGGGAAGCTCAGTGATGCTTTTGAAGTGAAGACAGGAGTAAAACAAGGCTGCCTCTTGTCAGCTATGATCTTCCTGATTGTGATGGACTGCATCATGCAACAAAGAGTGATGAGCGAGAAGAGGGGCATACGCTGTTTGACCGATGAAAAGAGCTTAGAAGATTTGGATTTCGCCGATGACTTATGTTTAATGTCCCACAAACTTGAAGATCTACAGTCAAAATGCAAGAAGTTGACAGAAGAGGTGAGGCAGCGAAGACAGGACTTCAAGTGAATGTAGAGAAGACAGAGGTGATGAAGATACCCAACCAACAATACCAACAACAACAACAACAACAAGCTGCAATCACTGTGAACCGAAAAAACCTAAAGGAAGAAGTCTCTTTCACCTATCTAGGCATGGCAGCACCGTTTGAACTACAGGCAGCATAGGCACAGATGAGGAAGTCAAAGACAGGATCGCAAAAGCAAGACAGGTGTTCACTAGGCTGAAACCAGTGTGGAGATCTACTGCACTCAACTCAGCATAAAGCGTGAACAAGATCGGGATTTTCAACACCAACACCAACACCAAGTCAGTGCTTCTATATGATGGTTGAGAGACTTGGTGCGTTACGATTTCCGAGAAACCCCAGACATTCATCAACAACTGCCTACGCTCGTTACTGAAGCCCAGATGGCCAGAAAGAATCAGCAACAAGGAACTCTGGCTGGGGTCGAGCCAACCAAGAAGCTGTCGCTCGACAAATATGCAGAAGGAAGTGGAGATGAGTTGGGCATAAACTGAGAAGACCGACTGGGGACATCACGCGTCAGTCCAGGTGGTCGAGTGGAATCCCCATGGGAAGCGATGAGTTGGGCGTCTGAGTTGAGGGTGACATGGAGGAGATGGTGTGAGGAAGAAATGAGAGGTTGTGGGCTGTCGTGGAGGCAGGTTTAAAAGACTTCCGAGAACAGGGTGCACTGGAGATATGCTACTGAAGCCCTGTTTTCCACAGGGAATCCAAGGGACAAATAATAATAATGGTAATTAATAATAATGGCAATAATAATAATGGTATTACCATACAAAGTAGGCACCTTAGAGGCATTACGTAGGATTCTGAAGAAGGCCGGCTGGGATTACAGTAGCATTTACACTTACAAACTCACTTAAATATTATGTTTGGTAGGTTTTAAGATCATATCGATCCAACTAGGCAGAAAAACCTAGTTTACTAAATCTCTTGCGACGAATGCGAGATAAAACACAGGTCAAAGTAGTCGACTAGGGTCAACTAGGCTATTCTAGCACAAAAATCTAGCTAGGTCAAAATTGGTAAATTCTAATAAGGCAACGGATTTCGAAAAAAACCCAGCCATAGCTATGAATGCGATTATACTTACTATCATAATAGGATGGGACGGGGTGAAAGCCCTTAGAAGTAACATAGCACGGTGTAAGGGAGATCGACAGCTGAATCTTTGTGTATCGGATCAACACCGAATACATGCAACAGGAATGACTCAGCACGTGTTCCGTATACATGGATGATCTTAATACCCATATCACAAAGGATGCGAGGAAATTATGACCATATAAAGGATGTCTGACAGCTGTGTAGTTATCTTGATATGACTATGGACCTAGAATTTCTTCAGCAAACATAATTCAATAAACAATACTCTTCCACTGTGTAATAAATCTAATAGGTCAATTAAGATGGAATTATATTCTACCGCATTGCTGAAATTTCACTCTTGTGCTGTGCAGAAAAAAATTTGTGTATAGCAGTGATGGTAAATGACCCGAAAGTTCCGTCTACATTTTCTTTGTGAACCTTAGGCTACAAGGGTAAGTAGACAAAAGGGTACGGTACAGAAAACCCCCCACATCCAACTTAAATCTGATAATTGTCATTTCAACCAGTTTGCAATGAGATGCATGTGAAGTTTAAGGATTTGAGCATAGGCATGAATATCAGAGGGAGCTGGTTCACTACCTCAGGAGCGATGAGTTAACCGAGCAAACACAGTATACTTTCATGAGACGACTCGGCAGAAGTGTACCTTAAATCCCTCTTAGGGTATCTTTATGTACCCTACTGCTCTCGTACTTATGATGGTTTCTGAATACAAAACAAAACAATAATGATAACATAATAGAAAATAAAAATAGCGTGCTCTGGGAGTATAAATTCACCCTGTCTCAGCACACTCTGTACCACCATATTGTCTCTATAGCTTTGATATTATAGTATCCAACAGACAACAGCATTGTCATTCCTCTCAGCATGACTTTACAAGACGTGTTTGCTTTGATTGTATACATTAGTTTTCTGCACATAGGCATATACGTATTCCTGAATCCTCCCTTCTGTCGATTTTATCGCGATATCTTTGCCATCAACCTCGTTTTTATTTTTTCACTATGTGATTTTATCTCCTCTATATGCTGATCTCTAAACAGCTGCTTTAGTATACTTCACGAGGTAATGTTTATGTTCACTATATCTAACTGAAATACAAATATCATGAATGACGCACTTCCACGTAGTGCTTTTGTGCCTCTATTTTGAGTTTTGCGTACTGCTCACTTTTGTTATTCACTTCTCAGGTCCAACTGATTAGTTCTTTATTCATATATGATCACTCAAAACTTTGTAGTGAATACATACGATTCAAGGTTATGGGTATACCAGACGTCCTATGGTTCAAACAGTGGCTCCACAACTAATTTATTACTAAACTTGCTTCAGTCTACTGAACAATGATGTTTTTTAGCTATTTTATTCGTTGTCTGCAGGACGATAAAGTTCTATCTTTAAACTCATCTCTTGTTTACCCTAAATAATGATTCTTAATGTATTGCGTGCTATTGATCACAACAGTGAATTCATATTATCAAACTGATCATACATGTAAACTGGTTTGTTTTCATGTAACCTATATCGCTTGAAAAATACTGTGATCGTAATCATTATTATTACTATTATTATTGAATAGAGCGGAAGTTGGGAAGAATTAATTACAGGGATTCCGTCGATTAAGCGTTGTCACCTACCACAAGGAAGGCCTATAGATTACTTTGGAAGCGCTTCACTAAATTTTTAGGAACTGGTTGACCAGCGAGTGAACTAATTGACACTTATCAATAGATCAGAGTAACCACTGGACAGTGGAGGTAGACATGATGTCCACCATTAGATGACTTCGTATCATTCGTCGTCGACGGACATCTTGGTGCAGGTTGTTATAGTTCAGCAAATCTAAGCCATTTGGGGGCGTGGAAAGACCATCTGAAAGAAATATCCAGTTGATAAGTTTGCGTAAATGTAAGCTGAGGTAGGTATACCTTTTTTCTAAATGGTGCAATGGCTTTTCTGTTGGCTGCTTTGAGATTGAAGGAATGTTCATGATGACGTTCGTTTGTGATTGCGAGAAGAACTCCAACTTCCGAGGTGATGTCGATGAGGTAGTGAACTTTCGTTTTCACGCCAGTGACGTACAACAACCAACTTTTGCCGACTGCTACGGCTTCCTGTAATCAGTGCCGGCGAGGCACTTTCCTTGTTTCGTGTAGTTTTTGTGGGAAGGACACCTCATTCGGCGATTCCTGGTTACGCCATAGGTGTTAAGGAACCGACAACATTTAGAGTTTTCTACCAAGAAAGACCTGGCTGTTGGACGGCCACGTGAAGTGATGCGACGAGACGAAACACATTGCTATTTTGTACATCGTGACCTATGGCTTTGGGTTCATAGATGCTGTTTAAGAGAGTTGCATAACTCTGTCATTTGTGAATCGTGATCCTTAGGTTTTACGATGACGGAAAATACATTGGAGACAGGTCTACTAGAGATCTGTAGTATTTCATCGGCCGAGGCTGCCAGGTAATTGATAGCAACAGACTGAAGTATCAACAGTACAGCTTACCCCAAGTGCGATAATTTCGAAAGGAACTATTAACGGAAAAGACCACGCTTGAACGTTCGTTGGCCAATGACTTTTGGGATGTGTGGCAACTTGATCCGATGCACTCCTTTGCGAAGTTCTCAGTTGATTTCGTCGGTCAATCAGTCGGACATATGTAGGAGTAGCTGAGTTGTCCCATTGCCCCATGTTAAGTAGCAACTCATCTATGCGTTGATGACCTGTGAAGTCACTTTCTTCAGAGGAGCTGCTTTGATCAGTGCAAGGGAATCATTTACTTCAGGGTTAGACGTATGCGCTGTAACGTGTCTGTTTGGTTCCTGGGGTAGTGGTTGTATGGTAGCAAGTAAGTAGAGAATTCCTTGCTCTCTGAAGTCAGCTTCGGCACACAGATTCCTGAGAACGCTAGTAAGTTCTACGATTTAAACATCAGCATTTACTAAACTGAAGATGACAAAATGCAAAGAAACATGTAAAATAATGATGAATGGCATACACTACATCTGTACATCAACAACTTTCGTTACTTAATCTACAAGCAGTTTAGTGGAAAGTATCTTAATAAACAGCTTGTACTTGCTAAGAATTAATTTTTGAACAGTAGAAACTGATCGAAGTAGAAAACAAAATTCACTACAGCTCAGAAAAAATCTTTCTCAACATTGTCCTGAAATCTCGTGAAGTTTTTGTAGTTGACTGTAGAATGAATGATATACTAACGAGAATCTCTCCAAACACTACTTAAGTCATTTATCAAAAGTAGAGTTATTTAAAGAAAGGTGACAAAGAATTCATATCCACATGTTTAGGTACATTCCGATCAATGCGTAATTGACAGTGGAATGTGTTATCAGTAAGATGTTGTGCGACCACTTACTTAAGAGTGGGTGTGAAAAGGAAGTCTTTGCAAGAACTGATGCGGAATCGTGCTCCACCCCTGTCCACCCCAAGCGAAATACTAAGCCGCATTATGCTGGAGAGACTAAAAAATTTTCTCGATTCAAAATTACGACCGAAACAGGCTGGCTGGCTTCGTGAAGAACAAATCATGTACGGATCACTTTGCAACGCTACGCCATGCATCACCATAGAACAGAGCATAGAATTTCAGTCAACTGGGTAGTTATCTCAACTTCATCCACTTTGAAAAGGCTTTCATCAGCGTCGATCGAGAAGTAATTCGAAAACTGCTTCAAAACTACGGTTCTAGTACCGCAAACCCTTATCAACTTCATTCAACAGCAGCGATATGCTATATGATGCTACATGCCGAGAGATTCACAATGGAAAGCTCAGTGACGCCTTCGAAGTGAAGACAGGAAGGAGTAAGACAAGCTTGACACCTACTATCATCACCGATGATCTTCTTGATTGTGGTCGGTTTGACTGGACTGGATCATGCAACAGACAACTGTGAGGAGCTGTGATAAGATGGGCATATGCTGTTTGACTGATGAGAAGACCCTAGAAGATTTGGATTTCGCCAATGATGATGATTTATGTCGAATGTCTTGTTGCACAAACTCGAAGATGTACAGACGAAAAGTAACAAGTTGGCAGAAGAGGTGAGGTGAGGTGAGGTGAGGCAGCATAGATGGGAGTTCAGGTGAAGAACATAGAGAGGATAGAGGTGATAAAGATACCCAACCAACAAGAACAAGCACCATCAACAGGACAAATCTAAACGAAATTGTCTCTTTCACCTACCTACCTACCTACCTAGGCAGCATCGTCTCAACTACAGGCGGCGGCATAGATGAGGATGCCAAACCCCTCTATCGGGAAAGCAAGACAGGCCTTCCTTCATTAATCGGAAATCAGTGTGGAGATCTGCACTCCACTGCACTCCACTGTACTCAGCATAAAGAAGAGGATCCAGATTTTCAAAAGTAGTGTCAGTCAGGTCAGTGCTTCTATGTGATAGGTGAGAAACTTCGCGCGTTACAAAAAGCATTTCCAACAAACTACAGATATACATCAACAGCTGCCGCCTACGCTCACTCGATACTGAAGATCAGATCAGATGGTCAGAAAGAATAAGCAACAAGGAATTTACTCTGGCTGGCTGGCAACGAACAAACCAACAACCCATCTTCCAACAAATATGCAGTGGAAGAAAGTGGAGATGGATTGGATTGGACATACACGGTTTTGGGACATCATGCATCAAGCCGTTCCGTCGACTGGAAGCCAAAGGGGAAACGATTAGTTCAGCGTCCGAGGGTGACATGGAGATGGTGTGTAAGGAAGAAGTGAATGCTTCTGGGTAGTCGTGGAGCCAGGTTGAAAAGACTGGAGAGAAGAGAGTGAAATGGCGGCGTGCTACTGAAGCTCTGTGTGTTCCCCTAGGAACCCTAAGGACAAATAATAGTAAATAATAAACAATGTGAATGTGTGGTAAGTCTAAGAATTCCTTGTTTTCTGTATAACAAGTGGTAAAGATTCGTCCTACTTTTTATTTTGCAAAAGAGATCTTTTATATTTTATGTGTATTACGCAACCGTTTGACTCATCACAAATGGTTTATTTGACTACTGGATACTACTTATAAATAGTTTAATAGTGAAGGCCTAAAAAGTATGAAGTAAACTCTAAATCTCGATTCTTCTGACAAAACGAATATGATTATTGAAGTAACAGTTTCAAGTAACCAAGTTCTGCATATTTTGCTGTCCAAGAAAATGAAATTAATCAATTAATTAATTTCTTAAAGTGTAATAAATTCGGCACTAGAATCTAGGCATTCACATGTAGGACATCCCTCATTGTCAGCTTGGTAGCCATTCGTGCATAATTTTTCACAGTTGATTGGAGAACAGCATTGACAAGTTGGACAACCTGTAGTAGCATTTAGTTTGTATAAATCACCTGCACAGTTTCCAGTGCAAGAAGTTTTAGGGCAGCCAGTAGAGGATGGATCATCTATGTTAATAATCAATGGTATTGATTCCAGTATAGTTGTAGTGTCTTGTGTTTCGGTGGGTGGGACTGTAGCGTTTTCAGTAAATGATACTGCTTGAATAAGACTTGTTTTTCGTTTTGCATATTCAGCAGGTGTTTTGACTGCTGTTCAGTTCTATCGTGATTCTTTTCATGAGGTGGACGATTTGGAGATTCTTCTATGTTGTCATGATATCTACGATACGATCCATGCTCTGGTCTCTCCAAGTTAGGATGATGATGTGAGTAGTGTTCTGATGGAAATGAATGGTAACTTGGAATAGAATGATGATGAGGGCGATGGTGGGATGGTTGTGTATTTCCATCTACTGGTTCATGTTGCCATTTAGAATTTCCTGACCAGGTTTCACATTCCACTGGACTATGCTGTCTATCTCTTTCACATTGTTGCTTGTGACCAATGCCACCTAAAAAATAAACAAAAATCAACCAGAAAATGCCTTTTGAGAAAAAATAACACTAGGTTTTTTAGAACAGATGAATATTACAGTGGAACGGAACCGACTGCATGTATCGAATCGACAAAGGATTATGTGTATTTTGGTTATATTTAGAAATGTTTTGGTCCATTTTTAACTCGCAGACATTTAAAACCAACATATTATTAGTGAATTCGTTGCGTGGTGTGATCTACAGTACTATGACAGATGCTAAGACAGATGAATAACATCAAAGCAAATGGTATTGATTTGATTTACTTGGGAGAAGAACAAAATTAGGAAAGTATCAAGCTAAATAGGAAGGAATTTGACACGACAAAGAATAATCGAATTAAGCAAAGAGACATATAATGTAGTGTAGTGGGCGCTGTCGATGGGAATGGATATAAGTAGTATGTGTTGAGGCATCGATGCAAACAGCTCAGCGGTAAGGTCATGAACTATATCCCTGGGTAGTACCGGTTCGAATCTCAGGTGGGACATCAGTCCCGTAGAAGTTGCAGATACGCCTTGCGTTTCTTGAAGTAGAATGTTTACCCGTTGCTGGTAATTGCCTATGATTTCTGCCGCACTCTCGACACATACTACTTATATCCACTTTGATTTGCATCTCCCACTACAGTAGTAGTATGAATATGATAAAGATTATTTGCATCTGGGCCACCAGGGTTGAAATTAATTCATGTTATCAAGTCCCTTCAGCCATTCATTCCTATCATAATGACTACATTGTAATGTCAAACAGCCTAAACTTATTTACCTTGCTAAGATAAAAAATGAGGAACTTTTAGAACTAATGACATGTCACACTTTAGCTATTTACCAAATTAGCTTTAATTGTGTTTCAGCTGGTGTTGCTGGCTCAGATAGACAAAGGATAATCATGCTCACATTATTTTGATGAGGCTGTAATCCTTCATCGACTGACTTTCCTTATCCACCTTTAACATTGTTCAATTTGTGATATCAATAAGTGAGAGGAATATTTCAGTGGCTTTCAAAGTTGAAAAACCTTAGTCCCAACATATGAACCAGCAAAGTAATTAGTATAGATATTGTGTCCTGTTGGGAACCGTTTAAACTCTAGACTAGTAATCTCTTGTGAGTTATAACTAAGGCTTTATGACCTACATGTAGAAGAGGATGAGAAAATGGTTAGTTCCGATGTAACAAGTCCTTATACTAAAATACCAATCAATATAGTCCTGGAGGCAATCAGAAATCAAATAAATACTGACTCAGAACTTACCGAACTAAGCTATAGGTTGATGGGATCATATTAGGCGTACATTTGTATCTGACTTCCACAATCTTCAAGTTTTAGGATGAAATATATAGACAAACAGAAGAAGTAGCAGTGGGATTGCCAATATCCTTAATCGTAGCGGATATGTTTATGAATAGTTGGGAAAAAATGAAGTTACAAACGTTTAATCCTGCACGTAGGATAGGGTGACGATATGTGGATGACACACTTACTTTTTTCAAATCGGAACATATTGACAAATTACTCAAACATATAAACTCAGTAGTGGGTGCATTCCAATTTACTTACGAGGTAGGAAATTAACAAAAGGGGTTACCTATGTTGAACTACAAGATAAAACGAAGAACAGACTGTGATTTGGATACTACGGTCTACGGAAAGGCGACACATCCCATCCAATGTCAGTTAAGGCAGGCTTGGTCAAATATCTAAGTGATAGAGCTAGTAAAGTGACTAGTCACTGCAAGGACCTAAACAAGGAATTGAAGCACATAGAAGAAGTGCTACTAGTTAATAATTATCTTTCACAGTTTATCAAGAAATTCATAGGAAAACATAAGAGACGAAATGATAAGGGTAACATGAGTACGAAAAATAACGACAACATGAGTAGAAAGGAGTTCACAGCCTCCATTGTGTTACCCTATAAGGAAGGTACATCAGAAACTTTACATAAAATCCTCAACAAACCTGGAATTAGAGTGGAATTTAAACCCACAAACTCACTCAGAGATAAGCTTTGTTGGCTAGCTTAGTGATACGATAGAACCAGCTAAACAGAATTATCTAATCTATCGAATTTCATGTAATGACTATGAGGTGAAGTACACAGGTCAAACTAGCTCGGCTGGTCGGGGTCAGTTAGAATAGCTGAACAGGAATTTAGTCATGTAAAGAATGACAGACCTGAATAAGATCAATAATCTAGAAAAACACTCTGCTATTGCAATGCACGCACTAACACACAACCACAAAATAGGGTGAGATAAGTCGAATATAACTAAGTGGTGAGAGACAGATTGATTACTGAATCTTTGTTCATCAAATCAGCACCCAACACATGTAACAGAAGTGATACAACACCTTTGCCAGAGATGTGAGAAATTTTACTACCACTAAAAACAAATAATTTGGAGTAACATGGCTATGAATGTCAGATTTCGAAAGTGGAGTGTGATTACATCGATATGTTTATGAGCATTGATAATTTATGCTCGAAACGTCATCACCAAGTAAATAATACTATATCACTGTGTGTTACAATTTTGTTTATCTTGCATCTTCAGTGGTCTTCTCCTACAGCCATGCAGTAAATGAGACAGTGTGGGATGCTGAACAGTGTTATTGCACTCTGATAGGTTATTGAAATTCTTCATAGTGTCTCAGATAAACTATAGTAGATATCTTAATATCTACAGAAAAATGGTCTCTAGACTTGTCGATTTTAAACCAGCTTTATTGCGATCATAATATGGTAGTACTATTTCTAGGTTTCTGTTAAACTAACTATCCATTGAGAACAACATGATTTTATTGGAGTTTGTTACATAACCTCACTATGATTACTAAATGAAACCGTGTATTTGTGTGTACGATTAGTCTTCATTAGACTGATAAATCAGTTTCTTCGTCTGGTCGACAGAATAAATCATATAAAAGTACTTGTGAAACAAGTGAAAGTCACTCATCTTCACGCGATGCATGCGCAGTCATAGCGGTGAAAATAAATTTTCAAGTTGGTCCACATACATCAATTAAATATTAAAATGGGTGTTTATTCAAGATATGTAGCAGTAAAGATATCATAGTACAATTCATTTGTAATGATATTTAGCACACTTTTTTCGATTCAATGCCTTTGTCCATGAATACTTTGTAGAGGGATCTATGTGTTATTGTGAGTTGTAAGGTTAATGATACAGCAAACTCTAGGATATTATATGAAAAAAAACTATCAATTATCGTAGTCTTCCCATAAAACCTATCAATGCTTAGATGCGGATACCTGTCGGATTTGATATCCAATTATATTCGGTAGTATGTAGAATGAATCCAAGATCTAGATGTCGGAATTCATTTGTAAGAAGTCAAAGTGTTTTTAATGAATTGGTCAAGATAGTGGGAAGTAAGTTAAATTACACAAGATAGCTTGCTAGTCACATGTGTGAAAAATGACTTGACCATCTAGATATCTTCTTAATATTTTACCGTAGAATGAGATCTTATTTTGATTTCAGTACTGAACTCTGATTTCGGAATGGCTACTTGAGAATTTCAATTAATAAACATCCATACCTCACCATCATATCATTTACAACTCGATAATTATATATCTTACTCTAAACTAACAATCGATGAAGCGTATTAACTAAAATAAAGTTCATAGGTGTGTTCAAAACAAGATGATGTTTCTAACGTATTCTTGATAAAAAGGATTTATGAAGGTCACTTCATCTTCCATCTCTTCTGTTGAAGATTGAAGTTTTGAGACATAAAGCTGTAAGTAATTTGAACGAAGTGTTTTGATGCTATATACAACACTTCTGGGAAGGTCATGCAATTTTTTTCATTTGAAACTTACATGAAGTAGTACTTTCTCTTTTTCTTCTACTGCTGAAATCAACGAGATATGTGAACCGTGAAAATGTCTTCAATACATAAGACTGAATGTATGAAACTAGATCGTACACAGTGATCATTAAAGCCTTCTATTGTTCACTGAAAAAAATGGAAGTTGTGGACGTTGCTTCGGATAGGTGAATATATACAAGCATTCTCAGTTTCTGCTAAAACAAGTATAGTTAGTTGCTTGAATGAAATCAAATATCTGTCGGGTGTAGTATCTGTCAGTTAACCTAGAGACACTAACTCTACTGTTAACTTTCAAACCCTACGCGATATCAATATAGTCCATTTTTTAATAGACCAGTAAAAACTAATAAGAACTGATAAAAAAGAATAGGTAAAACCCGGAAATCAATAAATTGGAGAAGTAAAGGGAGACTTAAGCTAGATGGTCTCAACTTCCTTACGTAATACATTAGACGAAAATTTCTTTTTCAAGTCAACAAAATATGAGATGATCAGGGAAAGATCAGTAGAAAAATATTATCCAAGGAATATAATATTCAATTTGTTTTTCTTATTAGTATCATCAAGAATTATGGGATTGAAATTAACATTCTGATATTTAGATGAACTTATCTTCAGACCATTCAAATAAAACCACAGGTCAAATTTTAGTTAAGAAAACTATTCATTTAAGAACAATCTAATTGAGAAATAACTGCCAAAAAAATTCATGTTCTCAGCATACTTAACGAATTTAGTTATAGCAATAATAAAATAAAAGAAACACAAGATAAATGGAGAAAGTATACCTTCTTGAAGCAAATAAGCTTCGGTAAGTAAGGAAGTGAAGTACTTCTCTCTGTAAACAGTAGACTGTTTCCTTTAAGAAAAACAAGTATGTGGCCAATATGTGATTGAGAGTTCAGTGCATACTACGACAAGCTTCTTCATCATGAGTGGTTTAGCGATACAGTCAAATTCAGAAATGCAATCTAGGAAAGCACAATGAATACACTTAACACTTTCGTCTAGACTGGAAATAGTATTATAGTGCAAGACAGTGACAGAATTCATAGTACTTCTATTGAGTTTATAGAATAATTGCTATGGATCTCTAACAGCTTTCAATAAAGGTTCAAGTCCAAGTAGAAGTAGTTTCTTCGTTATCTACAAAATTGTAGATATAGGTCTAAACTTCACATTCGATTTAAAGAATAATATCAGCTAATATGCAGCAGATCACTGTTGAATATACTTCATAGATTGAGAATTAGAGAATCTCTCAAAACTTAATTATTTGAAGGTATCCTGACCAACACTGAACTGGATGATATGAAAAGTGAATAGACAGAAACGTGAACTAATCCCTAGATCTAAATAAGTAAACTTCTAAGGAATTTGACAATATTTGACGTTAAGTATTCTACTGAAATTTTAACACTTAATGAACTTACGCTCACGATGATGTCTAAGATGATATAACTTTCTTTCAAGATCTCGCTTATGAAATCTACTCAAGTCCTTCGCTTTGCTAGCCTCATAATGTTCTCTCTCCTTCTCATCGGGATTCGGAACAGAAAAATAAGGAGATGAAGGTGATGCCTTTTGATTTTCAGCATATTTTGACTGACCAGGTTTCTTCATATCTAAACCCATCTTTTGTAAATCTTTAAGTACCTTGATCTCTATCTCCTCCTTTATCTTTTCCATTGATTCCTCACTCATGGTGGGACTTTTAGGCGTTTTGTTTTTTCACATTTAGATGAAGTATACTTTTCACTACCAGAAACAAATCTCACTGGTGAAATGACATTTTTATTAGCTTTTCTGGAATTCTCTTCATGTTCACTATTATCATCAGGATGACGTTCTTCACTTCCTTCATAATGGTGATGGTAGGCCTTATTTTCATTTTTATGATCATTATCTGACTGACTTTGAGGATAAGATTTACTGGCTGGTTTCTTGTATTGTTGGCTTTCACCAACTATTGAATCCTTTCCTTTACGGCCTTCACTATGTTGTTCACCTTTCGATGGCTTTTGAGATTTCTCCTGATGTTTTTCTAGTTGTTGTTTTTGTTTATGTGTGTCATGATGAGGTATATGTTCCTTGTTTTGTTTAAAACTGTCTGCTGGTTTACTGGTGGGTCGTCGCTTAGTAGACGGCGGTGCTGAAGGTGATGCTGGCGGCTGTGGCTGTTGTTTTGCTTGATCAGCTTGACCTTCTAAGCTTGGTTTAGATGTTTCAATGGGTTCATTTTCAGCGTTTTCATCCTCACTCTGGGGAAGGTAAGAAAGAAAAACGGTCTATTGTGAGATGATACAAACCTTTTGTATTAATGAAACTTGTATACTGAAAAGGCTCTTTTTGTAGTTACGTTTAGAAGACACTGTACTTGTCCTTGTAGCAAAAGCCTGAATACATTTCGGGCGTCAAGATAGTTAGTTATTCATCAATTTCTTGTGACTGAAACAAAAATACATGAAGTTTCAATATACTTATAGCTTCGTTAAAATTTACTTCTGAGGGGGTTGTAGAGATTTGGAAATATTTCAAGTTGTTATTCATCTTAGACTGATATCAGTTGGAGGAACAAAGGAAGCCTGAGAGCACTGGACAGCTGTTTCGTCCTAGTATGGGACTCAGCAGTGCACACCCACGACCCCGCCAGGGATCGAACCCACAACCTTCAAGTTCCGCGGCCAGCGCGTTACCATTGAGCCACTGGATCAGAATCCAATGCTTTATATTTTCAACTTCTTTAGCTGACGATGTAGCGCAATCAACAACTTGGAAAGTGACTTCTGTTTGTGATCCATGTTGTGATAAGATCTCGAATCAGTGAACTGTAGTTTCTCTTGAAGAGTTATGATTCATCTCTATTTCTACCTTTTGTTTCACGTAACCTGAGAGCTAATCAAATCTGTTGGATTGGAAATTGGTTAGAATCGTTATGATAAACAATTTCATTTCTCTGAAAGAGTATATCTTTTGTTGAGTTTAGTCTTTTATTTAGACCAGAAATGTATTCATAAGTATTTATTATCAAATGTGAGGTAGAAACAATTGATTGGAATGATATCATTTTACAGCTTCCACATGGATTGAGACTATGGGTGAAGTGGCCTTTATGAATAAGATAAATCCTGCCTAGAGTACTCTTTCAATAAGTAAGTATGCACGAACCAGTTGTTCTTGTATTACATAACATGCCATAATGATTTTGGACAGTTTACTATCAGCACTTAGTTCAAAGGTTTATTTAGTTCCTAATTTATCATTTCTTGAACTGTGGAGAAGTATGCTTAAGCTTCAGGGAAGTAAGCATAACTTCTGACTTTTTATTGCTCTAATGTCTATGGAGTTAGTAATTTGTGATGATCATCACAATACACTTGGTAAATTAATCAAATCTCAGTATATCATTAATTCGAAAATCCCTCGAACTTCATAACATTTGCACTTATCGTATGCGTAACTCTCTACTAAAATCGATCTGGGATTAAGTTAATGAGCGAGAAACAAAAAAAATTAATCTGATATGCACTGAACCATATGGATTATTGCGTCAGTTACTTGTTGACTGTATTTTACTAAGTTATTCTTGAAAAACTTACAGATTTTAATTAAAAATTAATAATAAATTATAAAAATAATGGCTAGAAATAATAACTGAATGTAAAAGGAATATTGATTTGAGATTAACTGATGTCAGCAACAAGATAGGCCTATTCTGAGTGATTCTAATAGCTAGACAGTGTTCAAGTATGTGAAATGTGTAACTATTTTTCACCGTTTACTCTGTTTTGGTGGGTTAATTAGTTTGTTAATCCAAGACTCAAAGTTAGTTGATTGAATTAGCCGATCAAATTTCACATTGTAAGCTAATAAATCAATCTTCTCTTCGTATATCGCTAGCTCATATATAAGCTGAAGTAACAACTCAACTTATTGGTGTTCTTATCAAGTTTTGTAACAGAAAGAGCATAAGGATGTCGTAGAAGAAGACTCGTAGAGTTGGGGGAATAGTTTAAACAGTTTAAGTGCTTTGGTAAACTGACTATTGTCGGTCGTTTTATCTCCGGCTAAAATTCTCCAGATTACCTAATCTTCCTTCATATACAGTGAAAATAATAAGGAGGAAAAGATATTGATGTCAGTAACAAATTGTCATAAGATATGACTTTCACTTGTCCGACTAAAGTAATGTCAGTCTTCCATGGTTTTACAGTTATCAACGGCACTATATCCTATAGTTTTGACTGCTGTTTGCATGACCTAGTCCTGAGATACCTTAGGAAATGTGGCAAACTCAACTATTTTCTCATTTTGTGAGGTTTCAACTTAATTTGCTTTGAATCAGATGGAAATATCCCTTGGAGAGTTTGCAAAATTCGCTGACGGCAGTTACTCTTCAATGTTATAAAGTACGCTTTAGTATGCTATATTTCCAAAGATACGCATTTTGATCCAATAAAAGATTCCTGTAGATGTTTGATGCGGTCATGAGATGGATGATATATATGAAACCGTGATATCTGGCTCGTATTAGTGAGCTCCTACCATGTAATGTTTTCATTACGCTTTAGAGTTGTTGACATTATTTGTGGTTAACCTGGACACTGTCCTGAGCTTTAGAGGGTAAATATCATGGCCACTTTAGTGTGTTTCATACATGACGATTGTTTACTTGATAACAAATCTTATTTTGACGAAGAATAGAGTATATTTGGAACGATTTATAGAGTTGCTATTGTCACTCCTATTCCTTGAGTCATCCTCTGAGGGTAACTAAACAGACTAAAAGCCTATTAAGCATCGAACAGAACAATGTAATCTTTTCTTGGTGACTGGTTCTGATGTGAGTAGTTCTAGGCCACTTACACCGATTAAGAGTGCTCACTTCCCAGAGCAAGGCAACCTAAAAAGTGGATAGATGTTTTGCTCGTCTGGAGTGCGGGTTCATCAGTGGTGTATTGGGCTTGATTCAACTCAGAAAACGGAATTGTTCAAACCACTGGGATTCTGAATACCTACTCGAGCTGACTGGTCATGTCCAGAATCAAACTGCATGTTTACTATTTGGTGTGAGTGGCCTAGAACTACTGGTATTGCTACGTGCAGCCTCGCACTGGCACTCGACACCAACTGTGGTGTCGAGCTGACCACATTATGCCTTAGAAAATCATGGTGAGATTTCTCTCCACGGACTGCGTTATTTTGCAAACATCTAATTTGATTACAAATAGTTTAGGCCTAAAAACCGTAACAGTAAGAACTCCTGACAAATACTGGTTGAAAAACAGAACAGAAATCTTACGAAATTAGTTTTTTTAAAAGATGCCTAGATCTGACTTAACAAATTTTCATTTTACATTTAAGAGGCATGTGGAGGAGTGAAGATATTCTGTCCGTACTGCTGCGTAAAGTTTCGCCAAGAGTGATTGAAAAATATTTCACTAGATTCGAAAGCAAATCTGTACTCTAATATTTTGACCGAATATTTTATTGGAGCGTTTTATGAAGCTCCCAGTAATTATTTTCAAGTGTGATCCAGGAATAGAATCATGATACATTAGGAAAGATACTGTCTCATGAATAAATAAGCTTTTAGTTCTATGCGACGTCCAGATAAGCTGCATTTTTTAGAGGTCGTTACACTGTCTAAAATATCCCTGAGCATGGTACAGTAACCGAGAGACTGAAAGATGTGAAGGGGTTTGGTGACTAGTATAGATTTCGAGCAGATGGGAAATGTCAATTAAAAAAATAAAACTGTGGCCTTAAGTCTATTAGCAAAAATTCATTAAATGTTTACTGTTCTTCGTCCTATCCATACCTAGCCATTCTTTATTTTATGGTCTAAACCATAATCATGATATCTTAGTCACATTTTTGAAAAAAAATGAGCTTCTAAGGTCACTTTAGTTGACTTATTATTGTCATAATTTGTACCTTGGGTTCCTAGTGGAACATAGGGCTTCAGTAGCACGTCTCCACTCCACTCTGTTCTCTGAAATCTTCTAAACCTCGCGCCACCATCACCCATAAGCTCTCATTCCTTCCTCACACAATCGCCTCCATCTCACTCTCGCCTCGGATGCCCAACTCGCCGTTTCCCATCTGGATTCCACCCGATTGCCTGAACTGGCACGTTATGTCCTCGAATGGTCTTCTCAGTACATGCTCAATCCATCTCCACTCCCTTCTACTGCATATTTGTTAGGTGATAGGTTCTTGGTTGGTTCGTTGCCCGGCCAGAGTTCCTTCTTGCTTTAGTTGACTTGGCAACAGTAAGTGCGTTTACAGGATTCAGAAAATCTTCTCCCAAACAAATTACCTGCATAAGTAGTTGCTAAAATCATCTTTAAAATCACTTAGACTAAATTTGAAGCTAATTTACAACACACTTTTAAGGTTGACCATTTTACCCTCCCTGATGTCATTGTAGATAAAGATTAGGTTGCAATCAGAGAGAAGGCGAAATTTATTGATAGTGTTCATAGATTTCTGTGAATGTCTAGAGAGGAAATATCTCTGTATCTCTGTTAGACCACGTTTACTCACTATACACGAGAGATTTCAATAAACGGCACTAATTAAGATCCAGATAAACTTAGGTTTGGTAGTATAGTGTATCGTGTTTGGAAAAATATACTAGTTCCCTCGTATTATCAATACTTTCCCTACCGGATTTTAAATTATTGAATGTTTCAAAAAAATTTAAGAAATTATTTTAAGCTATAGAGCAAGACTACTTTATACAGAATAAGTAGCTCATATGTATATAAAAATAAAAACCCCATAAACCGCAAACTACATTACACTATAGTGTTTACTTGTGACATGCTTCGAAATGGATATCTCGAAGTTTTAATGAAGAGCCTTGACCTATAAGATCATTCAGTCGGAAGTGGAGCAGATACCAAATGAAGATCTCGGTGGATAGTCATGCTATATCGTGAAATGACAGAAGTAAGAAATTGGGTAAATGGTTAATATATTCATCACAAGATCTGAAGGTTCCGAGTTCAACTTTTGGTGCAATCACGGGTGTGTAATGCTGAGGAGTCTCACGGTAAGACAAAACACTTGTCTAGTGCTCCTAGGTTTCCAGTTTCAGTCTTTGAATCATACTACCTTAAAGCAAATAAAATCACCATGAACTTAAAAATGCATGTTTTTTGACGTTTTTTCAGTGGTATTCATTGAATGTCTTTACACTCTTTCACGGATACATTTTTTGCAGGAAATCTGACTTTCTAGCTAAAGCAGGAGAGAGGGGAGTCAGAATTGTTTTCTGTGTTTCAGTTGATATCAACCTTCCTACTGTTCATATTTAGCAACAGAATTTTAGCAGCCACAATATTCTTTGCCTTTTAATTGAGACTGTTTTTGGAATATTTTTTATCTTTTATGAACAGCCAAGCACTGAGCTAATTCTTCACTAGAGTGTTTAGCTGCTAAGATATATTTTTGGATAAAATTGAGTCGACTCAAATTGTCGTTACTCACAGTAGTACAGAAAGATACGGGATGCAAGAGTAAACAGGTATTAAGGTGAACAAAGATAAAATTAATAAATAAAATGACCTGGTAGAAGAAGATTTGATAATATGCAAAACTAAATACAAATTAGAAGGGTTGGATGGAATGATGACATTCGATGCTCTTGGAAGAAGCAAGGACTGTCGTGTCTTTCTATATGCAATGCGTAGATGTGTGGATTTGACAGGAAGGTTCCTAATGCAATGCTGCCATCATAATCAAACTACCATAAGGTTTCTTGACGTGGTAGAGTCAAAAACTACTTTTGTCTAATGGAAATAAGGCAAGTTCTCCTTGTAGATCAACTTCGCTATCTACTGCCATAGATAAGTTTAGTGTCCACTCCTGAAGTATACGCTTCGATCCCAATTGCTCAAATTCAAAGTGATGGAAACCAGTCTTTTTTGACGTATGTAAACCGTTTACGAATGTTTGAATAGTGCTACTTATTGCATTTAAGTAGTAAACGTCAGTGAAATATAGAACATATATTTCCTTCTACTTGGGACTCATCTATAGCATGTAGCTTTTTACCCTCTGAGATTCAGGCTTCACTGCTAACCACTATGAAATAACTTCAAGACAAAATTGATCGGAGGTTTAAGCTTCCTGACTAACAAGAACATAAGACAAAACAGGCTGATAAGTTCAGTCCAGTAAGTTAGAAAGAAATCATGCAACGCAGCTCACCACACCAATGGATAGCATTTTTTGCCTAAGAGGACAGCTATCGGTTTTACACAAACAGATGTCCAATACTTAACAATTTGAGACTTTTGATAACCATAGGGTAATAATATCATGTGTCTGACGCTTGACATTAAAAACTCAATTTTCTACGTTCACTGAATCCTTATTCAGGCGATGCTCTCATAGCTTACAGGGTAAAAGAAAGCTGCATTAAATAAAGAGAATAAAAGTGGTGAAAAAAGAGTTTTCACTGAAACAAATCAGCAACTTACCTCTTGTTTTTCCGTAATCGGTGAGTGTTCTGTTTTAATTGCAGCCATCACTGAAACAGGTGTTGTTGGATGTATTGGATGTTTTACTTCCTTGTCTGTAGGTGGTTTTTTTTCAGGTTGACTGATACTTTCATCGGTTGGCTTTTTATGAACACTGTCATCGTTATCATCATTATTCCTGTCGGCATCTTCGTGTTGATGATGTTGGTGTTGTTGATATTGATGTGGACGGTGATGGCCTTCACTATGCGATTTATCATCTCGTACAACTGAACCACCCTCCACTTTCTCTTTAAAAACCTTTACACCAGGCTTTTCACTTTTTGGTTGTTGTTGTTGTTGTTCAGTAGAGCCAACTTTATCCTTTAGTTGCTTTGAAGCCACAGAGGATAGTTCTTTGTAATGTCGACTAGCTGAACCAGGTGACCTGATTGAAGTAGGCGTTTCTTTGTCTACTGGTTTATGTTCTGCACTACTAAAGGGTTGGTGGTGTTTTTCTCGTGGTTGCTTAGGACCCGTTTTGGAGGCATGGTTTCCTTTCCTCATTTCTTTGTACTGGAGTTTTTCTTGACTAACTATTGGCTCTTCATTATACTGCACACTTTTAGTGTACTGATGATGAGGGTGATGGTGATCTCGTGAACGGCTGTAATGTCTTCTCACTGGTATTCTTTCCTCCTTTTGATCACCTCTATAGCGTCCATTTCGATGATGATGGTGACGGTAATTACGATTATCTTCAGAATGGTACTGATCTGGACGAAAATCTTCCCTATTTTGATATTCTTCGTTTTTTCTATATGCGTTTCTCGGAAACGACTCATTGTGGTCACGCCTTGCATATAAATGTTCTCTTCTACTGTCCAGTGATAGTACTGTTACCATAATGGAAATTATTATCAATAAAGGGGATAAATTCATGTTACGTATTTTGGACTTGTTGCTTTAGTTGATTTTACTGATGTTTAAAAATAGTTCAAAGAAATTTGGCGAGTGAATCAATGGAAACTTTTTCTGTCAATTTTAAACAAAATGAGATAATTGAATAGCAAGTCTTCTTATCTATTAAAACATTTTTAGGTCACATTATACTAATCAATTGATAAATGCACTTTTCTCAAGTGCTGATGTACATAAACCAATTCTTTTTCAGAAAGAAATGTTCGTGTTTGTTTACTGATATTTATGATTCGATTACTGTATAGACATTCGGCTGGTTGTATGAATATGTCTGTCGTTTTAGCGCTTTCATAGGACTATAGGCTAGTTAAGGAGAGATATAAAGATTGCTAACTTCTAAAAATTCTACTTGGAATAGATATATGAAGATGTAAATATACGAATCATTGCAGTCTATGTAATCTATTATTGATTAAATTGCTGTTTTAACGCTGATACCGTCTAAGAAATGGTCTAACATTACTGTTTCACCATAGTCTTACACTCTTCATTATGTACTTACTATTATCTACATATACCATTTGAGCTGTGACCATCAGCTTCCACAGTGGTTGCGTAATCATTCAATCTCTGAGCTGAAAGTCAATGATCTACTTTTTTCAACATTTATAGGTTCACAAAATTAGCAACACGCTGATCGAATGTTACTGGTTGGGATGGGTTATAAATTCAGGTTTAGTCAAACCCATGGTTTGTAGTTTCATATCAAAATGTTTGATAACCCATCTTTAGGCTGGTCAGTAATACACATTCAAGCGGCCATTCAGCCGAGGTTTGAAGATCTGTGGTCAGTGGACAAACTCAACCTAGACCCAGCTGAAATCTGGTATAGCCTTTTTTCACAATTCATTCATTATTTTAAGGTAGCTGACAGCAGTTGGAGAATCACTGAAAACTTGAAAGCACTGGATGACTGTCTTGGTTTACTGTGGGAATCCTCTGCAGTAAATACACACAAACCCACCGTGAACGTGGTGACCACTGGGTACGAGTTCAGTGGTCTAAAATTTCATACTTCAGTTAATTCACGAGATAGCACTACTATCTACCGGAGTCTTCAGTTAGCATTGCCTTCACTTTCTACAGGTTAACTGTTTCTCATTAAAACTTTCACATATTTATCTTAAAGCATGCCACTAATGAGTATAATACAGTAATTAGTTTCGGTTTTATGAAACATATGCTGACTAAAGACCTCCTTGAATGGTTGCATGAATTGACAGAATTTGTTGGAAGATGGGTTGTTGGTTTGTTCGTTGCCAGCCAGCCAGAGTAAATTCCTTGTTGCTTATTCTTTCTGACCATCTGATCTGATCTTCAGTATCGAGTGAGCGTAGGCGGCAGCTGTTGATGTATATCTGTAGTTTGTTGGAAATGCTTTTTGTAACGCGCGAAGTTTCTCACCTATCACATAGAAGCACTGACCTGACTGACACTACTTTTGAAAATCTGGATCCTCTTCTTTATGCTGAGTGCAGTGCAGTGGAGTGCAGATCTCCACACTGATTTCCGATTAATGAAGGAAGGCCTGTCTTGCTTTCCCGATAGAGGGGTTTGGCATCCTCATCTATGCCGCCGCCTGTAGTTGAGACGATGCTGCCTAGGTAGGTAGGTAGGTAGGTGAAAGAGACAATTTCGTTTAGATTTGTCCCGTTGATGGTGCTTGTTCTTGTTGGTTGGGTATCTTTATCACCTCTATCCTCTCTATGTTCTTCACCTGAACTCCCATCTATGCTGCCTCACCTCACCTCACCTCACCTCTTCTGCCAACTTGTTACTTTTCGTCTGTACATCTTCGAGTTTGTGCAACAAGACATTCGACATAAATCATCATCATTGGCGAAATCCAAATCTTCTAGGGTCTTCTCATCAGTCAAACAGCACATGCCCATCTTATCACAGCTCCTCACAGTTGTCTGTTGCATGATCCAGTCCAGTCAAACCGACCACAATCAAGAAGATCATCGGTGATGATAGTAGGTGTCAAGCTTGTCTTACTCCTTTCTGTCTTCACTTCGAAGGCGTCATTGAGCTTTCCATTGTGAATCTCTCGGCATGTAGCATCATATAGCATATCGCTGCTGTTGAATGAAGTTGATAAGGGTTTGCGGTACTAGAACCGTAGTTTTGAAGCAGTTTTCGAATTACTTCTCGATCGACGCTGATGAAAGCCTTTTCAAAGTGGATGAAGTTGACTGGAATTCTATTCCCTGTTTTATGATGATGCATGGCGTAGCGTTGCAAAGTGATCCGTACATGATTTGTTCTTCCTGAAGCCAGCCAGCCAGCCAGCCAGCCAGCCAGCCAGCCAGCCAGCCAGCCAGCCAGCCAGCCAGCCAGCCAGCCAGCCAGCCAGCCAGCCTGTTTCGGTCGTAATTTTGAATCGAGAAAATTTTTTAGTCTCTCCAGCATAATGCGGCTTAGTATTTTGCTTGGGGTGGAGCACGATTCCGCATCAGTTCTTACAAAGACTTAGGTCACCCTTCTTTGGGGGTTTAACAAGGTAGCTGATCTCCCAATCAGTAGGTACGTTTCCTTTTTTCCTCTCAAGCCTTCTGAGATAGTGATATCAGCATATTCGCTGATGCCTTTTATCTGTTTCCCGTGCTTCTGGCGGGATTCTGTCTGTTCCTGCTGCTTTCCTGGCTTTTGATCCAGTATTACAACGGGAATTCCAAGTATATCGAGAAATAGTTATACGAAATTCCAGTTTTACAAGATGTGGCTGTCGTCCGTCAGTAGCCTAATGGGTAACTCTCTGGCGTTTGGAGCGGTGCCTGCGAGGTTCGAGTCCCACTGGGGACAAGACCACTCACTGGAGTGCAGGCACATTAGGCCGATGAGTCCTAAATAGTAGGGAACGCGCATCCTGGATTTCTCTGCTCGCCACAACGAAGTAAATTACCATAACGAATGTTCAGGCGACATCGTGGCATCTGAATAGAAGCCCATACTTACAATAGAGGTCGAGCAGTTTTACCCAGTAAAACAATGGAGAATTACAAGTATATCAACAAATAGTCATAGGATTCATGTACCGTTAGAAAATTTCATGAATATTAAATGTGAGCATTCTCATTTGCATACTTTTATTCTGAAGAAAATCTTTTTATTCTTTGATTTGTGAGCTGTTTAAAAATACGAAAATTCGAATGTTTTCAGTTAGGAAGAAAGAAATTCGCAGAGTAGAACTAAAATGCGCAAATGTTATTCTGCAAATATCTCTTTCAACCAACTAGCAAGGAAGCGTCGTCGAAACTACAACCGAAGGCAGCGGCTCAGATGAGGATGTCAAAACCAGGATCGGAAAAGGAAGACAGGCGTTCACTAATCTGAAACCAGTGTGGAGATCTGCAATCAGCAAAAAAGCGTGAACAACATCCGGATTTTCAACACTAATTCAGTCAAGTCACTGCCGCTATGTGATGGCTGAGAGACTTGGCACGTCACAAAAAGCATCTCCGACAAACTACAGATATCCACCAACAAGTGCCTACGCTTGCTCGATACTGAAGATCAGATGGCCAGAAAGAATAAGCAAGAAGGAACTCTGGCCGGGCAACGAACCAACCAAGAACCTATCACCTAACAAATATGCAGTAGAAGGGAGTGGAGATGGATTGAGCATGTACTGAGAAGACCATTCGAGGACATAACGTGCCAGTTCAGGCAATCGGGTGGAATCCAGATGGGAAACGGCGAGTTGGGCATCCGAGGCGAGAGTGAGATGGAGGCGATTGTGTGAGGAAGGAATGAGAGCTCATGGGCGATGGTGGCGCGAGGTTTAGAAGATTTCAGAGAACAGAGTGGAGTGGAGACGTGCTATTGAAGCCCTATGTTCCACTAGGAACCCAAGGGAACAAAAATATTAATAATACCAGGGAGAATGTATCTCCACAAAGTAACTCAAATTTTTTCACTAACGGAATAAAGCTCAAAACTCACGGTATCAAAATTTCATTAAACTTTTCAGAGGTAAACAGTTGTGAAAGGTTATGATGTGAAATTTATTCTCAGGGCAAGTGGATTCAATTCCTGTATTAGGAAAATGTAGGTTATTGGGCTTTCTTCTGTTCCATCCCAGGCGTTGAGATGCCAATAATGCTTTCCATCTCAATGAACGTTTTAATTATCATTTTCTTCGGTTTTAAGCGAAACTGTAATCTCTCCTTAAAAAGAATGATTGCTACTGATCATAAATTAAAGTTTTGTCGGGTGAGATAAAGCCACATCTTTAGTAGGGTAGCACGTTTTAAACAATAATAACGCTCATTAGTTGTTAAATTTCTACATTTTTCAAAGCTGCCCACACTTCAAAATACTTCGCACGCAGACTTTAACTACTTGTAAGTAGCAAAGCAAAATATCATGTAAATGTTCTGGGATATTCTGTCTTATGGTCGATACATTCAAACTGACGATTGCTTCAAATGTATGTACAAATGAATAAGAGCCATAAATTATTAAGAAATAGATGTATACAGTGTGCTCCTTACTTCATCAGTTATTGGAAAGCGACTAAACAAGACCCAGTAGCTGAAAAAAAAACACCAAATGTATTGAGTGGTCAGGGGAGAGCAACCAATTTCATGTTGTCTAGTCCTGAGTGCAGATTGAATTATATCAGTCATATTTACAATGTGGCCACCAAGCTAGGAGGCTCAATATCGCTGTCCGAATAGCTCAGTGGTTAAGTTGTTGTTGACTACTGCACTAGGTGACGGGGGTTCGAACCTCAGGCGGTACATCAGTCCCGTCGATAAGCCTTGTTGACGGGTGCCAACAAGCACAAACCTAGGTCCGTTGCTTCCTACCGATTACCTCCGACCAACCAACAAAACAACAAATATTTACAATAAAGCAGATCAGTGTTTATTTTAAAGCAGAAAATAGACGTAAATCACACCAAAAAGGGCACAGTCCATATGTTTAGTGCCTTGTAAGTCGAGTCTCGGGATATCGTCTGTAACATCTTTCTAATTTATCTTTCTTCTAAGAATAGGTAGGAGCGATGTCCGAACTGGAAACTACCGATTGGATTAATAACTGTTTCACGAGCTTACAGTTCAATGGAGACATACCAGAAGTTATGTTGAGAAACCATCTTGAGTGCACATTGAGAATGACCTTCTATGTCGCCAAACTCAGACTAGCCTTCTCAATTTACCTTGTAATTCGATTATGCATAATAGATAAGCTAAACTCCTTGTTCCTCTAGGTTTATAATTTCAGCTGTTCCTGTGGGGTGAGGTGCATTGGCCGTAATCAGCGTTCGCTTTCCAAATACATTTCCTAGTATACACTAGCCCAGTTCCACAAAGGCGAAAAAAGTGCACCTCGAAGTCTTATTTTTGAACATTTGGTCGATTATGACCAATCCCGGTGAAACGTTTTTAAACTACGAAAGCCATAGCAACTACTGTTTCGAAGCCTGGAGTATCAGTTCAGAAGAAATTTCTCTAGTCACATGAATTGCAATGAACAGGATCTATAAGAACATTTTACCCTCAAAATCTCTTCTTTAATGTCTTCTCACACATCAAATTGTTTTGTCCCTATTATATTTTAACTCTTCATTACATTAACCAGTCCCTTAAAGTATATTAAATCATTCAACTTAATAACCAAATATTCTTTCGGCTTAGAAAAGTTTTATTCTCATTACTATTTCAATCATTACCTAGTTCTTATTCCGATCTCTTAATTTATAATCAAAAATGAAGGTCATTCAAAGTATTTTATGAAACTTTCCTTTCTCTGTTACCATGTGAATAGAATATTTATATACTATTGTAGAGCATGAGAATGATATCGCTGAAAAGAATGATTCTTTACTAAAATATCTTTTGTTTTGTTTTTGATTTAATGGGGATTTTTAAATTACAAATAACTGGGACATTTATAACTTGGGTTTTAGTAAGATTCATTGACCATTCACTCCCTAATCAGAAATTACAAAGCAAAATAGGTTGACAAATAGGTTGAATTAGGCGGTTGTGGTTTTCCCCACTACAAATCTGGTGGCCTCACTTAGATAGAATATTTCGCTATCATACTTTAATGGATTTTATTCATTGATAAATCAGTCTGTTAGTGATAACCTGGATTGAAAAGCATATTTTTGTATTCATAGGCAATAACTGAAGTTCATACAGCCTAGATTAGTAAAAGAACACAAATAGTCTGTATAGCCAAAATGAATTTGGGGGATTTAGAGATTTTTCAAGTTGGTATTCATCATGGACCGACATTGGTTGGAGGAACATTTGAAACCTGGGAGTATTGGATACCTGTTTCGTCCTAGTATAGAACTCTTCGGCAGTGCGAACCCACCACCCCGCGGGTTTGACTCCTGGCGGGGTCGATAGCTTCTAGTGGAATACGTATTTATCTTAGATTATGTGTTTCGTTTGACTCAAGTGAAGAATAAGAGATGCAAGTTAGTTTCATACTTACTCATTTCTGGTGAATCAACACAATTTTGTCTTGGTAGTCCTAATAAACAATGATTTGATTTGGACACATTTCCTCAAAATACAGTTTGATATCCTTGGCATAATTCCTGTTTTATTATTCGGTAAATTCAATATGAAGAGAGTATAGAATGACAATCAGCTATCTACCTCAACTTTATCGACTTTGAGAAGGTCTTTGACAGCGTCGACCAACAAGTAATTTGGCCAGCAGTTGCTTCAGCACTACGGAATACTGCAAACCTTTATCCGCCTCACTCAACAACTATATGAAGACGCCACATGCCAAGTAATTCGCAATGGGAAGCTCAGTGATGCTTTTGAAGCGGAGTGAAGACAGGAGTGAAACAAGGTTGCCTACTATCACCCATGATATTCCTGGTTGTGGTCGACTGGACTGGATCATGCAGCAAACAGTGGGGAGCGAGAAGAGGGGGATACACTGGCTGGACTGCGGAAAAGAACCTAGAACACTTGGATTTCCCCGATGACTTTTGTCAGATGTCACATAAACTTGAAGATCTACAGGCGAAAACTAACAAGTTGATAGAGGAGGCTGGGCAGCGAAGACGGGACTTCAGGTGAATATGGAGAAGACAGAGGTGATGAAGATACCCAACCAACAACAACAACAAACTCCAGTCACTATCAACGGGAGAAACTTAGAGAAAGTAACCTCCTTCACCTATCTAGGAAGCACTGTTTCAACTACAGGCGACACAGGCACAGACGAGGATGTCAAAGTCAGAATCGGAAAAGCAAGACAGGCTTTCATTAGTCTGAAACCAGTGTGGAGATCTTTTGCACTCAGCATGTGGAACAAGATCCGGATTTTCAACACCAACGTCAAGTCAGTGCTTCTGTATGGTTCAGAGACTTGGCGCGTTACAAAAGGCATTTCCAATAAACTACAGACATTCATCAACAACTGTCTACACCGGCTCGTTACTGAAGATCAGATGGATTGCCAGAAAGAATAAGCAACAAGGAGCTCTGGGAACGAACCAACCAAGAACCTATCACGCAACAAATATGCACTGGGAGGAACTGGAGATGGATTGGGCATACACTGAGAAGGCCGACTGGGGACGTCACGCGTCAGGCCAGTTGCTCGAGTGGAATCTCCATGGGAAGCGACGAGTTGGACGTCCGAGGGTGACATGAATGAGGTGGTGTGTGTGAGGAGGAAATGAGAGCTTGTGGGCTGTCGTGGAACCAGGTTCAAGAGATTTCGGAGAACAGAGGTCACTGGAGACGTGCTACTGAAGCCCTATGTTCCATTAGGAACCCAAGGGACTAATAAATATAATAATAATAAAATTCAATATGAATAAAAGGGAGGATTATCACAACATAATTAGTCTCTAAAATAGATTCACTTGTTCCATTTTAATTAATAAGACACCTTCAAACCACTGGTATTCTACGTTGAAGTATTTTAGTAGTCAATTTCAGGATGATTCATATTGCTAAAAGTTGTTTCAAGCAAACATCGAACCAGTATAGATCCGACCTTGACAGATTCTATCTATGAACAATATGTAAGTACAAATATTTTTACTCTATAGTCGAGGTATTTATCATTCCTTTTTATAAGCTTAAATTTCACTGCATTAGTTGTACTTTGATTACCGATATTCCAAATAAAGCTATCGATTGTTTGGATAGCGTTTAATAACTTTCGCACATAACTTTCTAAGTCAGATGTTATATGAATGTCAGCGAAGAGTAATTTATTGATGGGATAAGAAATTTCTACTGGTCTTTAATATAGGTGTAAAATTCAGGCACTGTGGTAGATTTTGATACCATGTTTATTTGATTTATAACACATAGTGATCTAGTATTATTTACTTATTATTCACTTGATGACGTTTTGAGCATAAATTATTACTGCTCATAATCATATCAATCTAATCACACTACTTTCGACATCTGATGTTTATAATATTGTCACCTCATATGATTTGTTTTTATCCGTAGTAAAATTTTGCATATCTTTGGTATAAGTGATGTGTAATTTCTATTGTACGTGTTGCGTGCTGATTCGATGAACGGCTATTCAGTAGTCAATCTCTTCCTCTCTCCACCTAATTATATTGGACTTAAGCACAGTGGTTCTATCCCACTCATCCTATTGTGTGGTTGTGTGTTAATGCGTGCATTGCAATAGCAGAGTGTTTTTCTAGATTATTGATCTTATTCAGGTCTGTCATTCTTTACATGGCTAAATTCCTGTTCAGCTATTCTAACTGACCCTGACCAGCCGAGCTAGTTTGACCTATGTACTTCACCTCATAGTCATTACATGAAATTCGATAGATTAGATAATTCTGTTTAGTTGGTTCTATCGTATCATTAAGCTAGCCAACAAAGCTTATCTCTCAAAGAAGATCGGTGGCCAATTTCGGTTAAGAATTTACTAAACTGAGAATGCTCTGAAGAGAAAATTATCCTCATCGATACCGTCAGGTCATCTAGGTACTTAACAAAGCTGTAATTGGGACTGGTAAGTAATACAGAAAGAAAAAGACAAGAAAAGAAGAAAGAACAGCATCTTGAGGTACACTGGCTTTACTAAGTAATGAAATAGAGAACTTCCTTGTGTATGCAGTGTACTGTCTTCTCTCAGAAAAATAAGAATCAAGCCAGTTTGGAATCCCAGACTCAATGTGAGTTCTGGCAAGATTGTTTAATAAAAGAGGTTTAGGGACAGAGTAAAGGGAAGAAGTACAGTCAAAGAAGGCAGATCTAACATACTTGGAACCTTTGTTCAGACTGGCAATGATATTATGATGCAAAAAAATGCAGCATTTAAAGTACTACTTCTGAGTTTGAAGGCAAACTGATTTGGATATCCGAAAGTCTTTAAAGAAGGTTCAAGACCACTAAGCAACAGTCTTTTAATCTGTTTTAAGGAATGGTATGCTTATTGTTATTGGTCGAAATTTCCTTTTTGCTTCAGAAAATGTGGATAGTTGGGAGAAAAGATATTGATCAGAAAATCACAGCTACATTCATGACTTTCTCTAGACTCTATCTGGTTTCATTGACGTCAGTGTCGTACTGTTTCCTCAAATTTTCAGGAAATCGGCATCTTCAGACCACCAGCTGTTGCCTTACTACTTTAATTATGCCTTTCTCATAACACAATGAAGCCAACTGAAATAACCCAATTGTGAAAACTAGGAAGAGTTTAAAAAAACTACCTTTGTCTAGTTTACCATACCTCAGTAATCAGAAAACTGTGTTGTAAAATGAACAACAGTGTGAACAACCTTTGTCAAGACATTTACTCATCATGAAATTCACACTTTGTTTTATCCATTTCTATGAATTCAACAAACCTTAATCAGATGACTGAATCTGTCGTAAAACTCCTAATCCCATAACCTCGAATACAACACTCACACTTCTACTCACAACAACTGTGATCATATAATGATATGTATGTAGAAAGACAGAGGAGAATGTCCCCTTTGCTTTTTAGACATGTTAATTAATTTTGACCAGAAAATTAAAAAATTAAAAAATTCAGGTTAATTGTTCTGATCTTGTTTTCTTCTCAAGGTCAGTGTGAAAACCTGATAAAATTGCGTATACGCCTTAACTTTTACATTAACTAGTAACCGATTTCCTATCAAATCCACTTTGACATATATATAAATTGATAGTGCTGTGGTATTGTGACGATGTGAGAAAAGCAGATCAGATTTCAATGAATTCATGTTTCGGCAAAACTCATCAGCTGCGTATACAAGATAATTAATATGATGTCTCTAAATCATGAGACATACGTACTGAAAGATATACGGAGATTGACTACCAACTTAACCATATAATGAATTTTCCAGCTTTGAGGTATTGGTAGAAGTGGCGATGAATTAAGTTAGATCTATCAATGCTGATTGTGCGCATCAATTTTTGTGTACTTCAGTTGTTTTGGTTTTCTCAGTAATATCACGTGACCATCTGTGAGAGCCGTAGTTTGACAAACTAGTATTGGTACTAGGTGATGATTGAAAGTGAAATGGAAATCTGGACCGCGGCCGGATTCGAACCAGAGACCATCGGGTTATCGGCCTGGTGCTCTATCAGCTTCACTGAAATGAAATAAATATCTGTTCGTCTGTCGGACCTCGCAGCTCAGTTGGTAAAGCACCAGGCCTGTATCCCGATGGTCGCTGTTTCGAATCCGACCGCAGTCCAGATTTTCATTTCACCTTCAATCATCACCTATCACAATACTAGTCTACTAAACTACGGCTTTCTCACATCGTCAAAATGATAATCAATATGACGTTCCACCTCCCTAATTTGGTTAGATTTCGATTGGGATGAGGAGTGCTGACTAAGCAATTAGTATGATTATGATCAAGCGATAGTAACGCTGCATGAATTCACATAGCAGTCGAGCAAAACCCTTGAGGATTGAAGTGACAAAAAATCTGATCATCGGTTGGACCTCGTAGCTCAGTTGGTAGGGGACCAGGTGGTAACTCGGTGGTCGATGATGTGAATCTGGCCACGTTGCAGATTTTCATCTCACCTTCGATCATCACACAGTATATTCTCAGTATGGTGATAGACTTTACCATGAACATTTCACTGCCGCATTGTATAAAAGAGAAACATCTAGGTATGCTGAGCTAAGTTGCACTAGCAATTGATATATTAGGCTTCGCAGATGTTATGTTTTGAATAAAGAAGATTGTTCTGTCATATATAGGTTTATTGTAAGGTGAATTTCAAGGAATCTTCGAAGGAGACAGATAGCTTTCTTACGCTATAGCGTGGCTTTTATCGCCACGGCGATATTCCACCACTGTACAACTTTTTCAAAGTATGGTAGACTAAAGCATGGTTTGTTATGTCACTTAAGGGATAAATACAGAACTGCACAAAATATGAAGTAGTTCAAGATGTTAAAATTGACTAATGCAGAGAAGAAGAAGTCAGTTGAAGTAGGAGGATACAAATGGCATCAAAGAGAATACGGAGATAAAAAATCAATGAAGGTTGATAAGATGCTGAGAATGTCAAACAGGATAAGAAATGATGAGAACCTATGTCTCAAATATGACCTTTCCCCGACTATTTGATCAACAGCCTCAAGTCATAAATCCCTAATATATAGAAGACACTAGCTAGATTTTCTATACGCTCTCATGTAACCTTGACCGGGTTTTATTTAGTTAACTTCAGTTTTACATGTTTATTATTTGTCATTTTCATCTCACTGATATATTTTTACTACCTGCAGGTATAAGCTCTTCTGCAAACTAGGTAGCTCAACCCAGTGTAAAGAAGAGCATGCCCCTAAGCCATTGCTTCCCATCAAATATATAAGTAGACGCATAATATATTGAATAGTTAATATTTGAAAGACGAACCAACTTGGCTCTATGGTAGCTGATTTTAAGTTCCTATCTTCTATTTAGACAGGACTTCAGGAGGCTAGAGACGCTATACATCACAGTTTCGGTTGTTTCCTCAAGTTATCTTGAATCTTACTTCAGTAATACTCGTTCTGAGAATTACACTACAGGTGATAGTTTGCTGTCTTTAACTAGCCATTTGGAAATGATGTTTTGTACTAGTTGATAGTTTTGTCCTTTTGGGATAAATACTACACAAATAGCGTTTTTTGAAGGTGTCGACTATACATACTTTATCGATCTAAGAGGTTCTCAAATAGGAAACGTAAACCATCTTCAGATATTTGCGAACCACTGAAGGAAATATTAGTAAAATCAGCATATAGTATGCCTTCAGTATAAATAGTGAGGATTTTCAAAATAATCATACTTAATACGTTACTTTCAGTCATAAGTTCACACTGAAAATAATTCTCCAGACATCAATAATACTTATTATTTCGAACACTGAGTTGATACTTTGTGGACATCAAGAGATACACCACATAAAACAACCAGTCGAAATAACGAAGACACCGAAATAAGATGAGAGAATGGGAACAAAATGGAGGTGGATTGTTGAAAAAAACAGTCACTAAAAAAACATCTGACTAAGCATTCACTACTTTTACAATATCATCTTAGCAGAAAGGTAATAAAAAGAACAATTTCAGGTTTGTTACATAATTGAAACAGAGTGTTACATCCAAGAATCATCTTAAACCTGTCAAATAGAAAAGAAGCGCTATGCATATCTAACATGTTTCGTAGGTATTCATAGTAGTTTCAGGTCTGTGATCCTCCTTAACACTTTGTCTACAGCTGGTTGCATATTCTAGTAATTATTGTGTAATTGATCATTTCTCTCTATCTCCATTATTCACCAGCCTTTATCAAAATGGTTTAACTTTGTTGACGCACAAATTTCTGATATGCATACCTCATTATTGTCATTAGTTACGTTTCATTTTCACAACTTTTTGCTAAGTTTTGGGTCTCAGTGAAGATTCCAACACATCGAAGACAAGCATATTTAGTTGATTGAATCGTAAATACGCAAGAATAAATGCGCTTCTCAAACTCTACTGACAACCACTACTAAATAATTAGTTAGTCGGTGAGGGATATTGCTTTTGATGATATCCATTTGATAAAGCTTTGCAGACAGTCATAAGTTGATGATGCCACATTGGTGCAAATTTGTCCATAAACACTTCCCAGGACTTATTCGCACATGTATTCATTTGTTCATCTCCTTTTATTAGAAATACCCAATTAATTTCTCTGATCTACTTCATTGTAAGTTTATGTATCCAGATTCCTGGTAGATAAGAGACTTTTTTCCCTACAACCTGAGTGTTGAAATACCTCGAGAAGACAAGACCAGTACATTCTACAGAATTATATATAAGGAATGTTGGCTAATGCAGTCATCGAATAGGTAAACGGGTTAATGGCTGCCAACTTGTATCATTTTGATCATGTGGGATCGCCTTGGTTTAGTAGACTAGTATTGATACCCAATGATGAGTGAAGGTGAAATGAAAATTTCCATCTCAACTTGTAGACAAACGACATGATATATTGTCATTGGTATCGACGCATTTAGATGGACATATCCACAACTTCAATCAAGACAACGTGGAAATACAACACCAAGCAAGCTCGGAAACGGCGGAAGTACTCTCAAAAGCATGGTACCCTTATCGAATGGCAGTTAGCAGAACTGAACACCAATCCAGTAAATGGACTGCCAAAACAAGATCAGCTATTTAGAAATCAATCAAGTAAGTCAGTGATCATATAGCACAGGTCACATGATAACAATAGTTATATAGGTCAACTGTTGCTCCAAAACAAGAAGGCAGATTCACTCCTGTTGGAAAGGCAATTACGCTAAAGTTCGGCAAATGTCCTTCACAAACATCTATCCACCTTGAAGATGCTTCATTTCCTTATGAAGTAAACGATGATATATTCGGTTAGTTTAATGATGAACCACTGAAGAAAAAACCTCAAAATTTAGACAGACCGGCAAACTATTACCAAAAGCATAATTTTCTACTGAATTTCTGAAAATATGAGTCATCAGTGAACAGTGATCTCAAGAGCTCATTAATATAACATCTAGATGACGAGAGTCAGGATCATCAGGACTCATCAATTGCCTTACTGTTTCAGATACTGACACGTTGATAATGGAGCAAGGACTCAATTTTTAGACATTCTTATTTCAGTCAGTGAGCCATGGGTTCCAGTTAGGTCTGGCTATCTGGGTCGTATCATAAAGGTTTATACAGTGGATTTAGTTCTTTAGTCGGAGAAGCTAATTTATTGCCATGCACTTGAACCAAGTGAGGTTAATACTGGATTACTCTGATGAGTGCCAAAAAGAACGTAACATAGGCTGAGGACTTCTTTCAGATTGCCTTCCACCACCTAACACCGAAATACAGTTTCCTGTATTGTCACACTAGGTCACTTAGCCATCGTATTGCGAAAGTTGATCTACAGATTTTTGTTAGTGCTGAATGAGTACTAAAGAGTAGACAGCTACACTGGTTACCTTCTGATCACAAATTCGTGTGCAGAATACGATCTTAAAGGGAGTCAGTCGTAGCTTGAACAGTTTAATAGTCTGGACTCTGACTTCAGCACTACTTGACGCAGTTTCCTCATTGTTATCAATAGGCCCCTCTGATAAGGACGAAACCTAAGTCCAGGTCTTCCTGTAGACTGACCTTTACTAACTTACACCAAGAATAGTTATTATGTAGTCGTTTTCATACCAGTTATTTTAGCAAACTGTGTCGTATTGGTGTAAACCGTCTAGGATTGAATAAGGCAGCTTATTGTTACTTATTTAAGTCACACCTCATGGTAATAGTCTCATTAATATTAGCGATCTTGAGAGGAAGGATGCAAATAAAAAGTGGGACTGTAAGTGCTGAATAGCCTAGTCCCAGTGGTGAGTATTCACAGCGGTCACATTGTGTAATTTGAATATTTGGTTACTCAGCGAAAACCAGGGACTGTGTACTTCACCAAAACTTGATATGATTCTATATATGAGCAGTCTACTCAAGTAGCTAACTGGAATTCAGGTGGTTTAGACCCTTTGACTCTCAAATTGAATGGGTCTGGATACATCATTGATGAATTGGGCTGCAAAGGGAAACAGCTATTCGGTGTTTACTTCATACTGACCTGGATAACAAGCACTGATGATCGACGTTAGTGATGTAGAACTGCTTATGTCAGTCACTAGTATATTTCGTTCAGTTGTATAGATTTTGATTGTTTACGAATGGATAACAGTATGTGTTGGACTGATATCTGTTTCAGGAGAAAAGCCAACATTCTTGTTGTAGTCAGTAAGCTATAAGACATATGAATAAGTGGTGTAAAAAAGTGACCGCAACTGACCTTGAATGATGTTGTTTCGAAATGCTAGCAAATCGATCTCAACTAAGTGGTCGATCGTTGATGTCTTTGCTAAGACGTTAGAAGAACTTGGATATAATCTGGATAGGGTATGAGTGTACATATTTCCTCATCCTTAACTGATGTTGAAAGTGGTGAAGAGTATTTTTAGCTCAGGTGGATGGTCTTGGTTGTATTGTGTTCTCTGAGTTGAGTTGTTTAACCAACTAACCTCAGTGATGTCAAAAGTGTTTCTGTATTTCTCTCATCATCCAACTCTATTGAAGCGGAAAAACTTAAAGTACTGTGTTGCAGTTAACCACACCAATTAATTAAATTTTCGGAAATTTTTATTCCATTTTCTTCAGAAAATCTAATATTCCCTCAAAAGTAGACTTTCAAAGGTGTTAGCCATTAATATAACCTACTGCATAGGATCCATTATCAACTGTTTTTACAGGGCAGTTGTAAATATCCGTTTCTTTTTATTTTCTGGCTTTAACTGTCTGTTTATCAACATTTCAAAATATAATTAGACCAGATCGATCGATATTAAGGCAAATCTATTAGGACTCAAGGCTATCCATTAAAATGAGTCGACTCCAAGGTCACCCACCTGATTGGCTAATGTTTCGGACTATTGATGCTGTCCATTAACCTATCAGTTTTGATGTGGAGAAGCATGCAAGGTGAACAGATTCTGGAAATAAACCCAATAAACAGTGTTCCTTGATTTCGATGAAGAAGAATAAAATAAAATAAATTGGGAATTTTAGAAACAGCTTATTTCACCCTAAATCACTGATACTTTTATGTGATGAAAGGAAATTATTTTGATGGGATTTTATGAATCGTGTAAATCATGTAAAAATTGAACAGTGAACAAGTGGATTATTTCATTGAAATTCTGTGCAAAAAGTGAAATCAAAATGGGGAATGAAGCTAGTCAAATCTCAGGTCAAGAAGGGTCTGTTGACGCTGATGTGAGTCATAAGCGTAGTCAATCTCTGCAACGTGGTTTAACTTCCTATAATCCACAAAACTCCTCTGATACAGCCATTGCCTTGTCATCAAGTTCACGTAAAAGTCAGTCACACACGTTTTTATGTGAAAACTTTCCAACTGATGAAATCCGTGAGAATAAACCCAGCCCGAAGCTAATTGCTAATACATCAACAACTGGATTAGCTTTACTTAAAACTGTCCAAATGGAATTAACAGACGAAGAGAAAGAGCGTATACAACAAGTTTTGGCTAGAGCGCGTCTAGTTGAAATGAAAGAAGGTGAACGTATAACGTAGGTCACTGATATTGTTACTTTTGAAATTCAATTTATTGTATGTTAACGCAGTGGAGACTTCGAATCCTGTCTTCATATTGGTGCCATTATTTTTAAAACTAAGGACACCCAAGTGACCATTACCGGTTATATTAATTAATTTCGGAGGGTGACTGTCGATGAGCAAGGTATCTTTAGTGTATATGATCTATTATTTTAGATCTTTTTTTTACTAGTAAGTTTTCTGGCCATGTTACCTAGACATTTTACCAAGCCAACCTTAACTGACATAGGACGAGATGATTTGAAGTCTAAATAATGACTTTGGACAGTATGAGTTGTGTCCAAAATGTAATCTAGTGAACAATAATGTTCCACTGTGTGGGTACATTCAGTAAATCAACTAGAATGGGATTACATTCTATCAAAGTGCCCAAGATTAACCCTCATAAATGGATATATTTTTGGACGCTTTGTTACATCACAATGAGATAAAGCCATTTCAAAGTAAAATGGTTCAATTCGGAGGTTTGTCAGGATTTTTTTTTATTGACCTTAAAATCGTATTCATCGCGAACTGACGTCAACTGGAGAAGCATTGCGGTCACGCTATAAGGCAAACTGACAGAAGTAGGAAGTTTAGACGAATGGATTCCAACTAAGTTGCTCAGTGGCTACGTGGTGGGCTCGGAACCTTAAGATCCTACGTTTGATCTTTGGCGGGATCATGGGTGTGCACTGCTGAGGACGAAACAGATGTTCAGTGCTCCAAGTTTTCAATGGTTCTCCAGCTGATCTCAGTCCTTGATCAACATGAAATTGAAATCAATGAATTGTCTTAATCAATTATTACCATTTTAAGTATTGGGGTTTCATTTGTCCGATGTTACCCCGTTATTCATGTATGTATGTAAGCCTCTTACAACTCACCTGTCAACACATTTTTGGTTTACATAATGATTTTTTTACTCGGTCACCGACAACAAAACAAATTTCTACGACTATAGTATTTCGTTCGATATATTTATCACCTTATAAAGGAAAGTAAACAAGCTGAAATGACATACTCTGTCCTCATAGGTAAACAATTGTGTACTTAATGTTGGTTGATTTATCAACTAATGTTTATTCAAGGTCACTTTTCAAATATTTATCTTATTTCTAACGCCAGCAAGCTATTCTGTTTTGAATTTGGCAAACGTTGGTAAGATGATTTAGGCACTCGGTAAAGTTTACATGTTTATAAAAGTAGTCATTAGTGCTGGTATATTGTCATTTGCTTACAACCTAGAATATCGAAATATATTGAACTATTGAAAAGTTAATATACTTTAATTCTTGTAAATTACGTGGTTGTTACTAGCAGAGGAATCTAGGATGAGCATCCTGTCCTGTTTGGGGCTCACCAGCTGGATGTATCTGATATTGTTCCCACTGAGACTTGAACCTTGTGCCAATTGCTTAAAATGGCAAAGCGTTGTCCACTAGGCTACTGGGGCACGATAGCTACCTCTTGATATTGGAACCGTATCACCCACTATTATAACCAATGATGTTACCACTGAGGTCTTCAGGCTGCGACTGACCAATTGTAAGACTACATCAAATACATTGATTGGTTGCTCTTCACCGACTGATCAATGTAAATGATAATTTTCTTCTTATGTTACAAGGCACTTTAAGTTTGCTTTGGTAATGAACTAGAATGAGGAAATGTGTATGCGTGCGGAAAAAAGCAGGAATAAATCTTTGATAATTGCTTAAAAATCACATGAAAATCATGTTTTCAACTGAGCGTAAGAGAATATAACTTATCTTCAAATGCAGTTTTTAGCAAAAGATATTTCAGATGATGTATACAAAAGGCTTAGATGTCGAGTTGTTGATGTCAATCAATTGTCAGGATGCTACATCTTATGAAAATATTGTACTATTTAGTATGCATAAAAAAGTTGCTTGAGTATTTAAAATCCACATTACTCACCTCTGTAGTGAAAAAAGTTTAAATTGACAGCCTAAGTCTATCTTGCAGTGATGCATCGAGTTTCTGTCATGTTCCAGTTGATTATCGGTTAAACCTCCATAAAGTCTTTAATTCAAGGTTTCATGCTCATTGTCAGTAATCAACTAGATATATCCTAAAGTATGATGGCACTTAGTCTCCCTCTCTGATGCTAACCTGAGAACTGTAAAAAATCTGCAAACACTGTAAGTAGACTGTCAAGGTCAAGATAGACCCCATGTAGGACTGGACTTAAGGCCCGAACTAGTCATCAATATATAACCAATCTAATTGTCTGATACTTAGTTCTTAGAACTGAATAGAGACTGTTGGTCGACTTCTGTGTTTTACTAGGATTTCATGGAATTGTTCTGCTCAGTTGATGATATATTATATGAATACTGACGCATTAGGTTAAGATGTTTGTAAGGCATACGTTTTCTTTAATGCATTATTGATGGTTAGATGATTCAGAGTGGACTTTCCCCTAATCTAACTAGGTATAAGTCATTATAACCCTATATGATTTACGGATTTTATTCACGAGTGGTATTGGAATTGGGATTTATTGAAAAAATGTCACCATCATATTAGATATTTTGAGAAGGTCATCAAACTGGTCTGATGCTAACTCTTAGGTATATCGACCTCTATCACGTTGACATACTTATAAACTATGGAGAAAGTTGTATCGCATTTGATATTCGAGAGACATACAAGACGGTGAGAGACATACAAGACATACAAGAGACATACAAGACGGTGTTCAGTTAATTGTGTCACATATGTATGCCTAATAACCTTGAACTGTTAGCCAGTTGCATTACTATAGTTAAATTTCCTAAACAGCTTTTTATTAGGAGACTGATATATGCTAGATTGTGGTCCTCAAGAATACAACCACATCATCTCCATCTATTCTTCCATTGATAATTAACATACATTTTGAAATTGAAAACAGTCTATATTCAAGGTTTAGTCATATAGTCATCTGAATGCTATCAATTCAATATCCCTTTCAAAGTCAACCTCATCTTCATATTTCCCTTAATCATTTGAAGAGAACGAGAACAATAGCTGGACCAGAACGGTTTCGATACATTTTATTGTTTGATCAATCCTCTTCAACTGCATGTAACTTGTATGTACTATTGAGAATAACAGATTAAGGTAAAATTCGACATACTTCAGTTCAGTGAATTGAGAGGAACAAGACATTGGACCTGTAAAGTAAGGTAGTCATGTGAACTGAAGTAAGGTTAAAATATTACGTTGTTATTGAACAAATATTTATGCTTTTGGAACTAGATGGAGAGAGATCTTGTGGGACTCAGATAAGATAGCAAAGTGAATATTGTTGAACTTGGGAACAAAGACTCCAAAACTGTATGAGTAAATATGCTAGTATTAGATCAGAAGACAAATGGGTCCCCCTTATTGCGCTTCAGACACTGTTCCTGTATTTTTCAACTAGAATAGTTTCCAAACACTTATCAAGTCTCAGAGATAGGCGAGGATGAAACACTGGTCTTCAACCCAGTGGTTGAGCGGTAAAGTGAAATCCGTCAGATATGACGGACTTAGGGTTGATGCTTCATAGAGCCGTGGGTATGTACTGACGACGAGCTCCATGCTAGGAGGAAACAACTGCCAAATACCCCCAGCTTTTCCCTGGTTCTCGAACTAATTTCGCTCCACGGTGAATGCCACCGTGAAATTCATGAATGCTCTTAAATCATCGAATGAAACATTTCCCAATAACTTTATTCTCATACCAAACTTGCTGATCAACTTTAAAGATAATTTTGTGGTGATGATGGGTAGGGGTTAGCACTGAAATGCAGGACGAGTGTTTCGTCCTATCTAGAATTCGTCAGTTGAATGTACTTGCCTCCCAGTAAGCGATGTTGTTCCCACACAGACTTGAACCCAGGATCATTCCCTTCGAACATCAAAGCATTATCCAGTAGGCCACAGAATCACGATAGCCACTTCCTATGGAACGCGTATAATTTATATAATGCTGTTTGTACTACTCTGTCTTTGACTCAACCGAATCAATTGGTATCTATTGGCATATAGGCAGCGGCACGAATGTTTCGATATTATCTGTCGTTTCAATTTTATCGTAATAGTAGATGGTGGTTAGCAGTGGTATCTAGGCGTTTTCTCAAATAATTTAGCAATTACTAAGCTAATCATTTATTATTTTGACTAGCTTAGCTGTGGTTACCCAGACTTGTATTGATGCTAGGTGATGATTTAAAGTGAAATGAAAATTCGGACTGCCACCCGGCTCAGCCAGGCCATCTCAAATAGTCAAAATAATAATTAATATGACGTTCCACCTCTCTAATTCGGTTAGATTTCTATTGGAATGAGAAGTACTGACTAAGCAGTTAGTATGAGTATGATCAAGCGATAGTAACGTGAAATGAATTCACATGGTAGTCGGTTAAAACCCTTGAGGATTGAAGTGACAAAAAATTTGATCATCGGTTGGACCTCGTAGCTCAGTTGGTAGAGCACCGAGTTGGAAGTTGATTTTTCTTTTCAATAGAGTTGTTATTTTCTCATATGATTCCAATTGCATAACGTTAAATATGACAACAATAAAGATGTTCATTTATGCATCTTTGAAATATTTAATCACAGTTTTTTTCCTTTACTCCATCTACTCCTAAGAGTCAACAATAATAAAAAGTGAAAATAATCAAAATATCCAGTTGTCATTCATATTTATCATCAAATATTTTTATCCTTCCTCCACTTTTACTAACCTTTTACCATTTTATCTATATTGAACTATGAATTTCCACATAAGTTCATGGTGCCTATCTAGTACTCGGATGATTGATCACCTTTTCTCTTCCCTGTAATAATATGACACTATGCTGTTCTTCAAAATGGCGTGTATACATTTATATAAATATATTTAAAGTGGAAAAGAAATTTCAAACTAAAAGCTGACAACAAGATTAAGAAGAAATAGGTTGAAGAATTGAATAGATTCATTGATCAAAACTGTTGATTTACATAGTTTTTTATGAACTTTTATTTTTCAATGACAAATAGATTGAGATTAGAAGTGATTCAATTTAGTTTATTTCAACAAGATATTGAAACATTGAATCTGACACATTTGAATTCACCTTGATTTGTCAAGAGAATGTTAACACACCTTTATTTTTGTGTTTATCGATGCCAACTATCAAATTAAAATGAGATGATGCCACGAAAAGGATTGGAGTATACACATTTCTGACAGACTGGTTTAGTCGATTCACTAGGAACTATCATGAAGTTTAGTTTGGGGATTTATTTATTTCAAGCCAGAATTCATTACCGAGAGATATTAGTCTGAGAATTATTGAAAACTTGGGAGCATGGGACCTCTGTTTCGTCCTAGTGTGAGGTCCCTCAGCAGTAGGCACGCAATCAAGGATGGAAGTCAGGACCTTTAGGTCGAAGTTCAGTGATTCACAGTTTTTTACTTCTGTCAATTCGCGATATAGCGCCAGTGTCATCCAAGATCTTCAGTGGGTATTCACTTCATTTCCTACTGGTCGACCTTACAGATCACGACTTCTCATTAGAACTTCAGGATATTCAGCTAGAGGCATGTCACTAGTGGTCGGCAATGAGTAGTTTAGTTCAAGGTTTTTGGAGATTTTAGTTATTTCAAGGTAGTATTCATCACTGACTGAATAATCAGAAGTCCTAATGAGAAATCATGACTTGTGGGGTTAGCCAGTTGTAAGTGACACGAATGCCAACTCATGATCGTGGTGGATAGTCGTGCTATATCATGAATCGACAGCAGTAAGTAAATTTAAACTGTTCGGTATGGACACACAGAGATTTCACAACTAGGCGTAAAGGTTCTGAATTCGATTCCTGGTGGGGTCTTGGATGCGTACCACTGAAGAGTCATACACTAGGACCAAATAGGTGTTTAGTTCTCCTAGGTTTTGAATGGATCTATAACCGATGTCACTCCATGACGGGTACTATCTTGAAACTATCGTCTATAATTTGTAAAATTAAAGCGTAACATTTTTAATTTTCTCAGTCAGTTAAATTAAAAAGTGAATAGGAATTTAAATGGATTATTTATTTACCTTTTAGCTTTAGCATTCAAGTACCGGTTGACTTTACACGCATACCAGGGATCCATGCATATGAAATTCATAAATCAATGCTCTTTGACCATTTCCTCTTCACAGTTAAAGTTAGATAAAGGTGGTAGTGACTTGTTAATTTCACAGCTCAATGTTGAACTTCATATCATTCTTCCAAGATCTGAATGTTTTGTCAATGAGTTAGACTTAAAAACACTCTTTTTGATCAATATGGAGGTCAGTGGTGAGCAAACTCATCATGAGACGAAGAGATTTACTTGACAATTTTAGGCTTTTAGTAGTTTTTTCAATGATATATATCCTCAAATTTTGAAAATAAAAACTGAAAAAGTGTTTATAAGCATATGTGTTGTTGTTTCCTTCTGACTCCATCAACTTCACTTCTGTCAAAAACCTATTAACATAATATGTAGATCATTCGTAGTTATTTCTAGAACAAGATGTTCATGTGGAATTTCTTTTTACAAAGAAGATTTTCCAAATTTTCCACTGCCAATTGTCAAACAACTGTGAGGAGATTAAGTGTTTGTGTGTCTTGTTTAGTAAGAAAAGGTGAAATAACGGTGTAAGCAGTTGCACAATACTAGTCAAATATCAGCTCAAATCTTCTGCACTCAGATATATGTGAGGTAAGGCATGCTTACAGCTAAAGTATCTCATACTGGCACAAAAATATCTGTGGTTCCACTAACCCTTAGTGACAGCTAACTTCAAGGTTGACTGACCACATTGGAGAGTGCAGAAGAGCGTGTTTCTAGTCGACTGGTGATATAAAGTTAATTCACTTACCTGTGAATGCATCAAAGATTTTGGTACATTCTATAACATTTCTTTATAGAATCTGTTCAGTCTTTGACTGTTAGGCGTAAGAGATGAAAAACCACAGTAATTCTAACAGGTTACATCCTACGAGTATTAACTATTACATAACCAGCATTCCTACATGAATGAGAAGAAGTTAAAGTTTACGAAGTGGAGGTTTAAGGCCGAGCAAGTAAATTAACCGTTGCTTCCTAGTTTTCTGTGGTTTAGAAATATTTTTATCTTGCAGTAATAGTAATAATAATAATAATGACTGCCTAATTCCAAACGATATTTATGACAGTATGGATTTTCTCAGGATGGAGTTTTTCAACAAATTCACTCCCAGAACAATACTTTCAGACGAAACAGTTATTGCATCTGAATGATGAGGTTGATTATAACAGTATTCAAGGCAATAGTGTAAAATACTCATTTGATTCTAGATGGGCATCCGGTGCATAATGAAGAGTCAACATAAATGCAAACGTAATTTTGGTGGTGGTGGCTCATTCGGACGACACAAAAATCTGCAACTCAAGTTAAGTATATGATGAATAAATGGATATGATATACTTATTTGCACCGAAAAGTCCATTTCCACATAACCTTTTTTTCTCTGCTTTGTTATTGACTCCAGAATGGGGAGAGTTGAAAACAGTTTAAAATTTACCAGAGTACTTGATACTTCCAAAGGTCATATTTAAATGATAAAAACAGATCGAAAGGAAAGAATTTGATGAAAATGTTCAATGGATAAATCTGGCACCCCAAAGTTCAAGCAGACCGTACCAATTACCTTAAGGATATCTAACTAGTTAACCCTTTTTTCAGTCCTTAAAGTAACACTGTCCCAGCGCTGAGCTGATTGGTCAGTTAAGTTTGTGCCAAACTTGGACGTGATTGGCCAACACTAGATTTTTGAACCATAGCTGCTGGTTATTACTGTGGTGACGACAGTTAATTACATGGTTTCACATTACAATGACAATGATTTTCGTGCAACAATAACGCATTATACAAAGTGGTAAATTTAGGACGTCACTGGCTTGGCAAATATGAAGCCAGTTACCCCAAGCAATCACTTGAGAAGGATATTCATGGGACAGTTTTGTGAAAATTCTAGTCATCAAAATCAGTGAATGTATCTTGCATACTACTTCTGACTTATATCATCTTGACTAAGTATTCAGTAGGTGCATGTTGCTACCCACTGGGAGTCGTCTGGTTGACCTTGAGTATGTAGATGAAACTGTCCTGCTAGGTGAAGGCGCTGACAATACGTAGGGTCTTCTGTGTGTGTGTTCTGCAGGCGTTTCACTGGCGCTTTTCGAGTGATGCTTCGAACCGGTCTCCAACAATTCCCAGTTTATTGATGGGGAATGAAGTGGTTCAATGTATCGACAACTTCAGCTAATTGGGAAGTTGCATCAACCTGAAGGACTTGGTTGCTGACGAAACTGCAGCTCAAATACAGAAGGGTCGTTTGGAATTTACCAACTTGTGTAACCTTTGATACTGATTGGCAAGTTACCTGACTAACTAGCAAAGGACGAGTAGGTTGCACTGCAGTCTGTTCTGTCCTGTTATGCGGCTGTCAGATATGGTCGTTAAAAGTGGAAGATATGAAGTAATTACAGTGTTTCTATCATAGGTGTCTTTGTAGCATTGCTCATTTTTGGTGAAATCATCTTGTTAGCAGTGTTGAATTCAAGTGAAGCGTACTAGGCAAGACAGACAAGGTGACTGGTGAGGTTGTGAACTTTAGTCGGCTGAGATGACTTGAACATGTATTGCGCATGTCGAGTTACTGACTACCTCGACGTTCCATGGTTGGGGAAGTTTGATCAAGTTGGAAGAGGGTTCAGGATGGTCAGACATGTGGTACCAGTCGATGAAGTCTCTTACTGTTGGTCTTATCCGAGCTGGGAGGTATAAACTACCTGGTTGGAGTCTCCAAGACCATAGGAGTTAGTGGTTGAAGACTCTTAGTGACATGACTCAGATGTATTTGTTTATTGACATTTACACCTTAAATATTTGTAGTAATCATTATCTTTAGATTGTGTATTCTCTCACTCAACTTTATTTTTTTTTGTATCGGTCTTCTTCTATCCACCAGTTCATTACGTAGAAATGTGAACTATGACAACTTGAGATGATGCACGTGTGTGTAGGGTTCTACGTTGATTTTGTCAGTCTGTCATAGCCATTGCAGATATATATATATGACCATAGTCAACTAGAATGAACCTGAATCTTTCGCTCTCCTCGTTTAAACGAAGTATTCAGTGTTCTGTTTATGTGCCTATATTTTAAAACTTGATATGCATATACAATGTATTACATTTAAAGTGACCGTCATAAAACTTCGGACCTAAATATTTATTATTATTTGTCACTTGGGTTTCTAATGGAACATAGGGCTTCACTTGCACGTCTCCAGTTCACTCTGTTCTCTGCAAACTTTCGAACCTGGCTCCATGACAGCCCACAACCTCTCATTTCTTCCTCACACCATCTCCTCCATGTCACCCTCAACTCAGACGCCCAACTCATCGCTTCCCATGGGGATTCCACTCGACCACCTGGACTGACGCATGATGTCCCCAGTTGGCCTTCTCAGTGTATGCCCAATCCATCTCTACTTCCTTCTGCATATTTATCGAGCGACAGCTTCTTGGTTGGTTCGTTCCCAGAGTTCCTTGTTGCTTATTCTTTCTGGCCATCTGAGCTTCAGTAACGAGCCAGCGTAGGCAGTTGTTGATGAATGTCTGGGGTTTCTTGGAAATCGTAACGCGCCAAGTCTCTGAACCATCACACAGAAGCAGTGACTTGACGTTGGTGTTGAAAATCCGGATCTTGATCTTTATGCTGAGCGCAGAAGATATTCACACTGGTTTCAGGTTAATGAAAGCCTGTCTTGCTTTTCCGATCCTGCTTTGACTTCCTCGTCTTTGACGCCTGTACTTGAAACAGTGCTACCTAGATAGGTGAAAGAGGCTACTTTTCAAAGTCGATGAAGTTGGGGTAGAGGGTTGACTGAATGGCATTCTATACTCTGTTCTATAATGATGCAAAGCGTTGCGTTGGAATTTGATCCGCACATGATTTGT